>CM060423.1:170120600-171320600 GCA_030545235.1 Helianthus tuberosus | reverse complement strand
TGGAAGTAGAAGCCCTGGTCCTTTGGGTGGGCTTAGGAGCCGGAACTGGCTTGGAGCTGGTGGTGACAGGAGTATCCTTCTTGACATTCACTGGAGTAGGATAGCTGTCGAGTTCATCAAGGTCTAGGAGGATCGGAACTTTGCTTGAATCAACCTCCTTGAAGCAGCTTTTCTTGCCACCAGACCTTTCTCCATCAATTAGGAATCTGATGCCGTCAGCTCAATATAACAACATTCTGTCAAAAATAGCCACTAGCGCCGCGCCACGGCGAGCCTTCACATCCGTCGCGACCCAAACCACAAGAGACGAATTGTATTTTACTCATTATTAAATTTTAACAAAATAATGTACCATATCCAATATTCATATAAGTTGCCAATGACCAATATTATGCTTCTAGCTACTTCTCTCGCTACAAGTGAAAACATGTCTTATTTTCTATTGAAATCAGGGATGACAATGGGTCGGGTAGCTGATCCTAATTTCATACCATCATATTTGATTGTAAAATTTCTCGAGAATAAGATTTTCACAAAAGTAAATACAATCATAATTTCATACAATCATATTTGACAGTTATTCCGATCACGTCCAGGTCAAGAAGGAGCCCAGTCCCAAGGCCACGGCCTCATCCAAGCCCAGCAGCTCTAAAGCCATCATCAGTCCCAAGCCTTCGCCAGCTACTAAGCCCCGGAGTTCAAGTTCTCGCAAAAGGAAAGAGACTGACTCACCTGCCATCCTACTTGTCTAGGGTTTACTCCTAGACACTACAATGTTCATATTTCATCATTGTTGGATCGTGTACGTGACCCTGAAAGTCAGTTAAGGTAGTTCAACATCAAATACTAAGGCGGAATCAAAGTAAACGACGTCCAAAACAGCTTGTATCTTCTAATCTTTCTTTATATTATCAACCGTGTGCTTTGTACAATGTTTTCTGATGAAAATCCGACAGCACTTCGTGACTCTCACAATGACCTTGTACCGTTCCGTTTGAAATGAGACACTCACACTCCTATTTATAGACCTATGACCCTTCCGTTTGAACATAAACATAATGTTTCAAACGATGAACTCAAACGGAACCCTATGTTCAAACAATGATTTCAAACGGAACCATCATTTCAAACGGAACCCTCATTCAAACTTTGATTTCAAACGGAACCCTCTAAAACACTTCTTAAAATCATAACTAAAACCCTAATTTTGACATATAAGATCCAATTATGACTTTCATGAACTAAGACTTGATGAAGATGCAGTCAACAGACATTCTTGTGCATCAACAGACTCCCCCTTGGATGTTGACGTAGTCTTCAGATCCTGAGTCTTCAGTCTTAGACTTTTTCTCTAACTCTGTCTTTTCATCATAAGCACTTTATCTTCATACTCCCATATACTGTTGATCCAGACTCCCCCTTTCACAGACTCCCCCTCTCAATATGCTGAATCTGAGATATCTGGTTCAAGCTTTGACAATTTGCTTCCATTGGGAATAATGAAGACCAAATCTGTTACTCAACCAACAAACATTACAATTCTATCTTTCCAACATAAAAACACAAATTCAATCAGTTATAAAAATCCACTCAAGTATTCAGGTCCAAGTTAATGACCCTGATTACTTGATTAATCTACCAAGTCCAAATTAATGACCTTGGTTGATCATTTGACGAAACAAACTGATATTAAAACAACAATTTCAAACATTTTCTGAAAATAACAAGTATCAAATTAATGAACTTGTTTTTATCATTTCAAACAATACAAACTTCTTCAAAGTAAGCTCTCCTCATTCTTCAGTCTAGAATCTCCTGCATCTGCTTCAAACATCTAAGAATCCAACAATCAACTCTCCACTTTGGTTTGTCGGAAAATAAAGCAGAAATAAAATCTTTTTGGATTTTATCAAAGTGTTCTAAACTAAGAAATGAAATACAGAAAACTTAAATTGCAGAAAGTAAACAAAGTAAACTATTTACAAACATATTTTTGGTGAGCGTGTCAGGGAATCATATCAGCTTTTCAGACAGATCACAAGTACCGTTAAGCTACATTACATACTCAGATTTAAACAATTCACCTCGATTGTCGATATACTGATCCATCTTAAATTCTCACACAAATTTCAACTTACTCAGGATACGATTTAGATGAATTAAGAACTTAGCTCATTCATGTGTCCCACCTCTTGAATATACTCCCGTATCCAGAATCTCAATAATCAGTCTTATAGGTGAAAATACTACAATGATATCTGTATATAATTTAGGTATGCGAGGGCCGAGGGATCTCAGATCGATACTTCCGTATACGCAGAGAGATATCAGCTTCGACTTTTCGGTGTGTCCCCTTTAGAGGATCTTTTTGCTTACAACAGCAGCATATATCAATTTTATTGTTTCAGCATGCTGAGGGTTTAATGCTGTGTTTCAAGCATTGCAGCAAGTATTAGCCAGGGACTAGGTCAGAACTACCGTTCAGCAGAAGTCCCGGAATAATACCCCAGACATCATAGAGTATAAAGACCTAGTATATCAGATTAAGAGATCTTTCAAACGAGATTTCAGGGGTTACCTATATATCCAAGTAGTGTTCCCCACGAATTCACAAGTTTGAATTTAGGTTTATATCCCGAATAAATTTACTAAATGTGCGAAAACCTATCGACACATCATCAGTGAGATTGTTTAACTCTTTTATACTTTTCAAATCTTTAGCATACTGTAATCGTCTAGCTGATGTACTATCATTTTCCCTATATACACAAGCTCTTTTTCAGATTTTATCATGTTTTTGTATTTTTGCATTTTTTACTGTTTTTGTATTTTCTGAAAATAAACTATGTACAAACATCTACTCCCCCTAAATACCAAAACAAGTAAAAATTCGACAAACCATTGCAGATTGTTTCTCGTCTTCATCCGCAACAGTACTCTCATCAACGCCAATTATGCCATCCGACACCGACAGAAGCTTCATACCATTCAGTTTTAACAAATAGTTAAACCGATTTTTATCAAAAGCTTTGGTATGTAAATCAGCTTTCTGTTCGTCAGTGTGGATTTTCTCAATTCGTATCAACTTTTTCTCAAAGCAATCACGAATAAAGTGATGACGAATTTCTATGTGTTTAGTTTTAGCGTGATGTACTGGATTTTTTGTTATATTTATTGCGGCCTCATTATCAACAAAAAGAGGTGTGTTAAGAAACTGCAAACCGTAGTCGCGCATCTGTTGCTGTATCCACAAGATCTGAGAGCAGCAACTGCTAGCAGAAACATACTCCGCTTCACAAGTAGATAACGCCACAGACGTTTGTTTCTTACACTGCCAGGTAACCAATCTAGGACCAAAGAACTGGCATCCTGCAGTTGTTGATTTTGAATTGACTTTGCAGCATCCGAAATCCGAATCGGAATACCCTTCGAGCGTAAAATCGCCTTTTCTAGGATACCACAACCCCAATGAAGGAGTTCCTTTCAGGTAGCGCAATATCCTCTTCACAATGATCATATGCGATGCTCTCGGGTTAGACTGAAATCTTGCTGCAAGGCACGTTGGGTGCATAATATCAGGACGTGAAGCAGTTAGGTACATTAAAGAACCTATCATGGATCGGTAAAATGTTTCATCAGCCCTGTCTCTGGTGAGATCTGGATGAATCCCATGATTTATTGCAAGTGGGGTAGCAGCTGGAGTAGAACCTGACATCCCGAATTTCTCCAAGATATCATGAACATACTTTGACTGATGAATGAAAATTCCCTCAGGAAGTTGTTCAACTTGTAATCCCAGAAAGAATTTCATTTCCCCCATTGATGACATTTCAAACTTCTGCTTCATCACTGATTCAAAATCTTTGCATAGATTTTCATTTGTCGACCCAAAGATTATATCGTCCACATAAATCTGAACTATCAGAAGATGACCATCGACCTCTTTAGTGAAGAGAGTGGCATCCACTTTTCCACGAATGAACTTGTTGGCTAGTAGGTGTTGAGACAAAGTCTCGTACCAAGCTCTCGGGGCCTGGTGTAAACCATACAGCGCTTTGTCCAATAAGTAGACCTTGTTTTTGTGGATTGGATCGGTAAAGCCCGGCGGCTGACCGACATAAACCTCCTCTTTGACCTTCCCATAAAGAAACACCGATTTAACATCTAACTGATAAACTTTGAAGTTCTTCCAAGACGCAAATGCTAGGAAAATTTTGATCGCCTCTAGTCGTGCTACAGGAGCATAGACTTCGGTAAAATCAATTCCCTCCTGTTGACTAAATCCCTGAACAACGAGTCGAGCTTTGTTCCTTACAACAACTCCTCTATCGTCCCTCTTACACTTAAACACCCACTTGGTGTTAATTTTCCTATGACCATCTGGCAAATCAACTAACTTCCACACTCCCAATTTCTCGAATTGACTAAGTTCCTCCTGCATTGCATTGACCCAAGAGTCTTCAGTAAGCGCCTCTTTGTAAGTTCTTGGCTCAACCTGCGAGATAAAACAACTTAATGAGAATTCAGTTTGCAAAGGAGCAACTTTTGTATAAAAACATGTAAGCCCTTTATCAATCTGATTTCGAGTGCGAACGCCTTTCTGCAAATCTCCTATGATCAACTCCTCTGGATGATATGAAAAAGTTCGCGGCATCACTTCGCTTGGAACATCTACATTTCCCTCCAGATTAGTAACATTCTTGATGTGTGTAAAATGCAACATATAAATTACATCAAATGAGGCATAAAACTAACCCTTTTTTAGTACTAATATTGGAAAAAGAGTGTTTTTGTCTTCCTTTTGTATTTTCAGGATTAAATGAGCTCAAAAACGCAAAAGAAGCAAAAAGACAGCTAAATCCAACATAAATACAAGAAAAGGAACATTAGTGGACTGCCCGAACCCTCAACGGCACCTTTCAAAGCAAAATAGAGAAAACAGAAGGCTGAACACGCCCCGTGCTCAGCCAGCACGGGGCCGTGCCCAAGAAGCAGCAGAAAAGACAAACCTATAGAAGCTTCTATTGCCCATCACGGGGCCGTGCTCAGCGGACACGGGGGCGTGTCGAAAGTACAGCAGGCGCATTTATTGTAATTGCGAATTACAATTAATGAGGAGAGAGAGTGTCAGACGGACACGGGGCCGTGTCCAGCGGACACGGGGCCGTGTCCAGCTCTCTGTTCAGCCTATAAATAGGAGTGCTTGGATTCATTTCATCTCATCCCTTGGCACACCACCTCTCTCACACTTCATCCACCACCCACCACCATCACAACACCATCATCCACCACCATCATCCATTGTCCATCATAGAGTGTGTGAGTCATCTCGGGATCCAAGATTGATCGTAAGAGTTCTTGACAATCAAGGCCATGTTTGCCTAAGTCTCTTACATCACTTGGTGAAGACAAAGTGTCTAGTATAATACTTTTTATTTCTAATCTTTTGCACTTTTTATTTGGTTTTGTATTAATGACTTTAATAACTAGTTACTTATGTTGAAGGTGATCTTTCCTTATCGTTTGTCCGTGGTGTCTTGGCATTATTTTACTGTCTATATAAAATAAAGGATTTTCACCATTCATATCTCCACGGTCTATATGGAGGTATGTTGGCTACCTGGTAGGGGGTTAAGGGAACGGTTTGGTAAAGGTCTTGCCATTGTTCAGCGTTTAGAGGTCCTGCAATGGACCTGGGTCAAATTTAGTAGGACCTCCTTCAATACTTCACGGTATTGGATGGCGGGGGTCCAAACTCTTTGATCCCCTCATAAGTTAACTACTATTAATACTATAACCCGGCTATTTAGGACTGTATCCCTGCTGACTCAGACTACTTAGCCGAGGGTAACGTCACCGCCAAAAGCGGGGCCTACCACAATACTGCATTAATAACTTAATTCATTATCTTCCAATAATCCACCCCTTTAGGATTGTATCCCTGCTGACTCAAACTACTGGGGTGAGGGTAACGTCACCTTCAAAAGAGGGGCCTACTACAATAACTAAGATAATCTCTTAATTATGTGCAAAAGTGCGGAAATAATCAAAGGTTATACTAGATACGAGTCGGAACCAAGTGATTCATCTTGTCTATCTGTTTTTATTTTTATATTTATTTTCAGCATTTTAGTTAGTTTTATTTTTCTTAGTTTAAAACATTTTTCTAAACTTTTATTTTGGTTAGACGTTGAGGATAAACCGGTACTAAAAGCTCTTGTGTCCTTGGACGACCTCGGTATCTTACCAACGCTATACTACACTCAACGATGGGTGCACTTGCCCATATGTGTGTTTAGTGTTAGTGAAATATCGTGTTTTATAAATTTAAAACTTGGCTAAAATAAGTGTTAAAAAGGGCTTAAAATATACACCTAATATAAGTAACACTTCGCACGCATCAAGTTTTTGGCGCCGTTGCCGGGGACACAAGGATTTTAAGAAAGTTAGGAATCAACGGCCTAATCATCTTTTATTTTTCTTTTTATTTTTTTTTAGGATTTTCTTAGTTTTTCAACTTCTGCAGAGCTCAGCACGGGCCGTGCCCGCTGAACACGCCCCCGTGCTCAATCATTGGAACTGGCAATCCTGTTTTACATCTGACAGTAAGCTGAACACGAGGCCGTGTCCACTAAACACGCCCCCGTGCCCAAGTTTCAGTTACTGAAAACAGAACCGTTAGATCCCGACGGTTGGTAATTTCTGACATAAACATGAGTGATAGTAATTATTTTTACTTTCGGCACTCTTATGGTAAGTGGTGTCAATTATGTGGTGGCGAACATGAAGAAGTAAAATGCTACTTCCTAAATTATAGGCCCCACTACATGGACCCACCATCTTCTCACAACCTTAAGAGGGGCGAAAGTAAAAATAAGCACTATTTCTCCCTCGAATGCGCCCAACCAGATATTCTAGGGGAAATGCTCCTTAGCGAGTTAATTCAACTAGAAGAGCTAATTCTGAAATGGATAGAAGAGCTTGGGAAGGATTTTATTGATCCACCCCAAGACGATACCCATGAAGAAATGTTGGAACCGCATTCCGACAACCTCGTGGCTCCCTAAAATACCTTCGTACCTAGCAAAGATTTGGACGATAGTCGTCCCTGTGTCGATTGTGCCGTGAAGGACTCTCCATCGACTTCGTTCGGTGCATACATAGACCTGAGCGATTCGGCATATACCTTCTTTAACAAGAGCCCGGAAAAGGGTTGGACTTGTCCACCTAGAATGAAAATAGGAATTACCCTCACCGACAACCTCTTGCGTTCTCGCCTTAGTCTAGGACAATTAAGGTATATTAGGCACTTTGGGGTTGTTCCAACCAGTCAGGAGCCACCCGATACTAACAAGTTCCTTAAAAAACTAGACATCTTCATAAAACAGTCCCTAGACACGGGGCCGTGCCCAGCCAACACGCCCCCGTGTCCATCGAAAGATTCCATTCTGATCAGTACGTCAGAATACGGACAAACTGTGTCAGAACTCCACCTGCACACGGGGCCGTGTCCACTGAACACGGGGCCGTGTCCAGGTTGCTGTCGTTTTCTATAAATGCAGCCAAGAATTCTGCACATTTGGACCAACTTGGGGCAGAGATTTGCAGGAATCTTCTCTCAAACTATCCTAGGTAAGTCTAAAAGAAGGTTCCAACAACCCATCTTGTCCTTTCCTCTTTTAGCTATTTCCTTCTTCTTCATCTTTCTCCAAGAGCTACCATTGAAAGTTTGGAATTCCTCCAACTCTATGGTAGGGATAAATGAGTTTTGTTCAAAGAATCTTGGTAAAAACATGTTATGAAACATTGTTTTAAGTTATTAGTAGCAAAAAAAGGCCCCACAACATTCAGAAAATAACTTAAAAATCCAAGTTTCCTTGTTCCAAAACTCTGCAGAAAGATGAACACGGGGCCGTGCTCAGTGAGCACGGGGCCGTGTCCGGTTACTGTTTCATTAAATAAACTATTTTTAGTTTATTTTTCGTAGGATGACGAGTGAAAACAGCGAAACATCTCCTGTGCATTCGCCAAACAGCCGTAGAGGAAGAAGACCCTCCATTGAAGCTACACTTGTACACTATGTGATAGCATTAAGGGAGGCTCTCGACGAAATGACTTCAGTAGAGGAGGTCCTAATCGACCGTATTAACGATCTAACGATGGGACTTGAAAGCAGCTTCCAAGAAATTAACCTCTTGCACCAGAGGTTAAATATTCTTGTAGCACCTCCAATGGAACCAGTCCTTCCTCAACAGGATTGGAACCTGGCACTCGGAATCAACAACCCTACCGGGTGGGAAGACTTTCCGGCGGAACCTCCCATGGAACACCAACAAGAGATCCCGGTGGAAGTTGAAACTCCTCAAACTAATGCCAATGAGCCTTCTTTTCCCCTTCCAAGGGAGGTAGAAGAATGGCTCGCCGACATTTAAGGAGAACCGCACTCGGAAGAAGGAGTTCACAAAGGCCTTGTTTAACCAAGATTGATTATTTCTTGGAAATTTTGCTAAATTAAAATAAAGTAAAGGCTAGGACTCCATAGCTTGTTATTTCTTTGTTTTATCTAGTTTAATTTAGGATTATGTAAGTTCTCTCTATGATGAAATGAAATGATGGTTTTAAAGTTTGGATGGTTTATAATAAGTAAAACACACTCATGGTGGTAAAGGATGAAAAGGGGAACGAGAAAAATGATCCCATGCACAAGAACGAGGCAACCCGACAATTTTCTCCATTTCAGAAGGTTCAACACGGGCCGTGCCCAACCAACACGGCCCTGTGTCGAACCACCTGCAGAAAACGCCCAGTACAGGTACCTGGACACGGGCCGTGTTCACTCAACACGCCCCCGTGTCCAGACTTCTGTTTCTCTTATTTCAATTTTGTTACTAGCACTTGAACACGGGGCCGTGCCCGGATAACACGGGGCCGTGTTCAGTGCCCAGTAACACAAATTTTTGCTTTTTAAACACTATTTTACACATCTAATCAACCTAAAAATTTATTTTTGGGACACATTGAGGACAATGTGTAATTTAAGTGTGGGGGGGGGGATGCTAAAACTTGAATTTTGCAAGTCCTAAGTACAAGCCTTACACAAAACTCTATTGGAACCGCTAATCACCCCAAATTTTTTTCAAAAATTTCATTTTTTTTACTTGTCTAGGTTTAACTCGGGAAATTCAAGTTCTCAAAAAGGTTATATTTTTACAAATTTACAACCGATAGCGTAGTGATAAAAAGAACCAACATAAGAAAATTATGAAAAGGCATGACAAACTTATTTAAAATTTGATTATATATACTTGATCACATAAAAACCCATTCCCACAAAAGTGAGTTTTGAGCCTTTATTGAGCACACAATTTCATATCATTTGACTAAATGCTCATTTTTCGTTTCTTGTGTGAATAGCCGCTTGGTTCTTACGACTCTAGAACTTGCCATGACAATACATTCCCGGTCCTTATCAACTTAAACCCGAGTAAGTAAATGATAGAGGCATTAGGACTAACCTTTTTCATTTCTACACCATTATTTTTCTTTTTCTTTTACCACCTACCCAAAAATCCCCCTAGTTAGCCCCTTTGAGCCTAAACCTTTTCGTTTCATCACCCAAACAAAAACCCTTTCATCCACCAAAACCTTTTTCATTTTTAACCCTTTATTTTAGTAACAAGTTCGGTTCTTCGTAAAAAAAAAAAAAAAAAAAATTGATAATTATGAAGCAAAAAGAAAATAAACAAACAAAGTAATCAAAAATAACTTTGTTTGAATAAAAGCTTCATTTAAAAATAAAAAATTGCAAAAATACGAAAACCGACACTTGTTACGCTTTTAGCCTTTTTTTTACTAACCACTAACCCAACCACCTACCTTTAACCCTAGCCAACCCTTAACCCACAAAGTCCTCTTGATATCTACAAAGGTATAAAAGTTAAAAAGGAGGAGGATTGATTTCTTGGCAAGCCTATGGTAGGAATAAGTTCCGTGCCGCTCTCGAGTGATTCACTAAAAATACACCTTCGGCCGAGTGTGAGTGATTTCCCCGCAAGGTATGTGAACTTGTATATAAATAGAATTTTAAAAAAAGGCATGTTATGCCCAAATAAGTAATTTCTTTTATGAACAGTTCTAAATAAATCATTACGAATAGGAGTGTAAATAAATAAAAATAAAACCCAAAAAGATCTTGGAAATCCCGACACTCTACGACAAGCCCAAAACCTTCTCTTCTACCTATTCCATTTGGGAGTGTAAGCCACATATTAAAGAGTTTTGCTTGAGGACAAGCAAAAGTTCAAGTGTGGGGGTATTTGATGTGTGTAAAATGCAACATATAAATTACATCAAATGAGGCATAAAACTAACCCTTTTTTAGTACTAATATTGGAAAAAGAGTGTTTTTGTCTTCCTTTTGTATTTTCAGGATTAAATGAGCTCAAAAACGCAAAAGAAGCAAAAAGACAGCTAAATCCAACATAAATACAAGAAAAGGAACATTAGTGGACTGCCCGAACCCTCAACGGCACCTTTCAAAGCAAAATAGAGAAAACAGAAGGCTGAACACGCCCCGTGCTCAGCCAGCACGGGGCCGTGCCCAAGAAGCAGCAGAAAAGACAAACCTATAGAAGCTTCTATTGCCCATCACGGGGCCGTGCTCAGCGGACACGGGGGCGTGTCGAAAGTACAGCAGGCGCATTTATTGTAATTGCGAATTACAATTAATGAGGAGAGATAGTGTCAGACGGACACGGGGCCGTGTCCAGCGGACACGGGGCCGTGTCCAGCTCTCTGTTCAGCCTATAAATAGGAGTGCTTGGATTCATTTCATCTCATCCCTTGGCACACCACCTCTCTCACACTTCATCCACCACCCACCACCATCACAACACCATCATCCACCACCATCATCCATTGTCCATCATAGAGTGTGTGAGTCGTCTCGGGATCCAAGATTGATCGTAAGAGTTCTTGACAATCAAGGCCATGTTTGCCTAAGTCTCTTACATCACTTGGTGAAGACAAAGTGTCTAGTATAATACTTTTTATTTCTAATCTTTTGCACTTTTTATTTGGTTTTGTATTAATGACTTTAATAACTAGTTACTTATGTTGAAGGTGATCTTTCCTTATCGTTTGTCCGTGGTGTCTTGGCATTATTTTACTGTCTATATAAAATAAAGGATTTTCACCATTCATATCCCCACGGTCTATATGGAGGTATGTTGGCTACCTGGTAGGGGGTTAAGGGAACGGTTTGGTAAAGGTCTTGCCATTGTTCAGCGTTTAGAGGTCCTGCAATGGACCTGGGTCAAATTTAGTAAGACCTCCTTCAATACTTCACGGTATTGGATGGCGGGGGTCCAAACTCTTTGATCCCCTCATAAGTTAACTACTATTAATACTATAACCCGGCTATTTAGGACTGTATCTCTGCTGACTCAGACTACTTAGCCGAGGGTAACGTCACCGCCAAAAGCGGGGCCTACCACAATACTGCATTAATAACTTAATTCATTATCTTCCAATAATCCACCCCTTTAGGATTGTATCCCTGCTGACTCAAACTACTGGGGTGAGGGTAACGTCACCTTCAAAAGAGGGGCCTACTACAATAACTAAGATAATCTCTTAATTATGTGCAAAAGTGCGGAAATAATCAAAGGTTATACTAGATACGAGTCGGAACCAAGTGATTCATCTTGTCTATCTGTTTTTATTTTTATATTTATTTTCAGCATTTTAGTTAGTTTTATTTTTCTTAGTTTAAAACATTTTTCTAAACTTTTATTTTGGTTAGACGTTGAGGATAAACAGGTACTAAAAGCTCTTGTGTCCTTGGACGACCTCGGTATCTTACCAACGCTATACTACACTCAACGATGGGTGCACTTGCCCATATGTGTGTTTAGTGTTAGTGAAATATCGTGTTTTATAAATTTAAAACTTGGCTAAAATAAGTGTTAAAAAGGGCTTAAAATATACACCTAATATAAGTAACACTTCGCACGCATCAATTCTGCTCTGCATCTTGTTCACCAACTTGGTTCGTTTGACTTGAAAACTGAATTTGCTCCCCCTCAGAATCTGAATCACCATGATCAAAGACTGGCATATTTTCAGCTTCTAGATTATAATTCTGAGCCGACTGATTATCCTGAGCAACTTCATTCTGTTGGACATCATCATGTTCACCAGCATTACTTGGACCTGCTTCATCATCATTTGAAGTTTCCCGTTGTCTCCTCGAATACTCAGCTAGGAACCTTAACTGTGACTCATATTCACGCAAAATATCCAACTCATCAAAGAAATCTTCATCATCCTCTGATTCTTCTCTCATGTCAAACGAATCCCAAAGTTTGTCATAATGATAACGCCATGAATCACCAGGATTCTGCGGCGGCATAGTATAACCTTGACATTCAACATTTGTAGCTTCAATAATCCGCTTTTCACTTGGAACGAAGACACGTCGCAACGGATTTGCATAACCAACAAATATTCCCTCAATGCACTTCGGACCAAACTTCCCAAAAGGTTCTATAACCGTACAAGGTGACCCAAACGGTTCTAGATACTTCAAATTCGGTTTGCGATTATTGATTAGCTCAAAGCATGTTTTGTTGAACTTCTTGACAGTAAGAACCCTGTTGAGCGTATAGCATGCGGCAGAAACAGCTTCAGCCCAGAAATTAATCGGTAACTTTGAATCTGCGAGCATAGTTCTAGCCGTCTCGATTAGTGTCCGGTTTTTGCGTTCTGCGACTCCATTTTGCTGTGGAGTGTACGGAGCACTAAACTCATGCAAAATACCTCTTTCATCACAAAATTCTTCCATCTTGCTGTTTTTGAATTCAGTACCATTATCACTTCGAATTCTCTTAATACGCCTTTGGTACAAATTCTCAATCTTCCTGAACAGCCCCATCAAACTATCAAATGTTTCATCTTTCGTCTTCAAGAAAGAAACCCACGAAAATCTGGAATAATCATCAGTAACGACCAAACAATAGTAATCTCCTGTAATACTTTTGACATTCACAGGACCAAACAAATCCATGTGAAGTCTTTCCAGCGGTCTCGAAACTGAATTGACTTGCTTTGTAGGGTGTGACTTTTTCTTCTGCTTGCCTTTGATGCAGCTAATGCACTCCCCTTCCAGATGAAAACCTTTGATATTAACTCCCAATACCAAATCATTGTGCACCAAATGATTCATTTTTCTAAGATGTATATGCCCCATCTTTCGGTGCCACAATCTCGATTCTTTCTCAGTTGCTCTAGACACGAAACAATGTGCTTGACCAGTAGTTGTAGTTGCTACAGACATATCTAACACATATAAATCATTCACTCTAGGTGCCCTCATGATAATCCATTCTTCAGGAACAACAAAACCAGGTTTCAAAATCAAACACTCTTTATCAGTGAAGTGAGTAGTATACTGATTGTCACAAATCTGCGAGATACTAAGCAGATTGTTCTCCAGCTCAGTGATGTAGTTAACTCTCTCAAACGTTACAATCCCATTGGATAACGTTCCTTCACCAACAATTCTACCACCTTCATGACCTGCAAATCCCACATAACCACCATTGATATTCTTCACATCATACAGTAATGCAGTTTTTCCTGTCATATGTCGAGATGCGCCACTATCCATGATCCATCTTGAAATGGCTCTTGGAAGATCCTGCACATACCACAAGTTGATTTTAAAACATTTTAATAAAGATGCCGATTCATGCTTCGCGATCCAGGAAGCTCCGGCAAGTCAAACTGCTTATTCAAACATGGTGTCCACCCAGGCCTCATCAGCCTTAGGTGTAACCTTGACTCTAGCAACTTGAATTTTGAAATTTTCAGCCTTCAAAGGTGGAAAATTTGCATCATAATTAACCGAAATTGATTCTTCAGCCTTTTTCACTTCAGAAGTTGAAATTTTCATTTCAGTTTTTGGTTTCCAAACTTGTTGAGATAATGCAACCTGTTTATAAAACTTGTTATTTTTAGTTACCACTTTCTTAACAGGTTCATTTTTCACTTTGATGTTGTCATTTTTCACACTCTTTTTCTCAACAACGATTGGTGCTTTACCCTTCACATCAACTTTCTTCTGTTGAAACTTCACAGTCTCAGTCTTAGGCTTCACATTAGTACACTTTCGTGCAATGTGACCCACTTGATTACATCTAAAACATGTACGAGTATCAACAACTCGACTTGTGCCTTCAGACTGATAATGTGAAGCTCTTTTCTCAAAGAACTCTTTATTTGATTTTGAAAAAATTTCATTTTCCTCATCAGAACGTGAACTTGAACTGTTCACAAACACCTTCTTTTCAGCAAACCTTTTGTTTTGAAAACTCTTTTTCTGATAACTATTACCACCCCGATAACCACCCGACCAATTGTTTCGATTGTTATTATAAAAACATGGTGGAACAACAGGCTTTTTGTAATAAGCTTTATCTTTCTCAAAATTCATTTGCCTTTTTATTTGACACAAACTGTTCACTTCTGACAACTCAACTTCAACCAATTTGAAAACATTTGTCAACTTTTTCACATTAACATTCTCAATTGGAAACTCAGAATCCGAATACAACTTATCAGATCCAGCCATCTTGTACATCACAAGACCCGGTTCATCACTTAAGTTGTTTTTGGACTTTGATTTCTGAATGTATTTGTCCAAGAAACACCCATCATCTTCAGCTGAATCACTATTCAAAACACTTTCAGCTGTGCTCTTAACAATCTCTGTCTGAACACTATCATCAGATGATGTAGAAAAAGTAACATCAATGTTCTCCGGAAGTTTAACTTCTTTTTCTTCCTCAATTTCAACCAACCCAGACTGCTTTTTAGTGTAATTATGAAGAACAGGTGGTGGTACTTGATGAAAACCCACCCCAGTTCCATCAGAATACACATCTTCGCCCGCTTTGTCTTTCCCGATAGGTTTGGGAATGATATGTTGCAAAACAAAGCTTGCGGAGCTGTAACTGTTAAGCTTCAACTGGATTCGCTCGTTTTCGATTACAGCCTCTTGAACTTTAAGTTTCAATTTAGCGATTTCATCCAGTTGTTTGTTGAATGATTCTTCTTTAACTCTAAGCACTGCTTTTAAATGTTCATTTTCTTTAAAAGTTTTACCATTTCGATCATCACAATCTTTCATTGTGCTTTTGAGTTTTTCAAAATTTTCAGAAATCTGACGGTTTTCAAGAATCAACTTTTCATTTTCTTGTTTTATTTTGTCATGATCAATTTTATCAGTTTCAATATGAGCAGTTAATTCTTTTATCCGTTCAGTTGAAGCTCTAACCGTTTTGTCACGATCAAGAATCTGATTCTCAACATTTCTGACCTTTGCTGTCAGATCTTCAACTTTCTTAATGTTGAGATACGTGACTGTGCTACAAAATTTGCAATCTTTATTGCAATTTTTGCAATCAACATTTCCTTCAAACTTTTTACCTGACGCATTTGTTGACGAGTTTGGACTGACCTGGCTTTTTAACTCAGACACGGAGTTAGTGTCTACCTCAAATGCTTTGGCAGCCAGTACTTTGTCAGCCATTTTTCCCAGGTTCTTCGCATTCAACTCCTGCGTAGTATCGATAACTCCAGTATCAATCTTCTTGGATTCTTTTCCTTCTATCTCTTCTTTCTCCTTTCTTTCTTTATCTTCTTCAATCATTTTCGAAGTTGGAGTTCCCCACCATTTGTGTTGCCAATACTCATCATTTTCTTTCATTTCCATGATTAAGACTTCTATATCGAGAGTTTTGTGATCAACTGCAATATTTCCATACTCATCAAGATAACACTCTCTGTCTGGATCCCATCTATTTGCTCTCTTTGCATCCAAATAGATTCTAGAAAGTCTAGTAATTTTGTTTTCCGAAATCATCTTTTTGTATTTATACTTCTGCTCTTCAGTTCTCTCATCTTTCCATGGAATAGGTTCATTTTTCGCCATGAATGCGTAACCAACCGCACCTTCTTCTGGTAGAACCTCTTGACTCCAATCATATCCCTTATCATCATAAATCACTGCAAGAGCTCTAGATTTCTCTTTGTTGTCTTCAACCTGCTTCAATCTAGGCGGCTCGTATTTATTCTGGTGATAAATTGCCTTCTTGTAGTAATCATCTCTGAAAGGGTTCTCTGATTCATCAGCATAAGCGTTTCGGCATTCTCTCTTGAAATGACCCTTCTGCTTACACTTGAAGCATGTCACTTTGGATTTATCGAACCCTAGCTTTGTAGAAGCACCACCAATTGTTTTTCTGCCAGTAATATCCATGAATCTTTGTGCACGACGAACAGCACTTGCCATAGCCCAACGAATATCGATCAGTTCCATTTCCTCCGGATCAATCTGATCGTAATCTTCTTTTGTCAGATTTGTATTGCCAATCTTCCCAGCTACCAATCCTTCATACGATTCCAACACCGATGCTAGAAAGATCATTTGTTGCTTGGCCGACTCTTCGTCAAAATTTTGAGCATTCTTCAAGTCAATTGCAATGTTACATTGAAAACGATTCTTTGCATCAACATTTCCAGAAAATGAAGATCCACTGTGAAAACCACTGTGACTTCCACTGCTTTGACCACTTTGACTTTCTTTGCTGGCTTTCGACACATTTTCAGCAGAAAATGCAGTTTTTGGTGAAGTAGCTTTCGGCATCATGCTCTTTGGATAGTATAGATCCAGATTCTGTTGATAAGATGAATGATTAACTTTGTACGTCTTTTTCAACTCCAACTCGTGACTCTCGAGTTTTTCAATCAGCAAATCTAATGTCAGCTTTTCTGGTTCTTTGATGGTATTCTTCAGCATCAGCGCATAATATCTCCAATCCATCTCGTCAGGCAACGAATCGAACAATTTGTCGATAAGATCTTCTTCAGGAATGTCAATCTCATGTCTTACTAATTCCAGCTTCAGATGACCGAACCTTTCTATCATATTACACACTGACTCATTCTTTAAACATCCAAACAGATCAAATTCTTTTCTAAGAAGTTTCTTTTTGTTTTTCTTAATTTCTTGACTACCAACACATTTCTTTTCTAACTTTGCCCAAAGATCTTTAGCATTTTTATAGTCTATCAATGAGATGATATCCTCCCGAACAGACTGAAATAACAATGCCACACACTTTTGTTCGGCTACGAATGAATCAATCTCATCAGATCCTGTTAAAACTTCCCCATTCTTGTTTCCTTGGTCATAACCATTTTTCAGACTTTTCCAGCTTGGAAACGCGAATGCCATCATCCAATCTTCAAACTTTCTGGACCAACGACTGTACTCCTTAATAGCCATTAGCTTTGGAGGTTTATTGAACGTTCCAAAGGCACTTTCCGATTCCCAAGCTTCCTTTTTCTTCTCTTTTTGTTTATTCTCATTCACATTGCTTGATGAAGCATCAATGTTTCCGGAATCTCCAGCGAACGCGTACATGTCGCTAAACGGGTTTAAGAAAATATCATCCATTGTGAATGTACCTGTAAAATCAGACAACACTTAGACAAATTTTGAGTTGGAAATTATCAGATTCAAACAACACTTGTTCAAACGGAATGGTCTGTTTCGTTTGAAAAACCAAAAGTTTCAAATGACAACTATTTCAAACGATAACTATTTCAAACGATAGATGTTTTCAAACGACAAAGATTCAAACGATGACTGTTCCGTTTGAATCAATAGTTTCAAACTATAAATGTTCAAACGATGGACTGTTCAAACGACCAACTTCAAACGAACAACTTCAAACGATCAACTAGTTTCAAACGAAGGACTTGTTTCAAACGATAAAGATTTCAAACGACAAACTCAAACTATCAGTTCAAACGACAACCTGTTCAAACGATAGAATCCATTTTCAAACGACAGACTTGTATTTTCAAACGATTGAACAATTTTCAAACGATAGAGTCACTTTCAAACGGTGACGTCAGCAAATCGCGAAAATTTTCAAACGGTACACATGATTTTGATCAGTTTTAGGTCGATTTTTGATTTCAAACTTTCAAGGATTAGTTATTAGTAGATTTCGTTTGTTATGTGATCGTTTCAAGTCATTTTAACCACGAGAACAGTTTAAAACAGAAAAGAAAGGTAGAAATGAGATAATCCGATGATTTCAAGCTGTATTCGGTATGAACTCCTCGTCCTGAGCTCTGATACCACTTGTTGGATCGTGTACGTGACCCTGAAAGTCAGTTAAGGTAGTTCAACATCAAATACTAAGGCGGAATCAAAGTAAACGACGTCCAAAACAGCTTGTATCTTCTAATCTTTCTTTATATTATCAACCGTGTGCTTTGTACAATGTTTTCTGATGAAAATCCGACAGCACTTCGTGACTCTCACAATGACCTTGTACCGTTCCGTTTGAAATGAGACACTCACACTCCTATTTATAGACCTATGACCCTTCCGTTTGAACATAAACATAATGTTTCAAACGATGAACTCAAACGGAACCCTATGTTCAAACAATGATTTCAAACGGAACCATCATTTCAAATGGAACCCTCATTCAAACTTTGATTTCAAACGGAACCCTCTAAAACACTTCTTAAAATCATAACTAAAACCCTAATTTTGGCATATAAGATCCAATTATGACTTTCATGAACTAAGACTTGATGAAGATGCAGTCAACAGACATTCTTGTGCATCAACAATCATATAACAAGCATGCAATCATCTAATTCGAACTCTCTAGGTTCACTTAGAAATTCCACTAGATATTTCTCATAAAATTCTCATACTTTATAACTCCTTTTTCAGTGGGGATCACTATTCCGTGCTCGGATTTTGATTTAGAATGGTTTGAATTTTGTCTATAAACCCGGATAGAATACCTTCAAATGCCTTCCCCACTTCTTCGGCAATTATCTCTTTCATTTGTCCGGTGCCGACACATCTTTTTCTTCATTTACCGAAGTCATTTGTTTCTTAACTGTCCATGTTTGATCTTTTGGAGTACCTCGTTTGTAAAAATGTGACTCTTTTTGAACATTTTGCTGCTGTACAAAACGGACCATTAAAAACAGCAAACGACCTCAAAAAATATGATTCCAGTGCCATTTGAAGCGTTTTTCGAAATAACACGTATTCTTCGGACATAAGGTGACGATTACATGGAGACACGAAACTAGTATGTGGATTGTGTACCTGGCCAGTACTCAAGAAACATATGACGTTCGTGAGACCGTTTTTTGTTTAAATCTTATGTGTGTGTATATGTAGGATTAAATTCATTGTGAATATCCCCCCATTTTAAACTAAATAAACTAATCTAGGCCATTCATCTTGTTACAATTTTTATATTTTTTTTATTCAAAAGGGTGTTATAGGAAGTAAAATAATATTATTTTCTTAAATATGTCTTTACTTTTAAATAAAGTACCCCCATAAATTTTTAAATGAGATAACCTTATCGTACATTTATATTTTTTCTAAAACGATTACATTATAAAAACAAGTATTTTATTCTCTTTAATTTTGAGTATAGTCTTTCTACATTTTTTTAATTTAAAAAAAATAAAGGCGTCGACTCAAGTTTTAGAGTAAACTACCAAAATGGTCTCTTAGGTTTGTTCACTTTTGTCACTTTAGTTCAAAACACAAACCTTTTGAATCTAGGTCCCTCTGTTTTCAATTTTGTTGTCATTTTCATCCAAAAACAAAATATGGTCAGATTTTTCAGTTAGCATCCAGTTTTTTTGTTCTTTTCCTCCCTTTTAATGAAGGGCAAAATGGGCTTTTAACGTCTTTTTACCCATTCATTTAAAAAATATTTTAACAAATAAAATAAAAATAAATTTAAAAATGATATAATATAATCTGTGTATATATAGATATAAAGAAAATCCAGTCTCTCACTCTAGCTCTATTTCTATCTCGATGCCTCTCTCTACAGTCTCCAACAACTACCGAGGATTGATGACTTATTTGATCAGTTGCAAGGATCGAGCTACTATTCCAAGATCGACCTTCGATCTGGATACCATCAGTTAAGGATTCAAGAGGAAAGCGTACCAAAGACTGCATTCCGAACGCGTTATGGACATTATGAGTTCCTTGTGATGCCATTCGGACTGACGAACGCACCAACGGTATTTATGGATCTGTATGGCACAAGAGGCCTCGTCACAATGACATTTAAATATATAAGTCGCAATCTTATTTGATTAGGAACATTAAGGCTTAAACATAGTTCTTCACCTGTGGGCAGAGAGTCAAAGACTACATCTGTTATTGCTTGAAAGACGATTTATTTTGGCACATAGGCAAATCAATAGACATCACTAATGGATGTTTAAATATATATATGGTGAATAGAGACATGGTCGTGGGAATGCCAAAAATTAATCATGAAAATCAAATATGTGATTCGTGCTTAGTCGGGAAACAAACGAGAAAAGTTCTTCTCCAACAACCACCCTCAGCCTTCTCTCTCAACCTTCCTTCACCGTCTCTGACCTCCGCCACTAGAACCAACCGACCACCGCCACTAGAACCAACCGACCACCGTCACTCCTTTCCACTCTTCACTTTCTTCAATCAACAACAACAATGGCATCTATGTCTTGCGGTTAAGATTAGCAGTGTTTGTATAAGAACAGTGGTTATAGGTTGTTAGGTTGTTAGATGTCACTTTCATGGTGACGTCAGCTTAGATGCTTCAGTGGTTTGAAACCTAGGCGTGCTCGAGCTTTGCAGTTTACCATCCACTCTAACCTACCTGACCAGATTCGTTCAACCCAAACAGAAGCGTTGAAGAATGAGAACCTTAAAGCTGAAGCTATGCCTTGTGATGATTTGATTGACAGAGTTTATCCTACTGTTGCAGGTCTTAAAGCTTTTCAAGATAAAAAGACAGACGATACGGATACTGGTAAGAAACAAAGCGTTCGTATACTGGCCCACATCCACTCTACCCTACTTGTACTCATGGTTGTAAAACAAGGTTTCCAAGGTCGAGTAATCCCCGACTAGTCGCTACAAGGTATTTGATAAAGGTCTTTTGAGAACTGCTCTAAAGTTCTGACTTTGGTGAGCAGATATTGCAAATTACTCTGAATGTCTTTATCAGACTTTCCCTTTGTGTCTCTTTCTGATATATCCTCTGCTTGTTTGGCCTTCAGTTTCATATACTCTTCTATGTTTCTTGGCAGAGGATAACCTTGAACAGATGGGAGATTCCTCTTTTCTGCTTACCCTCAATATAACTATTATGATTATCAACATGCATGGGAATATGCATTTCTTCTAAGAAACTTTGATCATTCTTGGTTCTTCCAATTTGATGAAGATTTTTCAAATATTTATCCAAGATGGTTTGTCAAATGGTTTAAATATATGGGAATTATTCCAGAAGCTTTTCCTAAAGGAATTTCAGAGGCATTTTCAAGATTCGTAGAGTATTTTCAACATGATGGAACACCAATTTTCGAATATACTTTACAGTTTATGAGCGTTTTCAGAATTCCATGGATCTGTTTATGGACAAGAGATTTCCAAGTATAGAGGTGTTGCACAGCAGAACTCCATGGATGCCATTCGGGCTGCCGAGGAGCAGTATAGAAAGTAGAAAGAGATGTCTTCAGCGGCTGGTGAAACCGGTCGAGTAACGGGTGGGCAGGTGACTAAAAATAACGTATCCACCACCTCTGCAAAGGGGGGCCAAATTGTTGAGTGTGTTTTTTTTTTGTGTCTAATCCACATATATATCATCATTGCCCTTGATTTTCTTGACTGTATATCTCTTAAATGTCAACATATACACGTGTGATTTATATCGAAAACTGACACACTTTCTCATAAGCACTCGTTATTTCAACTAAATAAGAAAAGTTGATTGTCTTTTTGTTGAATTATTTTGCACCATTTTTCATGATTAGAAATCTTGAGCATCTTCACTATCTCTTGTCGGCCAAAAAAAATCTGAGAAGTACAGTTGATATTATATATATATATATATATATATATATATATATATAATTTTTTTTATTTACATCAGATCATATGGGTCTTGAGAATCCTGAAAAACTTCAGTCCCCGGAGATGAATGTTTTAATGGGGATGGAGATTGTCGAATTTCTTTGACTATCTTTAAAATTTCTTCTGGAGAATTGAGACCTGAAAGTCTTTGAATATACTCTTTATCTTCATCGCTGGCTTTGATGTCTCGAATTGGAGACTTTAGACTTCTTTCATATTGAGTGGTTAATTCCTTATAATATTTGGTAACTGCTTGAGAATCTGCTTTAGTGATGATAAACTTATTCCACCATTTACATCTGTATTGTCTAAAGAGCAATGGAGGAGAAAGTTCTGTAGGACTTTCTTCTTGAAAATTGTAAGTCCAAAAACAGATCCATGGAATTCTGAAAACGCTCATAAACTGTAAAGTATATTCAAAAATTGGTGTTCCGTCATGTTGAAAATACTCTACGAATCTTGAAAATGCCTCTGAAATTCCTTTAGGAAAAGCTTCTGGAATAATTCCCATATATTTAAACCATTTGAAAGAACCAAGAATGATCAAAGTTTCTTAGAAGAAATGCATATTCCCATGCATCTTGATAATCATAATAGTTATATTGAGGGTAATCACTAAAATTTGAAAGGGGTTTTTAATTATAGGGCTTAGAATTCCAATCTTCTAAAGATAAAACCTTTAAAATTTTTACTTGACTATAGGCGATTTTAGAAGGATCTCAACTATTAAAATTGTGTCGAATAATAAATGACTCTGAATCTTCTAAAATTGCTTGATAATAATCTCTGGTCTTGTATTCGTCCTTGAATAAATGGCATCCTCTTGGATAAATGAAGTCGATTAAGGAAAAAAAAACTTTTGCTAACCTTTTCAATTTCCAAGGGTTCTAGAATTTTGATAATTTTTTTATTGGGGTTGATAGAATAAGGAATAGTGGTTGGAGAAGAGCTTGAAGGAGAGGCTGGTTTAGAAAGTTTTGAGAAAGAAGGAGATTGAATAATAGGTTTTGATTCTAGATTTTGAATAATGGATGAAAATGGAGGTCTAGGTCTGGGCCCTGGGGATAAAGGGGCGAATCTGTTTTGAATATTAGGTAATAAGGGAAATTGTTGCAAATGGGTTGGTCTTGATGGAGAACTTGAAGAACTTGATAATTGAGATTTTGAGAATTGTTGTTTTGAGAATACAATCTTTTTTGTAGAATCAGAGTTGCTCATATTCCCTGTAAAAATTCTCTTGATAAAAAATCTGGTAAAGAATTATTTTCTCCTTTTATAAATTCTATTTGAAAATCAAAAGTGCTTAATAATGCTTGCCATCTTGCAAAAACTTGTTTTGAAATTAAATTTTTAATATCCTTTTCTAAAATATATTTTGCAGATAAACAGTCGATTCTTAATAAAAATGGTTTCATATATAAATCATCTTCAAACTTTTTTATATATAAAACTATACTTAAAATTTCCTTTTTAATTGTAGAATAATTCTTTTGAGTATCATTCCATGCTCCTGAATAATACCTAACTAGACTCTCTTTATCATTGAATTCCTGTTTTAGTATTCCTCCAAATCCGAGGTCGCTTGCATCAGTTTCCACAATTAATTTTGCATTGGGATGGGGAATATGTAAACATGGTAGACATTTTATTTTATCTTTGATATGTTTTACTATATCTGTGTGTTCTTGAGTCCATGGTTTTGGATTCTTTTTTAACCTGTCATATAAAGGTTTGCATATAATTCCTAAGTCTTTGAAAAAGTCATGAATATAATTTAAACATCCTAAAAATCTTTGCAATTGTTTTTTATCTTTGATTTCATTTGGAAATTTATTTGAAAATTCTAAACTTCTATTAATAGGCGGCAAAATTGCACTTTTCGTCCTTTATGTTTCTGGTTTTCTACAGGCGCTGTCCTTTAAGTTTAAAAATTACACTCTATGTCCTTTATGTTTGCAACCTATAACAGGCGGTGTCCTTTCTTGTTAACCCAGTTAACTTTTTTTTGTTAAAACCCCTCACCTTAACAGCAGGGACCATATGTGTAACTTTGTAAACATGAGGGACCTTTAATGTTAAAACCCCACTTCTTCTCCGGCCATCTTCTCCGGCCTTCTTCTCCGACCAAACTACCCTTCTTCTTCAACCTCAACCTCTGAAACATTCAACCAATCAGATCTGGAAAATTTACTTCTTTCTTAAGTGGAAAACATCAACGAATTTACTTCTTTCTTAAGTGGAAAACATCACAACCAATCAGATCTGGAAATCCGATTAAACCACTGTCTTCTTCTTCTTCGTTGAACAGTAATATGCGAATCGTTCAAACCAATTCCAAAAACCTGCAACTCATTTTTTAGATATGCACATATCTTCTTCTTTTTCTACAATTGCAAACCTTCAACACAAACAACACTTTTATCCGTACAACAACATTCAATTCAGATCTGAAACTCTGACTTTGTGATATGATGAACCTGAAGAACTCAATTCAATTCATCTCATTTTCATTTTCTTTCCTTTAAATGAACATCGTAACAACAAACTTTAAATTTCAGCACTGATGTAACAAATAGAATAATGAGATTTGATTCAATTTCAGTCGTAAATCAGTCCTGTGTGTTGAATGAAACAGTGATGTGCTTCAGATCTGAAGGAAAACAGTTCGAAAAAAAAAAATCTTTCCCAAAACCTTGAAATTTGTTCTTTAACACACTGAATCAGTTCGAAATATGTAAACAATACATCGAATAGATCTGAATCAGTCCGAAATGTATGACACTTCAACCAGAAATCAACGAACCGAAGACAATGGTTTAATCGTCTCCGGCGAACGGATACACCTGCACATCAACGAACCGAAGACAGTGGTTTAATCGGATTTCCAGATCTGATTCGCATATCAAAACTCCATTTAATAAAAAATTTGACGGGGTTGGTGCTTGTTTTAGAGGTTGAGGTTGAATGTTTCAGAGGTTGAGGTTGAAGAAGAAGGGTAGTTTGGTCGGAGAAGAAGGCCGGAGAAGATGGCCGGAGAAGAAGGCCGGAGAAGAAGTGGGGTTTTAACATTAAAGGTCCCTCATGTTTACAAAGTTACACATATGGTCCCTGCTGTTAAGGTGAGGGGTTTTAACATAAAAAAAGTTAACTAAGTTAACAAGAAAGGACACCGCCTGTTATAGGTTGCAAACATAAAGGACATAGAGTGTAATTTTTAAACTTAAAGTACAGCGCCTGTAGAAAACCAGAAACATAAAGGACGAAAAGTGCAATTTTGCCTTAATAGGCTTTATTGTTACTTGAATAATATTATGTCCTAAAAATCTTATTTCTATTTGGAAAAGACTCATTTTAGAGGGAGATACTACTAATCCATTTTTATGAATAATATTATAGAAAGCATTTAAATGTTTAAAATGTTGATCTAAGGAATTTGAAAATATTAATACATCATCAATGTAAACGATTGCATAATTTCCTAGTGGTAAAATAATATCATTCATTATATTTTGAAATTCTGAAGGAGCATTTTTTAATCCAAAAGGCATTACATTCCATTCATAATGTCCAAATGGTACATTGAATCCAGTTTTATATCTATCTTCTTCAGCAATTTGAACTTGCCAAAATCCAGATTTCATATCAAATTTAGAAAATATTTTTGAATCATAAATCTTTTTTAATAAATCTCTTTTGTTTGGTATAGGATATCTAATCCATTCTAAAACTTTATTTAATGGTTTATGATTTATAACTAATCTAGGAGCTCCCCTTTCTATTTCTGCACTATTTTGAACATAGAAGGCAGAGCAAGACCAAGGGGATTTGGATGGTCTTATCAGCCTTTTATCTAATAACTCTTGAATTTCTTTTTTACAATATCCTTCTAACTCTTGAGACATATGTATAGCTTTAGATTTTGTTGGAATATTTTTCTCATTAAAATTTTTAATATAAGGTAATCTTACAACATGTTGTTTTCTTTCCCGAAAAGCATTTGGAATATTTGCACAGACATTATCTATAAATTTATTTTCAATTTCTTGTATTCTTTTTAAAATTATTTTATTTTGCAATTGATTCTTTATTCTAACATGATCAATTTCTTCAATTAAAAATTCATTTTGTTTTTCTTTTAAGCTTAAAATATTTATTTGTTTTGAAGTAATTGGATGAGCAAATTCAAAACAAATCCTTTTATTTAATACCTTAATACTTATTCCTTTTTCTTCAACTGTAAAAGGATATAATTGAGTTATGAATGGGAGTCCTAATATAATTTGAGATGTTAAATCCTTTACTAGAACTAATTGAGTTTTATAACAATAGTTTTCTTTGCAAATATGAACATTTGATAACTTATATTTAATATTTAATGGGTTTCCATTGGCTCCGGACAATCTATATGTTGTCTTTTCATAGTATTTTGTGGGTATTAATCCTTCTTGAATACAATTCATGTCTACACCACTATCAATCATAGCAACTAATGTTATTCGAAATTCATTATTGACTATTATATTTAACTTAGTATACCATTTTTGAGAATTTAGTCCTTTTAAACTATTTGTTTTTTCTATGTTTTCAGTGTCATTTTTAGTATTGTTATTGTTTTCTTCATCATCTTTATTTTTCTCTTTTTCTAATTCTTTAATTTGTAATTTTATTTCTCGAATTTCTTCTTTAATATTTTTTAATTCTATTTGTAATTCAGTTATTGTAATAGGATTTTCTTTTATTTGTTTTGTTTGAAACCTTTGACATATTTCATTGAAATTATACACTTTTGTTTCTTTTTCTATTGGTAGTTTATACTTTTCTTTTAATTGTTTTAAATATATTTGTTTTACTTCTTTATCTTCAATTTTTTCTAATAATTCGAATAAGTCTTTATTATCTGATATTAGAGAGTTTATTGTACCATTAATTTCACAAATACAAGGACCAACGCATTCACACGCATTGTCTTCTGAACTACTTTCTGAATTAGAATCTTCAATATAATTTAAATCATTATCACTATAGTCTGAAATACTGTTTTCACTTGAATTATCATAAATAAGTATTTTATTTATCTGTTCTTTTAATTCATCAGAAATATTTAACTCATTTATCTTTTTCTTAGTATAACAATCTTTTGAATAATGTCCTTGTCTTCCACACTTATAACAAATAACAATATCTTGTTTACCTTGTTTTTTCTTTTGAAAATCAGTCTTATCTTTATAATATTTTTGTTTAATATATGGTTTTCTTTTATAGTTCTTTTTAATAAATTGTTTAGGAATTTTCTTTTTAGGTTTAGAAGGAGTTTTAAATGGTTCAAATCCATATTGTTGACATAAAACTTCCTAATTCCTTATGGCCTTGGATTCCATCCTTTTTTATCTTTTCTTTTAATCTTAAATCATTACATATTTTTAATCCTTCTTGATTTATATAATTTATCATTTGACCATATGATAGATCTCTATAAGGAATACTATTATTAAAGTCTTTTTTAATTTTTTCTCTAATTCTTTCTGCAAATAATTTTGGTAATCCAGCTATAAATCTTTCTTTCCAATAGGCTTCTTTGCAATCTTCTCTAGTCATAACTTTTGAAAGGAAAACATCTTTATACCATCTAAAATCTTGTAATTTTCTACATGTCAAATTTAATAATATTAATGAATTTCTTTCTTGATAATCTGTTGGATTTCCTATAAAATGTTGGATTATAGCAAATACTAGAGTATTAATTATATCATGTATTTCAGTTGGTGTTTGGACATTATTTTCTGTTTTAATAATTATTTTTTTGGCATTTTGAATTATATGTTTTTCTTCTTCTGTGAGATACTTATCCCACCAGCCTTTTAAAATTCCAGTAAAACCAGAAACTATCATATTAAGAATTGCAGTCTCATTATTTCCATTTGCTTTATATGCATTGGCTGCCATTATCATTTCTTGCATTAAATTAAGAATTTGATGTTCTGTTTGACCTTCTATACTCCATTCATATAGAGAATTTCCATCATATTTGGCTTGAACTAAAGTATGTCTTTCTTCAAATTGTAAATCAGGTGGAGTAGGTTTAGGATAATAATTTCTTGTTTCAGGCCTAGTAGTATAAGTATTATTTTTTGAAAAATGATAATTTCCTCTTTTAATTTTGTTTATAGAATCTTCTATATGAAAATCATTAAATTGTTCTTCAATATTTTGAATTTTTTGATCTGAAATAACATTTATATTTAATTTTGAGAGTTTTGAGTTAATATCTTGTAACATATCTTGTTGTTTATTTAGACGTATTGGGATATCTATGCTATATGGTTTAAATATTGGATTTTCAATAGTTTCAGTTATTATTTTTGTATTTGAAGTACTAGGTTGATCTAAAGTTTTATTATTATTAATTTCTATTCATTCTAATTGTTCTCCTATGGTATTTAATTTTTCATTAGTATAATTATTTTGAAAAATAACTGCCTTTATATTTTTATCTATATCTTCCTTAATGTTTGCTAATGGCTTTGTAATATATTCTTTATTTTCATTTTTTATCTTTATATCCATATTTGGAGGGTGTACACTAGTAATATTTCCATTTTTATCTATAATTGTATAGGTTTTGGTTATAGTATTGCTAACAGATATATTTTTAAAAAATGGATACTCAATTTTATTTTTTATACATTAAAGAGAAAACCAGGAGAAAAATGGAATATTTTCATCATTTTCACACATATATAATTGCCAATCAATTTCATGTAAAAATCTTTCATCCTCATTAAATTTAGAAAAATACCATATTAAATTTTTATTATTATAGTTATTGAACATTTCATCTTTTAAATATTTTAACATTTCTTTATCCATAATTAACAAGTTGTACTCGAAATTTTTTCTATAAGCTTTATTCTATAATTATTTTATTCTCTTAATTTCTTTTCTAAAAATAATATATAGTTAGAAGACTGAAGATACGGTTTAGATGTGTAATGATAAGGGTCGGATGGAAGCAATCTGAAAGGATTTTTATATTCTTCTAATCTTTCTCTTATATACTTTATTCTTCTATTACAATGTTTCAAAAACCAAATATTATTATTTCTACGAGCCTGAACCTTTGAATCATTCATTGTATATCTTCATAATTTTTCATATCAGACTTAGTTGGGACATAAGTATTATTATCACTATCATTTTCTTCATATAGTGGTCTTGGGATAGTATTTGAAAAATCAACACCTTTTATTTTCATTGATAAACTTCTTCTAAATAGACTTTCATCTAAAGTATTTCTAGAAGTACTTGCTCCTATAGAATGCCTTGATGGTATATTACTAAAAGAAATATCTATTGAACCATCAGAATGTTCTACTATGCTAGATGTTTGATTATCTATCTCTATAGGTTTTGGCGGGTTTATATCTTGTAAATTCCATGTTAATGATTGAGTTATTTCATTCCATTTTAATTTTTTAGGTGTTCTTATTTTTGTATGCATAGTGTTAGCTTCAAAAATAATAGTTTCATCTTTTGGGGATACTAATTTTGTTTTAGGTTCTATAGTGGTAGTCATAGTCTTATAATATATTCTATATATAACTATTGCAGCATTAGTTTTTTCTTTAAATTCTAAGTTTTTAGTTTTAATTGTTAATGTTAAAGTATCTAAAATATGTGGATCAAATAAACCAATTGAAAAGTTTGGGTAGCAATTAAAGTAAATAGGACCATTTGAAATATTAGACTCAGCCATAGCTAGCAAAGAATTATTAAAATTTGTATGTCTTGCATCTCTTAGAATTAATAAAACAGGAGCATCAATTCCTAATCTAAACATAGGTTTAATAGCGACTTGAACTAATCCTATGTGTAGAAATTTATATAATTTTCTATGTCTTTTAATAGCTTCTACTGATAATAATTGCATGTTTTGATACTCTTTATTAATAGGTATAGTTTGTTCATGAGTTTTTATAGAATAATCTTGTAAAAAATCAAAAGTACCAATTTTGTAAATAGTTTTAACATCTTGTTTTGGTATACTTCAATTTAAAAGATTGTTTTCAATTTGAGAAATATTAATTTCAACAGAATTCATATGTAAAGATTTCATGTTTAAGTCTTCTTCATCATTATCATTAGTATTTGAGCTATAATCTCGTTTAGAATAGAATTTTGATAACTGATTCATTATAATTATTAGTCTTTAAATTTTTAAAGTAGAGCTTATACTGAGGGAACACCCCCATATCGTTGTGGTCCGGCTACCCATTCTCCTTTTGGGCATAATGCTAATCCAACCGACAATTGACATGGCTTACCAACACAGTTCTACCCCCCTTTAAAAATTAGGGGCTAATAATCATAATAAATTAGTTATTAAAACAGTTTCTAAACAGAGACATGGCTCTGATACCAAAACGGTTTAGGATCCTTTGATATGAAGAAGATTAAACATGAAGACAATATAAATTAGTTTATAGAGATGGCAACATAAATAAGCATGATATGAATTTAAAATATACCTGAATTTATTGATTGAAAATCTTGATTACAATTGATTTCCTTACAATCGGAAGGAGCAACTATAATTTGAAAATCTAAAGATTTTGAACATAGAGAGGTTGATAATACAAGTTTTTGGTTTCAGGGTTTTTTCATACATAAGAGAAGATGTAAGAAAAGGTGTGTAGAAAAGTGTGTCTTGCTTCATTGATTTTCCTCCCTTTTATAGATGAAGTAAAAGGGTCTTCATCATTGGTTCTTGAAAAGAGCTTCCGTAAGTAGTGGCTTTTTGTTGAAAATGTTCTTAAAGTTATTTGTCTTCTTTGAGAATTATTTGCACAATCTTTGAAAAATTGGAAAGTTGGTTGTCTCTTTGTTGAACAATCTTCCATTATTAGAAAGTAGCTTGACTCTTTATTGAATTATTTGATCTGAAATCATGTTTGAAAAGTTCTTCAACCATTTAAGCAATGAGGAACGTTCAAAGCTTCAACCCTCAGGAGGCGATTTTGAAAATCTAAACCACTGCTAGTGGGAAATCAGATGATCCCATTAAATTGGGTGATGGTTTAAAGTACCTGGAATTGACGGAACGAGTTGAAAAACTGGATGCCTCTGTTGCAGAAATCAAAAACATGCTACAACAGTTGTTGACAGTACAAAAGGTGCACCCGAAACGCACTTTAAATGCAGAATTATGCATAATTCAGCTATAAATCAGCTATAATCAGCTTTTTAACATATAAATATTATGCAGAATTCATGTTTTAATATCCAGAATACCCTCCTAAGTGTTGGGAATTAAAAGGGTTACAAAAGGATACATAAAGGACACTAAACGGTGCAATTTAGCACTTTAACGAACCGGTATTTAACCGAACAACCGGATATTACCCGGAACATCAAAATATTACTAGAAGCATTATTTTAATGTTTCTGAACTAGTTATAGTCCCCAAACACCATAACAACAACCACAACAATAATAAGGCTGGTGTGTGTGGTATAAAGCCCCTATGGGCTTTATCACGCCACGGAGACGCCATGTCAACTCAGATTTCAAATACAGATAATTCATTTATTTGTTTCTAGACCTTTCCTATCCTCGATTTCACAGCAAGCCAAGCATCTAAACATCTTAAGCACCTGCCACATACGTTAAAGTAAAAGTCAATACGCGCGTAACATTACTTAGAGGCATAAAAGCCTTAAACGGCCAATGTTGGGTATTCACGAGAGTATAATCACACATCATGAAGCTCTTGGTTTGTTAATATAAGGATGACTTATGTGATTTTATCGAATCACATTTGTCAGGAGTGTTAACATGTTTTCAGATGTTAACAAGGAATTGAGTCTTAAAAGGACCTAGGTGTGACACGCTAGCCCAAGTCGTAGACTAGGTGGCCCTCGCGGGCCGCGTAAGTTTTAAGTGTGGGTTATGCGGGCCGCGTAAAACCCAAAAGGCGTAAGGTTCACAATGGTGTAAAATTAAAATGGGATATACCGGGCTAGGATTCGAGTTACAGGAACAAGGGCCAAACCAACCACCCAAGAATGAGAACGTACTCTTTTTGGTTATTCGTGATACTTTCGGCTTAAAGCATCAGCAACTACATTTGCCTTTCCTGCATGATACTGGATATCACAATCATAATCACTAAGGCCTTACACTCAGGGGTGAGACCATTGTAAAATTTTTCTACTAAAGCCCAATCCGAAAGCCCTTTGTTTAAATTTTAAGAAGCCACCTATCATCCCTCGAAAAGTTTCAATGGTCTAAGTGTCTGTTGGTGATACGAGACCAATAAGTCTCCCGTCAACCCTTTTTAGCTTTGATTTCCGATAGCTTATCCGTCGAAAACCAGACACTTTCCAGAAAGTTTTTTGAATGGCAAAGAATCTCACGTAATGAACTTTGTGTTGACCAAAGACTGGTCAAAGCAGAAAGTCAAACATTGTTTGACTTTCGTGCTTAAAAACGCATGAAAAGCACGAAAGAATACTTACAAAGGGTCCAAGCTAGGAAGTTTGATCGGATCAACTAATTCATATGTAAGTGGATTGAAAGTGCTAGCTCTATTACTCTTATATCTTCTCTAATATGCATTTTCACAGGAACAACTTGCACGTGTGAAAGCTCAAAATGAGGAAATCCGGAATCTTAGATAACAAATTACTTTTGCAAGTGTCAAGGTATGTGTATATATGGGAGTGTTCAATTGAAAACCATTAGTTAGAGTGAAAACTCGAAAACTAACTAAAAAAACCTAAAAAAACATACCAATTTTTTTTGCATACCAATTTTCGCTATTTTAATTATATAAAAAAAACTTTTTTTCACAAAAAAAAAATGTAGTGCACATGTGTAATAGTACACATGTGAATTATTATCCATGTGCACTTCAAATTATTATTATTATTTTTTTGAAAAAAAAAGTTTTTTTTATATAAAAAACTAGCGATTTTAATAAAAAAATTAAAAAAAAATATTTGTTTTTTAGGCTTTTTTTAGTTAGTTTTCAAGTTTTTGCGATAAAATTGGTTTTCATTTGAACCATCCCCTATATAGGGTGGGGTTCTAGAGCGAACACTAGTGTATTTGCGAACTGAGTGAAGATCAGTAAAACACAATATCCAAACCTAACAGTTCACAAAAACTTCAAACACAACATCGTAGAACTATAAATATAAAACACAACATGATAATCAACATATAACACACTAGTGTTAGTCACTCGCTAATCAAAGCCTTATCATCCAAAACACAACACAAAACCCACAAATATGGCGTTTTAGTAATCTTCACTTTATTATTTGTGGGTTTTGTGTGTGTTTTATGGTTGACATGATGGTGTTTTATGACTTTTTACACTTTGTAGGAAAAATAGACTTTGTAGCCAACTCCCACCCATATATATAGGATAAGGATCATGTGAGAAATAGTAGGCTAATTGAGAAACTTGAGAAGCATTCTGGACCACACATTTTCCCAAAGCAAAAAACTGCAAAAAAAAATATGTAAAAAAATGCAATTTTTTTTTTTGGAAAAATCGGAGCTTTTTCTTTAAGGTTTTTTTTTTTAATTTGGGATTGATACACATGTGTATATTGTTAATCTTTTAACTATACATATGTGTATATTGTCAAATATACATATATGTATATACATGTTTAAAATTGAAAAATAAGTGTTATTTGGGGTTTAGCATTAGTATTTAGGTTTAGCATTAGGGATTAGGGTTTAGCATTAGTATTTAGGGTTTAGCTTTAGGGTTTTTCATTAGGGTTTAGCAATAGTATTTAGGGTTTAGCATTAGCTTTAGGATTGCATTAGGGTTTAGCATTAAGGGTTTAGCTTTAGCTTTAGGGTTTAGCATTAGGGGTTTAGGGTTTAGCATTAAGGTTTAGCTTTAGGGTTTATAACACATATTTTTTCAATTTTAAACATGTATATACATATATGTATAATTGACAATATACATATATGTATTGTTAAAAGATTAACAATATACACATGTGTATAAATCCAAAATAAAAAATAAAAAAAATTAAAAATTAAAACCTTAAAGAAAAAGCTCCGACTTTTCCCAAAAAAAAAAAAAATACATTTTTTCACCTTTTTTTTGCATTTTTTGCTTAGGGAAATTGTGTGGTCCAGATTGCTTCTCAAGTTTCTCAAATAGGGTGGATTTATCTTAGGATCCCTACCCTATATATATAAAGGAAGGTTAACGTACATTACGGCTTAACGTACTTCACGTACGACAGGTAATTACGCACATTTATTTTAAAATCACGCACGTTATAACTCAAAAATCCAAAATCACGCATGTTGAAACACAATAATTACGCATATTGAAAACATTAATCACGCATGTTATAGAACAAATCACGCACGTTGTTGTACGTGAAGTACGTTAAGCCGTAATGTACGATATACTTTTTCTATATATATATATAGAGAGAGAGAGAGAGAGAAACGGGATTAGGAGAAAATGCTCAAAAGTGTGAGAACGGTGAGAGCGCTTCCTGGCCCAACACGTGTCACACCGCTTAGAGAAGGGCGGAGGGGCTTTTTTGTCCTTTCATATTTCTTTTTTTAAACGCATGTCACTTCATCTTTCCATTTTTTGGCGTTTAATAAATACGCGGCGTTTTTATTGTTTTTGGATCAGGATCATAGTAAATATTTTGGCGTTTTAAGTATTGATTTGGCGTTTTTATTGTTTTTTAGATCAGGATGCAGGCCTTTAATGTAAAAAAAAATCAGTAATTTTCTTGATTTTATTATATCAAGTGTTGTGCCATGTAGGATACAGGCCTATAATGTGACAGGCAATTATGGCGTTTTGAAAAGATAAATAAATTCAATTTTCCATGTAGTGGCTTTTAATACAATAAATGTTTGGCAATAATGATACCATCTCTTCATTTTACTGTTTTAGCAATTACTGTTTCTTTCAATTTTCATCTGTCAATTAGTGTTGATTTTTCCAGTAATACTTTGTTTGCGTTTTTTGGCATTTTATATAGCAACATCGTGCTTTGCCAGCATGCGTTTTCACAGTTTTTCACACTATCACGCGTTTTGGTGTTTGTAGTTTTTGGCGTTTTATACTCAATTTTTTTTAAATTAGTATAGAATTAGATAATAAACAACAGAGAATTAGATAACAAACAATAGAAAATGAAAAACAATTAAAAATTGTAATCTAATTTCTCATCCAAATCTTCACTGTCATCAGCCTCTTCTACTTTAATCTTTTTGGCGTTTTGAACCTGTTTTTGAATACATTATGTAGATCCTTATTTTCCTACATAACGCCCGTCTTTAGAAGATGCTTATTTTTTGTGGCATCCTTTATTGTGGCATCCTTTATTGTGGGTGGATATATACTTGTTTGATGACATGTTGAAGACCAACGCCTGCTCTAATGTAGTGATCTCTTCATGCCATCAATATATCCATCAAGAACAAAGTGACATGATGTCATATCACTGTCATCAGTCTCTTTTTCTTGAATATTTGTCCATCTTATTCAGCAAAAGATTTTAGAGATGCCCATCTCAGAGAAGAATCCATTCAGTGAAACTTCATTCATATCAATACTCAATATTGAAGAATCTAGGTTCTGCATCTGTGGCTTTTTTAACTATTATTTTTAGCGTTTTAAAGTGAATGGTTTCTAGGAAATATGGCGTTTGTTTTTGGTTTGTGATCAGTTGATTGTGCGGAGACGTCTCTCTTATGGGATGTTTTTGGCACGTAGTTTAGGCGGGATTTTATTTATAATAAATGATATTAATAAAGTAGCCGTCTTTTCAGTTACTGTGCATTTTTTCTGTTTTTGTTCAGTTTTTTATGAGTTTTTAGGGTTATAGACTTTCCATCTCCCAAGTTTGGCGTTTTTTAATGGCTTTAAGTAGTTTTTTGCGTTTTTTTTTCATTTTTAGCTTTTATTAATACTTCCGCAAACTACTTTCATTATAGTTTGGGAGTTTTTGGCGTTTTTACTGCATTATGGCGTTTCACATGCATTATGACTGTTTGGCGTTTTATTAATATAATTTATTTTTTTATTCTAAGTTGAAAAATACATAACAAACAACAGAAAAAGAAAATTAAAAAAATAAAAATAAAAATAGAAACAATTCATCTTCCAAATCGTCACTGTCATCAGTCTTTTTCTTCTTTGAATCGTGTTCGCTGGCGGTTTGGCTTAGCCATGCTTGTGTTTTTGTGGCCTTTTGGAAAGACAAAATGACATGAGTTTTTTGTTTGAATATGTATCTTCAAACAACTCATTAGTTTCATTCGTCTTTTCATGCCATTATAATATTCATCAATAACGAAACACAAAAATTGACATAAGTCTGACACCGGCATCTTTTTGTTTATGATTTGTCCATCTCATGCAGCAAAATGTTATTTGAGTCACAGCACCTCTGGGAAGAATGCATTCTCCGAAACTTTGGCATAGAACAATATTTGAATATATAATAAACGATATTTGCCATTTTTGGCGTTTTACTGAGGAAATAGTGCATCTGAAAGAACCGTCGATTTTTTGGAATCTTTGATGTTTGCGTGTTTTGGCGTTTTCTAAGATGAATGGTATATAGTAGAAAATATGGCGTTTTTTGAGTAGGTGTGTTTGATGTTTTGGGGATTTTGGCGTTTGTAAGATGAATGGTATATCATAGAAAATATGGCGTTTCAGGTTCTGGGGGTGTGTTTTTATGTCTGGGGTGTTTTTGTTTATATAGGGATGTGTTTTGGTCCGTAATGGCGTTTTATTCATTAGTATGGCGTTTTGGTATAGAAGTGTAAAGACCTTTTTACCTTTAATGAGGCGCGTCCACGTAATAAAATTGATGTTATTTACGAAAACGCCACCGCGTCAATCTAGTCCATAGATTGTTTTAATCAGACGATCCATAAGCATTCTCACACTTTCTACCTTTTCTCTAAATCCCGACCCTATATATAGGGAGCCGCTAAAATAGAAACCATCCCCAGTTGTAAGAACCGCGAGAACCACTCTCAACCAATCAGAAAAAGGGGTAGTTTGGTCATTTACCCCAAATGTCAAATCTCACCCTCTCTCTTCATTTAAATCTACCAGACATGTCTCTCTCCTCATTTTGTCTCCTTTCATTTGCCTCTCTCTTCATTTGTTTATAAACCAGAGATTCATCTTCAAAAACCAAACCAGAGCTTCATCTTCATCTTCTCTGATCCCCCCTCCCACCTAATCTGCAGCCGCACCCACTCCCCATTGTACCCCCTTCCTTCTCCGGTGGTAGTCGCTGCCGCACGGGGGGTTTCACTCATGTGTGAGCGGTGGTGGCTGATGATGTAACTGCGTTCCCTTGCTTCTCCGGCGACCCTTAGACCTACAACCCATCTCTCATCTCCTCCAAGGAACCCAAAAGATGTTTGATCGGCGGTGAGGAGGTGGTTGGTTGGCGGCGGAAGACGGTGGTGGGAGGTGGTTGGTCGGCGGTGGTGGCGGTGAATGTTGGGGTGAAGGGGGTGGGTGATCTGGCGGCGTCGGGGAGAGAGGTTGTGGGTGATCTGCAACCCCATCTCCGATGACATGTTTTAATTTTTTTAATCTTTGTTTGAGCCCCAGATCTTGTGTGGTTTGTTTGATCTGTTAGACTGGGCAAACTAGGTGGGTTAGGGGCGGGTGAAGGGGTTGTTGTGGTGTGTTTAGGGATGGGTGAAGGGGGGTTGTTGTGTGGTTTGTTTGATCTGTTAGTACTTGTTTGATCTTGGTGTTCTTCATGTGTTCATCGTCAGATTTTTTGCTTTGTATCGTTGCATACTTGTGGTTTTGACTTTCTTGATTTTTGGGTGTCTTTTTTGGAAGTTTGAACAGTGAATTATGTGGGTTTGATGTTTGGATTTGGGCGGCGATGATGGCAAAAAAACCGCATATTTTTTACGACGATGGCGCGGAAAGGATGGTGGAGGGTAGATTTTTGAACTTGCAACCCCACTTTGCAGCCTTTTGATTATCGGAAAAATTTGAGCCAAACCCTGTTTTTTCAAGAATCCAAACATTGTTTTGATTTCTGTTGTTGGTTTGTTATTTTTTCCCAGTCGATGATGATAATAATCTATCTGAGACACCTACCGAGTTGCGATTTCCGGGTGCGTTCGTTTTGCGTAAAAAAGTATTTGAAAAAAAAGCTAAAACCGTAAACTTTTTAACGTAAAACATAAATTTTTTAACGTAAAACGTAAAGTTTTTAACGTAAAAGTTAAAACCGTAAATTTTTTAACGTAAAACGTAAAGTTTTTAACGTAAAAGGTAAAACCGTAAACTTTTTAATGCAAAACGTAAAGTTTTTAACGTAAAAGGTAAAAACGTAAACTTTTTAACGTAAAACGTAAACCTTTTAACGTGAAACGTAAAGTTTTTAACGTAAAACGTAAAAAGTTTAACGTAAAACGTAAAAACGTAAAACGTAAAAACGTAAAAAGTTTAACGTAAAACGTAAAATGTTTAACGTAAAACGTAAAAAGTTTACGTAAAACGTAAAAAGTTTAAAAAATCTGAATTTAAAAATGCTTTTATTTAAAAAAATTATGTTTAAAAAATAAATACTAATATAATAATACAAAAAAGTAATAAAAAAACAATAAAGACAAAAAAGAGTAATTTTACTAAACTACCCTTTTGGATTAAAATATTTAAGACATAATAAGACAAAAAAATACTTAATATTTTTTTTTACTACTTTTAATCTCATCCATCTATCTTGAAGATCTAGTGGTTGAAAAGTGGTTCTCTCGGTTCTTACAACTGAAGGTGGTTTTCATTTTAGCGGTCCCATATATATATATATGAGGCCGGTTATTGTACAATATCCCTAATCGTACATTATGTACGCTATAACCACAACCGTCGGATCATCCTCATTTAAACCCCGTGGTTAACTAATTTACGTCATTAAATTAATCAAATTAAAATATATATATATCAAACCGCCAAGGTTAAAATCGTCAATTGCCAAATCATAATACCTGATAATCAGCAAAGATACTCACAATCATACCGTAAAACCAAATTCAAAACATTACATTCTTCTTCCCCCAAGTTCCGTTCGACTTTACCGGTGCGATTCAACGAGGATTGATGAGTTTTGAGCAACGGAGAAAGGCCAACAACGATAGACCACAGTCAAAGAAGATGAATCCAGGTATTTGCTTATATATGCAATTTTATACTGGGTTTTATAGGGGTTTTTTTATAACATATGCGATTTTGTATAATTAGCTTTGTTTGGTAAGGTTTTTGTCTGATACATGTGATTTTATAAGATTAGGGAGTTTTGGTAATGGTTAACTGCGATTTTGTTAGGGTTTTTGTCTGGTACATGCCGATTTTATAAGATTAGTGATTTTATAATGGGTTTTATATGACATATGCGATTTTACATGATTAGCTTTGTTTGGTTAGGTTTTTGTCTGGTACATGCAATTTTATAAGATTAGGCAGCTTTGGTATTGTTTAGCTGATACATGCGAATTTATAACTCATACATGCGATTTTATAAGATTAGGCAGTTTTGGTAGTGGTTAGCTGATTCATACATGCGATTTTATAAGATTAGGCAGTTTTGGTAATGGTTAGCTGATACATGCGATTTTATAAGATTAAGGAGTTTTGGTAATGGTTAACTGATACATGCGATTTTATAATGTTTTTGTCTGATAACATGCCAGTTTATAGAAATAGAGTCTAATGATGACTTTGATGTGCCTATATCAACACTGAAAAACGTGAACAAAAAAAAAGAAGGGTTGTAGAAGAAAGTTCTGATGATGATGACTTTGTTGAGCCACTACCAAAAAAGAAGAAAGAGGGTGAGAAACTGAAGCTGGACAAGAGATCTAAAATACAGAAAAATAAATCTTCAAAAAAAAGTGGAACAGGGAAAAAAAGCAAGCCAGCCTGAACCACCTAGAATAGAACCTAGGGCTTTCTTTGAATACCACAATGAAGCAATACTGTTGAGATGTCAACCTACATCATATATGGATACTGTGAAAAAATTTTCAAAAGAACAAGTTGTGAGGTGAAAATTATGGGCTTTGGGGCTATTCTAGATATGAATATCAACCATATTTTGACACGTTTGGGATATTGGCTGGTCAGAAACTTTGACGAGATGTTCGATAAGCTAAACATAGGTAAACATCAAATCAAAATTACATCGGACACAGTTTATGAGGTATTTGGAATACCAAAGGGACCTAAGACAGTTGTCATAATAGTTGATAAAAGTAAAGTTGAAAAGGTTGAAAAGACTGAAAAGAGTAAAGAACCCAAAAGCGGTGAGAGTGTTATAGATAAATTCATTAGTCAATGGGGGGACAACGCGAGAATTACCCATGGCTTAATTGCAACAGCAATGGAAAATCAAAGAGATGGGGGAAGCCTATTTAGAATCAATTTCCTGGTGTACTGGATGACATTTTTGTAGAGATTACAAAAGCTACAACTGCAAATGATAGATGTTTGCTTGGGGTAGAGGTTGTTCGCATCTAGATTGGTGCTCATATCTACTGGACATGTTACGTCGTACAAGAGCGGGCTGGAAGAACACAAAAATACAGTACGTGGGACCTGTTGCCTTTCTTACGGTATGCTTTACTACATTTGTTAACATATATATAAGAAGATAAAATAAATACATATTCTAAGTAAAAATTAACTCTTTTATATATTTTACAGCTTCTATACACACATGAATACAACAAGAGGCATCAGCTGTTCGAGAAAGTCATGGAGATACCGGTTATTCGTTATATCACATCTATGGAGATTGATAAAGTCGAAGAACATATTTCAGATAACGGACCTTTGCGGACAAATGAAAGTGAAAATGAAAATGAACATGGTCGTTCAACAGAGGAGTATACAATACAACCCGTTGACACCCTTATAGCAATACTACAGCCAGATGATGAAGGATTAACAAAGACAAATGATGGAGGAATAACAAACACCCTTATTGGAAATATTCAAACTGTGGAACCGGTTGTATACGCTTACAAACCACCTGTCCAAGGTAAACACTTTATATTAGAAAATAAAATAAAATAACAAAATCTTATATTTTTTAACTTAAACTGGCTTGCAGAAAGTGGTGAAACTAAAACTGGGATGGAAGCAGCAGTGAACTTAGCCGAATCTACACAAAAACATCCAGAAAAAGTTCAAGAAAAACATACTTCCACAGGTACAACAAATCTACTTATCTCAAAAAGGATAAACTTTTGACATTTTTTTACTAAAATCATTCGAAAACACACTTGCAGATTCTGGGCCAAACAATGAGGATAAATCTTAAACAGAAGTGGAAGTAATTAATTTAGGAGAAACTATACAGAAGGAACCACAACAAACCGATTCAGGTATCGAAATTGAAAAGGAGCCAGAAGTGGTATGCCCTGAGCTGACGGCTGAAGAATTGCAATTGGTTGAGTCACTTTTGAGCCTGGCACCCAGCCTGGTAGTACATAAGGGAAGGAACCCAGGTAGGGGGGGGGGGGGGGAAACTCAAAACCAGCTCAAAAACAACACCCTGCAAAACAAAAAGCCGGTAAAGAAGCAGGTGGAGAACAAAAAAAAGGAGGAACCAAAGGGGTTAAATGAACTCCTTTATAGAACAATAGAAATGGTAAAGCTTCGAAATGAGAAAAGGTATGCAGACCTTGGAGAGGCATTTTGTTCCCCTTTCTGTAACTGCGTGGTTAACATTCATGAAGCACTCTTAGATCGTGAATTGAGTGTGATCCGGTACACTACATTTAGGGGAATAGAGTAATAAGCAATTAGATCAAGTAAAAACATCTATATATATGCTCAAAATATTTAATTATTTAATGTTTGCCTAGCAGAGAAGTATTTTACCGATTAAAAATTGGGGTTTGCACATTCAAAGGTATCTTCGAAAGCTTCTTCAGAGGTCAGTACGTAGCATGAAACGGAATCGATGCATTTGTGGATGTGCTCAACCTTGAAGAGAAGAAGAGGGATAGAAATTCATCACCATGCAGACTCTTCTTGTTTAGCACAATGATGGTATGAATCTGAAATTAGAATAATATTATTAGCATTTGCAAGTTTATCTAAACATTTTAGCATTTGATGTCAAACAAAAAATGCATATTCAGTGATTTCGCATACTAATATAAGCAAATCGCATGTAAAACAGTTGAGACATTTCCTGTGAACAAAATATCATTTCCCATTTGTATGCATATTAAGAGATTTCGCATACAAAATATAAGCAATTCGCATGTGAAATAGTTTCAGACATTATTTTGCATGTAATAATTTCGCATGTATGATTACCTTGTACTACATTATTTAACATTGCTTGTAATTACTTAACATACAGCCGGATGCCATGTACAAGGATGGTTACACAGACAACCAACGGCTAAACGTATTTATCTCAAATTTTGAAGACATATTACTAAAATATGAGGTAAAAAAACTTGAAACGATTGACCTCGTGTTTATTCAGGTACTTCAAGGTGACCACTTCTATGTCTTGTGCTTCCACTTGAAAACCGGTAAAATTGAGTTGATTGACAATTCAGCAATTAAACAAGATTTTGAGGAAAGATACAAAGGGCTTCCAGACACACTGGTAATACCAAACTTCATCATATACATGTTATATTTATGTAAAGCTACTGACACAATGTTGCTATATTACAGAGAAGGGTACTGGTTTTATACCTACAAAAGGCCATAAAACCAACACCAGCTATAAAAGCACTTGAAGAATCAGAGATAAAAAGAAAAGAGATGGAATGGAGAACACTTACTAACGGTATAGATTGTGGGGTGTTTGCAATGCGTCATATGGAAACATCCAAAGGGAAAACACCGTGGTTGACTGGTTTTGTGAATGAAGATGAAGTAAACAATAGACATAATTCACAGCTTCATCTCCTGAAACACATATATATGAGTAAGATAATTCTATCCGAGTACAATATGGAGCGTCAACGAATAATTAAAGAGACAATTGCTTTCGATAAAAGGTCGGACAAAGAAAGGTATATCAAAGATTTGGATAAATAAATCCCAGAGAGGTTGAAAGCATTTCTTGGAAGGGACTAATAGACTTGTCTGATGTTGATTTGCTGCTGGATTACTATACTTGTTAAATTACATTTATGTTTTCAAAATCGCATGTTTGACATTGGATTATTCATAATATGCAAAATATGGAAACTACACATGCGAAAATAAATCCCATGCAAATAACACAACATGCGAATTTTATGGAACATATAAAACTTGCATGTTTTATTAAATAAAACACTAGAACAGGAATCTACAAAATATACAAAATCAACAACGTCATTACAAAGATGAAAGGAACTTCATTTTCATGTCCATCGAGCATCTTAAGATACTTATTGCATCCGCCAACTCTTTCAACTGCTTCTCATCCCTCTCACCCAGATCAACCAAGAACATAACAGCAATTTCTCAGAGACTACTCACTTGAATCTGAGATAGAAAGTTCACAATTTCTTGTCTTCTCTTCATGTTTTCTGTTACATGAGAAATATTGGCTTCCAGCATCTCTTGACATGACCGATCCTCTTGAATTTGTTCCTGAGTCCTTTTTCTCAAAACCTGTTTGATACTTGATTCAGAAGAGGATGTTGGGAGGTCTGCCATTTTTTATAAGATAAAAGATAAGTGGTTTGAGATTGTTATATAAAGAGAAACTTTATATTAAAAACAAAAAACACTGTAAAATTATTGATATCAATTATTGAACTGAATTACTGATATGAATTATTGAACTGAATTATAGAACACTCTATTCGAAATTACATGTCAATACTTTTATAGCGTGCGAAATGTTGTATTTTGTAGGATCGGGGATTCGATCAAACGAGCCAATCAGAAGAGTTCTCGATCAATACGAAAGGCGGAATCAGACGTATTGATGTTATATCAGCTAGATTCATACTTAGAATCACTTTAACTGTCGATTGTATTGATATGATAGTGTTTACAGATCGTTTGACACTTCGGCAGCACTTCATCTCCGGAATCACAAAGTTTCAAATGAAGACCCAAGACCACATATTTATAGGAAAGCCAGACCCCACGAACTAGATCTGCCAGGTCTCACAAACTGGCCAGAAAGCACGAACTGCCAGAAAGCATGAACTATCCAGACCCCATGAAATTGTCACCTCGTGCGAGGTGGCCTATCCACTTCGTGAGGGGTGGCTGGTTCAGGTCTGTTTCCCATTTCTTTTGTACAACGCGTCCTTGTCTATCTATTCTAATTAGATGATTCGATACAAGACGAAGTCAACAGACATATGCACCAACAAACTCCCCCTTGGATGTTGATGAGTCTTCAGTGTATTGAGTCTTCAGTCTTGATCGGTCTTATTCCTCTTTCCAAAGTATCTTTCTCTATAAGCATCCTTCAATCTCTCTCTTACTCTTCCAGAATCTCAACCTGACTCTTCAAATTCTCTTGATCAGATCTCTTGATTCCTTAAGCTTATCAGCATCAACATCATCTTCTTCTACAGCATCTTGATCAGTTCCAGAAATGTAAACTGGCTCTCTAGAATTCAGACTCCCCCTTGAATGCAACTGGGATCCCAGTCTACAATCTTCTATCTACAGGCTTTCACATGTTCAGGAACGTCTCCTGGCTCTCTGTAGCAATAGGATCAGGAACCTGGTAACCTGCACAATTCTCTACCCAAAAGTAAATTTCACAATTGTTAAAATTTAACAAATAGAAACCACTTGTAGATATCATTCAATATCATCAATAGTTATATCAAGTTCAAATTAATGACTTTGATTAACTAACAGTAAAATCATCCTCAAAACATCACTTGTAAGATTATCTTATAACATTTCTCAAATTATCTCAAACTTTAACTTCATTTTTCATTTCAAACACACTCTCCCAATCCACTGTCGTTCATCATGTTTAGCATTCGGAATTTTGAAAATCAGCTTTTCAACATCAATTGTCGAAAATAAAATGAAATAAAATCTTTTTGATTTTTCAAAAATTTATGCTAAAACACACTGAAAATCTTTTTGGATTTTGGAAAATAAACTATATACAGACATCTTTTTGTGAGTTTGTGTAAGAGGATCATATCAGTTTTTGACAAATCACTAGTACCGTTGAGCTTTAAACACTTTAAGATCTAAACAATTCACTTAGATTGTCAGTATACTGATCCACTTAAATTTTCACACAAAGTTCAATTGATTCGAGATACGAGAATTAGTGTTTTAATGGACTTAACTTATTCGCATGTCCCACCTCAGAATATACTCCCGTATCCAGACTCCTATATTCAGTCTTACAGGTGAATGTACACTAATGATATCTGTAAATGGGTAATGCGAGGCCATGAGAGCTCAGGTTAGAACTTCCGTTCAGACAAAGAGATGATGGCTCGACTTTAGGTGTGTCCCGTTTGGGGATCTTTTCTTCAACATCACATGATTAGCATTTTTCAATGTTTCATCATTTTTTATGCTGAGGGTGGGCTTTATGATTAAAGCAGTGCAGAGTATTATATAAGGACTAGGCTATTGCTCCCGCAAAATCAGAAGTCCCGGTATAATACCCTAGATATCATCACGCACAAAGACCTAGTATGTCAGAAATAGAAAGCCCTTCAAACAAGATTTCAGGGGTTACCTATATATCCGAGAGATGTTCCCCACGAGATAAGTAAGTATTTGATATTTAGGTTTATATCTCGAAAACAATCTACTAAGCGTGTAAAAACCTACTGGCATATCATCAGTGAGACCGTTTATCACATTTTAACTTTCCAATTCTTTAGCGTACTGTGATTGTCTACTGATATGCTATCATTTCCTCTTTTTCACAACAAAACTCATTTTTGATTTTTCGGTGTTTTTTTATTTTTAGATTTTATCATGTTTTAGGATTTTTTAAATTTTCAAAATTTCTAAATTTTTAACTCCCCCTAAAATCAAAAATATGTTTCAATTTTTGATTTTCAAGGAAAATTTGAAAGTAAAAGCAATAAACTGTACAAATAAAATGACAAACTGATGTGAATTGCTTCAATTCACCATCCACTTGGCGTAAACAATCAGAACTCCCCCTGACAACAAACTATTTTCCCATTATGATTTCAAAACACTTAAGTTTGTTTTAATCAAAATGGTTTTTCCGGAAAATTAGTTTTGTTGATTTCACACATCATGGGGATTCATTCATTACTTTATTCTTTCAACCATTTGTAAAAACTATCACTTATAGATTTTTTCACACAAACATTTTTCATTTCTAAGAAAGATGGCGATTCCTACTCCCCAATTACCAACCTGGGAGTTCCGGCAAGTCAGGATTTTTTAAGCAAAGAATACAGACACCCAAGCCTGACCGGCTTTGGGTGCATCCGAGTTATTTTCACTCGGTGTGTAAGTTCTCCTCTTTGATTCATAAAATTATTTTACCCCCTTTGGCCTTCCATCAACCATCTTATCAAAGATATGTTTCATTTTGCCATTAAATGCTTTTTCGACATCAAATTCTTTCTTTTCAGAATAGAATTGATTCGAAATCTCTACTTTTCCAAATTTTGATTTTAAATTTTCAGTCCGCAATGGTGGAAAGTTTGCGTCATCCATTGGTGGAACTGAATTTTCTCTTTTTAGCTCAACTTGTGGCTCCTCTGACTTTGACGAGTCAGATTCATTGCCAGAAAGTGGCTCTGATTTCTTAACAACCCACTTGTGGTTGTTCAGATTCACTCTTCTTTTGTAGAAACATGTTGAACTCTCACCAACCTCAAATTTTGAATTTTTGAACACTTTAAATTGTTCGGTTGGTGGTTCATTATCAACCAAATTTTCTTTCAAGTTTTCAGAGACTCCCTGTTTTGTTTGGGTTGCCTTTGGACAGTTCCATGCAATGTGCCCAACTTTTTTACATTGATAACAGGTTCTCATTTCCTTCTTCTGAGTAACATCATTCTTCATTTCCTCTTGCTTCTTAGCAATGAATTCTTTGTTCGTCTGCTTTCTGAACAAATTCTCTTTTTGTTCTTCAGAAGATGTTCCTGATACAAAAACAACTTTCGATTTAAAATCTTTAACATATTTTTCATTTTCTTTTGGAATAAAACCTAATCCTTTCTTTTTGAAATTATTTTTTTGATTTGGTTTCTTTTGGTGATTTGGACCAAAACCTTTTTTCTTGTTTAACCTTTGTTGAACTCTTGAAGTGTATTGTTTAGGTTTTTCAGAAAGATTTTTATCTTTTATTTCAGAAATATTAATTTCTGTTAATTTGAAAACCTTTTTAATCTGTTCAGTTTGTACACTTCTTATTGGAAATTCTTCATCAGAATATAATTTGTCAGAGTCATTCAAAGTATATGCTACTTTGAATGTTTCGTCATTCAAATTATTTTTTGATATCAGAAAATCATTATTGTAAACCCTTTTGACCGATGATTTCGAACTGTCAACTGATGAACTTGAGCTCTCAGATTCAGACTTTGACTCTGACTTTGACTCCTCGGTTTCATCTTTATCTAACACATGATCCACCACTTTCTTAATCAACTCAGATTGTTGATCAGTGTCAGATGCAGTTAATGTGATATCAATATTATCTGGCAATCCATCTGAAGATTCAGATTCCCACTTTAAATTGGTTGCCTTTTTGACTCTTTCTGAATTAGGATTTCATGGAGAATATCCTTCTTCAAGCGGAGGTGGACACTTTGTATAATTGGTACTATGTTTCTTACCAGTATTCTTTATTTCAGATTTCTTCTCTTCAAACGCTTCCATGCCTTCTACTGTAGGGTAAATCCTGTCAATCACGTAAGAAGCACATGAATAACTTTTCAATAACCTGTTTACCCTCTCAGTTTCTATCCTCTGAGTTTCCAATTTTTGTTCAAGTTCAGCACATTTCTCAATGTACTGATTGATGATTTTCTGCTTCGTCATGAACGCTCCATTGAGTGTCTTCATAGCTATCTTTTGTTCATTGCTTGACTTGCTATATTGATTCATAGCTTTGTTTAAAACATCATAAGATTCTTTCAGTCTGTTCATGTTATGAATCAATTTGTTGTTGTGCCTTTTCACAGTATCACAATTTTCACACTTCTCATGTATCTTTTCAGTATCTGCTTCCTTCTCAACCTTGATAGTTGGAATTTCTTTAACCTGCTTCTTTACTACTAGAACATTTTCCTCAGGTTTGACCTTATCTTCAACAGTTGCTGCCTTATGATTCTTCTTTTTCGCAGCTTGTCTTTCTTTGATCTCTTCCATTTTTCCTGCAAAATACAAATTATACCTAACAGGTGAAAGTTCTCTTTTATAATATTCAAGTTTTCGAATTTCTTCATTGTCATCATCACTCTCTTCTTCTGATGAGTGATCAAAGATTGGTGCTTTTTCTGAAGCCTCTTCTGTTGAAACTGGTTCTTCTTCTTTCTTTTTAGGACTGAATTGCTGAGATTCGTAATAAGCATACACTATTTCATCTTCAGCAGTTGAATCTTCAAAAATTTGAGCAACAAATGCTTTAGAATCTGAAGTTCTGTTAGGATCATAATGATCCCAATTAAAACCTTCTGGAATTCTTTCATCTTCTTGATGAACTAGATAAGCTTTCTTTGATGGCTCTTCGATCGGATCCTTCCTAGCATGTGAAGTTTGTGGCAATTGTTGTTGATGCGGCTGTAGATCAATTTGATGATAAATCACTTTTCGATGATAATCATTTTTGCCGAATAGATTGTGAGCTCCACTTGCTTCGCGGTTTGTGCATTCTCGCTTAAAGTGCCCCTTCTCCCTGCAACGAAAACAAGTAACTTTAGATTTATCAAAACCTAAAGGTGAAGTTCCAGCATCACGGAAATCATCTCTTCCAGTGATCTGTTTAAACTTCTCAGCTCTTCTCAACACACTAGCCATACACCACTTTATATCCATTAGTTCCATCTCTTCAGCATCAATCTGATCATAATCCTCTTTGGTCAACATTGGATTACCAATCCTTCCGGCTACCAAACTTTCATAAGACTCTAATACGGTCACCAATAAAGACATATGACCTTTGGCAACCTCTTCCGAGAAATTCTGACCATTTTGAAGATGTAAGGCAATGTTGCATTGTAGTACTTGGCCATTATTGTTGTATGAGCTTTGCGGTTTAGAATTGGTTGCTGAAAAATTTGGATCAAATGATGGATATGAAGAGAATCCATTATTGTTGTTTGATCCTTGAGATGACCCTCCAGAAGAATTGTTTGTGTTAAATGCAGTTTCGATCCTTGGTGCAATGTTGGTCTTATCAATTGTACTTCCTTTGTAGTACAGACCAATGTCCTGTTCACCATTAGAATTCTTCATTTTCGCCATCTTCCGTTGTTCCATCTCTTAAACTTCGAGTTTTTCAATAAACTTGCTCAGCGATAGATTCGCAAATTCACCATTATTCTTCAAAATCATAAGATACGTGCCCCAAACATCTTGTGGCAACGCATCGGCCAACTTTTCCACCCATTCTTCTCTATCTTTCTTGATATCCAATCGCTTCATGTTAACCACCAAATTGAAATATCTTTCTATAATCATTTTGGTATTTTCAGTTTTCAATCCATGAAATAGATCAAATTCTTTCTTCAAAAGCGATTTTTTGTTCTTGATCATGTCTAAACTTCCAACAAACTTCGTTTTTAGTGCTTTCCACATTGAGTGTGCACTTCCGTTGTGTTGCAATAAGATCAAGATGTCTTCCTTAATGGCTTGTTGCAATAAACTGATCATCATCTTTTCACTTTTGTATTTCTTTTTCTCTTTTTCATCTAAATCTTTAATAGCAACAATCTCTCTGTATTCATTAATCGGTCTAACATATCGTTCTTCAACACATTCCCACGCCTCTAAGTGATTCGCTTGAACCCAATTTTCGAAACGTTCCTCCCATCCACTATACTCCTCGATATTCACGTTCTGAGCCATAGTGATCGGGGTAGCATATGCATTGTAAAATTCAGAATCCATGTTTCGGTTTTAAAAAAATTCACAAACAATCGATTTCAAACAGTCTAGAATGTCACGCGAAAAACGTACGAACTCGTGCGATCTGGTTGCACAAATCTCAAACGACCTGGGATTCATAACACACTCCGTACGACCTGGAGTGATTTCAACTCGTGCGACCTGAAGTGATTCAACTCGTGCGTGCTAACTTGATTTCAAACCGAGCGACCTTATTGAAATTCCAAACGACTTGGCCACTTCAAATGACCTGGATCAGACTTCAACAATGAATCTTGACTTTCAATGTAAAATCATATGCAAACTGACATTATGTGGCCGACAACAATCTTTGAATTCAATATTCATTGTGCCGATTAATATGATAAAGTCACATGGGCCACGTTATTGTTCAGAGAACAAAGTAATTTGATTGGGCCGAGATATATATTGATCAGATCAAATCAAGTGTAACTCGTGACATCTGTTGTATGATATTAATGATGCAAACTCAAATGACCAGATCAACCCGTACGTTCTGATTTGTCAAACCGTGCGACCTGTTCAAACGACCTGGAAATTTTTTCACAACTTGAATTCAGGTCGTGCGACCTGGAGTCCAATTTCAAACGACCTGGTGAAATTTCCAAGCGACCTGACAATATCTCACACGATCTGAAGGTGTTTCGAACGATCTGAATGGTTTTTCACGCAATTTGGTTCAAAATTCAAATGAGTTACCACTTGTAGGATAGGGGATTCGATCAAACGAGTCAATCAGAAGAGTTCTCGATCAATACGAAAGGCGGAATCAGACGTATTGATGTTATATCAGCTAGATTTACACTTAGAATCACTTTAACTGTCGATTGTATTGATATGATAGTGTTTACAGATCGTTCGACACTTCGGCCGCACTTCGTCTCCAGAATCACAAAGTTTCAAATGAAGACCCAAGACCACATATTTATAGGAGAGCCAAACCCCATGAACCAGACCTGCCAGGTCGCACGAACTGGCCACAAAGCACGAACTGCCAGAAAGCACGAACTGTCCAGAAAGCACGAACTGTCCAGACCCCATGAAATTGTCACCTCGTGCGAGGTGGCCTATCCACTTCGTGAGGGGTGGCTGGTTCAGGTCTGTTTCCCGTTTCTTTTGTACAACGCGTCCTGGTCTGTCTATCTATTCTAATTACATGACTCGACACAAGACGAAGTCAACAGACATATGCACCAACATATTTAAACATGCAAAATTGACCTTTTGATCAATAAAACATGCGAAACCAACCTAGTAAACTATCTAAAAACATCTTAAGACTTTATAATGTGCGAAATGTTGAACTCAAACATGCAAAATTAACCTTTTGATCCAACGTTTTATACATGCAAATGATCGATATAAGTATACATTCGAAACTGGTTGTAACACCCCGAAAACGGGTTTGGTAATCAAACCCCGTTAATATTAAAAGACGGGTAAAATACCATGAGTGGTAAAAATCAACCCGGTAAATGTTAGGATTTAAATAAATAAGCCTAATATTAATAAAAGAGAATAAAAGCTTTTGGAAGAAATAAAGTTCGTAAGAGGCCCGAGTTAACGGGACTTAAAATGAAACGGGTTATAACTATCCCGAACTCATTAAGTTAAACTAGAAAAATTTAACCTAGTTAACAAGACAAAATATTGTTGAAAATAAGTAGGTAGTAGCCTACTTACTAATTAACAAAACTTGAGGGGCCAAAGGTGGGATAACCTAAAAGATTAATTATTAAAAACAAAAACAAAATACACACACACCCAGTGTATTCGTGAGCGACCAGGAGAGGGGCTCCAAGGAGCCAAAACCCTAACTTGCATAAATTGGCCAAATCAAGAAGGCAAAGCGAGATCAAATTGAAAACCAAGCTCAAACTAGTGATCACCTAAGTGAGGGGATCATAAGGTATTTCAAATTTCGTCTTTTGGTTATGTTTTGATTTCTTGATGAACATGTGAAGTCAAAATTGGAACTTGAATGTTAGATATTTGAATGAAACTATGATAAATTCATGGTTAGGAATGAACCCTAATCAATAATTTGATGTATTGATATTCATGCATATGAAATTGAGAATCACCCACTTATGTGTTAAATGGGTTTTGTAGGGAGATTAAGAATACTAGAATCTTGATCATGAAACGAGTGTTATTGATTTTTCTGAAATGAATCTAGGTGTTGTTATGCATGCTAGATGTAATGAACTTGAAAATGATGATTAATCTTGACTAAGTAGTTAGTCATGAACTTGTTTGTTAATAGTATAAAATTATGCCCATAAGGTGTTTGTTAAAATGCCTAAACGAATGTTCATATGTTGAAATCATGAACGAAATGCATAATCGCCTAATTTGACTAACTAGGGGTGATGTGTGAAAATACGGAATTCTAGCCATAAAGTAGATTTTAACTAATCTCACATATCATAAGATTAAGGGTAATTGACTCTTAAAGGTCAAACTAACCAATGGTGAAGTCGAATGGTAGATTCAACATGGAGTTCATAAGATGGAATAGTCGTATGTAATAATGACTAATCTAACCGTCTAACGAATTATAATGTTAGTTTGACGCTTGACAAGCTAGGTGGAGGCTTGGAAAGGAAACGAGTCAAACGAATCAAGTGTGAAGGAAAAGCGTGTAACGGATGCAAGGTAAGTAAAGCTTACGCCCCTTTACATTATTTACAATTTACTTAATTGCAAGTATTGTATATAAATTCCATTAAGTGATTGGGATATGATGTCCCGACACGATTTAATGCGAGTCGGATTAAGGGAAAATGGTAAGAAATCATGAACTATGGTAAAGAGGTAAAATGGTAAATTAGTCATGTAATGACGAACAAATAAGAAACGGTTTTTAAGTAAAAAGAGTTCAAAGAGAAAGGCAGGATAGGTTTAAAGGGGTGAGATGGTAATTAAATACCATCTCATACGGACGAATGGTCAATTAGACTAAATGGGTCAAATGGTGTTGTTAACACCATTTGACAATAACATTTGATAACGTTTGTTGAGTTTTGTGTTCACGGGAATTAACATAAGGTTCGCGTTACTATTAACTAGTGATTAATAGTGAAAGGTATTGAAACGGGTCGATATTATGACCCGAGCCAGGTACGCATAATTAGATTTGAAGTTAAAAATTGTATTTTGATCAAATAATTAGTGGAAGCCCTTCGTCGTAAAAAGAGGGACTAAAATTGACCAAAACGCCCTTGATGGGTAAATCGGGCAAACGACCCTTAGAGGCCGTTTAGAAACTTGTACTATAATTATGTAACCCTTAGAGACATGTAAGAGTCGTAGGCATAAACTTCGTAGGTTAAATGCCTAAGAACGGGTCATTCATGTAAAATGACTAAATGAAGGGTAAAATTTGGATTATAGGGTCCTTACATAAATCTGCCACAAAAATAGTCATGGTGGAATATAAGTAACTATCTAAATATTGGAACGCAAGGTGCTAAAAGAGAAGAGCGGATTTGATGCTTTAATGCATCCAAATCCCCTAAGCGGGTCAAAATGAATTACGCGCGCGTAACTTGGGTGTTTGCCGCATAATTCACAAAACTTATGAATCCAAGATAGAGATTTTGAGTTAAATACTTTGGTTTATGATTTATGATTAACTAGAAACAAGCTTGGAGGTCTTAAATATAAACGGGTCAAAATATTGATTTTGAATAATAAGTCGAACGCTTAAAGATTTAGAATTTAATTAGTTTGAATGTTGAATTTCAACTCCATTAGATGGAGAATCAAATTACGATCATGTAGGAAGAAACGGGAGGTCAAACGGATACACGGATTGAAAGATACGGAAGTTTTCGTGTCAAAAACGACAAAAAAAATGGAAAGGTCTGATACAGGGACCACCGTAACTTACGGTGCCCACCGTAAGTTACGGTGGGGCCGAAATCGTTACGCCAGTTACCTACTTCTTTACGGTGGGGGTATTTTTGAAAAAAAAAAGGCCACCGTAGCTTACGGTGGCTACCGTAAGCTACGGTGGAGGCCAGTTGAAGTCCTTGTTTTTGGGATCAAGAGATTAATGTTGGGATTTCCTTCTATTATCATTTATCTTGTCTTGTACCGTTATTTAAACTATCAATACTAACATTTAAGTTGGTATTGATCATAGGTGAATGTCGAGAGTCCCGTATGAAGATCAAGCGTCGAGCAAGAACCGAACACACGTTAAATGAAGCTTCCGCAAGTTGTTTCGTCGTTATTCTAAAACGATGAATTAAATTACACTATGTTGTTTTGCTTTCAAAGTTTAGAAAAGTTTTAATAAACCCGTATTTGAGCGTGAATGATTAAATATAAATACTCAGTAATTTGTGATTATTTACGGGAATCGCTAAATAAATTTATGGTTGTTACAAGTTGGTAATCAGAGCTCACGGTTAAAGAGTAAAGTGCGTTCGGTTCGAGGCTTGATCGCAAATCCGGTAAGTACATGTATGTTAAAGGTTTAGGATGATTAAAGTGTTGTAAACAACACATAGGGTTATCGCGTAATACACGCTTCCCCAATTAAAATGATTGGTATAGTTAATGAAATTACGTGCGTTAACACGTATAGCAGAAAGCCTCGTATTATAATGCGGGCGATTATTGATGTCGACATTACTAACCTTTGTGAATGTTTTAATTGAAGAACACTCGCATCTGGAAATGACGAGAATTGAATCAATTGCGGATATGACGTAGGAACGGTCCGAGGTATGACAAGCAGAGCATACTCATCAAAGACCTAAATCGCGTAGTGATCGCGAACAAGGTTAACGGCAAAAGAAACCCGTTATGGCAAGCATTACCAGGTGCACATTTTAAATTTAATCGTAGAAATAGCAATATACAACAAACATGTAGAGAATGATTGTTGCATATGTAAATTAAAAGCTTGGAAAACCTGAATAGAATACCTATCCAGAATATTATTTCCAAGAAAATTAAATAAAGGCGTTACTTACATGGGGTGTAATGTGAAAATTATAAAAGGTCATGTATATTAGGTGTTGATCGCTTACTCTGGCCAAGTAAGTAGTGAACACGTGGTACCATGAACTTTTATGATGGACATATTTACATCTGATGTAGTAAGGACGGGGTGAATGGGACAAATTAAAAGTACCCAAATGAAACAATTGAACAAAATAGTTGACAATAATGTAAACGCACAGCCGGGTGACGGAAGCGTATTACACTAGGATAATGAGCCCGATAGAAGGGACAAGGATTAATGTAAATGATGATATAAATGAATGATCAAAATAAAATTTACGAAAATAAGTCATCTTGAACGAAAGGGCCATGGTGAACAAAATGGGCGAGTAAAACCAAAGTATAGATGATCCGCCGGGTCATAAAAACAAAGGTGTTGCCCATACGAAAAAGATAATCAAGGTTGTTAACTTTAGTCGTAGTAAAGCAAGGATAACGATGATAATCGTCACTCATAATTAATAAGGCCGCCAATGGTGGTCACGTAAAAAAAATAAAAAAAAAATAAAAGACATGGTCGAATAAAAGCGATGGATTTCGCTAAGATGACCAAGTAAATCGAAACGAAGTCTTAATGCATACCGGGAGGGGTGCAATGATAACGATTACGGTAAAACACCCGGTTGATGGGTGAGGAATTAAACGCATGCGTAGACTGAGAAACAGGAACGCGTATGGAAAGTAAAAAAGACTCGGGTTTTGGGTCATGACTAAAGGACGATAAGATACTACAAATAGAAATTTTGATAAATTACGTTCAACTATTTTAAAGCTGAACGGGTCGAACAAAGACTGAAGTTTGACATTCATAAGTGATGAATTTTTACACGAACAAGTCAAACGAATTTAATAAAGGATGACACTTGCTAAAGTAAGTAAGCGCGAACCGAATAAATAAAGGTGCGAAATATAAATAAACCTATGTAAAGGAGTTATAGGCATTAAAAACATTAAAACAAAAGAACCCGGGTAATGGGACGTAAAGAAGTATAGGTAAGAACCGGGTAACGGTAAGTGTAGGGCAAACCGACGTGTAATTGACGTTAGCAGTCACGAAGTCAAAAAGATAATTCGAAAGAAAACAATGTAGCCTTAGACTACGGTCAAGGTCAAATGAAATCCAAAAAAAAAGTAAAAGTGAATAATTCTAAGCATAAAAAGGGGTGCCTTAACGCCATATGCGTATATAAATGTATACACAATTGAATAAAGACTCGAATAAAAGATGATCTACGGGATCATCATAACCTACGGGATATTAATTAATGTTAAGTCTACGGGACCAAAAAGACCTTCGGGTCACAAATAGAAAGAAACGAATTGTAAAGGTCTCACCTTAAAAAGGATAAAAAGGTGAAAATCTAAATAAATAGCCTACGAGGCTAAGTGAAAGAACCTACGGGTCATATGGGTTAAGCTTGGGAATTTGTTATAATTCCCCGCATTAAATAATATAGGAAAAGGCTAGATTCTCGGAAGTAACATTCCTAGAAACGAGAGAAAGATGTACGACAAAGAGGAAACGTAAACTAAGAATTTAGTTTTTAGTCAAAAATAACGTTTTAACAAAACATAAGTGGTACGGGGTGACTTAGAAAATTTTAAATACACATAAGGCCGGAGATGGCAAATAGCTTCCCGGGTAACGGGGTATGAAGTAACCGGTGACTAACAAGTCTAACCGCCAAAATGAATAAACAATAAAGATAATCGATACAAGCTGAAAAGCAACGGCCTGTGAGGCCTTACACACGAAAGACTTACACGTCAATATAAATGGAAATGTTAGATCGAAAGGAATGAATGAATGCCTTGAAAAAAAACGAAACTAAGTTCGTTTAATCCAAATTAAAGGAACTAGGTAAACAAGGTTTCGAGGACGAAACCTCTTTAACACCCCGAAAACGGGTTTGGTAATCAAACCCCGTTAATACTAAAAGATGGGTAAAATACCATGAGTGGTAAAAATCAACCCGGTAAATGTTAGGATTTAAATAAATAAGCCTAATATTAATAAAAGAGAATAAAAGCTTTTGGAAGAAATAAAGTTCGTAAGAGGCCCGAGTTAACGGGACTTAAAATGAAACGGGTTATGACTACCCCGAACTCATTAAGTTAAACTAGGAAAAATTTAACCTAGTTAACAAGACAAAATATTGTTGAAAATAAGTAGGTAGTAGCCTACTTACTAATTAACAAAACTTGAGGGCCAAAGGTGGGATAAACTAAAAGATTAATTATTAAAAACAAAAACAAAATACACACACACCCAGTGTGTTCGTGAGCGACCAGGAGAGGGGCTCCAAGGAGCCAAAACCCTAACTTGCATAAATTGGCCAAATCAAGAAGGCAAATCGAGATCAAATTGAAAACCAAGCTCAAACTAGTGATCACCTAAGTGAGGGGATCATAAGGTATGTCAAATTTCGTCTTTTGGTTATGTTTTGATTTCTTGATGAACATGTGAAGTCAAAATTGGAACTTGAATGTTAGATATTTGAATGAAACTATGATAAATTCATGGTTAGGAATGAACCCTAATCAATAATTTGATGTATTGATATTCATGCATATGAAATTGAGAATCACCCACTTATGTGTTAAATGGGTTTTGTAGTGAGATTAAGAATAATAGAATCTTGATCATGAAACGAGTGTTATTGGTTTTTATGAAATGAATCTAGGTGTTGTTATGCATGCTAGATGTAATGAACTTGAAAATGATGATTAATCTTGACTAAGTAGTTAGTCATGAACTTGTTTGTTAATAGTATAAAATTATGCTCATAAGGTGTTTGTTAAAATGCCTAAACGAATGTTCATATGTTGAAATCATGAACGAAATGCATAATCGCCTAATTTGACTAACTAGGGGTGATGTGTGAAAATACGGAATTCTAGCCATAAAGTAGATTTTAACTAATCTCACATATCATAAGATTAAGGGTAATTGACTCTTAAAGGTCAAACTAACCAATGGTGAAGTCGAATGGTAGATTCAACAAGGAGTTCATAAGATGGAATAGTCGTATGTAATAATGACTAATCTAACCGTCTTACGAATTATAATGATAGTTTGACGCTTGACAAGCTAGGTGGAGGCTTGGAAAGGAAACGAGTCAAACGAATCAAGTGTGAAGGAAAAGCGTGTAACGGATGCAAGGTAAGTAAAGCTTACGCCCCTTTACATTATTTACAATTTACTTAATTGCAAGTATTGTATATAAATTCCATTAAGTGATTGGGATATGATGTCCCGACACGATTTAATGCGAGTCGGATTAAGGGAAAATGGTAAGAAATCATGAACTATGGTAAAGAGGTAAAATGGTAAATTAGTCATGTAATGACGAACAAATAAGAAACGGTTTTTAAGTAAAATGAGTTCCAAGAGAAAGTCGGGATAGGTTTAAAGGGGTGAGATGGTTATTAAATACCATCTCATACGGACGAATGGTCAATTAGACTAAATGGGTCAAATGGTGTTGTTAACACCATTTGACAATAACATTTGATAACGTTTGTTGAGTTTTGTGTTCACGGGAATTAACATAAGGTTCGCGTTACTATTAACCAGTGATTAATAGTGAAAGGTATTGAAACGGGTCGATATTATGACCCGAGCCAGGTACGCATAATTAGATTTGTAGTTAAAATTTGTATTTTGATCAAATAATTAGTGGAAGCCCTTCGTCGTAAAAAGAGGGACTAAAATTAACCAAAACGCCCTTGATGGGTAAATCGGGCAAACGACCCTTAGAGGCCGTTTAGAAACTTGTATTATAATTATGTAACCCTTAGAGACATGTAAGAGTCGTAGGCATAAACTTCGTAGGTTAAATGCCTAAGAACGGGTCATTCGTGTAAAATGACTAAATGAAGGGTAAAATTTGGATTATATGGTCCTTACGTAAATCTGCCACAAAAATAGTCGTGGTGGAATATAAGTAACTATCTAAATGTTGGAACGCGAGGTGCTAAAAGAGAAGAGCGGATTTGATGCTTTAATGCATCCAAATCCCCTAAGCGAGTCAAAATGAATTACGCGCGCGTAACTTGGGTGTTTGCCGCGTAATTCACAAAACTTATGAATCCAAGATAGAGATTTTGAGTTAAATACTTTGGTTTATGATTTATGATTAACTAGAAACAAGCTTGGAGGTCTTAAATATAAACGGGTCAAAATATTGATTTTGAATAATAAGCCGAACGCTTAAAGATTTAGAATTTAATTAGTTTGAATGTTGAATTTCAACTCCATTAGATGGAGAATCAAATTACGATCATGTAGGAAGAAACGGGAGGTCAAACGGATACGCGGATTGAAAGATACGGAAGTTTTCGTGTCAAAAACGACAAAAAAAATGTAAAGGTCTGATACAGGGACCACCATAACTTACGGTGCCCACCGTAAGTTACGGTGGTGATGAAATCGTTACGCCAGTTACCTACTACTTTACGGTGGGGGTATTTAAAAAAAAAAGGCCACCGTAGCTTACGGTGGCTACCGTAAGCTACGGTGGAGGCCAGTTGAAGTCCTTGTTTTTGGGATCAAGAGATTAATGTTGGGATTTCCTTCCATTATCATTTATCTTGTCTTGTACCGTTATTTAAACTATCAATACTAACATTTAAGCTGGTATTGATCATAGGTGAATGTCGAGAGTCCCGGATGAAGATCAAGCGTCGAGCAAGAACCGAACACACGTTAAATGAAGCTTCCGCAAGTTGTTTCGTCGTTATTCTAAAACGATGAATTAAATTACACTATATTGTTTTGCTTTCAAAGTTTAGAAAAGTTTTAATAAACCCGTATTTGAGCATGAATGTTTAAATATAAATACTCAGTAATTTGTGATTATTTACAGGAATCGCTAAATAAATTTATGGTTGTTACACTGGTATTATGAAAATTCAACACATGCGATTTGTTAAAATCACCAAATACAAGTTGAAACATCTTAACTTCAATCTCATTACAATCTAATAACAGTAAAACCCTTCAAATCAAATATAAATGATGTTCCTCAACAGTAACCCTCTGATAACAACCCAAAATAAACATCCTAAATGACGAATTCAGCATTTTCGGTATCGACATATGTGTTTCGTATACGAATCAATCAAACCCTACTATCGAACTGATACGAATCATAATTACATAGATGGTTGTGTAACGAACTCGTGATCTGCTTGCTTGTTGACGGAATTTCCTAATTAGCCCTGGATGATTGAACGGAATGTCTGATATACCCTTATCTAATAAAAATGAATCAGGGACATGTGCATGGCTGTGGGCATCGCGTACGTAATGTAGGATAAGGAGATTTGTATCCTACACTTCCCCTCTCTCTCTCTCTCTTTCTATATATATATATATATATATATATATATATATATATATATATATATATATATATATATATATTGTTTTATTTTTCTCAAAACTATATTAAGTATTTAAGTATGTTTGGATAATTAGGTTGTTATATTTTTAGTGGATCTACTTAGTGTCTTTCATGCCGATCATATTCGAAATTTAATATATATTCGTTTGTATATGTTCATTAACTTTCATTTGTGTTTGTTTATGTTCATGAACGCTTATTTGTATGAACGCCCATTTGTGTTCGTGTGCGTTCACGGACGTTTGTTTGTGTTCGGTACCTAAAATTAATAAACGAACACGAATAAGTTCATTTCCTTAATGAACGAATACGAAAATAAAATCTTGTTCGGTAAACGCTCGTGAATTATTCATGAACACATGTATATCCTTAACAAACGAACACGAACAAGGCCTTGTTCGTATTCGTTCGGTTTGTTTGAAGCCCTAAACTCATACGGCCTATATGACTTGTGTTACACGTTAGTAGTGTATCAGCGTGTTTGTTTAGTTATCTCCCGAGACTCTACTAAAGGCATGTAAAAAATATTTAATATCAAGTATGTGAATTTGAAATGGGGAAGAAAGATGGCCTTTATGAATGCATTGACAATTTTAATATGTGTGTGTGAACTTTGAAGTGGCAAAATTCGAAGGTTTTTCATAAGAGACTAAGAGGAGTTGTTGATGTAGATTGTGTTAATTCTTTTGGGGTCTGTTTGGTATGGGGTAATGGAATGGACATGAGAATGAAATGGACGAGGTAATAGAATGAATGAGGTAATGGAATGAATGAGGTAATGGAATTGATCATTACCATTCGATGTCTTGTTTGGTTACCATGTGTGAATGAAATGAACAATTACTCTTTGTTGTTTGGTATGCAAAAAAAAAGACGAAGGAAAAAAAATCAGATGGTGGTGGTCAGTGATGGGCGACGATGGTGCGTGGTGCTAGGTGTCAGTTGTAGCGGTGACGGTGGCGGTGGCTATGGTGGTGGTGGGAGTGGTCGGAGGTGGTAGCGGTGGTGGCGGCGGGTGGTGTCGGCTGTGGGTGGCAGTGGTGATCGGAGGTGGCAGTGGCAATGGTGGCGGCGATGATCGAAGGTGGGTGGTGGCGATGATCGGAGGTGGCAGTGGCGACGGTGGGTCGGCAACGGCGGTAGCAGGGACGGAGGTGGGTGGCGGCGGTAGGTGGTGGCAGAGGCGGTGGCGGGTGGTGGTGGGTGACGACGACAGATGATGATGGTGGTGGTGGTGGGTGGTAGAAACGGTGGTGGGTTGTGGTGTTGTTAACGAAGGGTGAAGAAGGAATGAAATTGAAAAAAAAAAACAGAGGGGGCGGATGGAATGATTTTGAGGGACTTATTCTTGCATACCAAACGCTACCTTAGTGATTGTGGATGAAGCGGTTTTCAAGTAATAACTATAAAACTAGGAGGATGGTTGTCATGGGAAAAGGGCTAGAAGCTTGGAGCTGGATATGACAAACCTTCAAACAACACCTGGCAATAATATTTTTTAACGACAAATTAGGATCACTGACGGACTACTGGAGTATCATCGTGCCATCAGCAGAACCACCCCCGATCATATCCATCTCCACTAGGCTATAATGCCTATACACCAATTCATGAGGAAACCCAGTAAATCTGGGAAAAAACCCCTATTTTTGAGAATCGAACCCAGTACCTAATGATCTCAAAGTCTTATCTCACTCTCAAAATGCTAGTAGGCTATAATTTCATAGGCAACGTGAAAATAATATCAATCGGTGAAAGCGTAAAACCTTATGAATTATTGAGGAGAAAAGCTAGGTGTAAAAGTAAAAGCTTATTTTGTAATATTCTTTGTTTTAATGGCCAGCAGAAACTTTTATTTATATAAAGGCATAATTTGTGGTATACCCTTCAGACTTTACACCAACTACATAACAAAGTTACATGATTCCAAGTACATAACAAGTTACATGAAAAATCTGATTTTCGAATTCAGTGAGCTTTTATAGTGTCAGCTGTTTTACCATCAATCATCACAATATTGCCCTTGAAACATATAACGTCTTGTTATTTTTCTTTTTTCTGATGATAATGAATATTATACTACCTTATTAGATACTTCATAGTTCATAGTTCATACTTGAACCTTATACACAGCCTAATTTTAAATAACAAAACGTCTCTTTAATATTCCAAAAGTGCAAAACATTTTCTTAAAACTTCTTGCAAGCAACATCAACAATCATACCCAGTAAATCTTACAAATAGTAAGCTACTTATAGGGTCTGGAGAGGGTGGGATGTAGACAGACATTGCCTCTATCCCTAGGGATAGAGAGGCTGATTCCAGAGAGAACCTCGACTCCAAAACGAATAGCATACTAACACACCAAATCAAAGAATATAGAAATAAGAAGTCACCAATACCAAGAAAGTGATCTGAGTGACACAATATAATGTAAATGTAAATCATGTATAATAGCATACAACATCATTTGGACATAAACACAAAAAGACAATCACCGGTAAAGACACGTAAAGAATAAGAAAAACCTACGTCTCTAAAATACACCCAAGACCTTACTGCAATATCCTCTAGAAGTCCTGAACCCTAATCCAACGCCTCCCGAACGAAGTCCTATCTTTGACCATGTCCTCAAAAAGATGCAACTCTAGTAAATCATGCATAATCTGCTCATCCCATGTCAGTTTGGGTCTGCCTCTTCCTCTCCTCCCCTCCCCTCCACAGTAAGAGTTTCCACTACTCTAACTGGTATCGTCGTTTGCCTTCGCTTCACATGCCCAAACCATCTCAATCTCCCATTCTTAATCTTATCCAATATACTAGCCACTCCTAATCTTTCCCTAAAAACCTCATTTCTTATCCGATCTAATCTCGTGTGTCCACACATCCACCTTAGCATCCTCATCTCTGCTACCTCCATCTTGTGCGTTTGTGTCTTCTTGATAGCCCAACAGTTTGTTCCATATAGCATAGCGGGCCTAACTACTACCCTGTAAAATTTCCCCTTTCGTTTAGTTCGGAACCTCCTATCGCACAATACCCTATTGGCTGCCCTTCATCTACACCAGCCAGCCTGTATGCGATGGGTTACATCACTATCTATGTCACCATCTCTTTGTACAAACGACCCCAAATACTTAAATTTAGTTGTCTGCGGAACCAATTGATCCTCAATGGTGATTTGGGTGTCATCGTCATCTGCTGCACCTCTGAAATCACAGTGTAGATACTCGGTCTTAGAACTACTAATCATTAGGCTCTTGCCCTCTAAAGCTACTCGCCACTCCTCTACCCTCGCGTTCAGACACTGTTTAAAACTTCTTGCAAAGAAACCACTAAATTTGATTAAGAAAGTTACAGTCAAAATAGTAAGTACTACAATCTTTTATATATAGCAAGATGTATACATAATAAATACAATTTTAATCTAAAATCGACTCAATCGCACACTTCTAACCTAATACGTTAGAAATTCAGATTTCATCATCCATTTTAAATAGCTAAGTAATCCCGAAAGGGCCAGAGAAGTAGAGACTCGATTAAACACATAATGTACAATTCAAAAAAGACCAACATTTATTTGAAAAAGAGTTGCTTAAACAAGCAAGAAAGCAACCAGTTTGACTAAATTTACGTTGACCTGCAGACCACAAAAGTCAACATGCCAGCTAGACTCAAGTTACATCAACTCCAAGATCATACAACATAATCAATCAAATACACACATCATTTTCGCCACAAGCTTGCATCAAAACACCATCCATTCTTAAGCATCTGCATAAAATAAAAACAAGGTTCAGCTTGTTTTCAAACTTACATACCACATGCATGAGATTTTCAAACCTGAGGTTTGGCCGGTTTTGCAACTTTCGTCCAAAGGTTTGTTTTTCCGCATCTGGATCAAAAAGGGTTTGAAATCTTGCCGTTTTCATCCGGCTCGTTAACTCCATCCATTTTTCTCCGTTAAGCCAGGGATATTTCCGTCATTTTTGTTAACTTAAAGGACAATTCGGTCTTTTTCACTTCATGTACAAGCATTTAGCATAATGTACAAGTATTTGAAAGACCAAATTCCCTTTAAACTAACAAAAAATACCCCTGACCTAACGGAGAAAAATGGATGGAGTTAACAAGCCGGATGAAAATGGCAAGATTTCAAACCTTTTGGATCCAGATGAGGAAAACAAATCTTTAGACAAATGTCGCAAAACTAGCCAAACCTCAAGGACGAAAATGGCAGTTTACTCTTGCATACCGTTCGGGGTGCAGTCAGTTGAATATTCAGGAGCCGTCGACATTGACAACTGAGTCGTGGATAACGAGTTCTTGCCACTAGCCGCATCAAGACTGGACCATGGTTCCCGAGCCTCCGGCCACTCATCAAAGAACGGGCGCATCAAGTGCTGCTCATGTTTCGGTTCAACCGGCGACTCAATCTTGTTACCAAATAAACAATGCTGTTGACTTGGCTTTGACCCTGATGTGGCGTCAATCACAAGCTCAAATGCATTAACCGTGGTTAGTTGTGGGGATTTGGTTTGTAAATAAGAGTCATTTCTTGATTCCATTAACGAACTTGTGGGAACTTGATTAGACACGAGACGCCATGTGCTGTCTGCATTCGATTCTATCGCTAGACCCCTTGAACTTGAAGCTCCGGAAGAGTAATTTCTATCGTCCACGTCGACAGTTAGCCCGTGATCGTACCTGCATGTGAAGACAAAAATATACTTTTAATATAATGATTTTAATTTTTTTAAAATAAAATGAATTCAAACTGTTGCAGGCTTTGAATTCACCTTAGGGCCCATTTAATTCATTGTGACAAATGAAAATTGGTGTAGACCATAAATGTAGTGTGGTTAGATAATTATTACAGAAAATAACAAAAACCCTACCTGTAGTAATTTATAGTGAAGTTACTCACTTGCTCTTTAAATCATTCTGTAGCACATAATATATAAATTGTTGCAGTTCAATCACATTGGAGCCATAATAAATCATTAACTTGATCTTTCATTACACATATCAATTGATATAAAAACAAAAGAATTCGAGATATCCAACAGAAATTGGCATGCATATTACACACCTTAGGGGATGTACGAATGGTTGTTTTGAAAATAACTATGTGACATTAACCAACCAGATTTATGAGTGTTTTGACAAAAAAATAGAGTTTTGTGAAAAAGGAAGAAAGTTCCCTAAAATGCGAGTAAAAGTATCAAAGTAGGTTAACAGAAAAAGGTAAACACATAATTTTAACTTATTTTTCGATAATGAATTTTGTCGCAGACACATTAAATAATCAGATAATTAAAACCCGAACATGTTCATCCAAACATTATGAAAAATATTGTTACTTTTAAGTCTAATAATAATCAGTTCCAGCATGCAAATCCAAACACCCCCTTACTCTGCAAAACTATATATTTATATGCAACGTTGTATCTGATGATAGTGTATTTATAAGAATAATCAAATTAAGTACCTATAATTGTTGTTGTTGATCCCATAGGCACTAGCATGCACCTGCAACTTTGATGCACTACTCCCAAAATCAAAACTCCCGGAATTCGAGGTGGGATACAAATGTGAGTTCTGGAAGCTATTATTGCCGAGATTCTGGTAACTTCTATTATTACCACTACCAGTGCTGCTTACGGTGGTGACACGCGATACTGCAGTTGACAACGACTGAGACGGAGATTGGGATTCCACAGGCTTTCTTGAACGGTTTCGGCCACGATGCATGTGGCGCTCGCAGTATTTGGAGTCGGGATGTGCATCTTTTGAACATCGCCATTTTTTGCCGTCTGTTCTTCTACACCTTCCTGGCTCTGGGTCGAACTTCTTCCCGTAATATGAACAATAGCCCAGTGCTTCAAAAGTTCAAAATTGTAGTGTGAGATTAGTCGTAAAGTAATGTTTTAACTGAAATCCAGTTTGAATGTTACAAATATATGGTGGTTCGAGAGTAACGTGACACTAGATGGGGCAAACTGGGCGGGTTTGATGGGTTGGGTAATGAGTCGAAATGGGTAATATACATGCCAAAACGGGTTAACTTGAACAAAAACACTTATTGTCAAGCTTTACTTTTTACCACGGATACATTTTTTCAGTAATAAACTAATTTCTTCACGTCATTTGTGAAAGTTTCGTTTTGAGCTTTCAAGTTTCAATCTTAGTGGCTAGAGATAAAAATTAGCCTGAATTCGAAATTTGCACCTCTATATGACACGAAGGAAGGATACCATCATAAAACATTAAGTGATGCACCAGTAAGATGCAGAAAACAGTAATATTTTACATAAAGAAGCGGTAAATTTACAAGATCTATAAGTTAATCTAGTTACTAGTAGTCCCTGTATATATATATAGTATATACTAGCTTATATCCCGTGTGACACACGGGTTTAAAAAAGTTAAATTTAAAACATATTAATAAATATGATGTGTGATTTATAAAAAATCGAAATAACATGAAACCAAGTAATTTAATATATCCATATATAGTATATATACATACACATATATTATGCATATTATAAAAAGGTGGGTTCAAATGAGAAGTGAGAACCGTATTCATCGTTGAATACTCTATTTTTTAATTGTAGTATATTCGCTAGTGAATCCATGTATTCACAAATGAACAAAATAGTTACCAATAATTTCCAAACAATTACTGGTTTTCATTTAAATCCATCACTATACACACACACACACACATATATGTGTGTGTGTGTTGGGTGTGCCATAAATAAATCAATTGAATAAACAAAAACCATATGCATTTATCAACAAATCCACAAATATATGCTCAACACAAAGGAACAACAAATTCTTAACCAAATAAAGATGATTTTCCTTATAACTGACTATCCTTTCCAAAACAAGAAAATATTTGAAAATCAACATCTTTTCAACTAATTCCACTAAATCCATATCTATACTTCCATAATAAATTCTTAACCAAATCTTTGTGAATACGTGTCTATGGAAATTCTTTAACCAAATCTTCGTGAACACGTGTCACTTTGTGTGTGTGTGTGTGTCTATGTATACATATGTATGTATTATACATATTATAATACGCGGGCTCAAATGAGACGTGAGAATTGTATTCATCGGTGAATACAGTATCTGTGAAATAATTCAGAACTGTAGTGTATTCACCAGGAGCCCCGCTTGCGGTATGCACATATAATGTATATATGTGTGGGCGCTCGGGGGGCAAAAGCAAAAGTGCACTAATTTTAACGTTATTTTACTAATTTCGTGAAAATAACGTTAAAAGAGGGGATGGTTAATCATGCATCATGTGGTGGCGTTGATAGCCGAAAGACAAGGGGGTACATGCACCAATTGGCGTTTGTCTCAATTGCTGAGTGTTATGTGCCTTATGTCCAAGGCTTGATGCAAAACCACAATCGAGCCGGGGGTCTCATTGGAAGCAGCCTCTCTATTCCTACGGGGTAGAGGTAAGGCTGTCTACATCCCACCCTCCTCAGACCCTACCTTAGCTTTTGCTATTGGTGGGATATACTGAGTATGATGATGATGATGATGTAGTGTATTCACCACATCAGTGAACACTCTATTTTCTAAACTGTAGTGTATTCGCTAGTGAATCCATGTATTCACAACGGAACAAAATAGTTACCAATAATTTCCAAACATTTACTGGTTTTCATTTAAAATCCATCACTATAGACACACAGTGTGTGTTTGGTGTGCCATAAATAAATCATTTAAACAAACAATAACCAGATGCATTTATCAACAAATCCACAAACACATGTTCAATATTATTTTCATATCAAAAGAACAATAAATTCCTAATCAAATAAAGATGATTTCCCTTATAAATGACTCTTCTTTCCGAAACAGGAAAAAAATTGGAAAATCAACACCACCTTTTCAACTAATTCCACTAAATCTATATCTATACTTCTATAATAAGTTCTTAACCAAATCTTTGAGAACATGTGTCACTGTGTGTGTGTATACATACATATTATAAATGTGGGTTCAAATGAGAAGTGAGAATCTTATTCATAGGCGAATACAATATCTGTGAAATAATTAAGAACTGTAGTGTATTCACTACATCAGTGAATACTCTATTTTCTAAACAGTAGTGTATTTGCTAGTAAATCCATGTATTCACAAATAAATAATATACTAATATAGTTACCAAAGATTTCTAAATATTAACTGGTTTTCATTTAAAATCCATCACTTGTGTGTGACAGTGTGTGTGTGTGTTTGGTGTGCCATAAATAAATCAATTAAATAAACAAAAACCACATGTATATATCAACAAATCCACAAACACATGCTCAACATATTCCAATGGAGACTCAAGTTCAATTCCCACTTGTGTCATATTGGGGTGGATATAGGCAATGAAGGATTTAGACTAGGCCTTGTGTGAGGTTGTCAGTTCGATTCCCGAGCCCAACCGGGTTTTCGTCCCACCGTGTGTTACGCCAGAGTTCTGCTCTTGTGGTGGCACAACGACTGTCAAGTGGCAGCCGGCGGTATGGTTTCCCGGGGGAACGCCCAAAAAAGCCAAACTTTGAAGCCAGCGTGGACCCGGTTAAGACAACATAGTCTGGCCAAAGTGGGGCAATACGGGGCTTTCCGATTTGGAGAGTGTGGTAACCTTATACATGAAGTTCACCGTTCAAAAAAAATACAGAAGTAAAGGACCAATAAGTTCTTAACCAAATAAAGATGATTTTCCTTGTAAATAGCACTTCTTTCCAAAACTAGAAATAAAAAAACTAAAACTATATTTAATACAAAAATTTATCTTATATTCATAACCTCCTAATGGTACCATCACAAAACAAAACAAATTAAACATAACAACAAACAAATCAACATTTTCTCATCAATTTCATAACTCAAAACAGTGTTGTAGTAATCGCTAGTTGCTAGTCGGGCGGTGGGTGGGGACTAGCGATTAATCGAGATTGATCGAGGATTAATCGGAATTAATTGGGGATTAATCGACGCCTAGTCGGGATTTTTACAACCATGACTTAAAACAGCCCCTGCGATAGTCTAGCAGTCACTGTGAGTCTGTGTATGTATATATAAAGAATATACACATACACAGATATTATATATGTTATAAAAGGTGGGTTCAAGTGAGAAGTGAGAATCGTATTCATCATTAAACACACTATCTGTGAAATAATTATAAACTACAGTGTATTCACTAGTGAATACATGTATACAACTATACATCAGTCAATACTCTATTCTTTTAACTATAGTGAATCTATGTATGATTGTATTCACAAATAAATAAGATATTTACTAGTTTTCATTTAAATCCATCACTACACACACACATATATAAATATATATGTATATGTGTATGTTGGTGCACCATATTTAAATCAATTAAACAAAAAAGATCCAGGTGCATTTATCAACACATTATCTTCATATCAAAGGAACAATAAATTCTTAACCAAATAAAGATGATTTTCCTTATAACTAACTCTTCTTTCCAAAACAAGAAAAATTTTTAAAACTAAATTTAATACAGAAAGATATCTTAAATTCTTAATCTCCTAATAGCAACATCAGAAATCAAATTAAACCTAACAACAAACAAATTAACAACTACTCATCAACTTCACATCTCAAAACAAACCCTAACTATCCAAAACAAGCCCTAATTCAAAACAAAATAATATAATAACATAATAATGAGCTTACAATTCGGATTGTTGAAAAACCTAGCAGATAACGCTTCCATGCTTCTTCTAATCGGAACAACAAGATCGTACGGTACCGGAACACCGGCAACTAAGTATTTATATATCAACGCTTGATGCTCCAGCTCCTGCCACTGCACCGGCGTGAACGGCGGCCGGTAGCCGGAGAATCCGCCGCCGCTCGCAGCCGCAACCGCCACCGTGGTGCTGCCACTCATCTCCGTCGATTTCTACGGTGGATTTGAGAGGATGAAACTGAAATTGATGAGATAATGGAGTGGATTACAGATGTGTTGCGTGAATTGATGGAGAGATTGAGATGATTTTAGTTACCTTTGAAGAGGCAGATCTAGGGTTAGGGTTTGCGTGGTAAGAAAGGGAATTTGGGGGTGTGGGGATGAAATGGTAGGGAAGTTAACATTTTTGTAATTATTATTATTATTTTTTTTATTGAAGATAAGTTTATTTTTTTTTATTTTTATTGATGATAAGTTTTTTGGATGGAGACAAGATTTGGTCATTTGTTGTCATCCATGTATGCAATGACATCAAGTTATTAGAATATAATATTTTATTATATTTATTATATTGTTTGTATAAATCTTTTGTGTGAATGTTTTGGAGGTGTTGGAATATTTTAAAAGTGTTTTAAAACAAGTGGATAAAATATCTCAAATGTTTGTATAAATCCTTTGTGTGAATCTTTTGGATGTGGTGAGATATTTTAAGTGTTTTAAAACAAGTGGATAAAAGATATCAAATGTTTGTAGAAATCTTTTTGTGTGAATCTTTTGGATGTGGTGAAATATTTTAAAAGTGTTTTAAAACAAGTGGATAAAAGATCTCAAATCAAATGTGTATAACCATAACCATTTGATGGGATATTGGTGAAAGAGATGTCTATGAAAACATGTGGAATAAGGATCAACTTGTTTCTAGAATCTAATGAAAATTGTTAATCTTACTTTTATTGATATCTCAAATCAACAAGAAGCTTTATTATTGAAAATTGAAAACTAAAGAAACAAATAATCATACAACAACTATCATGAAATTCCAAAATTTTATAACAATAAAAAAAAACATATAAGCAGGGGGCGTTATTGTTAACTTACATAGCATGGAATAAAGCTCATTTAAAGCCCCCATTAACTATATATATATATATATATATATATATATATATATATATATATATATATATAAAAGAAAAAAAAATTGATTGATTGTGGTTCACCCTCTCCTCTCTCACGCCCGCTAACCCACTGACGGAGGCATGCCATAGCGCCCCCTTCGGCTATGGCGGGGTGGTGTTGGGGGCGCCACCCAACTGAGATGGCTGGGGGCGTTGCCCCACACCATCCAGTGTAACAACTATCATGATAAGCTAACGTTTGCAAATAATATCATCATAAATGTGTCATGTATGTTTTGAACACGTTTTGAAACAACATTTATTACGATATAAATTGCTACATTTATTTTCAGTAAAAGATTGTTCAAGTTTTTCGATAATGCCAAAGGCAAAATAGTGAAACAAAATTGAGTCATTCATGTAAATTTAAAGCCAATGATCCCCAGACCAATTGGTTTGGGAGGAGGTGGGAAGGTTTTCCACAGGTCACAGGTTCGATCCTCATTGGGGACAATCAACCTGCCCTGGCTCTTACAGGGGCTTTGACTTGGGGTTTCCTGCCCGGGTGTGTTAAGGGGGGGTTCGAGTACTAACCGGCATATGTCTGGTGAGGGCTGGACCTTCGGGGGGGCCTGGGGCTCGAACTCGGGATTTCTAAAGGGGAGTGCACCGTTAACCGTTCAAAAAAAAAAAAAAAAATGTAAATTTAAAAATAAAAAATTATTTAAGCTATAATGATAATCAACTACGCATATAGAAATTCACATGCTACTTGTTCATATAATTACGGTTGCTACTCGTTGAACCCACTCAGCTTCAGCTCGAGCTCAGGCTCAACACTAAATGAGTGTTAGCTTGTTTATTTTTGCAAATAAAAAGATTGTATTTCTTACACAATTAATAGATATATAACAAAATGTAATATTTATGAACACATGCATAAATATAACAAAAAAAAAAAGAACCATTTGGATTTTTTTCTCGTCAAAAATAGTAATAGCTAATTAACTTAAGCGAGCTAAACGAGACGAGCTCACCTTCGCTCGAGTTCGACTCGAAATTTAGACGAGCCAACTCGACTCTGCTTGTTTATTTACAAGCTAGTCTCAAGATATTACTAGATGAGTTCGTTACTCTATATAGAAGTTTAGTTACAAAGAAGGATGCAGATGATATTTTGTCTACAGAAAATATTAACCAAACACTTCTCACATGTAATGTATTATTTAAAAAATTAAAAAAATTTATTTAAAAAATAAAAAATATAAAGGGTGGTTTTATTGGCGGTTTGGTTCGGCTATTTATACACATAATTATAACCAAAGCATAAAACTCGTTATAAAAAAGATCATAATCGAATCATCACTTTCTCAGTATGCTCAGTTAATTCGGTTTGATTTATTTGGTTATTTCAATTATCATTCGGGTCAGTATATCCCATGGGTAAAACCATTATTTGGTTAGTTCAATTATGATTCGGTTCAGTATATTCCATGGGTAAAACCAAACTTCCCTTAACCACAATTAAAGCCTTGATTTTTAATAAACCAATCACAATCATCTTTAATTGTTTGATGTTTAAAATACCAACAAAACTGCATTTTGATTACTTTGTTTTTTAGTTGAAAGTTATTTTCCCCTTAAGAATTGTAGCTAGCAAAACCTTGTTATAATATGACATTTCAAAACACCCGCGCGACTTGTTACTATCTCAAGTAATGATCATTTGAAGAAGCGTTAGCAAGATCCAACCGTCTTGTCAGTGAATATGTCAAAAGACTGTCGAACCATCGAGTGCAACAAATGTGACGCTTTTGTGAATGGGTATATACACAAATTTGTTGAATTCAATGGTCGTGGTTTAGAGTTTACGGTTTAGGGTATAGGATGTACACTAAAGTCAGTTGTTTGAGTATGTTTATATACATGACAATGTTTGTCAACTGTTTGGGTAGTTGACAAAATGGGCTATGAACGACTCAAGAGATGTTTCATCGGTGCCATTGGTGGTGGGCTGGTGGTGGAATGATGCAAACATTGACGGGTTTGACCGAAGATGAGGGGGTGGAGCCCGTAGTCCTGACCCGACTAAACTATGCCCAGACCCGGCTAAATAGGTGGCTGGACCACTGGTCCAACGTGGGTTCTCTCGTCGCATGAGCGCAGATGCAGGAACTTGAAGAATTTTAACCGAGCTAGTTTCTGTAATCGAAAGAAACAAAAGAATATTCAAGTGATGTTCTTGAAAGACTTGTGAAACGTGAAAAAAACGTAATCAAGTTATTTTTTTAACAGTAAAAAACTAAAAATAGATAACTTAATTAGTGATAAAGGTGTGAATTTATGACATGGCCCGAAACACGACACGAACCTAACATGAAATTCGTGGGTTTGGGTTTAGTTTATACGGGTTTGGGTCAGTTTCAGGTTGAACCCACGAACCGTTTAGCTAAACGGGTTGGGTTCGGATCAATCCGGTCAGGTTGGCGGGTTGACCCGTTTAACCCATTTATATTATGTTATATTATATTATATTATATTTTTTACCATATGTCTTATGTCATAAATTATATTGGGTGTGTATTTTATGTCATAATTATAACTTAAAAAGAGAATTCTACATAGGATTTTATAATTTAAATGCAATTGTATTATATGCATTTTTTTGTAGTAAATTTTAATTTTAATATATTAATTTGCGGAAAAAAACAAAAAAATCGGGTTGAATGGGTCGTGTTTAGGTTCATATGTATGACACGATTTTCGGGTTCGCCTAAAAATTTTGGGTTCGGGTTGGGTTAAATCCGCCAACCCGCGAACACAACCCATTTAGCACCCGTAATTAGGGGGGTCAGGCAGAAAACTAGTGAAAGTTGTATTCGAACCTAAGACCTTTGTAGGACTCAAGTGCTTACCATTGTGGCACCTCCTTAAATGATATAACTAGGAAAACTTATGTTAATACCTTTCTGTGATCTCTTCACATTTTGAGTATCCTCCAATTTTTGCGCCAAAATCTCCGCCAAAAGTTTATGTGCATTAACAAGCTTGTGATAGTCGTCAAGATTCTTCATTTCCTTCGTTAAACTCATGTCCGAGTCACGTATCAATGCGTCATACTTCTTGTGTACCTCTGAAATCTCTTTTTCCCGTTCAGCAAGAAGCATCGATTTCTGCATATAAACAAGATCTTATCATGCTGTAATCCAACAACTAATATAACTAAAAGAAATGTGTTTGTTTATAAGAACTAAAACCTTTTCTTGATGTGTCTTGGTGATTTGCTCGCGCTCCTTTAGAATTCTTTCGATTTCGGCTTCAAGAGGCGTAGAGCTAGAAGTTTGATCGGTTTGACTTTGTTGACTTCCACTTGTGCAACCATCAATCACATTCTCACATGACTGTTGACTACCGAAAGGCATACACTTCGCTGTATTAAATAACAATATAATGATCAACATATTAATAAGTGTTTGAAATATTATTTTCTTGTATCGGTTAATAACTGCCGTACCTGCCCGTTTTCTTCGTTTACTTCTCGGCTTTGTTCTTACAAAAGAGGGCGACTTTTGAACCCTCTGAGACAACCTGCTACAAGAGTTTTTCGGTCCATGTTGACTTTGTTTGACCACATTACTCCAAAAAACAGAAGGCGAATCATCACTCAAGTATTCATCAACCAAACAACTTTCCTTCATGTGGGCTTTGGTTTCCCCAAACAACATGATACTTCCAGAATACGCTCCATTTTGCATCTCCGCGTTTGATATGATCGAGCGGCTTGTGGGGCCCATGGGACCCGTTTGGACACTGGTGTTCCTCAACAACGATGACAACTCGCAAACCAAATCGTCTATAAACGACAACGGCCCGGAGTCGGTGCAGCTTTGGAGCTTACTAAATAAGTACGACGCGCCCCATGTTAACAACTGGTGGCAAACGCTCGAGCTAGTATAGTTAACGGTTGTACCTTGCTTCGAAAGAATCAACGCCTTCTCTTCAACCGTGAATGATGAATATAACCGGAGAATGTTTAACCACTCACGAGGTGAATCGATGGTGATCCGCTTAAGGGCTTTTATGTCATTTGATGGGTTCGGGTCGTTGTTGAATAATATTATGACATCCACACGCGAAAGTCTAACGCTTGAATGACAAGCGCGGTAATCACATAAGCAAATGAAACTATCACTCGCTTCTTTGTTGAACATTTTTAATGATTCTTTTTTCTTTGCGCGTATGGATTTGGAAAGAATTTTCGCGGGGATGTATACGTAAGAATCCTGCCCGAATCTTTGATGAACGAGGTCATCCAAAAGATGCCCGGTTGATATCTTTTCGGAATTAACGGTCGACTGTCAACCAACAAAATATTCTTCAAATGTATAAAATGATGTAACGTGCGTAGACAACTAAAGTGAACTTTTTAAAAAGAGTAAAATGCCATTTCATCCCTGAGGTTTGGCCACTTTTGCGACTTTCGTCCAAAGGTTTGTTTTTCCGCATCTAGATCCAAAAGGTTTGAAATCTTGCCATTTTCATCTGACTCGTTAACTCCGTCCATTTTTTAACGTCAAGTCATGGGTATTTTTGTCTTTTTAGACATTATGGCGAGATTTCAAACCTTTTGGACCCAGATGCGGAAAAACAAACCTTTGGACGAAAGTAACAAAAGTGGCCAAAATCTTAGGAATGAAAATGGCATTTTACTCTTTTAAAAACTTATTTACCTGAAAAAGAACTAGTGCTCTTAAACCGGAACGTTTGATCTCTAACAAGAGCTTGTCAAGAAGCTGCAGCTTGCCACTGACGTTAACTTCAGCATCCAACGGATCAATTAAAGAAGCGTCGTTCGAAGAATTACGCAAAGTGGGGTCCACTAGATATGGATGATCGCAGCACTGCAAAAATAATTAACCGAGTTAAAGAAGCATTTACCAAACAGAAAGTGGGGTCTACTACAGTTACATGCACAAAAAGAACCTTTTGGATCTGAGTGATAATATTATTGAATGAAGAGTTCTTTGAATATGAAGAGAGTGCCTCGAAATTTGAAGCTAAAATTGAACAATATTGTTCGATTTGCATTGACGAAAGATGAACCGGGACCCAATACTCTTGAAAACCGGGGGTGGTGAGCTTGCACTCGAATGCGATAAAAGGTGACAGTCTTTCTTTTAATGTGTTAATATTAATATCATTTGTTTCCACGTCAGCATCCGTATTTATGTTCTCGTATTTACAATCGAGAAACGAAAGAAAGTTTTGATAGCTCTCGCAAATATCCTGAAACAATTGACAGAAATTAGTTCAGCTAAAATGTTCAAATTTTACCCAGTTAAAACGGGCCGGGGCTTGGTTGGCCCATATACGTTTGTTTAGATAATTGCACTAAGCATAGACTCAAGTTGACTTTCAGCCAGTTTGACCATTTTCACTTACTAGCTTTTTTTATTGTTGACCCGTTTGAGATAAAAGAATTAAGAAAATAAAACACATTACTGATTCACCAGAAACTGTTACAGTTTCATATCAGCCATAAGCATCTATAGTTTCAATGTGTTGAAAATATGAGTCAAAACAAGTAAATGCTCATTTTCTTACCAGTCAAAACAGGCTGGGTTGGTTGACCCATATACAAATGTTTAGAAGTATTGCACCAACTTGACCAATTTGACCCGTTTCCCCTTTTCGCTGTTTTTTTATTGACCCATTTGATGAAAATATGGGTCAAAAGCGAGTTTGAGCTTAATGTTCATTTTCTTAGCAGTCAAAACAGGCCGAGGTTGGTGGACCCACACATTTCTTTAGAATTATTGCAAGAAGATAGACTTAAGTTGACTTTCAGCCCGTTTGACCAATTTGACCATTTGACCCGTTTCTCTTTTTAGCTATTTTTTTTATATTATTGACCCGTTTGAGATAGAGGAAATAAGAAAACACACCACAGATTCACCAGAAACGGTTAACAGTTTCATGTCAACCAAAATGGGTCAAAACAAGTTCGAGCTTAAATGTACAATTTCTTACCAGTCAAAACAGGCTGGCCTTGGTTAACCCATACACATTTGTTTAGAATTATCGCACTGAACATTGACTTAAGTTAAATTTCAGCCCATTTGAGCCGTTTCCCTTTTTAGCATTTTTTTTATTATTGACCCGTTTGAGAGAAAAAAAAAGAATTGAGAAAACACACCACCGATCACCAGAAACTGTTAACAGTTTTATGTCAACCATAAGCATCTGAAGTTTCAAAAAATGCGTTGAGAATACGGGTCAAAACGAGTTCGAGTTTAAATGTTCAGTTTCTTACCGGTCAAAACAGGTCAGGTTTGGTTGACTATATACATTTGTTTCGATATACTGGACTAAACATAGACTTAAGTTGACTTTCATCCCGTTTGACCAATTTAACATGTTTCCAATTTTGAGATAAAAGACTTGAGAAAACATACCGCCAATTCACCAGAAACCGTTAACAGTTTCATATCAGCCGTAACCATCTGAAGTTTCTTCAAATGTGTTGAAAATATGGGTTGTGGTTGGCACTCTTCTATCACTAACAATGCCCACTTAATACGATCAACAATTTCCATATCCTGCAAAACAACACAATTTTCATAATTCATACAAAAATTTGTTTAAGTTTCATATAACTTTAATTGTGTACCTCAACGATGGCATCTGGAGAAGATAAAAGGACTTGAAATTCTAAAACTTTAATGGCAGCCCAGATATCTTTGTTCCCGTTGTATGTTACAACATTGACCGACTTTGACCGCTTTGAAAACTCGAGTTTCCACAAGGAAAGAGCACTAGAAGAAGCCAATATTAAAATAGGCTTTTTTATATTATCCAGCAACGATAATACGAAAGAGACCACCTTAACTAGCCGGCCCTGCAACATCCGATTAATAAAATAAAAATTGTAGTTTAAACATCTACTTAAAAAATATATATATAGTGAAAAGTTTAAACATAAAAGGCTCTTAACGTGTGACGGTACGCGGCCACCAATATAACATGCATAATTAATTAATTATGCAAATAACGTGCGTAATTAGGGTTAACCCAACCCATGCGTAATTATGCAAATAACGTGCATAATTAGGGTTTAACCCACTCCATGCGTAATTATGCAAATAACGTGCGTAATTGTGTATTATAACGTGCGTAATTATGCAAAGTTAATTACTATTGTGCCACCGCGTTCAATTGAAGGCCTAGATTAGATCAGATGTGCGGTTGAGATGCTCGCATACGCATCGGACGATAAGGTGGTCTTGTACGTTAACGGCCCCTCTCTCTCTCTCTCTATATATAATATATATATTAACTTGTTATAATTCAAGTGTAATGCAAAATCCATCAGAATACACACATGGAATAGTAAAGTAAAAAAATAAATTACTGATTAATGAAGAAATAAACCAAGAATTTCACCTGGCCGTCAAAGAAAACAGCATTTTGACCTCTGTTCCAATAATCACGAAGTTTGCTAACATACGGAAGAACATGATTATGTGTTTCTTCATGACATAATCTACATATATGTTACCAAAAAAATCAAACAACTTTATAAATCATGAATAATTAAACATTTTATTTAATAAAGAAACATATCTCGAGCTACTCACCTCCGTTTTTTACGTCTAGAACACGAACGCGATTTCTTAGGAATCATGTCATAGACATGATTCAGCCTCTTCACTTTCTGTTTACCGGTTTGGAACAACTTTTTGCGAAAATGTGAATTTACTTTCTTCCTTTTCACACTTTCTTCGACACGTTTCTTGCTATTCGTATTATCCAGTTTTTTAAGCATTGATCGTTTTCCAACTTTTCTCCGCTCTATCAAAGCCATAAGTTTTTCTCTTTTCTTTGTTCTCGAAAGACTTGAATACGACTTGTCTGCGTTCATCTTAGTTTTGTCATTCACTATGAACTCTTTTTCCACCTACACAAGTTAAATGCCATTATGTAATCACCTTTATGTTGAAACATATCATACATCCATAATGGTGCCTGTTAGGGTCTAGCATAAGGGTTAGATTATCTCTATACATATAGTCTTGTATATATTTTTGTATGAATCCTTCAAATGGTGAATTGCACCCTCAAGAAACCTAGAGTTCTTTCTATGCATCCCAAAAGGGGTTGATAAAAAATACACAAAATCTTTTTGAGCCCTAAATAAACACATAAAAAAAGAACATGTATGTATGTATAACTCCCACAAAAGTTGGAAAAACAAGGGAACTAAAAAACATTAAACATACAAATACATATTATGATTAAGATGTATGCATAACAAAGTTGTTGATTAAAAACATACAAATTCCTCTTGAGCCTTAAATAAATATATAAAAAATGAAAAAAAAAAACATATATAGTTGTATGTATGTGTAATTTTCACAAAAGTTGAAATAATAGGGGAACTAAAAAACACTAAACATACAAACACTGAAATACATATTGTGATTAAAATGTATACATACCAAAGGGATTTATTAAAAAAAAATACAAAATCCTTTCAGCCACTAAATAAACACATAAAAAGTTAAAAACTAAAAAAAAAAAAAACATATATGGTTATATGTATGTGTAACTCCAACAATAGTTGAAAAATCAGGGGAACTAAAATTCCAACAAACACTGACTAAACATACAAATAAATATTCTGATTAAGATATATGCACATATAAACTCAAAATTTAAAATAAATTGATAATCATTCAAATCATGTTAAACCCAAAATCAACAAAAATATCAAGATTATCACAAAACCCTTAATCCCCTGTTCTAATCCACACAAAAAAAAAAAAAAAAGAGCACATACAAATCAAGAAATACCATCATGTAAAATCAAGCTATTAAGTTCAAATTAATCGCAATTTTCATTCAATTTAAAGTTTTAAACATTTGCAGGTATGTTTACCCACCTGAAAATTGAAATGCTGGTTGAATTACTTGTGGTTTTTTGTGAATTGTTTCAGGGTTTTATAGACAATAAAAAGGGTTTTGCTATTATGGTACGCTACCCGACAATAATCGCTTTGTGGGTTCGCCATTTTCGCTGCTGCTGCTGCTGTTGTTACAGTGATTGTGGTGGCCACAATGTCAGGGTACTTTTGTTGTTCGGATGTTGATAGAATATTAAAAATTAGGGCTGTAAACGAACCAAAAGTTCGGCGAACAGTTCGTGAACCGTTCGGCGGAAAGTTCGTTTGTGTTCGTTCGTTTATTAAACAAACGAATACAAACAAGAAATTTCGTTCGTTTAGTTAAATGAACAAACATTAACAGATGTCGTGTTCGTTCGTTTATGTTCCTGAACGTTCGGTAACGTGTTTGTTTGTGTTCGATAGTTCATTAGTGTTTTTAATTTTTATATCTATTTAAATACTTCAAAATTCAGACAAATTAAATATCTAATAAGTGTCTGTGTATTATATATTCTGTTTATGAACGATTGTTTGTGTTTGTTTTTTTCTATTTGTGTTCATGAACATTAGTTTGTGCTCATTTGTGTTCGTCAATGTTCGTTTTTTGTTCATTGCCTAAAATTAACAAACAAACACGAACAAATTCATTTCCTTAACAAACGAACACGAACATTAAATCTCGTTTGATAAGTGTTCGTGAACGGTTCGCAAACACATATATTTCTTAACAAACGAACACGAACAAGGTGTTGTTCGTGTTCGTTTGGTTCGTTTACAGCCCTATTAAAAATAGCATATGATTCAAAAAAATAAAATAATATAAAAATTGTGATGAATTACACATATTGTTTTCGAATTTAATCTCTACTATTTTGTAAAAGGTAAGAAATCTAATGATATGATTATGAAAGTAATTAAAACGCCATGAAAGAAAGTTTCAGTTTTGCATTTTGATTATAGAATTAGTAGGATTTCCAGTCCTAAGTAACAAGAATTTGTTCAATATTAGTTCAGTTCGTTGTTACTTATGATACGTGCATGGGAGAATCTTAGTTAGGGCCCTGCCTCCCTCCCCCAGTTTTTTGCTCGAAATGTAAACTTTATCGAAAATTATGTTATGGATAGGGATCCCTGTCTAAAAGTTCAAGATCCGCCATTGCATACGAATACTCATTATAGCAAGAAAATGAGAAAAATATAAACACAAATTATTGATACCTATGTTGTTTGGTCAGAATTAGTTGGAATTGTCACGGTATCTGTATATGGTACTAGCACTTGTATACCTTGAAATACCAAAACAATACTTTATTTTTAATAGAACTCCATTTTCAATATAATTTATAACGAAACTAGTGGTTAACCCCGTGTTGCGGGGTGTGGGGTCAAAAGTTATAACACCAAGTGATGGAAAGTCGACAATGTCAAACTGGTACTTTATAAAACTCCTAGAAATTAGCAGGAGGGTCCGGAGGGTTTTAAGAAAATGTCTGAAAAAAAGTGAGGATGTGAGTTCTAATGTCAAACAGTGTTTACGTAAGGTTGCCGATGGTCATTTTACCGCTACGGTTAAGGTCCTTTGTTCTTCTGGGGTCGCGCCACTTGATAAGAAAACTATGAAGGCTCTCGTGGATAAACACCCGTTCATGCTCCCTCCGACCATGCCCACTTTCCTTCCGTCAGAACTCACCTTGTAGCGGAGACCGACAGTGTGCTTGGGTGTATCAAATCCTTCCCTAGAGGGACATCATGTGGGAGAGATGGTTTGAGGGCTTAACACCTTTTGGACGCCGAAGGGTCCGTATAACAACTCTCCCAAAACCATTAAAATACCATATACGTCCTAAAATACACCCCGTATACGAAAAACGGACCTAAAATACCTTTATATTATTAAAAATCAAATAAAAACAAAAATAAATGGTCCTCGCGGGGCGCGACCCAGTCAAGCTGGGACTGTCGCGGGCTGCAAGTAAGTGACACCAGGTCAGACCTCCTTGCGCCATGTGTCTCATACGTGTTGGACCTATATAGCTGACCCGACAAGGCTAGGGCCTACCCTATAGCCCTCGCGGGCCGCGTAAAGGTTAGAACAGGCGCTCGCGGGCCGAGAGCCGCCCTATGTTCAGCCTATATAAGGAGGCCGATGCCTCAGTTCAAATCGTTCAAAAATCTTTCTTTCTCTCTCGATATATAATAGCTTAAACTCTCGGTATTATACCCCTAAAAAGCGAAGCTCTGCCTCATTGTAAGTATTATAACCCCCGGTTACGTATTAGTTACTTTGGCCGATTGATCTAGAGCTCCGTAAAGCATGTCAAGGCTCTGCCTGACTCAGTCATTGGAGTTCTGTCTCGGGGGTATAGCTAATGTAAATTGGGTTATCTTACTAACACGTGTGCATTGTTTAATTTAATAGATTATAACCAGGAAGTCATCAGAGAGCAGTAGGATTATCTAAAACATCAAAGTGAGTGCATCTGCTTTTTATGAGTCCAAATGTTTTACCAAAACCTCAATTATTTAAATTACATTTAACAGTGATTGAGTATTTGTGATTCTACAATTACTGTCGGTATGTTAGGGTTTTGTATACATTACTTGTTACTACACTGTGAGTAGTAGCATGACCACAAGTCAGGATTGACAGTACCGTGGGTGGTAATTTGGTAGATATAAACAAATGTAATTGCGGATGCCCTCAATACTGTAAAATGATAAAAGCTTGTTTTGATTAAACTGGGATGCACTCGCCAGTGTTTCTTGCTGATAAAACTTTTTAAAACATGTTTCAGGTAACAAAATGTGAAAGCCAAATAGAAGCCAGCTGGAGAGCTCTGAAGGCTTGGAAAAGTTGCATAAAAGTTACCTAAACAAGAAAGAAGTTTTATTCCAATAAACTAGGGTTTATCCCTTTAAATATATTATAATGGAAACTTGGGTTTTTCCCATGTATTTGTTATTTATAAAATGAGGTGTTTTACTCTGATAAACTATTTCCTAACTACGGTCCTGATGTAAATTTCCGCTGCCAAATTAATAAACACCGATACCACCCGCTCTGCGTGCCGCGGCCGCCCGCCTTCCGGGGCAGGGGTCGGGGGTTGCGACAGTCCGTGATTGAGGTTAGTCTACTCAGGGCGATTTCAGCTGTGATTAACTTATTTTTGCGAGGGGCATGTCCGAGGAGTTTGGCAGAGTTTGTTGCATCTGCTCCTCTTACGCCCCTTCTCAAGCCCGATAATGGGATTAGATCTATTGCAGTGGGTTCGAATGGGAGGAGAGTGGTTTCCAAGGTAGCGATGAAGGGGGTGGGGAAGGATATGGCCAAATATCTTGGCGACTTTCAGTTTGGGGTCGGGGTTCCAAACGGGGCTGAGGCGGTTCTTCATAGTGCGAATAGGCTCTTAAATGTGCACCACCGAGACGGGTCGTTGTCTATGCTTACCGTGGATTTCTCAAATGCCTTTAACCTTGTGGATAAAACTGCTCTTTTAAATGAGGTAAGGAAAATGTGTCCATCCATCTCTGCTTGGGTTGGTTTTTTATACGGGCAACCAGCTAGGCTTTATGTGGGGAATGATTATATTTGGTCTTCCACGGGGATTCATCAGGGGGATCCTTTAGGGCCTCTCCTTTTTGTCTTTGTTTTACACCCTATTGTTCTCCGAATCAGATATCATTGCAAGCTTCTTTTTCATGCCTGGTACCTGGATGATGGGACCCTTATTGGAGATGCTACTCAGGTTGCCAAGGCTTTAGACATCATTAGAGTGGAGGGCCTGTGACAACCCAATATCTCAAGGTCCTTCCTCTACGCATCACTTGTTTCACAATCCTGTTTTCACAATTTGTTTTACGTTGTATCATGTGCACGATATATGAATGATTAAAGTGTTGCTATGTTTGGTTGTTACATGAAAACTTAGGAGTTGTTTAATGTTTAGACATAACATGTTCATGCTTCTTAACTTTGGGCCGCACACCACACTCGAGTCACGAAGAACTCAAGTCGACGAAGAACCCGATTCTTCGTTGACTGTCTTTTGACGAAGAACTAGGGTTCTTCGTCACAATCATTTCTTGACGAAGAAGGGTTCTTCGTCAAGAGGGTTCTTCGCCAAGAAGGCTCTCGGCCCAAACAACTTCTCGAGTCCAAGCTGTCCCGGGCCTAGAAACCCCTCCTGTGCGCATATTTGTAGAGGTAAGCATAGTATTTTGGGGTTTTAGAAACATAATCGAACCCTAAGCTTTCCTCTCCTCCCCTTGCATACGCGACGGCTGCCATATTCCTTTCTCGAAGCTTTTCGTGGTCTTCATCTTGTCTATCTCGGTTAGTTTATCGTTACCATTGTTTTACTCGGTCCCCTGGTTATATGTGATTGTATTGTTACATGTCATTGTGTTAAATTGTATCCTCACATGATGAATCGTACTTAGGGTTGTATACTCATAAGAATTATCGATGAAACCACTTGAATCTAATCTAAAAGAACGATCGATAATGAATGCTTATAAAACAGTCCGGTTAGCCGTACCCTGTGTTGGTCTGATTTGATTAATGATTATATTTGTTAATAATTCTAATTGTATATGGTTATTATATGATTAAGGGTATGTATTTCGGTGTTAATATTGTGGTGTTATTAGTTTTGATGATGAACAACAATTAGGGTTTGTTTGGACTTGTAAAATAATTGTTGTTTGATCCGATAATCATGCCAAAATTTGTTAACTGTTGTTACGAGATTAAGGGAATCATAACCATCTGTCGAGATGCAGCGACAAAATACTCCCCACGAAGAACATAGTTTGACGAAGAACCTGGTTCTTCGTTGACTGGCTTTTGATGAACCACTAGGGTTCTTCGTCACACTCATTTCTCGACGAAGAATGGTTCTTCGCCAATAGGGTTCTTCGCCATGGGAGCATCCCACGAAGAACTGGTTCTTCGTGAAGATGCTGCAAGGGAGAAAACAAGCAGAACCGTTTAAACAGCAAATGTGTCCATATAACATAAGGTTTCGGATAGCTCATGATGTATATGGTGATGAATGTTTATAAAACTCTATTTGTTGCATGTTAAAAATATTAATTAGGGATGAGGAACCTGATTTGGATCGTGTGCGTAGCAAACTCACCTGTTAAGTGTTGTTATGTGACATGCACGTGGGATGTGGACTTGTATGAGAATTGAGTACTTGCTATGTGTTATACGGTGATCTTTGCGGTGAATGCAATCTGTGAAAATACGTGATTTAATTGATTATGAAACTGATTAATTGGTAACCACGGTAGGGTTTGGTTGACCAACTTGGAACGGGTAACTTAACATACCGAGCAAAACTAAGGTGAGTTCATTTCTCTTGAGCATGCGTCCCGGTGGGTGGGACAATCAAACGAGTATTCCTGAGAGGGATAAGTCTTTCTGGGTAAAAACTGGGATGTTAGATAATACACTCATTTCCTATCACCTTAAGTCCCATCTTCTACCGAATATTTACCTGAGAGGCAACGAGGTATTAGTTGATAGCGCTATTAGGCTTGGCAACCTCACATCGTACCTGAAAGGACGGGCGTGAACTAATGACCTTAAATCACGACCAATGTTTTGATAGGGGCATTGGGGACGGGAAAATTATCTGATGCCATCTTGCGGTACTCGAGTTATTATCAACATTACTATTAAACTGAACTAAACACTTGGCAATTAACGTTTTTATAAAACTATGAACTCACCAGCGTTTTCTGATATACCTGTTGCATGCTTGCAGGTCGTTAGATTCTATGAACAAGGAACTTGCTATCTGGGATTGCTGGAGTAGTCATGGGTCGAGCCTTCTGAGAACACAGGACAATATATTTGGTTTTCATATATTTGGTTTTGAAACATTGAATGATGACTTATCTTATGCTTCCGCTGAACATGTTAAACTTGAGTTATGTTTATGAATGTTTTATCTTAATAAATGGAAACTTTATTTATTATCTTGATATGAGTTCAATATGATTGGTGGCTGGATCCTGGTTAGTCACACGCCTAGCGGGGTTTACGCATGTGGTATTTTGGGGGTGTGACAGTTTCGTATCAGAGCCACTGGTTATAGTGAACTAGGTTTTAAAACGTTTTTATAAAAACCAGACTATAGCCGAACAGTTCTAAAAATCGACCATGACACTCAGCTCCAGATTGCAAGGTTCGTCTCTCGATTACTTATTGCACAGCATATCTAGTGTACACTTATGTATGACATTGCATGTGAATGCACACTTAGCACTACAGTATGAGTTCCTGTGTTACTAGCCTACGTTATGTGATTGATAGTGTGACACTTCCCTAAACCTTCATGATCTATGTTGTGGTGTCTTTTGTCTTGCTACTTGAAATTGAGGAACCTTTTAGTACGAGTTGGGAGGAGTTGAGATAAACATGCAAATCGTATTGTTATTATGGGTGCACACATAATAATAATGTGGGGTGCATGTGAGTCCCAGTGAGGCTTAACGTGTTGTCTGACGTAATGATAGAACTCAGTAATCTGTAGAAGTCATAGTGATGTTTGACTCCTACTCAATCTGACTTCTAACCTTTTCCAATTTTTATATATAGAATCATGAATGGACGAAATGGTGGACGTGGTGGAGGCCACGGTGGTGGACGCGGCAACATCGTTATGTCTCAGGCTGAATTAACCGACTTGATCAATACTCATGTGGCTGAAGCTCTAGCAGCTCAGCAAGCTGGTACGTTATGTGCCAAACGCTCTTTATCCTTACGTCGCGAACTCAACTCTTACTCGTGTGTTGTGATTTTCTTTCGTCTTTAGGTCAACACGTGAATCAGAACTAGAACAATCCGCCTGTTTGCACGTTCAAGACATTCATGGATTGTATGCCACAGACGTTCAGTGGGACTGAAGGAGCAGTAGGGTTACTTCGTTGGTTTGAGAAATCAGAGTCGGTCTTTGTTATGTGTAACTGTCCTGCTGGGTACAGAGTGAAGTTTTCTTCAGGCACACTAGAAGATGGTGCCTTGACTTGGTGGAATTCCCAAGTCCAAATGCTGGGTATCGAAATGGCGAATGCAACTACTTGGGTCGATTTCAAGGAGCTGATGCGAGAAGAGTACTGCCCTCGTGATGAAATCCAAAAGTTGGAGAATGAGTACTACAACATGAAGATGGCAGGATCTGAGATCGAGGCGTACACGAAGCGATCTCATGAACTTGCGAATATGTGTCCTAACTTATCTCGACCGCTACATCGTAGAATTAAGCTGTACATCAACGGTCTAGCACCGCAAGTCAAGGGTTTGGTCACTACAGCGAATCTTGACAACTTGCCTCGAATCATTCGCCTAGCTCACAAGATCACTGACCAGGAGGTGGAGCATGGCTCGCTGCCACCACGTGTTTCTACTACTGCCACTACTGCTACGGTTACTACTCCTGCTACGGATAACAAACGTAAGTGGAACGATACGGACAAGGTGTCCAACTCGAATCAGTCACAGAAGAAGCCAAGCAATAGTAGCAACCGCAGTTTTAGCCAGTCATCCTCTGTTAATCAGAATCAGAGCAACAACTCGAATCAGGGTTCTTACGCAGGGAAACAACCAAAGTGTAGCAATTGCAACTACCATCATCGTGGACCATGCACCCGAATTTGTCACATGTGCAATAAAGTGGGTCATATGGCAAGGGATTGTAAGGCTCCATTCCCAAAACAGCAGCAGCAGCATCAACCTCCGCAGCCACAGTAGCCACAACAATAAGAAAGGCAGCAGCCTCAACAGAACCAGGGTAATCATAAGGGATGTTTCCAGTGTGGGGACGAGGGTCATTTTAGGAGGGATTGCCCTCAACTGAATCAGAATGCTGGGAATAACAACAACGTTGGGAACAATAACAACAACGGAAACAATGGTGGAAATGGTTGGCAATGTCGTGACCAGAACGTTCTCTGTGAAGCCAGGAATGATGGCAATGTCGTGACCAGAACGTTCTCTGTGAACAACTTATTTACTTCTGTGTTATTTGACTCTGGTGACGATTGGAGTTATGTGTCCTTGGAGTTTAGCCGTCAGATAGGGTTGACTCCAACACCTCTTGTAAACAAACACGTAGTAGAATTGGCTTATGGCAAGTCAATTGAAGCCTCACACGTTCATTTTGGGTGTAAACTCGACCTTATGGGTCAAGTGTTCGACATTGACCTACTCCTTGTTACTCTTGGAAGTTTTGATGTGGTCATTGGTATGGATTGGTTGTCTAAGCAGCAAGCGGAAATTCTCTGTAAAGAGAAAATCGTACGTATCCCTCTCCCCAGTGGAGAATCTCTGTCGGTTCAAGGTCATCGTAGTGGTGCAATGGTTGGCATCATCTCGGCTATGAAAGCCCAGAAATGTCTACGAAAGGGCTATCCTGCTGTTTTAGTACTTGTTACTAACACTCAGTCTGAAGAGGGAAAATCGAAGACCTGCCTGTCGTCCATGAATTTCCTGACGTATTTCCCGAAGAACTACCTGGTTTACCTCCACACCGTCAGGTGGAATTTCAGATTGACCTTACGCCAGGAGCAGCCTCGATTGCTCGTGCTCCTTATCATCTTGCACCAGGAGAGTTGCAAGAACTGTCTAATCAACGTCAAGAACTGTTGGATAGAGGTTTCATCCGACCAAGTTCTTTGCCTTGGGGAGCCCCAGTTCTGTTTGTGAAGAAGAAAGATGGGTCCTTTCGTATGTGTATAGATTATCATGAACTCAACAAGGTGACGGTTAAGAACCGCTATCCTTTGCCACGCATCGACCATCTGTTTGACCAGTTGCAAGGGTCAAGCTTCTACTCGAAAATCGACTTAAGATCGGGCTATCATCAGATGAGGGTCTGAGAGGAGGATGTTCCTAAAACAACTTTTCGAACGCGGTATGGCCATTATGAGTTTCTGGTTATGCCATTCGGGTTGACAAACGCACCAACGGTTTTCATGGACCTCATGAAACGTGTGTGCAAACCGTATCTTGACGACTTCATCATTGTGTTTATCGATGACATTTTGATCTATTCTAAGAGCAAGGAGGACCACGAGCGACACTTACGTCTTATCTTGGAACTCTTGAGGAAAGAGCAACTCTACGCGAAGTTTTCTAAGTGTGACTTCTGGATACGAGAAGTACACTTCCTTGGTCACATTATTAATGAAACGGGAATACACGTGGATCCTGCTAAGATAGATGCTATCAGAAATTGGGCGGCACCGAAGAATCCTTCGGAGGTGCGATAATTTCTTGGTCTCCTTGGATATTACCGCAGATTTATTAAAGACTTCTCAAAGATCGCTCAACCTCTTACTTCGTTGACACAAAAAGGGGTTATATACTCTTGGGGAACGAAGCAAGAAGACACTTTCCAACTGTTGAAAAAAAAACTTTGCAGTGCACCAATCTCGTCCTTACCTGAAGGTACTGAGGATTTTGTGGTGTACTGTGATGCTTCTATTCAGGGTCTCGGTTGTGTGCTAATGCAACGCGAGAAGGTGATAGCGTACGCTTCTCGACAGTTGAAGGTTCATGAGAAGAATTACACGACTCACGATTTAGAGTTGGGGGCCGTGGTTTTTGCGCTAAAAATCTGGAGGCATTACTTGTATGGTACTAAATGCACTATTTATACCGACCAGAAGAGCCTTCAGCATATATTTGATCAGAAGGAATTGAATATGCGACAGCGTCACTGGGTAGAACTCTTAAACGACTATGATTGTGCAATCAAGTATCATCCAGGTAAAGCTAATGTTGTAGCTGATGCCCTTAGTCGAAAGGAAACAAAACCCAAGCGTGTCCGCGCTCTGCAACTCACCATCCATTCTAATCTTCCTGACCAGATCCGTTCTGCTCAAGCTGAAGCGTTGAAAGAGGAAAACCTTGAAGCTGAATATTTGCGGGGCATGGAGAAACGTCTTGTGGAGAGATCTGGCGGCATTTATTATTTTATGGAACGGATATGGGTTCCTTTGTATGGTAATCTTAGAGAGCTCGTGATGGACGAAGCGTACAAGTCTCGATACTCTGTTCATCCGGGTTCTGATAAGATATATCAGGACCTCAAATCTTATATTGGTGGCTGAAGATGAAAGCCCACATCGCGACGTATGTAAGTAAGTGTTTGACTTGCGCGAAAGTCAAGGTAGAATATCAAAAACCATCTGGCCTGCTTCAGCAACCAGAAATACCCATGTGGAAATGGGAGCAAATTGCTATGGATTTCGTCACTGGGTTGCCAAGAACTCAAAACGGAAATGATACCATCTGGGTGATCGTTGACCGTCTCACAAAATCAGTGCACTTCCTAGCTATCAAGGAAAGTGATAAGTTCTCACAACTTGCTGTTGTTTATCTAAAGGAGGTGGTTTCTAGGCACGGGGTGCCAACCTCTATTATCTCTGATCGTGACCCGCGTTTTATATCCGATTTGTGGCAATCGATGCATAAATCATTCGGCTCACGTCTCGACATGAGTACATCTTATCACCCACAGACGGATGGTCAAAGTGAACGAACCATCCAGACACTTGAAGACATGCTGCGAGCATGTGTGATTGATTTTGGTAAGGGTTGGGAGAAACACTTGCCTTTGATAGAGTTCTCTTACAACAACAGTTACCATTCCAGCATCCAGGCAGCCCCGTTCGAAGCATTATACGGACGGAAATGCCTTTCTCCTCTCTGTTGGGCTGAGGTGGGTGACAGCCAGATCACAGGTCCAGAACTTGTACTCGAAACTTCAGAGAAGATTGTCCAGATCAGAAATCGTATGGTGGCAGCGCGCGACCGTCAGAAAAGCTACTCTGACAAGCGTAGGAAACCTTTGGAGTTCGCTGTAGGCGATCGCGTTATGTTGAAAGTCTCACCTTGGAAGGGTGTGGTACGCTTTCAGCACATGACTGGTTTTGACTCCTTCTTTTGTAGATGGCAGCACCAGCTGGAGCAGTGGTTCTTTTGACTTGCAGCTTTGGTGGTCTTTTTGAGACCTCTGCTTTGGAATAGTCAGGCTTTTGTGGAACTGTTGGATCTTTCTTTCTAAGTTCTTCCAACCTTTTGTAGGTAGCCCTGACCCTATCTTCTCCCCATTTTGTCACAGAATTCTTTGACCCATAATCAGCTGCTATCAGCTCCTCTTTCATTCTCTTCAACTCTAAGATCTTATCAGCTTCAAATTGTTTGAATTTTTCAGGAGGAGTCTGCTTGACCTTATTTTTGATCATTTCTTGAATCATGGCTGCCTCTTTTTCAAGCTCAGGAATGGTCCAGTTTTTGTACATGTGTTTCTCCCCCTTGTATTTCTTGTAGGTCATGATGTTATCAATGTAATCATTTCTCAAGGACTCATCTGCCCTTTCTGAGATTTGCTGACATACATTTTTGGCAAATTGCTCCATAGATCTAACCTGTGTGAGTAGAAACTGATAGTTTTGCTGAAATTCTCTATCAGATTTCCCTTGTTTATTTTTGATTGAGATATCCTCTGCTTGCTTGGCCTTGAGTTTCAAATATTCTTCAATATTGTTAGGCCTGGGATATCCTTCAACTGATGGCAAACTCCTTTTAGCTGGGTCATCCTCATAGTAAAAGGATTTGATTTCTTCCCTAACTGCAATGAGTTCCAGAGGAAATGAGACACCAGCAGGAGGTAATGACTTTAGAATTTGAGCTGAAGAGAGAGGCATGGGTTTTGGAATTGTGACAAGTGACAGAGATTTTGAAGATGCTGGTGGTGGAGATGTGTCATCATCTTTTAGAATTAGCCTTCTCCTTTTTGTTTGAGGACGGACTGATGATGTTTTGGGTGGAACAGTGGTGGTAGATTGGGTGGCAGTGGTTTGTAATTGACTAACAGCAGTTGAAACAACTGGTGCTTCAACCACTGTTGTCATTACAGCAGATGTTATAACATCTGCTGTCTTCTGCTTTTTGGCAGGAGGTGATGTTGTTTTTGGGGGTGATGGTGGTAAAGCAGTGGGTGTGGTGTGTGTTGAAGTGAGGACAGATGTTGAAACCACTGAAGTACCAGCAGTAGTTGATACAACAGGAGTTACAACAGCTGTTTTGGATGGTGGTTTTGGAGCAGACTTTGAACGTCTGGTTGGGATGGATTTGGGTTGCCTTACTTTTCTAGTAGGCTTCTTCTTTTCATCAACATGATTTTCATCATCCTTTGACCCAGAAGTACCCTGATATGGATAATCCACCCTAGCTTTCTTCTTGGCCTCTCTATCCTTTTTGACACTTGCAACTGCTTCTGCCAGTACATTTGTGGTTTCATCAATTTTCTTGCTACCATCTGGCAAAGGGATATTTCTGGTCATGGCATCCTTTTCTGGTTCAATGTAAAGACCATCATCTATTCCCTTCTTCTTCCACTCCTGAATTTTCTCCCCCTTTTTGGCATTATCTGGAGGGAGTTGATCAATAAAGAGGACAGTTGGAGGAGCAGTGCCAGTGGTATGCAGGATCTGAGCTTTTAGAGCCTTGAGATCAGCTTGGGTGTTCTTGAACCTAGACTCCAATGTATTTCTCAGCTTTAGTACATGTTTTTCATGTTGCTGATCTGCCATTTGTGCTTGTTGATGGAGAAAAGGTTGAAATAGATTCCAGAGCTCATTTGTAGCAGGTGCTTGTGGTGGAGCAGGTGCTTGAGGTGGAACAGCAGTGGATTGCACCTTTTGTACTTGTAACAACTGTTGCAGCATATCTTTGAGTTCTGCAACAGAGTTATCAAGTTTTTCAACACGATCCATCAATTTCTGGTACTTTAAACCATCACCCAATTTAATGGGATCATCTGATTTCCCACTAGCAGTGGTTTTATCAGTGGGTGAGGTAGGGAGTTTACTCCAAACATTAACCACTGATGCCCCTTTTTCTTGGTACTGGGGTCCTCTCCCTTCAACACTTGACAGTCTTTTGATGTTGCTAGAGGTCAAGAAGAGTCCACTGGTAGATGCCAGAGGTGATATGGAAGGAATTGCCTCCAAGGAAGTCTTATTAATGTAACCACTGTCCAAATGTAAACCAGTGGGTTCAACATTTGTAGTGGCTGCTTCACTTGGAATACCACCAAGAGTTACTTGTAACTCAAGGGGTGTAACCTCCTCAGGTTGTGTTGGTGGGTTAGCAAAGATTGATACATCAGACCCAGTCATTTGTTGAGGTATATTCTCATTAATAGGTGATTGAGAAGGACTGGTTAGTGCCTGGTTCAAATCAATTGCATCCAACAGAAGTTTAGTTGGTGGGGGAATTGTGGATGTGATGTTTGGCATTGAAAGAGAATTTGCCCCGGGCATTGGGCTGTGGATGATGGAAACGAGTGTTTCCAGAGCATCATACTGTGGAGTCCCTATTTGTACAACCTGTTCTTTTTGAGAAGAAGCAGGAGGAGTTTCGGTTATGGGTTGAGATATTTGTACCAACTGTTGTGAGGAAGAAGCAGCAGTGGTTTCTTGTGACTTTTGTTGTGTCACAGGCAGTTGCTCTGGTATCTCATCCTCCAGAGTTGCCTTTTTGATGGGTTTGGGGGGTTTTTTATTTTTCTTTTTCTGTGGCTTTTTGGTGATTTTAGGTGTGGGTTTCAAAGCAGCTGTGTTGCTACTTTGATCACCTTGAGCAGTGGGCTCAGCAACAGATACCTGAGGAGCAGTGGTAGCTGCTAAATTCTGCTCAGGCACCTCCGCTTGTGTTTTGCAAGGTGTTGACATTCTTGTAAAAGTTTCAGCAGTTAAGCTGTGCATTTGTAAAGAGTCACCTTGGTTTATTGCAGCAATATCATCCTTACTGAATTTCTTTTCAAAATAATAGCTTAGAAATCTTGGAAACAGTAAGAATGATGTTGTTTCAACATTTTTAACCAGATCATTAAAAATTTCCCGGGAATAATTAAAATTTTCTTCTTGAAGAATAGCATATCCCAGATTTTGAATTTTTAATGGTATTTCATTAAAAGCAGTGGTTTTATTTGAAACACACATTAGAAGGGTATGAAATAAAAACCTTGTTGCAGAAGGGAAGTAACCTTTTTGTAAGGTGTCCTTTTCCACCTCTGCATTATACCCTCTTTCCAGAAAATCATTTTTTAACTCGTTTTTGGGAAAAGAAAGTTTACCTTCCTGATCATCGAGTTGAAAGACCTCTGAAAGTAATTGTGGTGTAATCTTGACGGCTTTACCCTTTAGAGAAGAGTTGATGGCTATTACAGTGTCTCCTTGTTTTTCAAGGGTTGCATTCTTCCAAAACTCTCTTTGGGTTGTCAAGTAAATAGGTGCATCCGCTGTTAACAAAGTTTTGTACTTTGATGCGGAGATGGTATCAATGATGGAATTGAAGATATTTGTGGTGCTGGGTTTTGTGAGAAGACCCAGAAGATTGTGAGATTTTTTGTGTGGAATTTCGGTGAGTGTGGCCTTTTGAGAGACCTCTTTTGAAGATGATTTGGAAGTGGGTTTTGCAGATGGCTTCGATTTAGTCATTTTGGAGATGATGATCGAAGAATGTTGTGAAAGAATTTGAAGAAAAACTGTTTTGAGAAGAGAATTTTTGGAGAATTCAATTCGACAGTAAAACCCTGTTTTTGATGTGAAGTGGGGGTTTTATAGAGGAAAAAGTGAAGGCTGACATGGCAGCGGTTACAAAAGTACTGACCATTATGTACTGCCCACATGCCAAACTCTGATGAAATGAAGGACAGTACTTTTATGAAAGTTACTGATGAAGGCAGTGGTTACAACGGTAAAATGGAAGTAGTGGATGATTTTCACTATCAGTGGATAGCATATCAGTGAATAAGACACTGCTTTTGAACAACAGAGTTTATCAAGGAAATGAGAGGACAGAGGATGGCTTTCAGCAGTGGACAGACTTTGAAGTAGAGCAGACTTTTGAACAAGCAGTGGTTATGGCAGACTTTTAAGGATTTTAATGAAAACTTCATTTTTAGCTATTTTTAAGGATGGATTTTTGATTTTCTGAAAACATTTTAATGCTTTTATTCATAGAAAAACAAGATGTTGCTTGTTATTCCATGTTTGGCATGCCAATCCTAGAGACCAAGCTTTCAAAGGTGGCAGTATCTAATGCTTTTGTGAGCACATCTGCCAGCTGGTCTTTAGTTGGAACATGATGTAGAGAAATCAAACCTTTTTCATAGCAATCCCTCACAAAGTGATGTCTGATGTCGATGTGTTTGGTGGTTGAATGGGAAACTGGATTTTTGATGATATTTTCTGCTGCCTGGCTATCCAACATGAGTGGAGTTTTTAAGGCAGTGATACCAAAATCCAGCAACTGGTTTTGAAGCCACAGGAGTTGGGCTGTACAGCTTGCAGCAGCAATGTATTCAGCTTCAGCAGTGGATGTTGAAACTGCTGCTTGCTTTTTGCTTTGCCATGAAACTAAGCAATCACCTAGAAACTGGCACCCTCCTGATGTGGACTTCCTTGTTGTGTTACATACAGCAAAATCACTGTCTGAAAATCCTGAAAGCTTGATATTCCCATTAGCTGGATACCAGATACCAAGTGTGGGAGCACTTTTTATGTATATGAATATCCTTTTTACAGCAATAAGGTTGGATTTTCTAGGGGCTGATTGACTTCTTACACAAACACATGTTGCAAACATGATGTCTGGCCTAGATGCAGTTAGGTACAACAAAGACCCAATCATGCTTCTATATAGAGTTTGGTCAATCAGCTCATCCTTTTCATCAGACATGACAAGCTTATTTGTTGCCATGGGTGTGCTGCATGGTTTACAATCATTCATATCAAATTTTTTTAAAAGTTCTTTTGCATATTTGCTTTGATGAATGAAAGTACCATTTTGCATTTGCTAAACTTGGAGACCAAGAAAGCATTGCAGCTCACCCGTTGCACTCATTTCAAACTCAGCTGTCATGAGTTTCCTAAACTCTTCACACATTTTGTTACATGTGCTTCCAAAAATAATGTCATCCACATAAATTTGGACAATCATTAAATCCTTCCCTCCCCATTTTAGAAACAGTGTTTTATCAATGGTACCTCTTTTGAAACCATTTGAGAGTAGGAAGTTGGAAAGAGTTTCATACCAGGCTCTAGGTGCTTGTTTCAGGCCATACAAGGCTTTGTTTAGCCTGTAGACATGATCTGGATAAAATGGATCCTCAAAACCTGGAGGTTGACACACATACACCTCTTCTTGAATTGTACCATAGAGGAAAGCACTTTTGATATCCATTTGGAACACCTTCATGTTGTGGTTGACAGCAAAGGCCAGGAACAGTCTTATAGCTTCCAATCTTGCTACAGGGGCAAAAGTTTCATCATAGTCAATCCCCTCTTCCTGTCTATAACCTTGAACCACAAGCCTGGCTTTATTCTTGACAACAATGCCCCTTTCATCAGTTTTGTTCTTGAAGACCCACTTTGTGCCGATGGGGCTAACCTCTTCTGGCAGTGATACAAGCTCCCATATTTGTTGTCTTTTAAACTGTTGGAGCTCCTCTTGCATGGCTTCTACCTAGCTGTTGTCTTTCAGTGCCTCTTGGTACTTGACTGGCTGATGGAGTGATAGAAAACCAGCAAAAAGACAAATGTTTTGGGTTTGGCTTCTTGTGAGCACCCCTTCATTGATGTTGCCAATGATTTGATCAGGTGGATGAGATCTCAAGTAGATTAAATCTCCTTGGTATGGAATGATGGCATTTGTTGGTGAAGGCTGCAAATGTGTATCATCTGAGCTAACCACTGCTGGGGACTTTGATGATCCAGCAGTGGCTTCAAAAAGTGGTGGAATGGGGGGTAATGAAGTGGACACATGTTGACTTTTATCCACTGTTTGGGGACTTTTGTCAGCAGTGTTTGTTGATGTGGAAGCAGTGGTTAATGGGCTACTTTGGTCAACAACTGTTGAGGTAGCAGTGGTTGAGCTTTGACAGCTGTTTTGAACATCTGTTGCTCTTCCCATTTAGGCAGACCTTTGAGGGATGATAATTTCATACCCATAGTCTGGTGCTGAATCCTCTGATGAACCTGCACTGTTAGTCTTGACAGCAGTATTTTCAAAAGTAAAATTTTCAAGATCAAACAGATCTGCAGGATTTGCTGGGATTTTCATTGATGAAAGTTCATTGAACTTTACATTCAAAGTCTCATCCACTGCCTTGGTCCGTGTATTAAACACTTTGTAGGCCTTGGCAGTAGTTGAGTATCCCAGATGATAACCACAATCAATTTTGGCTGCAAATTTTGAAATGGAATCTTTTAAGTTCAAAATAAAGCATGGGCAGCCAAATACCTTGAAGTATGAGATCAGTGGTTTGATTTTATACAGAATTTCATAAGCAGTCTTTTTGTGCCTGGGGTTTATTAAAACTCTGTTTTGGACATAGCAAGCAGTGTTTACTGCCTCTGCCCAAAAAGTTAATGGCAAACCTGAATCAGCAAGCATGGTTTTGGCAGCCTCAATCAAAGTTCTGTTCTTTCTTTCAACTACCCCATTTTGCTCTGGTGTTCTAGGGATGCTGTACTGCCTTACAATCCCTTTCTTCACACAGAAGGCATCCAACTCCTTATTTTTAAATTCTGTGCCATTGTCACTCCTGAAGACTTTTACTGGAAGGTCAAATTGCTTTTCAACCTGTGTCACAAAGTCTTGCAAAATGCCTGCAGTCTCATCTTTTGAGTGTAAAAAGAAAGTCCATGTAAACCTAGAGAAGTCATCAACATTAACCAAAAAATATCTTTTCTTCTTGAGACTCATGACTTGAACAGGGCCAAACAAATCCATGTGTAGCATTTGCAAACACTGGGTTGTTTTGGACTCTTCAATGGACTTATAAGAACTTTTATGTTGTTTTCCTTTTAAACAGGAAATGCAATGTTCAGGGCATGAAAACAATTTTTGTGGCAGGCCTCTTACCAAACCATTTTTTGAAATTTCAGTGATTGTCTTAAGATTTGTGTGCCCCAGTCTTCTGTGCCAAAGTTCTGTCTCTTTGTTAGAGGCAGCTGAGAACAGACAGGCATCAGCTCTGGGACACACTTTTGACATATCAACAACATAAACATTGCCACTTCTTTGAGCAACAAGTTTTGTTTGACCAGTGTTTATTATTGCTTCAATCTTTTTGACCATTTCTGGTCCAACAAACCTACAACACTCCTTTGTGAAGAATGACCCATACCCCTTGTCACTCATTTGTGAAACACTCAGGAGGTTGAATTTCAGACTGTCTATCAGATTGACATTTTCAAATTTTACATTTCCAGATTGTACTGTACCAGATCCCAGAACTTTCCCTTTACTGTTATTCCTAAAGGATATATCACCCCCTCCATGAATTTTGAAATCTTTGAGTAGGGCTTTACATCCAGTCATGTGCCTGGAGCCTCCACTATCAACATACCTGATGCGTGTGAAGTGTTATATATATTAGGTGTATATTTTAAGCCCCTTTAACACTTATTTTTAGTCAAGTTTTAAATTTATAAAACACGATATTTTACTAACACTAAACACACATATGGGCAAGTGCACCCATCGTGAGCGTAGTATAGTGTTGGCAAGATACCGAGGTCGTCCAAGGACACAAGAGCTTTTAGTACCGGTTTATCCTCAACGTCTAATCAAATCAAAAGGTTTAGAAAAATGTTTTAAACTAAGAAAATAATAAAAACTAACTAAAATGCTGAAAATAAAATAAAAAGAAAAACAGATAGACAAGATGAATCACTTGGTTCCGACTCGTATCTAGTGTAACCTTTGATTATTTCCGCACTTTTGCACTTATTTAAGAGATTATCTTAGTTATTGTAGTAGGCCCCTCTTTTGAAGGTGACGTTACCCCAGTAGTTTGAGTCAGCAAGGATACAATCCAAAAAGGGTGGATTATTGAAAGATAATTAATTAAGTTATTAATGCAAATTATGGTAGGCCCCTCTTTTGGAGGTGACGTTACCCTCGACTAAGTAGTCTGAGTCAGCAGGGATACCGTCCTAAATAGCCAGGTTATAGTATTAATAGTAGTTAACTTATGAGGGGATCAAAGAGTTTGGACCCCCGCCATCCAATACCGTTAAGTATTGAAGGAGGTCCTACTAAATTTGACCCAGGTCCATTGCAGGACCTCTAAACGCTGAATAATGGCAAGACCTTTACCAAACCGTTCCCTTAACCCCCGACCAGGTAGCCAACATACCTCCATATAGACCGTGGAGATATGAATGGTGAAAATCTTTTATTTTATATAGACAGTAAAATAATGCCAAGACACCACGGACAAACGATAAGGAAAGATCACCTTCAACATAAGCAACTAGTTATTAAAGTCATTAATACAAAACCAAGTAAAAAGTGCGAAAAAATTAGAAATAAAAAGTATTACACTAGACACTTGTCTTCACCAAGTGATGTAAGAGACTTAGGCAAACATGGCCTTGATTGTCAAGAACTCTTACGATCAATCTTGGATCCCGAGACGACTCACACACTCTACGATGGACAATGGATGATGGTGGTGGATGATGGTGTTATGGTGGTGGTGGGTGAAGTGTGAGAGAGGTGGTGTGCCAAGGGATGGTTTGAGCTTGAGCCAAGCACTCCTATTTATAGGCTGAACAGAAGCTCGGGCACGGCCCCGTGTCCAGTGGGCACAGCCCCGTGTCCACATCCTCTCTTTCTTCATTTAATGCAGCTTTGTCTTATTAGTTGACCACGCCCCCGTGTCCGCTGAGCACGACCCCGTGTGCAGAAGAATCTTTGTACTATGAAGATTTGCCTGGATTGTGCGAATCTTATAGTTGACCACGGCCCCGTGTCCGCTGACCCGTGGTGGGCAATAGAAGCTTCTACCACTTTGTCTTTTCTGCTGACACTTGGGCACGCCCCCGTGCTGGCTGAGCACGGGGCATGTTCAGTCTTCTGTTGTCTTGTTTTGCTTGGGAAGATGCTGTCGTGGGGTCGGGCATGTCACGTCTTGTTCCTTTTCTTGTATTTATGTTAGATTTTGATGTCTTTTTGCTTCTTTTGTTAATTTGAGCTCATTTAATCCTGAAAATACAAAAGGAAGACAAAAGCACACTTTTTCCAACATTAGTACTAAAAAAGGGTTAGTTTTATGCCACAATTGATGTAATTTATATGTTGCATTTTGCACACATCAAATATCCCCACACTTGAATCTTTGCTTGTCCTCAAGCAAAACTCTTTAATATGTGGCTATTACACTCCCAAATGGTATGGGTAGAAAATAAGGTTTTTGGGCTTGTCATAGAGTGTCGGGATTTCCAAGATTCTTTATTTAGTTTTATTTTTATTTATTTACAATCCTATTCGTCATGATTTATTTAAAACTTTAATAAGATAGATTACTTATTAGGGCATAACATGCCTCTTTAAAATTTTATTTATATACAAGTTCACATACCTCACGGGGATCACTCAACACTCGGCCAAAAATGTATTTTTGTGGATCACTCGAGAGCGGCATGGAACTTACTCCTACCATAGGCTTGCCAAGCAATCAATCCTCCTCCTTTTTAATTTATAAACCTTTGTAAATATCAAGAGGACTTTGTGGGTGAAGGGTTAGGCTTGGGTTAAAGGTAGAAAAAGGGCGAAAAGCGTAACAAGCGTCGGTTTTCGTAAGTCTTTTTTTTATTTATTATTTTTTTGTAGCTTTTATTTTGATGAAGCTATTATTCAAACAAAGTTATTTTTGATGAACTTGTTTGTTTATTTTCTTTTGCTTCATCATCAACACATTTTTTTTTTGAAAAGCCATACGAAAAACCGAACTTATTACTAAAACAAAGGGTTAAAAATGAAAAAGGTTTTGGTGGGTAAAAGGGTGTTTGGTTTGGGTTATGAAATGAAAAGGTTTAGGCCCAAAGGGGCTAACTAGGGGGATTTTGGGTAGGTGGTAAAAAAAAAAGAAAAATAATGGTGTAGAAATAAAAAGGATTAGTCCTAATGCCTCCGTCATTTACTTACTCGGGTTTAAGTTGGTAAGGACCGGGAATGTATCGTCATGGCAAGTTCTAGAGTCGTAAGAACCAAGCGGCTATTCACACAAGAAACGAAAAAATGAGCGTTTAGTTTAAAGATATGTAATTGTATGCTCAATAAAGGCTCAAAACTCACTTTTGTGGGAATGGGTTTTTATGTGATCAAGTATATATAATCAAATTTTAACTAAGTTTGTTATGCCTTTTCTTAATTTTCTTATGTTGGTTATTTTTATCACGACGCTATCGGTTGTAAATTCGTAAAAATATAACCTTTTTGAGAACTTGAATTTCCCGAGTTAAACCTAGACAAGTAAAAAAAAATGAAAATTTTTTGAAAAAAATTTGGGGTGATTAGCGGTTCCAATAGAGTTTTGTGTAAGGCTTGTATTTAGGACTTGCAAGATTCAAGGTTTTAGCATCCCCCCCCCCCACACTTAAATTACACATTGTCCTCAATGTGTCCCAAAAATAAGTTTTTAGGTTGATTGAATGTGTAAAAAGGTGTAAAAAGCAAAAATTTTGTGTTACTGGGCGCTGAACACGACCCCGTGTTGTCCGGGCACGGCCCCGTGTTCAAGTGCCAGTAACAAAATTAAATCAAGAGAAACAGAAGCCTGGATACGGGGGCGTGTTGGTGAACACGGCCCGTGTCCAGTTACCTGAACTGGGTCTTTTTCTGCAGACGGTGCAGCACGGGGCCGTGTTGGCCGGACACGGCCCGTGCCGAACTTACTGTAAACGAAGAAAATCGTCGGATGGTCCTGTTTTCCTGCATGGGGTGATGGTTCAAGTTTCCCTTGTATCCTTTGCCATCTCAGATGTGTTTTATTCATTTCAATACCACCCAAACACCAAATTAACTAAAACCATCATTCATTAGTCATAGAGAGAATTACATACTAGTCCTAAAAAATGAAAAATAAAGCAGAAAATAAAAGTTAAAAGTCCTAATATTAAATAGGTCAAGTGATCCGTAAAATCTTCCTAAGGAGTTCTACTTCTACAATAAGAACCAAAATTCCGGAAATAGACTTCCGGTCTAAAAGCCTTGTAGAACCCCAAGCCGAACGATGTCCCCTAGATGTTGCTAGAGCCATTCTTCTATCTCCCTCGGGAGAAGGGAGGCGGCTTCATGTTCCTCAACATCTTGTGGAGGAGGAGCGACACCAATCGGAACCCCTTGTAGTATGTCTCGAGGGGGTTCCGGATGCAAGGCGTACCATTCAGCTGGAATGATGACTTCCGGTACCACATTCCACGCCCTTTGGGTGATAATTGGCACCAAAGGAGGAGAGGCGAGAAGGTTCAACCTTTGGTGCAAAAGGTTGACTTCCCGAAGACATCCTTCTAGTCCCACCGTTAAATGATTAATACGGTTAACCAATGCCTCTTCCACACTTGTCATTTCATCAAGGGCTTCTCTTAAGGCGTAAACATAGTTTACAAGTGAATCTTCAACCGTTGATGATCTTCTCCCCTGCCGGTTGTTCCTGGAATGCGATGAAGAGTTTCTGCTAGTTCTGCTTGCCATTCTAAGAAAACATACCGAAAAGAGTTCAATTTTTTATGGGAACAGTACTTCGGACACGGCCCCGTGTTCAGCGAACACGGCCCCGTGTTCAGATATCTGCAGGATTTAGGAGCAAGGAATCTTGGGGTTTTAAATTGTTTTCATGATTTGTAAAGCATTTTTGAACAGAAACAACTTAAAACATTGTTGTAGAACTTATTTTTAACAAGATTCCATGGTAAAAAATCCAACAACATCTCAATAAGGCTTGAAATCATGGAAAGTTCAAGCTTTAATGGAAGTATGAGAAAAATTGAAGAAGAAGATAGTGGATAAAAGAGGAAAGGACAAGAAGATGGTTGAGAAACTTCTTTTAGAAAATACCTAGGATGGTATGTGAGAATATTCCCCAAATCTCTGTCCTTGGAATGGTTCAAATGTGCAGGATTTTTGGCTGCATTTATAGAAAATGACAGTACGTTGCGCACGACCCCGTGTTGGCTGGACACGGCCCCATGTGCAGATGGAATCCTGACACATTTTGTCCGCATTCTGACAAAATCAGAAGGGAATCTTTGGGTGGACACGGGGGCGTGCTGACCTAGACACGGCCCCGTGTCTAGAAGCTGTCTTAAGGAATTCGTCTGTTTTCAAGGAACTTTCCCGGATCGGGCGGTTCCTTACTGGATGGAACAACCCCAAAGTGCCTAAGATACCTTAATTGATCTAGATTAAGACGAGAACGCAAGAGGTTGTCGGTGAGGGTGATTCCTATGCTATATGTAGGTGGACAAGTCCAACCCTTTTCCGGGCTCTCGTTAAAGAAGGTGTATGTCGAATCGCTCAGGTCTATGTATGCATCAAACGAAGTTGATGGGGAGTCCTTCACGGCACAATCGACACAGGGACGACTATCGCTCAAGTCCTCACTAGAGTTAGGAGTATCTTCGGAAACAACGAAGTTGTTTGAATCCGTTTCCAACCCTTCTTCTTGGCTATTGTCTTGGAAAAGATCATTGAAATCTTTCCTAAGTTCTTTTAACCAATTAATGATTAGATCTTCTAGTTGAAATAATTCATCGAGAAGCATTTCTCCTAGAATATCCGGTTGGGAGCATTCGAGGGAGAGATAAGGATTATTTTTACTTTCGCTCCTCTTAAGGATACTAGGAAACGATGGGTCTATATAGTGGGGTTTATAATTTAGAAAATAACATTCTAATTCCTTATGGTTACCACCACATAATTGACACCACATTGTACCATAAGAGTGCCGAAAGTAAAAAGTATCAGTATCACTCATGTTTGTGTCAGAAATTACCAACCGTCGGGATCTTACGGTTCTGTTTTCTGTAACTGAAACTTGGGCACGGGGGCGTGTTGAGTGGGCACGGCCCCGTGTTCAGCTTACTGTCTGACTTAAAACAGGATTGCCAGTTTCAATGATTGGGCACGGGGCGTGTTCAGCGGGCACGACCCGTGCTGAGTTCTGCAGAAGCTGAAAAAATAAGAAAAATCCTAAAAAAAATGAAAAATAAGAAAAACGATTAGGCCGTTGATTCCTAACTTTCTTAAAATCCTTGTGTCCCCGGCAACGGCGCCAAAAACTTGATGCGTGTCAAGTGTTATATATATTAGGTGTATATTTTAAGCCCCTTTAACACATATTTTTAGCCAAGTTTTAAATTTATAAAACACGATATTTTACTAACACTAAACACACATATGGGCAAGTGCACTCATCGTGAGCGTAGTATAGTGTTGGCAAGATACCGAGGTCGTCCAAGGACACAAGAGCTTTTAGTACCGGTTTATCCTCAACGTCTAATCAAATCAAAAGGTTTAGAAAAATGTTTTAAACTAAGAAAAAAATAAAAACTAACTAAAATGCTGAAAATAAAATAAAAAGAAAAACAGATAGACAAGATGAATCACTTGGTTCCGACTCGTATCTAGTGTAACCTTTGATTATTTCCGCACTTTAGCACTTATTTAAGAGATTATCTTAGTTATTGTAGTAGGCCCTTCTTTTGAAGGTGACGTTACCCTCACCCCAGTAGTTTGAGTCAGCAAGGATACAATCCTAAAAGGGTGGATTATTGAAAGATAATTAATTAAGTTATTAATGCAAATTATGGTAGGCCCCTCTTTTGGAGGTGACGTTACCCTCGACTAAGTAGTCTGAGTCAGCAGGGATACAGTCCTAAATAGCCGGGTTATAGTATTAATAGTAGTTAACTTATGAGGGGATCAAAGAGTTTGGACCCCCGCCATCCAATACCGTTAAGTATTGAAGGAGGTCCTACTAAATTTGACCCAGGTCCATTGCATGACCTCTAAACGCTGAACAATGGCAAGACCTTTACCAAACCGTTCCCTTAACCTCCGACCAGGTAGCCAACATACCTCCATATAGACCGTGGAGATATGAATGGTGAAAATCTTTTATTTTATATAGATAGTAAAATAATGCCAAGACACCACGGACAAACGATAAGGAAAGATCACCTTCAACATAAGCAACTAGTTATTAAAGTCATTAATACAAAACCAAGTAAAAAGTGCGAAAAGATTAGAAATAAAAAGTATTACACTAGACACTTGTCTTCACCAAGTGATGTAAGAGACTTAGGCAAACATGGCCTTGATTGTCAAGAACTCTTACGATCAATCTTGGATCCCGAGACGACTCACACACTCTACGATGGACAATGGATGATGGTGGTGGATGATGGTGTTATGGTGGTGGTGGGTGGTGGGTGAAGTGTGAGAGAGGTGGTGTGCCAAGGGATGGTTTGAGCTTGAGCCAAGCACTCCTATTTTATAGGCTGAACAGAAGCTCGGGCACGGCCCCGTGTCCACATCCTCTCTTTCTTCATTTAATGCAGCTTTGTCTTATTAGTTGACCACGCCCCCGTGTCCGCTGAGCACGACCCCCTGTGCAGAAGAATCTTTGTACTATGAAGATTTTCCTGGATTGTGCGAATCTTATAGTTGACCACGGCCCCGTGTCCGCTGAGCACGACCCCGTGGTGGGCAATAGAAGCTTCTACCACTTTGTCTTTTCTGCTGACACTTGGGCACGCACCCGTGCTGGCTGAGCACGGGGCGTGTTCAGTCTTCTGTTGTCTTGTTTTGCTTGGGAAGATGCTGTCGTGGGGTCGGGCATGTCACGTCTTGTTCCTTTTCTTGTATTTAAGTTAGATTTTGATGTCTTTTTGCTTCTTTTGTTAATTTGAGCTCATTTAATCCTGAAAATACAAAAGGAAGACAAAAGCACACTTTTTCCAACACACTTTTTCCAACATTAGTACTAAAAAAGCGTTAGTTTTATGCCACAATTGATGTAATTTATATGTTGCATTTTGCACACATCAATACCACAGACTATCTAAGCAGGCAGAAGCTCCCTGCACATGAAGTAAAAGGATTAGTTCATTAAGGTTTCCAAATCCAATAAGGCTTTGGATGGGGTCTCAACAGTGTCTGGGATGGATGCAGATTGATGGACAGTGGTTTGGACAGTTTTAGGACCGTTTCTTGCTAACCACTGTTGGGGGTCTTGACCAATCACCTGTTGGTAACCAAAAGGATGCCTATTCACTTTAGGTTTAGAAGGCCTTTTGTAGGTCTCATAAACGTGTGGAATCCTTTGGTAAGATGGTTGTGGTTTTCCCTTACCTCTTCTGAACTGGTTGGCAGGGGGTGCATCAGTAACCTGAACATCTCTTTTAACAGATGTTTGGTTCAGCTGTTTTGTGACAACTGTTTGAACTGGCACAAACAGTGGTTGGTTTTTGGTGAATTTGACAGATGATGTTGATGGACTCAAGGATGTTTTAGCAGTGTACTCATTCTTTTTCACATCAAAGTTTTTGAGATACACACATGCTTGAGTTTTGTGGTTTGTTTTACCACAAACAATGCAGCTTTCAGCAGGAATAATGACACTTATTTTGTTTAAATCATATGCTTTTAAATGGAAACAATCTTTTGTTAGATGATTCCTTTTCTCACAAAATTCACAAAACAGGTTATTTATCTTTTCTTTCTTCTTTCTTCTTTCTCTTTTCGGACTCCTTTGCAACAAAGTTTTTAACCTCTGCTGGGATGTCCTTGAGAGGGATGACTTTAGCTTTTGGAGCTTTAATACCATCAGTGGTTGTAAAGTCCATTGGCTTGAAATTTTCAAGAATATCACACTCGTCAGACCATGTGGGTTTAAACTGATATTGTTCAATCTCCTCAAAAGTAGATGATCCCATTGGTCTGTCAAGCGTGATTTTGTTACCAAGTTTGTCAGTGATTTTCACTTCTTGGCCATTCTTGTTTGTGGGGATGAACTCAGTGGTTACATCAGTGGTTTGAACAGATTTTTCAAAAGCAGTGTTTTCATCATCATGTTTTCTATAACCAACACCAAATTTCACATTGCTTTTAATCTGTTTTTCAAGCATAACCTCATACCCTTTGCGTGATTCCACCCATTTTTCACAGGTGATCTGGGTGGACTCCAACTCCTTTTTGCAAACTTGGTATTTTTCTACCATAGTTTGGAGTTGAGTTCTGGTTATGCTTTGCTCTTCTTTCAGACTGCTGATCTCTTTTTCCTTTTCAGTCAATTTGTTTTTAAGTTCTTTTAAAGATCTTTCAAATTTGACTTCATCAGTTAAGATTTTATCCCGAAGGTTTTCATTTACCTCTTTGATGTTAGCAAAAGCAATAATGCAATTGTCAGAACACAGTTTTTCAAGAACTTGAGGTGATACCTTGGCAGCAGCCATCATGGCACAATCACATTGATGATTTTCTTCATCATCAGCTCTTACTTCCTTCTCACCCGCTCTCTTCTCTACATCTTCTTCTTTGTCCTCTTTGGACCAAGGGTCTGTCAGTGGTTCAATCAGGGTTTCTGAATTTTCTCCCAGCAGCAATTCACCAGCAACTGCATTAACAACTGCTTCAGTCACCTCATCCACTGTTTCATCACTTAGCTGTTCACCTTCAGTTTCAATCCCCCCTGGTATTGACTCTAATGCCATCAAACAAAATTCATCATTAGAGGGTTCATCAAAAGCATAGAGTGCAAAATTTTCATCACCAAGCTCATCAGGCATGCTGCTCCAATCAACAAAGCCTTGAGTGAAAAAGCTTTGCTGATCTAGTTGTACCACTGCTGGAGCAGCTGTTTGAGGTGCAACAGGTTGCACTTGTGCCTGGGGGACAGAGGTTTGAACATATTGAATCTGTGGAACAGTGGTTTGGACATAATGCACAGGCACAGGGGCAGCAGCATAGTGAGCAGTGTTAACATGAGCTGCAGGGGTATATTGGGTATAGTGCACAGTACTTTGATTTTGTGGTCTAGGGTTTGAGTTGGGATGAGTGATTATAGGACCAGTAGTTTGACTCCTGCATTCCCTAGCAAAATGACCTAGCCTATTGCACTTGTAACACTTGATTTTTGATTTATCCAACCCCACCCTTAAATTCCCATGTAACCCTGGGAATTTTCTCCCTGTTCTTTTGTAGAATTTGCTTGTTCTTACACTAAGCAAAGCCAACTGATGCAAAATTTCCATCTCTTCTAAGTCAGTGGGATCAAAATGTTGCAAATCATTGAGTTCAAAGCACAAATTATCTGACATCTGGTTTTCACTGTTTGCAGTAAAAGCATAATTTACAGATTGAGGATCAGGGTTGTTAAAATTTCCACCAGCAGTTATATCAATAAAGTGATCATAACCCTGATCCTTACCACTGCTACCAGATTCTTCCTGACCAAAAAGAGCTGTGCTACCGAATGAATAATCATCAGTAGTTTTACCAGACTCTTGCAACTTCTTTTTCTGGTTTAACTCCCTTTCATAGGACAGGAGTCTACCATGAAGTTGGGTCAGGATCAGATCTTTGAACTCAACAGAGTTTCTAGTCATAAATGCAATTGTGTCTCATTTATCAGGTAGCGATCTAAGAAACCTGCTATTTTGTGTTGATTTTGGAAATTCAACCTTAACAAGCCTTAGCTCACTGATGAGACAACTAAAACATTCAAACTGTTGGGTCAATGATTCACCCTTAATGTGATAGAAGGTTTCATACTGCTGATTCAGAATTTCCCTATTGTTTTCAATAACTTCTTCGGTTCCCCCAAACTGTTTCTTCAATGCATCCCATAGCTCTTTGGCACTGTTACAATGTAACAGTCCAGCATAGATCTCATTTGGTAATGCAGATGCTATGATGCTAAATGCTTTGGCATCGAGTTCGAACTTATGAAAATCAGTTTCAGTATAGTTTTCATATGGTTTTGGTACGAACTTCTTTGGATCCTCAGCACTTGGCACCATAGGAACATGGGGACCAAAAACAACAGACCTCCAACATCCAGTGTTCTGTTGAGCAAGGATGTGACCCATCCTTCTCTCCCAGATGTTGTATTCATTACGTTTAAGCATGGGTGGTTTAAAAAGCGAGCCAATGTTATTCTGATCATCTTGTGATTGTGACGTCATCCTGGTTGTTTTACAGACACTGATTAATCAACTTTAATGGTGATTAAACCTTGCACTGTTTTTCAACAAAAACGAACAAACTATCGATATCAACGATTATGAGCTGAACTATTTATGTCAAAATGATTGTTAAATCAAATTTGACTGTCCTAGCTCTGATACCAATTGTTGGATCTGAGTTTGGTTTTGATTGTATTTTGCGTTAGAAATTAAGATGAAAATGGATGAGTTGTGCAGCGGAATTAAGATGGAAACAAACTTTGCATACAATCAAACGAGAGTATTGCTTTGATCAAACATTTTTCACAATGAACCGAAAGATTGAATTTATTTCAATTACGATTACAATTGCAATGATTGAATACAAACTCCCCCTCAGCCAGAGCTCAGTGTTTGTTCGTGCAGAGAAGACGGTGTTGCAAAGAGCTAATAGAACAGTACAGAGCACTGTTCTATTTATAGGCACTCGCAAACCACTGAGCATCTAAGCTGACGTCACCATGAAAGTGACATCTAACCTCCTAACAAACTCTAACCTCTGATCAATACAAACCCTGCTATGCTAACTACTGCTATTACATAACATTACATAAAGACATAGTAAACTACTGCTGCATCCTTCCACTGCTGTGAACCCAGCAGTACTTGTCCGGATCAGCAGTGCTTGACTCAAGGCAGTAGATTGAATCAGCAGAGCTTTAGTCTTTCATCAGGTCTTTACTTGAGCAGCAGTTTGACGATCAGTAGCTTGTACGATCAGTAGATAGGAGGTCAGCAGATGTTGAAATCACTTTCAAGGGGAGAGACTTGTATGTAACATCTGCTTATTCTGGATCCACTGCTCTGATCCGGTTTTGGCTTTAATTATCTGTTCCTCTGGTAGGGTTCAATCCCAACAGGGGAGCCTGAAGAAAAGGAGTCTGATCGAAAGGAAGAGCAATGGAAGCCTGAAGACAGATCCACGGGGATTCTGTTCGAGAAAGAGAAAAGACAAGGCGCTACGAGATTGACTGCGGCAATATCCAAGGGGGAGTCTGTTAGTGCAGTAATGTCTATCGCCTCCGTCAATCCAGTTCGTAGCAGAATCTGAAGAAAACAAAGCTTTATATTGTAATTTGTAAGAAAAAGGCAAGATGGCAATATTGTAAATAAGAGGGAATCTCTTATAAGCCTTTGCCTATATATAGGAGCTTTAGGGTTTTCATTAAAGACTTTTGGCCATTAGAAGACTTGGATCTTGGTGTTAGAGAGAGAAACTAGTGAGAGAAAGTCTTCATATGTGATTCTCGGTGCTTGTAATCGTCATACTGATCAATAAGAATCACGTTAAATTGTACGATCTTGTGTTCGGTCACGCACGTGCACGGATTCCGCACGTCACACGTGTCGTTACGCAATCGTTCGGAGTGAAAACAGGTCCTAACATATTCCCAACTGCCCAATCTAATCCTGACACAACTGGTGAATTTCGGGACGAAATTCCCTTTCAAGTTGGGGATGATGTGGCACCCGAGGAAAATCCACAGTCATCCTGATCTAACACCTTGCTGCTTTAGGTTACTTATCAAATTTCAGGATGAAATTTCTTTCAAGTTGCGGATGATGTGACAACCCAAGATCTCAAGGTCCTTCCTCTAGGCATCACTTGTTTCACAATACTGTTTTCACAATTTGTTTTACGTTGTATCATGTGCAGGATATATGAATGATTAAAGTGTTGTTATGTTTGGTTGTTACATGAAAACTTAGGAGTTGTTTAACGTTTAGACATAACGTGTTCATGCTTCTTAACTTTGGGCCGCACATTACACTCGAGTCACGAAGAACTCAAGTTGATGAAGAACCTGATTCTTTGTTGACTGTCTTTTGACGAAGAACTAGGGTTCTTCGTCACATTCATTTCTTGACAAAGAAGGGTTTTTCGTCAAGAGGGCTCTCGGCCCAAACAACTTCTCGAGTCCAAGCCGTCCCAGGCCCAGAAACCCCTCCTGTGCGCATATTTGTAGAGGTAAGCATAGTATTTTGGGGTTTTAGAAACATAATCGAACCCTAAGCTTTCCTCTCCTCCCCTTGCATACGTGACGGCTACCATATTACTTTCTCAAAGCTTTTCATGGTCTTCATCTTATCTATCTCGGTTAGTTTATCGTTACCATTGTTTTACTCGGTCCCCTGGTTATATGTGATTGTATTGTTACATGTCATTGTGTTAAATCGTATCCTCACATGATGAATCGTACTTAGGGTTGTATGCTCATAATAATTATCGATGAAACCACTTGAATCTAATCTAAAAGAACGATCGATAATGAATGCTCACAAAACAGCCCGGTTAGCCATACCCTGTGTTGGTCTGATTTGATTAATGATTATGTATGTTAATAATTCTAATTGTATATGGTTATTATATGATTAAGGGTATGTATTTCGGTGTTAATATTGTGGTGTTATTAGTTTTGATGATGAACAACAATTAGGGTTTATTTGGACTTGTAAAATAACTGTTGTTTGATCCGATAATCATGCCACAATTTGTTAACTATTGTTACGAGATTAAGGGAATCATAACCATCTGTTGAGATGCAGCGACGAAAGACTCCCCACGAAGAACATAGTTTGACGAAGAACCTGGTTCTTCGTTGACTAGCTTTTGACGAACCACTAGGGTTCTTCGTCACACTCATTTCTCGACGAAGAATGGTTCTTCGCCAATAGGGTTCTTCGCCATGGGAGCATCCCACGAAGAACTGGTTCTTCGTGAAGATGCTGCAAGGGAGCAAACAAGCAGAACAGTTTAAACAGCAAATGTGTCCATATAACATAAGGTTTCGGATAGCTCATGATCTATATGGTGATGAATGTTTATAAAACTCTATTTGTTGCATGTTAAAAATATTAATTAGGGATGAGGAACCTGATTTGGCTCGTGTGTGTAGCAAACTCACCTGTTAAGTGTTGTTATGTGACATGCACGTGGGATGTGGACTTGTATGAGAATTGAGTACTTGCTATGTGTTATACGGTGATCTTTGCGATGAATGCAATCTGTGAAAATACGTGATTTAATTGATTATGAAACTGATTTAATTTGTAACCACGGTAGGGTTTGGTTGACCAACTTGGAATGGGTAACTTAACATACCGAGCAAAACTAAGGTGGGTTCATTTCTCTTGAGCATGAATCCCGGTGGGTGGGACAATCAAACGGGTATTCCTGAGAGGGATAAGTCTTTCTGGGTAAAAACTGGGATGTTAGATAATACACTCATTTCCTATCACCTTAAGTCCCTTCTTCTACCGAATAGTTACCTGAGAGGTAACGAGGTATTAGTTGATAGCGCTATTAGGCATGGCAACGTCACACCGTACCTGAGAGGACGGGCATGAACTAATGACCTTAAATCACGACCAATGTTTTGATAGGGGCATTGGGGATGGGCAAATAATCTGAACCCATCTTGCGGTACTCGAGTTATTATCAACATTACTATTAAACTAAACTAAACACTTGGCAATTAACGTTTTTATAAAACTATGAACTCACCAGCGTTGTCTGATATACTTGTTGCATGCTCGCAGGTCGTTAGATTCTATGAACAAGGAACTTGCTGCCTGGGATTGCTGGAGTAGTCATAGGTCGAGCCTTCTGAGAACACAGGACAATACATTTGGTTTTCATATATTTGGTTTTGAAACATTGAATGATGACTTATCTTATGCTTCCGCTGAACATGTTAAACTTGAGTTATGTTTATGAATGTTTTATCTTAATAAATGGAAACTTTATTTATTATCTTGATATTAGTTCAATGTGATTGGTGGCTCGATCCTGGTTTGTCACACGCCTAGCGGGGTTTACGCATGTGGTATTTTGGGGGTGTGACAGGGCCCTTCCTTGGGCCTCCTTCTCAACATTAAAAATTCTGAAGTCATTTGGCCTACATGCGACGGGGTGAAGACTCAAGAGGGTTTATTTCCGCGGGAGATTGGTAGGTCGGTGCGTGGTGTGAAACTCTTGGGTGGTGCTGTCAGTAGAGATGGGGAGTTTATTAGTGGTTTGGCACTCAAAAGAGCCAACTGTGCGATTGAGCTGATGAGATGCCCCAAACGCCTTCAGGACCCTCAGAGCGAACTCCTCCTGCTTCGTTCGTGTATAGGGGTTGCTAAACAGCTGTTTGGGCTGAGGACGTGTCAGCCTTCTTATGTCGGGGAAGCCGTCTCTGTTTTTGACAAGGGGCTTCAGAATGCGATCGAGGACATTGTTGTTTGTGGGGGTGCCTTTTTCGGTGACCTACAATGATGGTTCGCTTCTCTCCCGAATCTTTTTGGGGGGCTTGGGATTTTCTCAACTGAGGATGCGTCTTCCTACGCTTTTGTGGCTTCAAGGGCCCAATCCTGGGTTCTTCAAGACCACATCCTTCGTGAATGTGGTGGTGGGCTATTGGACTCTGATTACAAGGGTTCGTTGGACAATCTGCATAGTTCTCTTCTGTAACAACTCTTGAAAAATTTGTTATTTCTATTCTAAAAAGGCATATTAAGAAACCCTAATTAAAAACCCCAAATGGTACAGTGCGACCCTAAATTTGAAAAACGCTCCAAACCAGCAACAGGCCCCCCTAAAACTTAGAGGGGGGGGGGATCCCCTAATTGATATTATCCTTTAAAAATGGTTATAAAACATGTAATTTCAAATTATGTCGACTCACCAGGGACCCTGGCAGCCGCGACACGCGGGTGGGGTCAAAATCCAGTATATAACTCAGGGCATTGGCACTTGCATGAAATGTTTGTTACGACGAAAAATTAAGCTACGTACATTGAGTTACACTCTGTTTCTTTAAAAAATAATCACAATCTCGAACCTCTACTATGATAACAGGGTAATAACTTGATCACTGCTACGATACAATGTTTGATCGATTAAAACCGATCCGATGGATGTTTAAGTGCTGCCCAAATCTTGGGCTATACTTTGTCATTCGTCGTGAGGGTTTTGATCTCGTGAACTATCGTAAAATTTGTATTAAGTTACTAACCTAGTTTCGTTTGCATTTTTATTTAACTAGGTTTACCAGCTTAATCAGTAGGCTACATGTGATCGTTTAAATTTGCAATGTGAGTCATTCTCTTTCTATCAAACAGTTTTGCTAACCCTCAAATTATTTTCCAGTTATATTTTACAGGGATTAAGTCTTTGCAAATCTTAAATTACTGGCAGTAAGTGGGGTTTTGTATACATTACTGCTGTTTATCACTTTTAGGTGGGCGAACCTAAATAGTGATACTCGTCACTATTGGGTGAACGGACCCAATAGTGGTATGACCACAGTCACAGATCCGGTCAAGTGACAGCTGGACCAGATAATTATAAGATAGGGGCAATTGTAATCGCTCTTAATACTGTGAATTATAGCAATGCGTCTTTTGTACAAATTGAATGCGCTCACCAGTATTTTCCACTGACCAAACTTTTTTAAAACATGTTTCAGGTGATTTACTGTGAACAAGGAAAAGTGCCGCGTAGCACTCCAGCTTGAACAAAGTGGCTCAGTAAATAAATAAACATGTTTTCTGTAATCAGGGAATTTCCCAGTGAAATTCCTTTACTGTAAAATATGGGGGTTGTCCCGATATGAATAATAAAGTAATCCGGTGTTTTCCATTTTAAACGATCCTGTTAAAAGTTTCCGCTGCCAAATAAACACTAATACCATGGGTTTTCTGTTCCGCGGCTTCCGAACCGGCAATCCGGGTCGAGGGCCGTGACAGAAAAAGGTGGTATCAGAGCCACTGGTTTAAGCCAATTAAGCATTTGAAAAATACTTAATTTTTTTAGACAGGAATTTTTGTGCTTCTGTGAATTTTAATTGAAATTTAATTTGGAACTTTTGTGTTTCCTTATGTGTGACTAACAGTATGAATAAACTTTCGGAAGCTCTCCGAAATTTCACAATCCATTTTACTGATATGGAGACTATCGGAAACCAGTCCGGTTACCCGGCTGATACAGAGGAGCCAATTGTGTTCCAAGCCCAGGAAAAACCTAAACCCAAGAAGAGAAGAAGACTTCTTGTCACACCCCGAATTTCCACGTGTCACCGGTGGGCCCGGTAGGGGAGTATCGTGACGTGGTTGGCAACATAATAGTCAAACAACACAATATTTAAATGCACAGCGGAAGCAAAGTATAGATTTAATTCAACCAACGATATTGTAATATTAAGTATCACAAATAGTCGAATATAAATCCACAGGTAGATCAAGTATAAAAAGGAAACAAATGTTCAACAGTTATGACATCCAAGCTGGCGAGACTTAATGTGGATGCTAGGAGACAAGCCAGCCTATTTCGCGTAGTACCTGCACTTAACCTTTTAAGAAAATACGTCAGTTTACACTGGTAAATACAATCAACCGACTCATTTTGAAAAGATTTTAAGAAAATGCATTTAAGGCACAAGGCACAAATAATATTTTATAACTTGGGATAATTATTTAAATATATAATACTTGTATGGATTTACATGTTCCTTATGCGTTCAGTAGCCCGGGTCGAGCCGGGTTAAAGATCAATTAACACACCACTATATTTATGAGACACTAACAGGTGTACGCCTACACCTGAGTGCTAAGGTCGTGGCCATTTCGTAAAATGATGCCAGGGATATCCGGGACACGGTCATTAACCCCCCAAAGGCTTTAAGTAAACAAAACAATATTAAACGAGACGTCTCAATACTTTCATTATCATTCATTCAATCAAAGATTCAACGTCCCGACCAAGCGGTATTTTATATACCGTACCCCAAGCCCGTATAGGGAAAATAAGTTAAAAGTATTTACCTGAGTAAGTATAGTTCAAAATCAGCGAGTGCAAATATCTTTTACTGGTTCTCCTAATCTGGAACGAAGGTTTATAATAACCTATTAGAATACTAACGGGTCTTTAGTTAAGCTTACGCTTAGACCGGTTAGTTTTAAAGATACGGTTCGTACGCACGATTTAGCGAAGGCCGGATAGAATGTGATTTAGACCCGACAAGTTTGAAGACTTGCTTAATATGGGTATATGATACACATCCTGGATTTTGAGGTAAAACTGATAAGGTTTGACCCGTTTCGGCTAATTTATGTAAACTAGTTACATAAACCGAACCGAACGCGCATGAAGCGTAACGGGTATCCGTAAGAGTCCTAAACAGGTTTCCTAAGTTAACACGCCTTAAATAAGTTGTGACATCAGTAGGATATCACCCGTGACGCCCCAAACGAGTTTAATCTCTTAATAAGCCCCGTAGGGGTATTTTGGTCATTTTAAAGATTATAAAAGGATTTAATCGGGTTTCTGTGAACCGGGTCTGGTTACATCAGAAAAATGGTTTATTTAAACAGGTTATAACATTTGGTTATAAGTCTTATATGTCAAAATAGTTTTAAACCCAAACTATGCGTATAATCTGCGTATAAAGCCGTTTTAAGCGACGTACGGTTTAAAATACGATTCTGAGTTTCCTGATCAATTAAACAGGTTCAAAACACTCTATTTAATATTTAAAATCAGTAGCAATTGGATTGGCATCAAAAGGATTTGTAAAACTCATTTTATGGCCAAAAAGGGTATATTCGGTATTAACCGAATTAAGGCGCTAATCCAAGCTTATGATCAGTTTAAAAATAATTAAAAATCTTCAAAAATCCCAAAATATTATATTACATCAGTGGGTAAAAGGTTTGGTGTCAAAAATTGGGTCTAGATAGGCTTTACGCTAATGACGTCATTTATTTATTAAGAATCGCTATAATTACGTCATTAAGCATAAGTCCTAATCTGGACCTCCGATTGACGTGAAAATTTCCAGACATGTTTAATAATCAGTAACTAAGATTATGGCACTTTCACATTTCCAAAAATCTCGTTTTATGGTCATAAGGGCATTACGATCACTATTTAGGCGATTAACGGAAACATCGGACGATTAGGGATTCGAGTGGTATAAACGCAGAGGCTTATACACACATGTAACTAGTTCCTAATGGAACCTTAAGGCATGTCTAAACCTATATAAATCGGGTCAGAACTGAGGTCAACGCAAAAGTCAAACTTTTGCGTCTTTCGGCTCCGAATCGGTTCTAAATAGAAAGTTGTCGAATCATACAAGCGTAGACAAGTTATTATACTTATTTTCAAGTTATATGACTGATAAAATAGGTTACACGCCTTCCGTATCATTAAATATGCGATTAAGGTTTCTGTTGACTTTTTCGGAAAGCCTTTGACTCGACAAACGACATGGTTAGGATTCAAATCAGTGAGTGACCTTTTAGGGGTTTAATAACCATATAAATACCAACTTATAATGACTTTCGATTCGACAAATCTCTGGACCGATTGTGATTTATCACAAAGTCAAACCGTAGTTACGACGGTTTGATTTCTAAGCTATAAACCAAGCATAACTGAAACGAGAAGGATCAAAGGCACTTACACACGTCTAATGGATGATATGGAATGCTTGTGGCCTACTTGAATGGTCTTGAAATGCTCAGAAGGTGAAATGAATGATGAATGTGGAATGTGTGACTTTTATAAGAATTTTGATCATCATAGATCGATGCCACACGGGTCTAGGGGTGTTACAAGATGCTTGCATGTGTTCCCTAAGGCTAAAAACCAATATAGGCCGCCCATAGAATCAACAACTTGCATCCAAAGTCGGTTAAAGGGCTGAAACAGCCACCTGTGATGTTTTTCTGCATCTGATAGTCTCAGGCGGCCCGCGTGGGCCTTGGTTAAATCGGAGGCGGGCCGCGTGGCCCTTCTGTTCAGGTCACACATGTTTTAATAATTGCACTTTGGCCCTTGGTCCCCCGAAAGGTCGTTTTCACCACCCAATCTTGCATGTGAAGCTTTGTTATTTAATATATGGGGCTTTAAGACTTATACCCACTTTGTCAAGTCCTCGGGTAACTTTGTGATCACCCGAAAAGCCCTAAATTTCAATGTTGACGATTCTAACCCTCGCACACGAATTTTATCACAACTTGCTCATACGATATCAAAACTTGGTGAAATTTTTATGGTACATTCTAGTGAGCATAATTAATCGTTACAAAGCTTCGGGTTTGTCAAAATGTCATTCAGAGGTATATCTTTAACATGTTGACACAATTAACCCCTGTAGTTTGTAATCTCTCACTTTCTTTCACAATTCGATTCGTATGATTCATGATCTATTCCTTTAAGGTTATAAACATCATATAGGGTTATTGCAAAGTATATTTATTCGTTGTTGACACTTTGAACCCTTATACTTACATAGTTTCACTGTTTGTCAACTTTAGTCCTTCAAGAACATTCTTTCACATGTTCAAACCTATGACACGTGTCAACACATTATAGGACGTAAATTTTTCGGGGTGTTACATCCTCACCCCCTTAAAATAAATCTCGACCCGAGATTTACTGAAATAAGTAAGGGTATTTTTCTTTCATCGTGGATTCAACCTCCCACGTGAATTCGGGACCTCTACGGGCATCCCATTTGACCTTTACAAAAGGTATATGCTTCCTTCGAAGCTTCCTCACCTGTCGATCTTCGATCGACAAAGGTTTTTCCACAAATTTCAAGCTTTCATCGATATGCACATCTGTATAGGGTATAACTACTGATTCGTGAGCGAAGCACTTCTTCAGATTGCAGATGTGGAACACATTGTGTATACTACTGAGCTCTTCAGGTAAGTTTAACTTGTAGGCAACTGACCCGACACGTTCGATAACCTCGAAAGGTCCTATGTATCTCGGGCTTAGCTTACCTTTCTTACCAAATCGCATCACTCCCTTCTAGGGTGACACTTTAAGTAGGACTTTTTCACCTACTTCAAAGTGAAGATCCTTACGATTTGGATCAGCATAAATCTTCTGCCTATTACGGGCAGCTTGGAGATTGTTTCGAATCTGGACAATCTTGTCCGTCGTTTCGAACACGATCTCTGGTCCTGATAACTGGACTTCTCCAACTTCCGCCCAACAAACTGGTGATATACACTTTCTACCGTATAATGCCTCAAAAGGCGCAGCCTTGATGCTGGTATAGTAGCTATTGTTGTAGGAGAATTCGATTAATGGCAGGTTCTTATCCCAGCTACCTCCCAAATCGATCGCACATGCACGTAGCATGTCTTCCAACGTTTGAATAGTACGCTCACTTTGACCGTCTGTCTGTGGATGGTAAGCCGTACTAAAATTCAAACGTGTGCCCAAAGATTGTTGGAAACTTTTCCAAAAATGAGACGTGTACCTAGTATCTCGGTCAGAGATAATAGCTACAGGTATGCCATGTAAGGCTACAATCTTATCAACGTACAGTTGGGCTAACATATCGGAGCTGTAGGTCTCCTTAATGGGTAGGAAATGTGCTGACTTAGTCAGTCGGTCAACTATCACCCAGATGGTGTCATTTCCTTTCCTTGTCTTAGGTAACTTGGTGATAAAATCCATAGTTACCATTTCCCACTTCCAAGTAGGAAGTTCAGGTTGTTGTAGCAAACCTGACGGTTTTTGATGTTCTGCCTTGACTTGCGCACACGTCAAGCATTTAGCTACATAGGTAGCTACAGACTTTTTCAAGCCTATCCACCAATAATTTGCTCTAAGATCATGATACATTTTATCAGCTCCAGGATGAACAAAATATTTGGAACTATGGGCTTCCTGGAGGATAACATCACGAAGTCCTCCATAAACTGGAACCCATATACGTCCATTCAATCTAAGAATTCCATCCTTACTAAGAGATAACTGCTCCTCAGTTACTCCGAGCTTTTCGTTAGGATAGTTAGCTTCCAACACAGCTTCCTTCTGTGCAGCTAACAACCTTTCCATCAAACTATTCTTTATTTCCATGCTCTTGGCATTGATTCGGATGGATTTCACCCTCTCCTTCCGACTCAAGGCATCGGCGACTACATTCGCCTTGCCGGGATGGTATCTTATTTCACAATCGTAATCATTAAGAGTTTCCATCCAACGGCGTTGCCTCATGTTCAAGTCCTTCTGGTTGAACAGATGTTGAAGGCTCTTGTGATCAGAATAGATCACACATTTGATTCCGTATAAGTAGTGCCTCCACAGTTTTAGTGCGAATACAACGGCACCCAACTCCAAGTCGTGGGTGGTGTAATTCTTTTCGTGCACCTTTAACTGTCGTGAAGCATAGGCAATGACTTTGCCTTTCTGCATGAGCACACATCCCATCCCGGTGTGTGATGCATCACAATAAACTACAAACTCCTCTATTCCATCAGGCAATGTCAATACTGGAGCATTGCTCAACCTTTGTTTCAGAATATCAAAGGATTCCTGCTGCTTAGGACCCCAGTCAAACTTAATCTTCTTACGTGTCAGCGAAGTCAGGGGTGCAGCAATCCTTGAAAAGTTTTCTATGAATCGTCTATAGTATCCTGCCAAACCTAGGAAGCTACGAATTTCTGTAGGCGTCTTTGGCTCATGCCAATTCATGACAGATTCAACTTTAGCGGGATCTACTTGGATACCACGCTCACTAACAACATGTCCAAGAAATTGGACTGCTCGGAGCCAGAATTCACACTTTGAGAACTTGGCGTAGAGCTTCTCTTTATGAAGTAGTTCCAGTATGCAGTGAAGATGCTTCTCATGGTCAGCTTGGTTCTTTGAGTAGATGAGAATGTCGTCGATGAAGACGATGACGAATTTGTCTAAGTGCGGCTTGCAAACGCGATTCATGAGATCCATGAATGCGGCCGGTGCATTAGTGAGCCCAAAAGGCATCACTAGGAACTCGTAATGACCATAACGAGTCCTAAATGCTGTTTTGTGCACATCTTCATCTCTAACCTTCAATTGATGGTAGCCTGACCTCAAGTCAATCTTCGAGAAGAAACTTGCCGCTTGCAGTTGATCGAACAGATCGTCGATTCTGGGCAAAGGATACCTATTCTTGATGGTAACCTTATTAAGCTCACGGTAGTCGATGCACAGACGCATCGATCCATCCTTCTTCTTAACAAATAAAACCGGTGCTCCCCAAGGAGACGAACTAGGTTTGATGAAACCTTTGGCTAGCAATTCATCTAGCTGCGTCCTCAATTCCTTCATCTCCGTTGGTGCCAACCTATAAGGCGCCCTTGCAACTGGTGCTGATCCAGGAATAATGTCAATTCTGAATTCCACTTGCCTATCTGGTGGCAAACCAGGTAGTTCTTCAGGAAATACTTCGGGGTATTCAGAAATGACTGGGATCTCTCCAATCTTGGGTTTCGGTTCATCAATAATCACCTGTGCCATGTAGATGACACAGCCCTTCTTCAAACACTTTGAGTCTTTGAGTATAGACATCTTCTCGGGCAGCCCATACTGGGTATCTCCCTGGATAGTAAGTGATTCACCAGACGAAGTCTTGATCCTCACTTGCTTCTTATTGCAAATAATCTGGGCCTGGTTATGAGATAACCAGTCCATACCCAAAACTATGTCGAAACCGGCTAGTTTTAAAGGAAGTAGGGACAAAGGAAAAGAGTGATTCTTAATGGATATGAAACATCCATCTAATAAGGTTGAAGCGGTTTCTAAAGTGCCATCTGCTAGTTCCACCTCATAATTCACACTTAAAGTTCTAACAGGCAGTTTCAACAATTCACAAAACTTATTATCTACAAACGACTTATCAGCGCCCGAATCAAATAACACTCTCGCATATACATCATTTACGAGAAAGGTACCTGTTATCACGTTGTCGTCCTTGACGGCTTCCTTAGCATCCATTCTGAAGACCCTCGCATTGGTCTTCTTCCCTTCTTCATTCTTCCTTGCAGATTTTGGGCAGTTGGACTTGATATGCCCCTTTTCATTGCAACCATAGCAGGTCGCATCCTTTATCTTCTTGCAATCCACGGTTTTGTGTTCCCTGGATTTGCATAACCCACATGCAAAAGGCTTCGATTGTGTTTGTGAGTTGGATTCAAACCTGCACTTCCCAAAGTGCTGCCTCTTGCAGGTTTTGCATCTGGGTTTTTCGCCCGACTGTTGACCATCCTTCTTAAAACCTGACCCCTTCTTTTGGTCATTGTTTCCCTTCAGCTTCTTGTCTGACCATCGTGAGTTGTCATCCTCACGCTTCCTCTTTTCGGTATCATTTTTCCTTTGTGACCTCAGCCTGACAGCATCTGAGGTCAGAGATAACGATATGTCCGTTACTGACCGAAAAGTGGTTGGTCTTGAAGCTTTTACACTTGCTTTGATCTCTGGTTCCAAACCCCCGATAAAACGAGCTATACGTTTAGGCTCCGGAGTTACCAAGTAAGGGACCAACCTTGACAAAGTATTGAAAGTAGTAAGGTAGGCCTGACAGTCCAGGTTTTTCATGACCAGCGCCAGGAAATCAGATTCAATTCTCTCAACCTCATGTTGAGGGCAGAAATTCTCCTTGATTAGTGCCATGAACTGTTCCCAGGTCATGTTGTATAACGGGACTTTCCCTGTGGCTTGGATCAAAGATCTCCACCAGGCTAAGGCTTCTCCTTTGAAAGACTGCGAGACAAACTTCACAATGTCCCTATTATGACAACCACTAATATCTACCACAGTATCCATTTCATCCATCCACGTCATGCAATCAACAGCTCCTTTTTCCCCATTGAAGTCTCTGGGTTTGCACGACACGAAGTATTTATAGGTGCAACCCCTATTACGAGGTTCTTGGTTCTGTAGGACTCTTTGGGATGGATTACTCCTTTGATTCGAGGAGTGGTGAGAATTACTGTTGTGGGCAGTGTGGGTCCTGGAGGGTGTTCTAGTGTGCGATGCAGAATGGGTCCTCGTATGGGTACCACTTGATCCATGGTGTTGTCTATCCATAGCTCTATTAACTGCATTGTCTATCATAGCTTGCAACTCTGTACCTGCTACGTTTACATGGGCATTATCATTCACTATCCCTGGGTGACTGTTGACCTCGTTTGAGTCTGCCATGTATCTTGAACTGTAACACATTGGCAATAATTTATTGGTGAGTTTATTATGGAATTGTCTTTTATGGCAATTTTATTAACCGTGGTAAACATAGACCATATCTGGTTAATTTATTACTCACATAAATTTAGGATTTCTAATATACTTTATCCTAATTATAAAATAATAACAGTATTTATTAGCACATAAGGCCTAGTCACAGGGACAATATAGATTATAAGCTAGGATTTCAGAGAATCAAAGCATGAAGGTTTGAACAAAGTTCATTACCTTTATCAGACAGGGTCATAGACTAATACTGTCTTTTGTCTCATATGAAAAATGAGAAGGGCCCGTAGGCATTCCATTACCAATGGATGGTAAGAAGAACTTATCACATTTATTAATGATTTAACCCATGATTCAGAGATCATTTAGTTGGGTTTAGAATCCTTGAAAGGATCCATATATAATAATAACACGTGTGTTTTTAGCTAATCATGTCTGCCAGGAGTGTTAACATGTTTTCAGATGTTAACAGAGATTTGAATCTTTTTAAATAGTTTTACCATCTGGGCCCGGTCTTAAAATGACATACAGGCTAGGTTATACTTTTAAGATCCTTACAAAATAACATAGGCAGATAGACTTAAAAAAAAAAGAATGGTTTTGATTTATTTATTTCATATATCTTTTAATTATGCATAACATAGCAAGGATGAAATTTATAATCTTACATTCCATTAAACTAAAAGTAGTACATTTTGCCCTAAACGGGACTTTTCACAGAAACAGATGCCCACGCAGGAGCTATACATATAATACATGTCCTCACAGGGACGGTCTACAAAAGTAAATGTCCACGCAGGGACTACTAGAGACAAGTCCACGTAGGGACTAAGTACAAAGATAGATGTCCACGCAGGGACTACATACACATATAAATAAATGTCCACGTAGGGACTTGATTTAAACAAGGAAATACAACAATATATATATGGGGATTTAACGATCCCGTTTCTTCTTCCCCTTAAGCAAGTTTGCCAACCCACTCATAAATCCCTCATTCTTCTTACGTTCCTTCTGGAAGTCTCGCTCCATTTTGGCCAGTCTTCGGCGGAGTTCCTCCTGCTCATGGGGAGGAGCCCGTGGTGGCTGGTAATGTGGTGGCGGCTGAACTGGTGCTTGATACCCCTGAGTTGGGTATCCCATTCCCCAAGGAGGTCCGTATGGTCCTTCAGGATTATTATGGGCTTGGTAGCTTGCTGCTACGTTGTAAGGGTCATCAGCATAGTTATAGCCATGGTATGCTGGTGGTCCATATGGGTTGTAAGTTGCCGGAGCAGTATAAGCAGGTATTGGGTGGCCAAAACCCGGTGATGGCGGTACAATAGGTGCGGAATTCACCTCCGAAACTGGGACAGAAGGTCCTTCCATCTGTGGGACTCCATGAGTAGGCGGGTAATGGCTACCGCTAGAGTGTTGAGGGGTGTTGAGACGAAAGTCAACTTCTCGTGCTGAGATCCGTGCACCAGTCCTCCTACGTCTAGGTGGTGCTGGAGGCTCTAAATGAACTGGTGGCGGTGGAGGCGGTGGCGTGACTGCCACAAACCCGTGTTCCCCAGAGGAATCTTGATGAGGCTGCTGCGGTGGCTGCTGGTGAGGTGATGGGTGGTGAGATGGTGTATTGTACCACTCACACCGTTCGAACCGTGCCATGTGACTATCCGGACCCTGGTATGGTGTCCCGTGATATGACGATCCGTCAGAGATCACGAAAGGATGGTTCATGGATCCGGTTGAAGCCTCGACGGGATCTGTGTCCTCGTCCATATCCTGATCACCAGAAAAGTGATCTTCCGGTCCAAGTGGGTTAAAGCCCACTTGCTCTGGCAGGTACTCTGCCGGGTTAAACTGACCCTAAAAAACAGGAGTAGGGTCGCCAAAGTAACGTTGCGGGTTGTGGGGTTTGTTCTCTGACTGAGGCCCATAAGAGTCCTGATATGGAGGTGTTGAGGAGTGCGAAAAAGATCGTCTGGCATCGTCTTCGTAGGTCCTCCATAGCTCCCTCGTTTCATCATTCCTTGTAGAAGAAGTTCGTCGAAATGAAGGCCCTGCCTCATGGTCGTTAGGGGCACTAGCTGGCTCCTTTCCTCGACCACCTCGTCTAAATCTTGGCGGCATTATTGTACCTGTTAAGACACACAAGATAATAACAAGGAAAAATATAGGGCAAATTTAATTAAATAAAATAAAAATTTGAACAATTTGGATTATTCCTAAGTTCTTTGTCTAGACTCGAAGATTTAGGAATGTGCAATTGTGTAACTGAGATTAAACACAAAAGACTCGTGTTTAATTCACTCAGTGTTGGCTCTGATACCAACCTGTCACACCCCGAATTTCCACGTGTCACCGGTGGGCCCGGTAGGGGAGTATCGTGACGTGGTTGGCAACATAATAGTCAAACAACACAATATTTAAATGCACAGCGGAAGCAAAGTATAGATTTAATTCAACCAACGATATTGTAATATTAAGTATCACAAATAGTCGAATATAAATCCACAGGTAGATCAAGTTTAAAAAGGAAACAAATGTTCAACAGTTATGACATCCAAGCTGGCGAGACTTAATGTGGATGCTAGGAGACAAGCCAGCCTATTTCGCGTAGTACCTGCACTTAACCTTTTAAGAAAATACGTCAGTTTACACTGGTAAATACAATCAACCGACTCATTTTGAAAAGATTTTAAGAAAATGCATTTAAGGCACAAGGCACAAATAATATTTTATAACTTGGGATAATTATTTAAATATATAATACTTGTATGGATTTACATGTTCCTTATGCGTTCAGTAGCCCGGGTCGAGCCGGGTTAAAGATCAATTAACACACCACTATATTTATGAGACACTAACAGGTGTACGCCTACACCTGAGTGCTAAGGTCGTGGCCATTTCGTAAAATGATGCCAGGGATATCCGGGACACGGTCATTAACCCCCCAAAGGCTTTAAGTAAACAAAACAATATTAAACGAGACGTCTCAATACTTTCATTATCATTCATTCAATCAAAGATTCAACGTCCCGACCAAGCGGTATTTTATATACCGTACCCCAAGCCCGTATAGGGAAAATAAGTTAAAAGTATTTACCTGAGTAAGTATAGTTCAAAATCAGCGAGTGCAAATATCTTTTACTGGTTCTCCTAATCTGGAACGAAGGTTTATAATAACCTATTAGAATACTAACGGGTCTTTAGTTAAGCTTACGCTTAGACCGGTTAGTTTTAAAGATACGGTTCGTACGCACGATTTAGCGAAGGCCGGATAGAATGTGATTTAGACCCGACAAGTTTGAAGACTTGCTTAATATGGGTATATGATACACATCCTGGATTTTGAGGTAAAACTGATAAGGTTTGACCCGTTTCGGCTAATTTATGTAAACTAGTTACATAAACCGAACCGAACGCGCATGAAGCGTAACGGGTATCCGTAAGAGTCCTAAACAGGTTTCCTAAGTTAACACGCCTTAAATAAGTTGTGACATCAGTAGGATATCACCCGTGACGCCCCAAACGAGTTTAATCTCTTAATAAGCCCCGTAGGGGTATTTTGGTCATTTTAAAGATTATAAAAGGATTTAATCGGGTTTCTGTGAACCGGGTCTGGTTACATCAGAAAAATGGTTTATTTAAACAGGTTATAACATTTGGTTATAAGTCTTATATGTCAAAATAGTTTTAAACCCAAACTATGCGTATAATCTGCGTATAAAGCCGTTTTAAGCGACGTACGGTTTAAAATACGATTCTGAGTTTCCTGATCAATTAAACAGGTTCAAAACACTCTATTTAATATTTAAAATCAGTAGCAATTGGATTGGCGTCAAAAGGATTTGTAAAACTCATTTTATGGCCAAAAAGGGTATATTCGGTATTAACCGAATTAAGGCGCTAATCCAAGCTTATGATCAGTTTAAAAATAATTAAAAATCTTCAAAAATCCCAAAATATTATATTACATCAGTGGGTAAAAGGTTTGGTGTCAAAAATTGGGTCTAGATAGGCTTTACGCTAATGACGTCATTTATTTATTAAGAATCGCTATAATTACGTCATTAAGCATAAGTCCTAATCTGGACCTCCGATTGACGTGAAAATTTCCAGACATGTTTAATAATCAGTAACTAAGATTATGGCACTTTCACATTTCCAAAAATCTCGTTTTATGGTCATAAGGGCATTACGGTCACTATTTAGGCGATTAACGGAAACATCGGACGATTAGGGATTCGAGTGGTATAAACGCAGAGGCTTATACACACATGTAACTAGTTCCTAATGGAACCTTAAGGCATGTCTAAACCTATATAAATTGGGTCAGAACTGAGGTCAACGCAAAAGTCAAACTTTTGCGTCTTTCGGCTCCGAATCGGTTCTAAATAGAAAGTTGTCGAATCATACAAGCGTAGACAAGTTATTATACTTATTTTCAAGTTATATGACTGATAAAACAGGTTACACGCCTTCCGTATCATTAAATATGCGATTAAGGTTTCTGTTGACTTTTTCGGAAAGCCTTTGACTCGACAAACGACATGGTTAGGATTCAAATCAGTGAGTGACCTTTTAGGGGTTTAATAACCATATAAATACCAACTTATAATGACTTTCGATTCGACAAATCTCTGGACCGATTGTGATTTATCACAAAGTCAAACCGTAGTTACGACGGTTTGATTTCTAAGCTATAAACCAAGCATAACTGAAACGAGAAGGATCAAAGGCACTTACACACGTCTAATGGATGATATGGAATGCTTGTGGCCTGCTTGAATGGTCTTGAAATGCTGAGAAGGTGAAATGAATGATGAATGTGGAATGTGTGACTTTTATAAGAATTTTGATCATCATAGATCGATGCCACACGGGTCTAGGGGTGTTACAAGATGCTTGCATGTGTTCCCTAAGGCTAAAAACCAATATAGGCCGCCCATAGAATCAACAACTTGCATCCAAAGTCGGTTAAAGGGCTGAAACAGCCACCTGTGATGTTTTTCTGCATCTGATAGTCTCAGGCGGCCCGCGTGGGCCTTGGTTAAATCGGAGGCGGGCCGTGTGGCCCTTCTGTTCAGGTCACACATGTTTTAATAATTGCACTTTGGCCCTTGGTCCCCCGAAAGGTCGTTTTCACCACCCAATCTTGCATGTGAAGCTTTGTTATTTAATATATGGGGCTTTAAGACTTATACCCACTTTGTCAAGTCCTCGGGTAACTTTGTGATCACCCGAAAAGCCCTAAATTTCAATGTTGACGATTCTAACCCTCGCACACGAATTTTATCACAACTTGCTCATACGATATCAAAACTTGGTGAAATTTTTATGGTACATTCTAGTGAGCATAATTAATCGTTACAAAGCATCGGGTTTGTCAAAAGGTCATTCAGAGGTATATCTTTAACATGTTAACACAATTAACCCCTGTAGTTTGTAATCTCTCACTTTCTTTCACAATTCGATTCGTATGATTCATGATCTATTCGTTTAAGGTTATAAACATCATATAGGGTTATTGCAAAGTATATTTATTCATTGTTGACACTTTGAACCCTTATACTTACATAGTTTCACTGTTTGTCAACTTTAGTCCTTCAAGAACATTCTTTCACACGTTCAAACCTATGACACGTGTCAACACATTATAGGACGTAAATTTTTCGGGGTGTTACACTTCTAGATTGGAAACGGGTGAGAAAGAAGAAACCTGCTGCTCAAAAAGTAAAGAAAACTATTGATCCAAAAGGAAAAGGGAAGGAAGTGGGAGAAAGCTCTGGTCAAGCTTAGGAGTTGCCACCTTGGGAGGAACTGGATAGAAAACTGGCAAACTGTGATCTTTTCGGGCCAGCTGATGAAACCCTCCTGAATTTTCCCGCTTAATCGGAACTTCCTATCAACTTGGAACCTGCCATCCCTGAACCCATTGTCAACCCCCAACTTCTTCCGGGGCAAATGGAAGAATGGTGGACCAGTGACTGGCACTCCAAAACTTCATGAACAATCCCGATGCTTACTACCCACAGTTTGAACCTGAACCTGCTCCTTTTCCACCCATGAACCCGGAGAATGTTGCTGAACTACGCTGCTACGGCGAGGAATTGGTGGATGCGGGAAATCGGATTCGAGTGGTGGGAGAAAACATCTCTTGGAAGTACGATGAGAGGGAGCGTCGTTTCTGAAGACCAGTTAACTGTAGTTAGATATTTTGTATAATAATAATATGTAAAAAAAAACAAAATATAATATTAATAATAATAAAACATATATATAATAATAATAATAATAATAATAATAATAATAATAAAATAATGTATAATATTGTATAATAATACTAAAATAAAACATATGTAAATATCTGGTTCGTATGGATGCATAAATATTATATATAAATGTCGCAATGTCGACGATTTTGGTTACATGTGCTGACTTAATTATGTTTGTGATTGCCCTATTGTGTTTAGTTGCTATCTATTTTATGACAATAATCCGTGTATATTGTTAATAATTCAGATGGCAAACGCAGTAAACCAACCGGCAAATGAAGTTAATCAATCCGAACCAAATAATCAAGAAGGTTTTCTCAATAGAGAAGATATAGAAAATATAGTTGCTCAGGGTATAGCCAATGCTATCCCAGCAATCGTCGCCGCTGTTAAGAATCCCGCCGAACCTTCCAAAGCCAACCATAGCAAACGCACCCGTGACGATAATTTCAGTTATAGTGTGAATGGAGGCGATAATAATAATGTAATTCAAGCCCTAGTACTTAAGAAAATGAAAGTGATGACGAATGGTTGCACGTACAAAGAATTCCTCGCATGTAAGCCAGTCGAATTTGCAGGGAATGAAGGAGCAACTGCTGCACTACGATGGTTAGAAAATACGGAAGCTGTGATCAGAATAAGTAAATGTGTAGAAGAAGACAGAGTAATGTATACATCCCACCTTTTCAAAGAAGAAGCATTAGAATGGTGGAACACGGTGCTGCAAGCTAAGCTAAGGGAAGTGACATGGCATATGCCATGAGTTGGGAGGAGTTTAAAGAATTGGTAGAAAGGAAATTTTGTCCTTCATACGAAAAGGAACAGATGACAAATCAATTCCTGAACCACCGGATGGTGGATGTTAATTGTCGTGAGTATACTTCGAAATTTTTTGAGTATGCTAGAATCGTACCGACTCTGGCTTCGCCAGAACCTGTACTTATTTCTCGCTATATTTGGGGATTGATTAGCGAGATTCGCGACATAGTCAAAGTTGCGAGACCTCGGACGATCGACGATGCAGTCGAATTAGCTAATACCTTAACTGGCGGGTTGGTTCGTACGAGAGAAGAAAACAGGAAGAAAGAATTGGCTCAGGAGATTACCCAAGGGTTCCGTTTGGGTAATAATAGTAACTTCAAGAAAAAGGGAGCCGGGCAGGCTTCCACTCCACCATTTTGCGGAAACTGTAAAAGGATACATTTCGGAAATTGTAAGGAATATTGCAATTTCTGCAAAAGACCGGGGCACCGAGAAGAGGAGTGCAGGTTGAAATCGACGATCTGCTACAAATGCGGAAAAGCCAGGCATTTTAAGCCAAATTGCCCTAAATTGGTCAAGGTAACTGAAAACAAAGCAAAAGCGACTGATGGAACCAATAAGAAGAATGCTAGAGCCTTTCAGTTGACAACTCAAGAGGCAGATCTGATACCGGACGTGATAGCTGGTACGTTCGTTGTTCATGACGTCTATGCAAAAGTATTATTTGACTCTGGTGCAAACCAAAGTTTCATAAATACTTCTTTCTGTCAAGATCTTAAGCTACCCTTAACCAAACTCAGTCAAGTTTTTACGGTAGAAACAGCAGAAGGAAACTCTGTCAATATAGATAAAGTACTTCAAAAAGGAAAAATAGAACCCTCAGGATATAAGTTCTCGACAAACCTTCTACCTATGAATTTAGCAGGATTCGTCGTGTTAGGAATGGATTGGTTAGTTGCCAACCATGCTCGAATCCTCTGTGATCAGAATTCCGTAGAAATCCGTACTCCAGCAGGAGAAATAATTCTGGTTGCAGGAGATAAGTCCACAAACCAATGAAATTCATTTCAGTAATGAAAGTTGCTAATTACAAACGAAAGAAAGGCATAGTGTATACGATTTCAGTAATCATTAACACTAAAAGTAAAAAAATTAAGGAAATTCCAGTAGTATCCGAATACCCCGATGTATTCCCAGAAGATCTACCTGGATTCCCACCAGATAGGGAGGTAGAATTTAGAATTCATATAATACCTGGAACTGCACAATAGCTAAGGCACCCTATCGTTTAGCACCAACAGAAATGTTAGAACTAAAAAAGCAGTTAGATGAATCATTAGGGAAAGGATTCATACAACCCAGTTCATCCCCTTGGGGAGCACCGGGGCTGTTCGTGAAAAAGAAGGATGGTTTGATGCGAATGTGTATCGATTATAGAGAATTAAATAAGGTTACCATTAAGAATCGATACCCTTTACCTAGGATTGATGATCTTTTTGATCAACTTCAGGGAGCTAGGTACTTCTTTAAGATAGATTTGTGCTCCGGATACCATCAACTGAAAGTACAGGAAGAAGACATTCCTAAAACTGCTTTCAGGACTAGGTATGGTCACTACGAGATTACAGTCATGCCGTTTGGATTAACAAATTGTTGGGATTGAAGCCTATAGAGGAACAGATGATATAAAGCCAAAAATGGATCAGGGCAGTGGATCCAGCATAAGCAGTTGTTTGCATAAAGTCTTTCCCCTTTGATGGTGATTCTAACAACTGCTGCCCTCTAAGTACTGATCTGCTACAACAACTGATGGTCTACAACAACTGTTCCATTCTAAAGACCAAAGCACTGCCTTAACTCAAGTACTGCTGAAGACCAAAGCACTGCTAGGGCTAAAGCAGTGGAATGAAGAATCAGTTGTTTGCTTTCTTTATTTGTATTGTAATCAGTTGTTTAAGATAACAGTAGTTAGATAACAGTGTTTTGTATAGATCAGTAGTTTGAGGTTGTTTAGGAAGTTAGATGTCACTATCAATGGTAACGTCAGCAAAGATGCCACAGTGGTTTGCTTTGCAGTATAAATAGAGTAGTACTCTGTACTGTTCTATTAGCTCTTTCATCTCTGTCATTCTGTACAAGCAATCTTGTGAGCTCAGGCTGAGGGGGAGACTTTTGCATGCATGCATATTGTAATCGTTGATTGTAATAAATATAATCATTCGGTTTGATGTCAAACATGTGCGCTTAGAATTGTTCTCTCGTTTGATTGTGTTAAAAGTTTATTCCATCTTAATTTCGCTGCACTAAATACAATTTCATCTTCATTTGGTCAAACAAAATCACAATCAATCAAACTCAGATCCTAACAATTGGTATCAGAGCCCGGACAGTCAAATTTGATCTAACAATCATTTTGACATAAATAGTTCAGCTCATAAACGTTGATACTTTCAAATTGTTTGTTTTGTTGAAAAACATAGTAAGGGTTAATTACGATCAAAGTTGATTAATCAGTACCTGTAAAACAACCAGGATGACGTCACAATCACAAGATGCTAACAATAGCATCGGATCACTCTTCAAACCACCCATGTTGAAACTAAATGAATACAACATCTGGGAGCGAAGGATGAGTCACATCCTAGCTCAACAATACCGGATGTTGGAGGTCGGTTGTCTTTGGACCACATGTTCCAATGGCGCCAAGTGCTGAAGATCTAAAGGTCATGGTTCCTAAGAAAATTGAGACCTATACGGACCAGGATTATCAGAAAATTGAACTGGATGCCAAGGCATTTAGCATCATTGCATCCACACTACCAAATGAGATTTATGCTGGGCTGTTGCACTGCAACAGTGCCAAGGAATTGTGGGATGCACTTAAGGAACAATTTGGTGGTATCGAAGAAGTAATTGAAAACAATAGAGAAATTTTGAACCAACAGTATGAAACATTTTGTCACATCAAGGGTGAAACATTAACACAACAGTTTGAGCGATTTAGCTGTCTCATGAGTGAACTAAAACTTGTTAAAGTTGAATTTGCTAATGCTACACAAAATAGCAGGTTTCTTAGGTCACTCCCTAAAAAAATGGGATACAATTGCTTTTGTTACAAGGAATTCTGTTGGGTTCAAAGATCTGACCCTGACCCAACTTCATGGTAGACTCCTAACCTATGAAAGGGAGTTAAACCAGAAAAAGAAGTTGCAAGAGTCTGGCAAAGTTGCAGATGACTACTCTTTTGGCAACACAGCTCTTCTGGGTCAGGAAGAGTCTGGCAGTAGTAAGGATCAGAGTTATGATAGTTTTATTGACATAACTGATGGTGGTAACTTCAACTCTGATCTTCACTCATCCAGTTATGCTTTCACAGCAAATGGAGAAAGCCAGAACTCTGATAATCTGTGTTTTGAACTCAATGATTTACAACATTTTGATCCAACTGATTTAGAGGAGATGGATATTCTGCACCAACTTGCTTTGTTAAGTGTTAGGACTAGCAAGTTTTACAAAAGGACAGGGAGAAAATTCCCATGGTTACATGGGAACTTAAAAGTAGGGTTGGACAAGTCTAAATTCAAATGCTACAAATGCAATAGGTTAGGTCATTTTGCTAGGGAGTGTAGGAGTCAAACAACAGGACCAATTATCACTCACCCTACCTCAAACCCTAGACCACAAAATAACCAATCCACTGTGCATTATAATCATTATACCCCTGATGCTCATGTAAACACTGCTCACTATGCACACCCTACAACCCCTGTTCCTGTGCATTATGTCCAAACCACTATCCCTCAGATACAGTATGTCCAGACCCCAGCTCCTCAGGTTCAAGCACAACCAGCTACACCACAACAAGTTACACCAGCAGTGGTTCAAACAGATCAGCAAAGCTTCTTCACTCAAGGCTTTGTTGACTGGAGTAGCTTACCTGATGAGCTAGGTGATGAAAATTTTGCTCTCCTTGCTAAAAATGATGTTTCTAGTAATGACTTTTGTTTTGTAACATTGGAGTCTGTGCAAGAAGGGCTGACAGCTGATGAAGGACAGTCAAGTAATGAAACAGTGGATGCAATTGCTGAGGCAGTGGTTAATGTTGTGGCTGATGAAATACTGTTGGAAGAAAAAGTTGAAACTCTGTTGGAACCACTGACCGACCCATGGTCTGAAGAAGAGGAGAAGAAACATGGTGAAAAGGAAGAGAAGGTGGCTGATGAAGAGGTTACTTGTGACTGTGCAATGATGGCTGCAAGCAAGGTTGAGGTCCTTAAAAACCTTTGTTTAGACAAATGCATCATAGCATTTGCTAACATCAAGGAGGCGAATGAAAACCTTGTTGATAAATTACTAACCTGTGAAGTACAATTTGAAAAATCTTTAAAAGAATTGAAAAACAAATTGTCAAAAAAGGATAGTGAGATTTGTAGCCTTAAACAAGAGCATAGCATAGTCAAGGACCAACTCCAAACTATGATGGAAAAATATCAAGTTTGCAAAAAGGAGTTGGAATCCACCCAAATAACATGTGAAAAATGGGTGGAATCCTTCAAAGGCTATGAAGTTATGCTTGAAAAACAGATCAAAAGCAATGTAAAATTTGGTGTTGGTTTTAGAAAGCATGACCAAGTTGAAAACAATGCTGTAAATGTATCTGGTTCTGTTGAAATCATTCCCACAAACAAGGATGGCCAAGAGGTTAAAATAACTGACAAACTTGGTAATAAGATCCCTTTGGAAAGACCTGTGGATACCTCAACTTTTGAGGAAATTGAGAAATACCAATTTAAACCCACATGGTCTGCTGAGTGTGACATCCTTAAAAACTTCAAACCAATGGACTTCACAACCACTGATGGTGTAAAAGCTCCCAAGGCAAAAGTGATTCCTCTTAAGGACATCCCAGCAGTTGTTCAAAAATCTGTTGCTAAGGAGTCTGAAAAGAAGAAGAAAAGGAAAAGATTAAAAACTTGTTTTGTGATTTCTGTGAAAAGAAAAATCATTTGGCCAAAGATTGTTTTCACTTAAAAGCTTATGATCTTAACAAAACAAGCACTATTGAGCCTTCACAAAGCTGCACCATCTGTGGCAAATCAAACCATCCTACTCAAAAGTTTGTGTACTTAAAATATTTTGAGGTAAAAAAGGAAGAGTACATGTCAAAAACACCAATGAGCTCATCAAATCCATCTGTCAAGTTCACCAAAAACCAACCACTGTTTGTGCCAGTCCAAACAACTGTTACCAAATAGCTGAACCAAACCTCTGTTAAAAGAGATGTTCAGGTGACTGATGCACCCCCTGCTAACCAATACCAAAGAGGTAAAGGTCAACCACCATACTCTAGGGCCCCACACATTTATGAGGCTTACAAAAGGCCTTCTAAACCAAAAGTGAACAGGCATCCCTTTGGGTACCAGCAGATGATAGGGCAAGACCCCCAACAGTGGTTAGAGAAAACCAACTCTAAAATTGTCCAAACCCCTGAGCTAACCACTGTCCATCCACATGAACTTGACATAGACACTGCTGAGACCCCATCCAAAGCCATATTGGCTTTGGAGACCCTTATGAACTAACCTTTTACTTGATGTGCAGGGAGCTTCTGCATGCTTAGATAGTCTTTGGTATGTAGATAGTGGAGGCTCCAGGCACATGACAGGATGTAGAGCCCTTCTCAAAGAATTCAAAACTCATGGAGGGGGTGATATATCTTTTGGTAATAATAGTAAAGGGAAGGTGATGGGTTCTGGTACAGTACAGTCTGGAAATGTTAGGTTTGAAAATGTCAATCTAATAGACAATCTAAAATTCAACCTTCTTAGTGTCTCACAAATGAGTGACAAGGGGTTTGGGTCATTCTTCACTAAAGATTGTTGTAGGATTGTTGGGTCAGAAATGGTCAAAAAGATTGAAGAAATAATAAAAAATGGAAAAACAAAACTTGTTGCTCAAAGAAGTGGCAATGATTATGTAGTTGATTTGTCAAAAGAGAGCCCAAGAACTGATGCTTGTCTGTTCTCAGTTGCCTCTAACAAAGAGACAAAGCTTTGGCACAGAAGATTAGGGCACACTAATCTCAAGACAATCACTACTTTGTCAAAAAATGGCCTTGTAAGAGGTCTTCCACAAAAATTGTTTTCATGTCCTGAGCATTGTGTTTCCTGCCTAAAAGGAAAACAACATAAAAGCTCCTTTAAGCCCATTGAAGAGTCCAAAACAACCAAGTGTATGCAAATGCTGCACATGGATTTGTTTGGCCTAGTTCAAGTCATGAGTCTCAAAAAGAAAAGATATTGTTTGGTAATTGTAGATGACTTTTCTAGGTTTACATGGACCTATTTTTTTACACTCCAAAGATGAGACTACAGGCATTCTGCAAGACTTTGTGACACAGGTTGAAAAGCAGTTTGATTTGCCAGTAAAAGTCTTTAGGAGTGACAATGGCACATAATTCAAAAATAAAGAGTTGGATGCCTTCTGTGTGTCAAAAGGAATTGTAAGGCAGTACAGCATCCCCAGAACACCAGAGCAGAGTGGGGTAGTTGAAAGAAAGAATAGAACTCTGATTGAAGCAGCCAGGACCATGCTTGCAGATTCAGGTTTGCCTTTAACTTTCTAGGCAGAGGTAGTAAACACTGCTTGCTATGTCCAGAACAGAGTTTTAATAAACCCTAGGCATGAAAAGACTACTTATGAAATTCTGTATAAAATCAAACCACTGATCTCATTCTTCAAAGTATTTAGCTGCCCATGTTTCATTTTAAACTTAAAAGATTCCATTTCAAAATTTGCAGCCAAAGTAGACAGTGGATATCATCTGGGATACTCAACCACTGGTAAGGCCTACAAGGTGTTTAACACCAGGACTAAGACAGTGGAAGAGACTTTGAATGTGAAGTTTAATGAACTTTCATGAATGAAAATCCCTGCAAATCCTGCAGAACTATTTGATCTTGATAAATTCACATTTGAAAATACTGCTGTCAAGACTAACAGTGCAGGTTCATCTCAATCCTCTCCACAAGAATATGGATATGAAGTTGTGATTCCACAGCAAAAATTCAAATCCTCCATCAGGGCAACAGATGTTCAAAACAGCTGTCAAAGTCCAACCACTGCTACCTCAACAGTTGTTGATCAAAGTAGCCCTTTAACCTCTGCTTCCACATCCACAACCACTGTTGGTCAAGATCTGCCATCAGTGGATAAAAGTCCATCAAGTGTTACACCATTACCACCAATCCCTCCACCTCCATTTCAAACAGATGTTGGGTCCTCAAAGTCCCCAACAGATGTTTGCTCAGATGATTCACATCTGCAGCCTTCACCAACAAATGCCATCATACCATACCAAGGAAATTTAATCTTCTTAAGATCTCATCCACCTGATCAAATCATTGGCAACATCATTGAAGGGGTGTTCACCAGAAGTCAATCCCAAAACATTTGTCTTTTTGCTGGTTTCCTATCACTTCATCAACATGTCAAGTACCAAGAGGCACTAAAAGACAACAGTTGGGTAGAAGCCATGCAAGAGGAGCTCCAACAGTTTAAAAGACAACAAGTATGGGAGCTTGTACCACTGTCAGAGGATGTAAGTCCAATTAGCGCAAAGTGGGTCTTTAAGAATAAAACTGATGAAAGGGGTATTGTTGTCAAGAATAAAGCCAGGCTTGTGGTTCAAGGTTACAGATAAGAAGAGGGGATTGATTATGATGAAACATTTGCCCCTGTAGCTAGATTGGAAGCTATAAGATTGTTCCTGGCCTTTGCTGTCAACCACAACATGAAGGTGTTTCAAATGGATATCAAAAGTGCTTTCCTCTATGGAACAATTCAAGAAGAGGTGTATGTTTGTCAACCTCCAGGTTTTGAGGATCCATTTTATCCAAATCATGTCTACAGGATTAACAAAGCCTTGTATGGCTTGAAACAAGCACCTAGAGCTTGGTATGAAACTCTTTCCACCTTTTTACTCTCTAATGGTTTCAAAAGAGGTACAATAGATAAAACATTATTTTTAAAATGGAGAGGGAAGGATTTGATGATTGTCCAAATTTATGTGGATGACATCATTTTTGGAAGCACATGTCATAAAATGTGTGATGAGTTTAGACAACTCATGACAGCTGAGTTTGAAATGAGTGCAATGGGTGAACTGCAATGCTTTCTTGGTCTCCAAGTTTAGCAAATGCAAAATGGAACTTTCATCCATCAAAGTAAATATGCAAAAGAACTTTTACACAAATTTGATATGGATGATTGTAAACCATGTAGTACACCCATGGCAACCACAAAGCTTGTCCTATCTGATGAAAAGGATGGGCTGATTGACCAAACCTTATATAGAAGCATGATTGGGTCTTTATTGTACCTAACAACATCTAGGCCAGATATCGTGTTTGCAACATGTGTCTGTGCTAGGAGTCAATCAGCCCCTAGAAAATCCAACCTTATTGCTGTAAAAAGGATATTCAGATACATAAAAGGTGCTCCCACACTTGGTATCTGGTATCCAGCTAATGGGAATGTCAAGCTTTCAGGATATTCAAATAGTGATTTTGTTGGATGCAACACAACAAGGAAGTCCACTTTAGGAGGGTGCCAATTTCTAGGTGATTGCTTAGTATCTTGGCAAAGCAAAAAGAAAGCAGCTGTTTCAACATCCACTGCTGAAGCTGAATACATTGCTACTGTAAGCTGTACAGTCCAACTCTTATGGCTTCAAAACCAATTGTTGGATTTTGGTATCACTGCTTTGAAAACACCACTCATGTTGGATAGTCAAGCAACAGAAAATATCATCAAAAATCCAGTCTCACATTCAACCACAAAGCATATCGACATCAGACATCACTTTATGAGGGATTGCTATGAAAAAGGTTTGATTTCTCTGCATCATGTTCCAACTAAAGATCAGCTGGCATATGTGCTAACAAAAGCACTAGATACATCTACCTTTGAAAGCTTGGTCTCTAGGATTGGCATGCTAAACATGGAATAACAAGCAAAATCTTGTTTTTCTATGAATAAAAAGCATTAAAATGTTTTCAGAAAATCAAAAATTCATCCTTAAAAATAGCTAAAAATGAAAATTTTCATTAATCCTTAAATGTCTGCCATAAACACTGACTGGTTCAAACATCTGCTTGTTAAATGCTAACCACTGCTGAAAGTCAACCTCTGCTCCTTCATTATCATGGTTAAATACTATTGACAAACTTCAGTGTTTTAAACCACTGACACAGGCTATCCACTGATAGTTATTGTCACCCACTGTTTTCATTTCACCTTTGTAAACCACTGGTATTGATTCATCAGTGGTTTCCTAAACAACTGTCTTCCATTATTCATCTTTTCATCAGAGGTTGGCACGTGGTCAGTACTTATCCGTCAGATCTTTGTAACCGCTGCCACGTCAGCATACACTTTTTCCATCTATAAAACCCTGACCAAAACCCCAAACAGGGTTTTTACTGTCGAATCGAATTCAAAATTCCTTTCTAAAATAGTTTTTCCCTAAATTCTCTCTCAAATTTCTCATCTTCTTCATCGCCGATTCACCATGACTGAGATTCCGTTCAAATCCTCACACAATTACTTGGCTATATTTGACAAACCCAGTGATAACAACACCTTTGATTCTATCATTGACACACTTTCATCCACAAAGTACAAAACTTTGTTAACCTGCGATGCAACCGTCTACTTGACTACTCAACAGGAATTTTGGAAAAATGCAACCCTTGAGACCGTGGACAAAAAGGTTGTTGCTATAAACTCTTCAATAAAGGGTATAAAATTCTCCATTACACCTCAAACTATTTCTGAGGTCTTTGAACTCGATGATATTCAAGGTAAAAGTTCTTTTCCAAAAATAGAGTATCAAAATGATTTTCAGGAAAGAGGTTATGAGGAACAAATGAAGAAAGATACTCTACAAAAAGGCAGCTGTTGATGCAACAAATATAAGACCAACGGTGGTAGCTAGACTGGCTAGGCAAAAGGGTTGAAGGGTTCAACTTTACCTAACGCAGGTCGTGGGGTCCCCCCACGTTTGCAAGACGTGGAAGGAGGTTCACTAGTTTATTGTTGTTCTTTGCTATGGATCCTCCTCTGAAATGCACTCAGATTCGGAAGTTGTAGCAAAGGGAATGTGTGTGTTGGATGTGAAAGGGAGTGACTTGTATGAAACAAGCACTCAATGTGAGTGACCAGAGATTAGAGAATCAGAGCTGGTCAGGAGATGTTTTCTGAAGTAAATGAAGTGTCAATTTATAAGAGAAGACATCTCCCGAAGTAGAATGTATTAGACTAGTAACCTTGCTTGCAGTGGAGGGCTTGCCCTTTCGGGGGTTAAAGCCTTTTGACCCCTGGATAATAGCGTGCATTGTGCAGACCTGCTTTGCTTTTGCGGCTGTGAGTTGGTGAAGCGATCTCCGGATGTGACTGGCCACTGTTTCCGCGTTGCTTTTCCCACATCACAGCTTTTCAACCATTGAACCGTTTAACCATTTGAGCGTTTACACATTTAGTCATTTTATTTAGTCTTGGGCTACCCCCGTCATCAGCCCCCCAAGTCAGAGGTTTTTGGGTAGTGAGCTCAAAGACTTCTGACTTTTATGCGTACATTTTATGGCCTGAAGGTTTCAAGGGTTCGTTTCTTGAAGGCTTGAAAGGTTGAAGGCAATTAATATTTTGAATTTGAATTTTAAATAACTGACAATTGATTTGATTGATGTATGGCAGTTGATAGGGTGGCGGTTTTGCAGAAGTTACTGTTTTGCCATTATTACCCCTATTGTAGGTTTATATTTATTTTATGTTTGCAATTCTTATCCATTTTCTTCATAATTTTTCCAAGTTTCTCGCCATTTCCTTCCTCCTCTAAGGTTAGTTTCGGTTTCTTTACACCTTGCATTCTTCATTTTCTGTTTTCAAAAATGGGTGCTCGTAAGGACTTAGCAAAATCTTTTTCCCGGTTAACACAAGAGGAGGTAGATTTATTTTGTATGGAATATGGTATTGATAGGAAGTTTAACCCAACTGCTCCTGCTTGTGATGTTTCCGTTGATAAACCGACCCCTGGTTCGATTGCCCTTTATTGTCGTCATTTTGAGTTCTCGAATCTTCGTTATCCCTTTTCGTTTTTTGTTTTGAACTTGTTGGAGTATTATCGTGTTTCTTTTGGGCAAGTTCATCCGAAGGGGATGGCTAGGGTTTTGCATTTTGAGGTTTTGTGTCGTGCTCTTGGATATGATCCTTCCCTTTTACTCTTTTGCCGGTTTTTTCGTTTGGCTAAGAATGGCGATTGGTTTACTTTTGAAACATCCAAAGTTGATACCTGCCTTATTTCGTCCATGGTTACTACGCTTGGTGCTTGGAAGTATCGCTTTTTCTGGGTTTCCAATGCTATTCTCCCATTTAAGATGGTGTGGAGGCAACCGGATGCCGTTCTCAATGATCCAGAACCTTCCGAGTCTGAATTGAATGATGTTTTTCTCAAAGCCATCCGGGAGTGCCCTTCGAGGGTTCGTCCCTTTCCTGAACACTTACTAGTTCTTTTAGGGGTTAGTGAAATTTGGGGGAATGTTGATCGGGATCCGGTTCTTATGAGGAGTGGCATGGGTATGCATTTTCCTTTTTTGCCCTCTTTATGTTTTTCTTAACTTATGACTTATGTGCTGTTGCTCTTTGCAGTCATGTCTGCTTTGGATTTTATTAAGAGCGACGATACTTCTGATGTTGTTTTTGAGGATGCTCCGTCTGTTCCTGGTGAGAATGTTGTGGTTAGAACTGTTGATCAAAGGTTTGAGGGCTTAGGTTATGTTAGTGCTGCTACTGCCAAGGGTTTTTCTAAGTCTAATGCTCCCAAGTCTTCGACCCGCCGATCTTCTCGTCGGTTGTTGAAGGTTGGTCTTCAATCCACTTCTACTGAACCAGTGGACTTGAGTGATGATATTGAAGTTTCGGAAGATCAAGGTGGTGAAGCAGGTGCTGAGAAGGATAAGGAATTGGTTGTTCATGGTAAAAAGGTTTCAGGCAAGAAGGTTGTTGCCGCTCCTGTTCAGGAATCTTCAAGCAGGGACGCTGGAGGGTTGGATCCGGAAGGGATTTATGTGCCTGCTTGGTCGGTGAAGAATGATGACAGTTTCAAAGATGTTGTTGTTTGTGAGGATGCTCTGAGTCACATTGCTCCTCCTTCAGTGCATAAGACCATTGCTGGGATGGATGATGACCTGATGTTGTCCCGTATGATTTTGAGTACTTGCAACCTTGCTGCCATGCTTCCTCAAGGCATTGCCCGTTTTCGTCAAAGAATGCAGGAATATGAAGAATTCTCCAAGAAGAAGGATAAAATGAAATCCTCCATGGCTGGGATGAAAAAGGAGATAGCTAGTTTTGCTGAGAAAGAAGCGGCGTGGGACAAGAAGGTTAGTGACTTGAAGAGGATGCATGAGATTGAGATGGGTGATTTGAAAAAGAGTTTTGAGGCTAACTTGTTGAAGTTGAAAGCTGACCGGGAGACTTTGGCTGTGCAACAGAAGGCATTTGCTAAAGAGAAGGATGGGTTGAAGGCTTTGGTTGCCCAGGCTACTGGGGATAACCAATGGCTCATTGAGCAGGGTTTCCATCAAGTGGTTACCTATCTGTTGCACTCCAAAGAGTTTAACTCTGCTCTTGGTGATGTTTATACTAAACTACTCAATTTAGGAAAACACCAAGGTCTTATTGCAGGTTATAAGCTCCATGAATCTGGTCATCCTTTGGAGAAGTCGCCCTTGTTTCGTCCCGAGGCTTCTGATGTCTTCAAAGGCTCCGTTGAGCAAATGGAGAAGCTGTCCTATCCTTTCATCCATCAAGTTTCTGGTTGTTTTGGTAAGCCTCTTGCTGTATTGCAGGACTTGAAACCGGAGGGCCTAAATGAGAAGGTCTGTGCTGAAATCTTGGGATCTCTTTCGAGGAAGAGATCCTATTCGGGGGATAGTGATGATACCCTTCCAGGTCAGCTGGATGTTCCCAAGGATGCAAGTTTGGAGGCTTCAGCGGTTGGTGGTGATGGAGGTTTGAAGACTAAAAAGTTGAAGAAAACAAAGAAGGCCAAGGGCAAAGGTTCTGGAGTTTCCAAATCTGTTGATGCTTGATTCGTAGCTTTCTTAGCACTGAAAACAATTTATGTTTTGAATGTTAACTTGAACAATATTAGGTTATTAGGAACCCTTAAGGTTCCTGTTGGTTGTGTTTTAAGGCTTTTGTGGCCGCTGGAACAGTAGTTTAAGCTTGCAAGTTATTAGGACTTGCTCTAACTTATGTTTGAAAGTCTTTTGGGGCTTTCTTTTTATATGATGTTATGTTTTAACTATTTTCCTTGTATTATGGTTTTATGCTTATGCCTTTTTGGTCAAGGCAGTTTATTTGGCTTTTAACCTTCCAAGCCTTTTGGCTGTCTGTTAATAGGTTGAAGCCTTTAAGGTTTCAAGATATTACCCGGGTGGCTTGAAGCCTTGAAGGCTTCTTAGTTTTGCGTCCTGGCTTGGTTTGTACCTTTGTGATTTTTGTCCGAGTGATTTTGTTCTTTTAGATTTTCCTTGTCTTTTTGTAACTATGTCTTTGTCGAGTTTGTGCTATCCTTATGCTTTTTATACCTGAAAGGGTTCAGTGCTGCAGACACTTAGCCTTGGTATTTTTAACAAGAAGATATATCACCTATCCTTTTTATTATTTCTTTGTTTTTTAGCCTCTTTGTAGATTATATTTTTAAGGCTTAGGGAACATTTGGTGTAGGCTGCTCACACCCGTCTATGAGACAATTTTATGTTTTCTTAACAAGTCTCATGGAGTTGTATTGATTTAGGAACTCACCCCTTATATAGGCTCGTTCAACCTTTGAACCTATTGAGCGATGTGGCCTGGGAGCTCATCCCCTTACATGTCCCTTGCCATGGAGTTTTTTGCTAGGTTCTCAGCCTGATCTTAGGATAGAAAGACAAGTTTTGATAAAACAACTTCATTCATTTAAGCAATACTTGCTTTTTACAAAAGGTACTCATAATCCTGCTTGAAATACATTTTGATACAAACCAAACTTTCCTGTTTAAACATGGAACCTTTTCAGGGTTTTGCCGTTCCAATGTCTTGGAAGCCTTTTGCCTTCTAAGTCAGCCAGCTTGTAGGATCCACCTTTGTGTGCTTCAAGGATGGTGTATGGGCCTTCCCATTTTAGGCCAAGCTTTCCTTGGTTTTCTTTCTTGCTGGCTTCGTTGTTTCTGAGGACCAGGTCCCCTGGCTTGAAACGTTCGTTCTTGACTTTTTTGTTGTAGTAAGCTTCCATCTGTTGTTTGTATTTGGCCTCTTGAATTGCGGCTTGATCTCTTGCTTCCTCTAGGAGTTGTAAATTCAACATAGTCTCTTTTTGGTTTGTTTCGGGATCCATGTTGACAATTCTTTGGGTTACAACTCCTATCTCGGCAGGGATCACAGCTTCGGATCCAAATACCAAGCTGTATGGTGTTTTCTTATGGCTTGTTTTTTCGGTTGTTCTAATTGCCCATAGGACACTAGGCAATTCTTCAAGCCAATTGCTTTCGTATCTTCCCAATCTTGTCTTGATGCCTTCTACTATGCTTCTATTTGTTCTTTCAACCTGACCGTTTGATTGTGGATAAGCCACTGAGCTAAAAACCTGATCGATTTTGTATTCCTTGCACCAAATGCTGAAAGGCTTCTCAGCAAATTGCCTTCCGTTGTCGGTGACAAGTACTCCCGGCAATCCATAACGGCAAATGATGTTCTCCCAAACAAAGTCGATGACTTGCTTTCCTGTGATCTTAGCAAGTGGTTTGACCTCGGGCCACTTAGTGAAGTAATCTACTGCCACCAGTAAGAATTTTACCCCTCCTTTGCTAGGGGGAAATGGACCAACAATGTCCATTCCCCATTTATGGAATGGCCATGCTGAGGTTATTGGGACTAAGTCGTGCTTGGGACTTCTTGGAATTGGTGCATGAATCTGACAAGCATCACATTTCTTCAACTCTTCGGCTGTATCGCGATGCATTGAAGGCCAGAAATATCCGAGGTTCATGAGCTTTGCAACTACCGACCTAGCTCCAAAGTGAGCTCCGCATACACCTTCATGAATTTCCTTGATCAAATACTTACTTTGCTCGGGACCGACACATCTTAGCAAGGGAGCAAGGTAACCCTTTTTGTAAAGGGTTTCTCCTTGTAGTATGTATTGCCTTGCCTTGATTTCAACCCTTTTAGCTTCCACTTGATCATTGGGTAATTCACCATTTTTGAGGAACTTTCTTATGGGAGTCATCCAGTTTGGATCTTCTTCGGTAACCACGTCTTGAACCTCCAATTCATTAATGGATGGGGCCTTCAACACTTCTACCAGTACCTTCTTGGTGAGGTGGGCAAAAGTGAGAGATGCAAGTTTACTTAGGGCATCGGCCTTTTTGTTTTGAGATCTGGGAATCTGTTTGATGTTACACGCTTGGAAGGTACTCATCAGTTCCTTGGATTTTTCTCTGTATTTTTTCATGTTGGGCTCTTTAGCTATGTAGCTGTCATTCACTTGGCTTAAGACCAGCAACGAATCCATGAACACTTCAAGCTTTTCAACCTTCATTTCTTTGGCCAGCCTTAGGCCGGCTATTAGTGCTTCGTATTCAGCCTCGTTATTGGTGGTCTGAAAATCAAAACGGAGAGCATATGTGAATTCCAAACATTTTGGGTTGATCAAAATTAACCCAGCCCCTGACCCTTCAACGCTTGAAGCCCCGTCGGTAAAAAGCTTCCAGGCTTTAGGGTTGGAAGGTTCAGTGGTGGTAGTGTTTACTTCAGTGGCTGTTTGGTTTGGGACTTCCACAATGAAATCAGCCAAGACTTGGGCTTTGATAGCCTTTCTTGGGACATAGGTGATGTTATGTTCACCCAGTTCTATGGCCCATTTGGCTAATCACCCCGAGTTTTCTGGTTTTTCAAGCACGCTCTTAATAGGTTGGTCGGTGACCACTTGCATGGGGTGTGCTTGGAAGTACCTTCGAAGCCTCCTAGCTGTTTAAACTAGGGCTAGGGCAAGTTTTTCAAGGGGAGGATATTTCGCTTCAGCTAACTTTAAAGTTTTGCTGAAAAAATAAACGGGTACCTGGGCCTTGTCTCGTTCAATGGTGAGGACTGCACTGATGGCCTCGTCCGTGATTGAGAGGTATACCGATATTAACTCCCCGGTTTTTAGTGCCGCAATGTCTGGTAGGGAAGCTAGATGTTGCTTCATCTGGTTGAAAGCTTCTTCAGTCCATTTGAAATCCTTCTTATCTGAGCAGTTCTTGAGCATTTTGTAGAAGGGCAGAGACCTTTCGGCCAACTTTGAGGTAAAACGCTTCAAGGCTGCAAGCTTCCCGTTCAAGCTTTCAACCTCCTTCTTGGTCTTTGGTGGCTTGGTTTCAAGGACGGCTTTCACTTTGTTAGGGTTGGCTTTGATGCTTTGTTTTCCAACAATGTGACCCAAGAATTTTCCCTCCTCGAATCCAAATGAACATTTTTCCGGGTTAAGCTTCATGTTAACCTTTCTGAGGTTCTTGAAAGTTTCTTGGATATCATCGAGTATTTGATATTCCGTCTTGCTTTTAATCACCAAGTCATCGACATATGCCTCCATGTTTTTGCCAATTTGGCTTTCGAAGGCTTTGTCAACGAGCCGTTGATAGGTTGCCCCGTCATTCTTGAGGCCGAAAGGCATCTTTTGATAACAAAAGATCCCTTTGTCCGTGTGAAAGGCTGTCTTCTCCTCATCCTCTTTCTTCATGAGGATCTGGTGATAACCTTTGTATGCGTCAAGAAAGCATTTGAACGAGTAACCTGTGAGGGAGTCAACCTTGAGATCAATTTCCGGTAGTGGATAGCAATCCTTAGGACAAGCTTTGTTAAGATCCTTAAAGTCTATGCACATCCTCCAAGAGTTGTCTGGTTTCTTGACCATAACCGGGTTTGCAACCCATGATTGGTACTTGACTTCTCGGAGAATACCGGCCGACACAAGCTTTTCAACCTCTTGGCAGGCTGCCAGACTCCTCTCGGGTGCCAGGCTTCTTTTCTTTTGGACCACAGGCTTGACATTCGGTGGTATTCTTAGCTCATGCTCGGCAATGTCCCGAGGGATCCCGGTCATATCTTCTGGACACCAAGCGAATACATCGCTGTAATGTGTTAGCAACTTTTCAAGGTATGAAAGAGTCTCTTGAGAAAGGTTTGGGTTGACCCTTATTCTTGTTCAGGGTACTTAGGGTTTATGACCAACCTTTGCCTGTCTTCTTCACTGTTTGAGCTTTCACCTTCAACCATGTAGGCCTCCTAAGAGGGTTGAAGGGTTGCTATGCCCCTCTCGGTAGGAAACTTGACTGTGCCATGGCCAACAGACACGGCCATGTAAAATGCACACTGTCCTGGTCTTCCAATAATCACGTCATAGCTTGAGGGGATATTGATAACCACAAAGGTGAATGGTTGAGTTCTTTCTCTTAGACCTTCACCGAAACGAACATTAAGTGTCAGTTGCCCTAAAGGCTTGAGTGGTATGTCGGCGATACCTTTTATAGAGGTTCCAGAGGGTTGAAGCCTTGAACGCTCTTCATTGCTCAAACGGTTGAAGAATTTTTCGAACATGATTTCAGTGGCTGCCCCCGTGTCTATGTATGCCCTATATGTTTGCAATGTTCCCACGGTAGCTTCTACCACAAGAGGGTTAGAGAGAGGGTCTTTCTCCGTTGGGGGGAAGCAAACACACTGGAGCTCCCAAGCTTCCAACCGCTGTCTTTTATGAGGAACCCTTCCATCGAAATCCACCATATTGACTTCCTTACCCTTTCCTTCAGCCATTTTGTCCCGGACTCCCTTTACCAAATGAGCGAGTTCTCCGGACTTAACAGCTTCCTCTATTCTTTTCTTGAGTTGGAAGCAATCATTGGTGTGGTGACCTTTTTCTTCATGAAACTCGCAGTATTGGGTGGAGTTCTCATTCTTCCTGCTCTTGGGGAGAGGCCTGGGAGGCCGAAAGTTTTGTTTAACTTCTTCTGTTGCAAGGATTTCTTGAGGGGTCTTTGTGAGGGGTGTGAAACTTATGCCTTTTTCCCTGCTTGAAGGGTTCCGACCTTCAGACCTTCGAGGGTCTGAACCCTTTGACCGCCTGTCATAGGAGTTGAAGTTCCCCCTTTTTCTAGCTGGACTATTGCTTCTCCAGCCGGACCCTCTTTTTCTTTGTTCCTTAATGTCTACTGCTTCTTCTCCCCGGATGTGGGCTTCAGCCCTTTCGAGAGCCTCTTCTAAGGTTTTGGGTAGAGATTTGTTGAAATCTCTTGTGAGGTACTTAGAGGTGATGGCATTCATGAAACCAGCCACTCTCATTTTCTCATCTGCCCCTACATAAGTCAGGCCTTCCTTCTTGTATCGCACAATGAAAGCACGAAGGCTTTCATCATCACGTTGTTTTATCTGAAAGATCACTGTTGCGTCTTTGACATATCGCCTTTGTTGAGAGAAGTTGGCCAAAAAACCCTTGCTAAGGTCGTCAAAGCTTCGAACGCTTTGAGCAGGTAGGTCATTGAACCAGATTCTGGCGGATCCAACAAGAGTTTGCATGAACATTAGGCAACATTCAGCGTTTGACCATTTCTCTATTCTTGCGCACCGGTGAAGATCTGAAGATGGTCCTCAGGGTCTTCAGTACCATCATACGTCCTGATGTGGGACGGCATCTTAATCTTTGACTGGAAATCATGATCGGCTATCTGCCTCGAAAAGCACGAGAGATTACTTGGCTTATATGGTTTTGCTAAGTCTTCTTCAGCCCTTACATCCACATTATTGCCGTTGTCGTTATTTCCCTGGGAGGCTAGCACTTGGTTGATGAAGTGTTGCCACGGGAAGTTGGCCATCATCTGGGTCATCATGTTGGGCATGAGGTTGAAGCCTTGAAGGCTTCCTGGGCCAACTGAGCAGTTTACTCCGAGGGGAGCGCTCATAACAGCACTTCGTGCTAAAGGGAGCACGGATAGAGCTTGCTCCCACGTGGTTGTCATAGATGCCGGATAGCTTGTTACTGGGGACTGTAGGAGCTGGTCAAGGGTTAGCTCATGTCCCAAAGGAGCACCACTAGTAATTGGTTGGGAAGAGAAGATAGGATGCACCGTAGGATTTGTCATAGTGGACAGATAAGGGTGAGGGTTTGAAGGATTACTGGGACCAGCCTCACTTCTTGTTGTAAAAGGAGGGGGAGGTGGTCCGGGAGACAATGTCGGTTCAGGTTCATCATAGTCTAAACGAATCCTCACTCCTTTTTCTCTTTCTCTACTCACGTGTTGGTTGAGAAGGGACCTCAACTCAAGGAAGTTGTTGGCAACCCCTTCAGGGGTGAGTTCAACACGTGCTGGGGCGTCAGAGACACCGATATTGGGAGATGGAACCCCGGATCTGGACGGGGTTGGTGTGTTGAAGGTGAGGAACTCGGGTGTGCTCCCCGGAGTTGAGAAAGAAGTTGGTATAGCCACGTGAGCTTGGCTACTACCCGGAGTAGAAGTGTTTGGAATCTGATTTACTTCTTCCGGGGATCCACTTTCAGACATGGTGATTTTAAGTGAAGAGAGCTACACTACTAGGTCTTTTTGAGAAGAAATAGCGGCGTAGCCCCACGGTGGGCGCCAACTTGTTGATGCAACAAATATAAGACCAACGGTGGTAGCTAGACTGGCTAGGCAAAAGGGTTGAAGGGTTCAACTTTACCTAACGCAGGTCGTGGGGTCCCCCCCACGTTTGCAAGACGTGGAAGGAGGTTCACTAGTTTATTGTTGTTTTTGCTATGGATCCTCCTCTGAAATGCACTCAGATTCGGAAGTTGTAGCAAAGGGAATGTGTGTGTTGGATGTGAAAGGGAGTGACTTGTATGAAACAAGCACTCAATGTGAGTGACCAGAGATTAGAGAATCAGAGCTGGTCAGGAGATGTTTTCTGAAGTAAATGAAGTGTCAATTTATAAGAGAAGACATCTCCCGAAGTAGAATGTATTAGACTAGTAACCTTGCTTGCAGTGGAGGGCTTGCCCTTTCGGGGGTTAAAGCCTTTTGACCCTTGGATAATAGCGTGCATTGTGCAGACCTGCTTTGCTTTTGCGGCTGTGAGTTGGTGAAGCGATCTTCGGATGTGACTGGCCACTGTTTCCGCGTTGCTTTTCCCACATCACAGCTTTTCAACCATTGAACCGTTTAACCATTTGAGCGTTTACACATTTAGTCATTTTATTTAGTCTTGGGCTACCTTCGTCATCAGCAGCTTTCCTCCTACCATGAGATTTTTCTTTCACACCCTTCTCATGTGTGTTTCTAATTAGACTATTGCTTTCAATGAAATTCCATTAAAAATCCAATACTTGGGGTATGCTATTTTGCAAGAAGAAAATTTTAATTACTCCCAAGAGATTTTTAATGATTTGGTCAAAAATGTTAATAAAAAGGCATTTTTATTATTTCTAAGGTTTTTAAGTTACTATTTTAATAAGAAGTTTTCAAAGGACAATGTCCATGCGGTTATTCAGGGTATTCCTCTTCAAATAAACAGTTTAACTGCTGAAACATTTACAAGAATGTTAAAACCTTAAAAAACACAAACAGAGGCACCTGAGCAGACTTTAGCAGCAACAACTGCTCCTCAGGCACCTGCTGTTGAGCCCACTGCTCAAGGTGATCATGGCAGCAAAACCACTGCTGTGAAACCCACACCTAAAACCACGAAAAGACCAAAGAAAAAATCACAAAAGCCCCCCAAACCTACCAAAAAGGCAACTCTGGAAGATGAGATCCTAGAGCAACTGCCAGTGACAACACAAAAGTCACCAATAACCACTGCTGCTACTTCCTCACAGCAGTTGGAAGAAAGATCTCTACCCGAGCCTAAAACTCCTCCTGCATCCTCACAAAAGGATCAGGTTGTAAGCACAGGGACCCCACATTATGAAGCTCTAGGTTCACTTGAATCTATCTTCCTCAGTCCTAATCCCAGGGACATGTCTCTTTCTTCACCACATCCTTCACCCCTCACATTACCACAATCCATGATACCTTTGTTGCAAGCTGTGGGTATAGTTCAGACAGAAATCAGTTCCTCTCAATCACCTATCACTGAGAGTACACTCCCACAAGTGACTGAGTCTGATGCTTATACCTCTGCTATCCCAACAACAATTGAGGAGGTTCCACCCCTTGAGTTACATGTAACTCTTGGTGGTAGTTCAAGCGAAGCAGCTACTACAAGTGTTGAACCCACTAGTTTACACTTGGACAGTAGTTTCATCCCTAAGATTTCCTTGAAGGCAATTTCTTCTATGGGGCCCATGGAGTTTCCAGTTTTTACTGGGTCTCTTAAAATGGTAACCTCTTTTGGAGAAAGAAGTCCCCAGTACCAAAACAAAGGGACATCAGGGGATGACTTTTGGGAATCCTTCCCTAAGTCAACCACTGATACAACCACCACTGGTGGGAAATCAGATGATCCTATTAAGTTGGGTGATGATTTAATGTATAGAGAATTGACGGAGAGAGTTGACAAGATTGATACAACTGTTGTGGAAATCAAAACAATGCTACACCCGTTGTTACAAGCACAAAAGGCACCACCCACTACTGCTCCAACTCAAACATCTGTTCCATCCTCTGCTCCGACCGCTGCTGAGCTCTGGAGTTTGTTTCAACCTATGCTTATCCAACAAAGACAATATGCTGACCAGCAACATGAAATACAAGTTCAAAAGATCAGAAATCTCATGGAAGCAAGGTTTAAAGATACTCAGGCAGATATCAAGGCAATCAAGGCCCATTTACTGAACACCACTGGCACTGCTCCTCCCTCTATCATCTTTGTGGACAACCCACCACCAGCTGATGCCAAAAAGGGGGAGAAAATGAAGCAGTTGAAGAAAAAGGGATATGAAGATGGGTTGTATATTGCACCAGACAATTCAAGTATGCTTGCAGACATCCTTAAGCCAGATGGTACTAAAAAGGTTGATGTAACCACAAATGCCATTGCTGATGCAAAAGCAAGGGTAAAAAGGGATATAGAGGCAAAAGGAAAATCAAGGTTTGATGAAGAGAAGAAAGTTTTTATGACAATGGAAGATCAGGGTACTTCTGAGCCCATGGAAGAAGAAAATCCTAAGCCACAAAGAAGGCAGCCCACTAGAAAAGTAAGGCAACCCAAAACCACACCTTCCAGGCTCACAAAACATGCTCCCAAACCTCCTAAAAACTCCCCACATCAAACCTCCAAACCAACAGCTGTTAAAACATCTGTTGTATCAACAGTTGTTGATACTTCAGTGGTTTCAACAGTTGTTAACCATACAACCATCACTTCAACACACACATCAACCACTGCCATCACCACTCAATCCACTGACTTACCAAAAACCACATCACCACCAAAAAACACCCACATCACCACCTGCTAAAAAGCAGAAGACATCAGATGATACATCATCTGTTGTAATGGCAACAGTGGTTAAAACACCACTTGTTTCAACAACTGTTAGCCAATCCTTTGCCACTCAAATCACCACAACTCAACCCACCAAAACACCACCAACCTCTCCTAAACCCAATAGGAGAAGGATAATTTTGAATGATGATTCTTCAACACCCCCAACTTCCTCACAACCACTGACCCTTGTCACAATTCCTAACCCTGTTCCACTTTCTTCAATAAAAGCTCAAAATCTCAACACTGCCATTGTATCTGCAGCTGTTTCATATCCATTAGATCTTCCAGCAGTAAGGGAGGAGATCAAATCCTTCTATGCTGAAGTTGACCCTGCAAAAAGATACTTGACATCTCTTCAAGGATATCCTAGGCCTAACAACATTGAAGAATATTTGAAGTTGAAGGCTAAACAAGCAGAGGATATCTCTAAAAGAAACTCACAAGGAAAATCTGACAAAGAAATTCAAACACACTTGCAATTCCTGCTCACACAAGTCAGAACTTTGGAGCAGTTTTCAAAAGATTTATGTCAAAAGCTTTCAGAAAGAGATGATGAAACTTTGAGAAAAGATTACATTGAGTACATTATGGCATTCAAGAAATACAAGGGAGAAAAAGCCCTATATAAAGAATGGACAGTTGGAGAGCTCAAAGAGGAGTTAGAAAGAATTGAAAAAATGAACAAAGAAAAAATAAAGCACACTCCTCCTGTCTGGTCTAAGTACAAAAAGAATGTACCAGACAGGACTCTAAAACTTAAATGAATGAAAGAAGAGCTCATTGCAGCTGATTTTGGGTCTAGGAAGCAAGTGACAAGATGGAAAGCAGAGAAAGTAATTAACTCATATAAAAGGTTGGAAGAATTGAGGAAGAAGGATCCAAAAATTCCCCAAAATCCTGTCTACCCTGAAGCAGTGGTTCAAGAAAAGCCACAAAAACTACAAATCAGGAAATCCACTGCTCCACTTGCTGTCCACCTTTATCAAAGAAGGAAACAAAAGAAGATGGATGAAGAAACAACAGCAGATAAAGCCCAAGGGGATTACATCATAAAGATGGTCCTCCAACAAATGATTGCTGAAAATCCAGAATTAGCAAAGACTTCAAACTCTGCCCAAACAGTCTTAACCAGGCCTCCATCTCCAAACTCATCTGCAAATAAACCTCTCCCCAGAAACCCATTGAATTCAAAGATACTAAAGTGGAAGTCTGACAAACAGACCCATGTATTGACTCTGCTCAGATCCAATGGGGGAAGTAGAACACATATCAAGAGATCAAGCACTAGGCCTGGATGTTAAAGATTTACAAGATCTTCTTGAGCTTGAATTGTGTAGGGATGAGGATAATACAAGTGCCATGGAATTTGAATTACAATTCAAAGGTCAAGTCAGGGAAGTTTTGATGAGACAATAAAGATCCAAGAATAATGACGGGTTTTGGCATCATCTGTTCCAGGGGGAGATTGTTGGGATTGAACCCTATAGAGGAACAAATGATATAAAGCCAAAACTGGATCAGGGCAGTGGATCCAGCATAAGTAGTTGTTTGCATAAAGTCTTTCCCCTTTGATGGTGATTCTAAAAACTGCTGTCCTCTAAGTACTGATCTGCTACAACAACTGATGGTCTACAACAACTGTTCCATTCTAAAGACTGTTGTTGACTAAAGTGCTGATGCTCAATCAACTGCCTTAACTCAAGTACTGCTGAAGACCAAAGTACTGCTAGGGCTGAAGCAGTGGAATGAAGAATCAGTTGTTTGCTTTCTTTATTTGTATTGTAATAAGTTGTTTAAGATAACAGTGTTTTGTATAGATCAGTAGTTTGAGGTTGTTTAGGAAGTTAGATGTCACTATCAATGGTGACGTCAACAAAGATGCCATAGTGGTTTGCTTTGCAGTATAAATAGAGCAGTACTCTGTACTGTTCTATTAGCTCTTTCATCTCTGTCATTCTGTACAAGCAATCTTGTGAGCTCAGGCTGAGGGGGAGACTTTTGCATGCATGCATATTGTAATAGTTGATTGTAATAAATATAATCATTCGGTTTGATGTCAAACATATGTGCTTAGAATTGTTCTCTCATTTGATTGTGTTAAAAGTTTATTCCATCTTAATTCCGCTGCACTAAATACAATTTCATCTTCATTTTCTCAAACAAAATCACAATCAATCAAACTCAGATCCTAACACAAATGCCCATGCAGCATTCATGGATATGATGAATAGGATCTGCAAGCCATGCCTGGATAAATTTGTAATTGTCTTCATCGACGATATACTTATTTATTCCAAAAGCCAGGAAGAACACTGTGAACAATTGCACGCACTTTTAACCTTGTTAAGAAAAGAAAAAGTTTACGCCAAATTTTCGAAGTGTGAGTTTTGGTTACAAGAAGTGCAACTCTTGGGTCACATGGTTAATCATGAAGGCATTCACGTAGATCCTTCTAAGATAGAAGCTGTCATAAATTGGAAAGTCCCAAAGTCAGTGATGCGTGCGAGTGCGATATGTTTTTATGTATATTTTAAGCCTTTTTTAACACTTTAGTCAAGTTTTAAATTTATAAAACACGATATTTTACTAAAACTAAACACACATATGGGCAAGTGCACCCATCGTGAGCGTAGTATAGCGTTGGTAAGATACCGAAGTCGTCCAAGGACACAATAGCTTTTAGTACCGGTTTATCCTCAACGTCTAATCAAATCAAAAATTTAGAAAAAGTTTTAAACATGAAAATAAAAACTAAAAATGCTGAAAATAAAAATAAAATAAAATAAAACAGATAGAAAAGATGAATCGCTTGGATCCGACTCGCCTTTAGTGTAACCTCTGATAATTTCCGCACTTTTGCACTTTTTAAGAGATTATCTTAGTTATAGTAGTAGGCCCTCTTTTGAAAGCAACGTTACCCTCAACCCAGTAGTTTGAGTCAGCAAGGATACAATCCTAAAGGGTTGGATTATTGAAAGATAATTAATTAAGTTATTAATGCGTAATGTGGCAGGCCCCTCTTTTGAAGGTGACGTTACCCTCAGCTAAGTGGTTTAAGTCAGCAGGGATACAATCCCAAGTAGCCGGGTTAATGTATTAATAGTAGTTTACATATGAGGGGATCAAGCCATTCGCACCCCCGCCATCCAATACCAGTGTGTACTGAAGGAGGTCCTAGTAAGATTGACCTAGGTCCTTGCAGGATCTATACACTGAACAAGGCAAGAACCTTACCAAACCATTCCCTTAACCCTCGACCAGGTAGCCAACATATCTCTATATAGACCGTAGAGATATGAATGGTGTAAATCTTTTATTTTATATAGATAGTAAAATAATGCCAAGACACCACGGACAAATGATAAGGAAGTTTCACCTTCAACATAAGAAACTAGTTATTAAAGTCATTAATACAAAACCAAATAAAAAGTGCGATGTCGCAACCCCCGATCCCTTATCTGTCCCGGGAACGGGCGGCCGTGAACATCAGTGTCGGTGGTATCATTTATTAAATTGGCAGCAAAAATTTCATCAGGACCGTAGTTAGGAAATATTTTGTCAGAGTAAAACCACCATATTTGATATTAATAATCACATGGGTAAAACCCAAGTTTCTTATTACAATACGTTTATAGGGATAAACCCTATTTTATTGAATTTAAAACATCGTCTTTTAGGTAACTTTTATAGCCACATTTTTCCCAAGCCTTCAGTGCTCTCCTGCTGGCTTTTTACTAATTGGCTGTCACATTGTGTTACCTGAAACGCGTTTTAAAAACATTTGTCAGTGGGAAATACTGGTGAGTGAATCCTAGTTTAATCAAGAAATATCTTATCAATTAACATAGTATTGAGAGCGATCACATTGTTTATTTCTACACAATTACTCATTCAGTACTGTCAATCCTGATTGGTGGGTCATATTACACATTGGCTAACTCGTTGTCCAATGGTAACGTATTGTCATCACGACTTACTACTCACAGTGTAGTAAATTTTGTATACAAAACCCCAACATACCGGTACTAATTGAAGAACTACAAAGACTCAATCACCGCTTAATCGCATTGTAAAACATTTAAGGTTTTGTAAAACATTACAAAAAGTTTAACAAAAATTGGATAAACTCACATTGCTATCTTAGACTTCGCGTAAGGGTTTCCTGGGATTAATCTATAATTTATACAAATGTACATAGGTTAGTATAATAACCCTTTGATAATATTAATGATACCCTCCCCGAGACGGTATTCCAACAACTACGTCGGGCAGAACCCCGACAGTTGTTACGGAACCCTAAATCAATCGGGCAACGTATCTAGTACGAAACTGGGGCTATAATACTTACAACGGGGCAGAACCTCGCTAAATAGGGGGTATAATACTCGAATATAAAGCCTACTATTTCAGAATTTGAGATTGAGAAATGAATTTTGAACGATTTCTGGTTGAACCCGATGGCTCCTTTATATAGTTGCTGAACCTGGGTCTCTCGCGGCCCGCGTAACATAAGCCCAGGGCTTACGCGGCCCGCATCAAAGCTAGTCAACGGACTAGCTTGTCCGGCTCATCAGGTAGGTCCGCCACGATGTCGACACGTGTCGGCCTAGGGTGTCTTTGCGTTCTTGATCTCACGCGGCCCGCGTAAGTGTTAAGGTTAGCTTACGCGGCCCGCCTTAACTTAAAATTCACCGAAAATCGGTTTTTAGCCTTGATACCGCCCGTGTAAGGTTGGGGTGGGTCCTACGCGGCTCGCCTCAACTTAATAATCAAATTTTAAATTTTATTTTTAATGCTATACTGTATTTCGGGCTCGGTTTTCACATACGGGGTATATTTAAAGACATATTGAGACATTTTAAAATATACTAGGATGTCGGAATTTATTATGAGGGTGTCAGTTTATTGAGGATTGTTACATCCTCCCCACCTTGTTTTAGAGCTCGTCCTCGAGACTACTGGAACAAGTGCGGATATTTCCTTTGCATTTCAGATTCAAGCTCCCATGTGTACTCAGGTCCTCTTTTGGAGTCCCACTTTACTTTGACCAGAACTAATCTCTTGTGCTTGAGATTCTTGACTTTCCTGTCTTCAATCTGTAGAGGTCTTTCTACAAACTTGAGTTGTTCATTTACCTCTATATCCTTAAGAGGTACTACCAGTGATTCATCGGCTAAGCATTTCTTGAGATTAGATACATGAAACACATCATGTATTCCTGCCATTTCCTCTGGCAGTTGTAGCTGATAGGCTACAGGTCATATTCTTCTAATAATCTCAAAAGGTCCAATATACCAATGGTTTGTGTCGATTATCAGCATATTCTTCCAAGGAGAGACTTTCAATAATACTTTATCTCCTACTTGAAATTCCAATGGTTTGTGTCGATTATCAGCATAACTCTTCTGTCGATCACGTGCTGCTTTGAATCGTTCCTTGACTTGAATAATCTTGTCAGTTGTTTCTTGCACTATCTCAGGTCCAGATAGTTGCTTTTTCCCAATTTCTGCCCAACAGACTGGGGTTCGGCACTTTCGTCCATAAAGTGCTTCGAATGGTGCAGCATTGATACTTGTGTGATAACTATTATTATAAGAAAATTCTATTAAAGGTAAGTGATCATCCCAATTACCTCCAAAATCAATTACACAAGCTCTAAGCATGTCCTCCATTGTCTGAATCGTCCTTTCACTTTGTCCGTCCGTTTGAGGATGATAAGCTGTGCTTAGTTTTAACTTGATTCCCATTGCCTTTTGGAAACTTGACCAAAAATGAGAGGTAAATCGGCTATCTCTATCAGAAACAATTGATAAAGGAATTCCATGTAAAGAAACAATTTCATTTACATATAGTTTAGCTAGCTGTTCCATGCTGAAAGTTTCCTTCATTGGTAGGAAATGAGCTGACTTGGTTAGCCTATCTACAATCACCCAGATTGTATCATTGCCTTTCTTTGTTTTGGGTAACTTAGTAACAAAATCCATTGTTATCAATTCCCACTTCCACATTGGCATTTCTAACTGTTGTAGAAATCCTGAGGGTTTCTGGTGTTCAGCTTTGACTTGAGAACAGGTTAAACATTTAGAAACATAGGCTGCTATGTCCTTTTTCATTCCCATCCACCATAAATTCTTTCTTAAATCTTGATACATCTTATCATTTCCTGGATGCATCGTATATTTGGACTTATGGGCTTCTTCTAATATACGATGACGTAGGTTTCCTAATTTAGGTATCCACATTCTCTTTTTATGGAATCTCCAAATTCCATCTGTTCCTTGTTCTAATTCTTTTAGCATACCTTTTAATTTTTCAGTATCATCCTTGATTACTGATTATTGTGCTTCTCTTATCTTATCATTTAAATCTACTTGTAGATTTAATTTAAGAGAACGTACCCTTTTTGGCTTTTCATGATACTTTCGGCTTAAAGCATCTGCCACTACATTTGCTTTTCCTTCATGATACTGGATATCGTAATCATAATCACTAAGCATCTCCATCCAGCGTCTTTGCCTCATATTCAACTCTTTTTGCTTGAAAACATACCTTAAACTCTTATGATCAATGAATATGGTAAAGTTACTACCGTATAGGTAATGTCTCCAAATCTTAAGAGCAAAAATTATAGCTCCTAACTCTAAATCATGGGTTGAATAATTCTCTTCATGATTCTTAAGTTGTCTAGATGCGTAAGCTATAACCTTTTGGCATTGCATTAATACGCATCCATAACCTAATTTAGAAGCGTCACAATAGACTACAAAGTCTTCAGCTCCTTCTGGTAACTCTAGTATGGGTGTATGGGTTAATCTTTGCTTAAGGATTCTAAAGGCTTCTTCTTGTTTTAATCCCCATTCAAACTTAACAGATTTACAGGTTAACTTAGTTAAGGGAATGACTATTCTAGAAAAATCTTGAATAAATCTTCTATAATAACCGGCCAATCCTAAGAAACTTCTAACCTCAGTTGGTGATTCAGGGGTTTTCCATTTAGTAATCGCCTCGATTTTTGTTGGATCCACATGAATTCCTTCATGATTAACTAGGTGTCCAAGAAACTGTACCTGTTCTAACCAAAATTCGCACTTTGAAAATTTAGCGTAAAGTTTTTCCTTTCTTAATAAACTTAAAAGTGCGTGCAAATGCTTTGCATGATCCTCTTTATTTTTAGAATAAATGAGAATATCATCTATAAAGATGATTATGAATTTATCAAAATATGGCATACATATTCGGTTCATCATGTCCATAAAAAAGGCTAGGGCATTGGTTAAACCAAATGGCATGACAGTAAATTCATAATGGCCATACCTTGTTCTGAATGCGGTTTTAGGAATGTCCTCTTCCTGTACCTTTACTTGATGATATCCTGACCTTAAATCAATTTTAGAGAAAAATCGAGCTCCTTGCAGTTGATCAAACAGATCATCGATCCTTGGTAATGGGTACCGATTCTTAATCGTAACCTTGTTTAATTCATGGTAGTCAATGCACATACGCATCGATCCGTCCTTCTTTTTAACAAACAGTATCGGGTCTCCCCATGGTGACGAACTTGGTTGTATAAATCCTTTCTCCAACAATTCGTCTAATTGTTTCTTTAATTCTTGCATTTCTGCGGGTGCCAAACGGTAAGGTGCTTTGGCAATCGGTGATGTTCCTGGTATTAAATGGATTCTGAATTCAACTTCTCTATCTGGAGGTTGCCCTGACAATTCTTCTGGAAATACATCTGAAAAATGAGACACTACTGGAATGTCTTTTAGTTCTTTTCCTTTAGTGTTAGTGATTATAGAAATCAAATACACTATAGAACCTTTTCTTATATAACTTGCAGTTTTCATCGTAGAGATAAATTTTGTAGATCTAGATGGTTTATCTCCTTTAATTGTGATCATTTTACCTTTTGGTGAATTTACTTGAATTGACTTTTGATCACATAAAATACTGGCTTTATTGGCTATTAACCAATCCATTCCTAGAACGACATCAAATCCTGCTAGATTCATGGGATAAAGGTTTTCCATAAACTTCTGATTTAAAATTTCTATGCTTGCTCCCTGCAAGATTTCAGAAATCCTAACAGTTTCTCCATTAGCTGTCTCTACTAAGCATTCTTGTGGTAGTTTAGTTAATGACTTATTTAGAAATTTGCAAAATGATGTATTAATAAAACTTTGGTTTGCACCAGAGTCAAATAATACTTTAGCAAAGACATCATTAACTAAAAACATACCAGCTATGACATCTGGAATCATCTTGGCTTCATCTGCAGTTAGAACAAATGCTCTAGCATTTTGAGTATTCTTGTTGTTTATGGCTGGAGCTAATTTCAGGCAATTGGGCTTGATATGCCCTTGTTCTCCACAGTTGTAACATATCCTATTGTTAGCTTTCTTCCTTCAATTTTCTTCCTTGTGTCCCGATATTTTGCAAAAGTTACAGTTTATGGAGCATCTTCCTGAATGCTTTCTTTTGCAATTCTTACAGTAAGGTGTAGAGGTAGAACCTATATTTTTCCCACGATTAAAATTTCTAGAACGAAATTCTTGTGTGATCTTCTGGGTTAGGTTCCTCCTTTGATCCTCTTCTCGGGTACAGACCAATTCATCTGTCAAGGTATTTGCTAGTTCTACAGCTTCTTCTATGGTTTGAGGTCTAGCTGCCTTGACTACGTGTCTTATCTCCCCAATTAATCCCCAGATATAACGGGAGATCAATACTGGTTCAGGTGAAGCAAGAGTTGGCACTATTCTAGCATATTCGAAGAATAATTTAGTGTATCCCTTACTATCCACACCAGTCATCCTAAGGTTTAGGAATTTGTTTGCTATCTGTTCCTTTTCATTGGGTGGGCAGAATTTCCTTTCTACCTTGTCCTTAAATTCCTCCCATTCCATATTGTAAGTTCTATCACTTCCTCTTGATTGGAGGATAGTGTTCCACCATTCTAATGCTGAATTCTTAAACAGATTAGAAGCAAACATTATCTTATCGTTTTTAGCACACTTGCTTATTCTTAAGACTGCCTCAGTTTTCTCTATCCAGCGTAGGGTTGCAATGGCCCCTTGGTTGCCCGAGAATTCCATTGGTTTACAAAACCAGAATTCTTTATAAGAACAACCGTAAGACACGGTTCTTCTCCTTTTGAGAATGGGCACTTGCAGTACGGGTTCATTGTTCATGCTGTTTTCCGGTTCGATTGGTCGCTTACTGCTATGCTTACTTTTATTATTCGCTTCTTGAATCGTTTGAATAATAAATGGCATTGCATCTATGATTCCTTGTGCCACTATATGTTGAACGACACTATTATCCATTTGGTTTCCATTGTTATTGATGCTCGGATTCTCTTTAACCACGTTAATGTTACTTTGGTTATCATTATTCAGATTTCCTTGATTTTCTTCGTCGGCCATCTGAATTTTAAACATTTACCAATCATTAATAGAATAATTAAATAGTTTAAGTAACAACCACATAATACACATATTGGTCAAAAACGTCGTGCATTGCGACTTTACTCTTTTTGATATAGTATGCGTCAAATACACACTAAAACAGAAATTAAAAATTATAATACTACTATGCCTCGTTAACCACAGAGTGGTCTATACTACGATAGATTTATTATTATTACACATATATTTTATTTATTATTACCAACTTCACCATCTCCTTCATGGATATGGATTTCCCCCGAAATCCATCTGGCGCTCATCGTATTTCCATACGAGTTGCTCTCCTACATACCTCATCCTCTCGCTACTTTCTATGATTTCTTCTCCAAAATTTCGAAGTTCTTGCAAATTCTCTGCACTCATTGGGGGTGCAGGTATTGGTATTGGCTCTGGGTACTGAGGTACTGGATTCTCCTGAGGGTATGGATTCTCCAAGATCTCCCTAATGTATTCATCGTTGTCAAAATAGGGATCTAGATGGTCCAGACCTGGATATACTGCTAAGTTCGGCAAGGTTTCTTCGTTTAAGTGATAGCGTGGCACATAATCCCTAAGATCATCAAACCATGGGTCATAATTTAGATCTAGAGGATTAGGGGCTGGTATCCTAGGTATCTCCTCAGGGTTAAAATCATGCATTTCTACCTCCAACGGTTGAGTGGGTATTAAAGGTAAGGGTTGTGGGGCTACTAGTTGTTCCAGACTTGGATCAGCAGCAGTTGTAGCTAGGATATGGAAATTGGCTAGGCTTCTATTAAGCATATCCTGTGTATGGGCATCTGCTTTCGCTTAGCAGCCGCTAGAACTCTTTGCTGTTGTAACTTTCACATTCTTTTCCTACGTGCAAATGCTTCCTTACTGAACCATCCTCTCTTTTTATGAGGGAATGGCTCTTCTGACTGAGCTTTAAAGGCAAACATCCATTCTTCCTGATCAGCAGAATACCCAGAAAGGGCAGGCTGTGAAGAGGTACCTTCACTCCTAGGTGAATCAGACAACAGGCGACACATGTCTGAGGGTCCTTGATCACTCATATTGTAAACTAACAAATAGTCAAATAACACAAAACACATAATCACATAAATTATTTCCTAACACAAAATTTAGATTTTAAGTGTCAGCAGAACACTTCTTTGGCTTAGACCAGTGGCTAGGCTCTGATACCACCTTCTGTCACAACCCCCGATCCCTTATCTGTCCCAGGAACGGGCGGCCGCGAACTCAGAATTTCGGTGGTATCAGTTTGTTAATTTGGCAGCGGAAATTTCATCAGGACCGTAGTTAGGAAATATTTTATCAGAGTAAAACCACCATATTTGATATTAATAATCACATGGGTAAAACCCAAGTTTTTTATTACAATACGTTTATAGGGATAAACCCTATTTTATTGAATTTAAAACATCATCTTTTAGGTAACTTTTATAGCCACATTTTTCCCAAGCCTTCAGTGCTCTCCTGCTGGCTTTTTACTAATTGGCTGTCACATTGTGTTACCTGAAACGCGTTTTAAAAACATTTGTCAGTGGGAAATACTGGTGAGTGAATCCTAGTTTAATCAAGAAATATCTTATCAATTAACATAGTATTGAGAGCGATCACATTGTTTATTTCTACACAATTACTCATTCAGTACTGTCAATCCTGACAGGTGGGTCATATTACACATTGGCTAACTCGTTGTCCAATGGTAACGTATTGTCATCACGACTTACTACTCACAGTGTAGTAAATTTTGTATACAAAACCCCAACATACCGGTACTAATTGAAGAACTACAAAGACTCAATCACTGCTTAATCGCATTGTAAAACATTTAAGGTTTTGTAAAACATTACAAAAAGTTTAACAAAAATTGGATAAACTCACATTGCTATCTTAGACTTCGCGTAAGGGTTTCCTGGGATTAATCTATAATTTATACAAATGTACATAGGTTAGTATAATAACCCTTTGATAATATTAATGATACCCTCCCCGAGACGGTATTCCAACAACTACGTCGGGCAGAACCCCGACAGTTGTTACGGAACCCTAAATCAATCGGGCAGCGTATCTAGTACGAAACTGGGGTTATAATACTTACAACGGGGCAGAACCTCGCTAATTAGGGGGTATAATACTCGAATATAAAGCCTACTATTTCAGAATTTGAGATTGAGAAATGAATTTTGAACGATTTCTGGTTGAACCCGATGGCTCCTTTATATAGTTGCTGAACCTGGGTCTCTCGCGGCCCGCGTAACATAAGCCCAGGGCTTACGCGGCCCGCGTCAAAGCTAGTCAACGGACTAGCTTGTCCGGCTCATCAGGTAGGTCCGCCACGATGTCGACACGTGTCGGCCTAGGGTGTCTCTGCGTTCTTGATCTCACGCGGCCCGCGTAAGTGTTAAGGTTAGCTTACGCGGCCCGCCTTAACTTAAAATTCACCGAAAATCAGTTTTTAGCCTTGATACCGCCCGCGTAAGGTTGGGGTGGGTCCTACGCGGCCCGCCTCAACTAAATAATCAAATTTTAAATTTTATTTTTAATGCTATAGTGTATTTCGGGCTCGGTTTTCACATACGGGGTATATTTAAAGATATATTGAGACATTTTAAAATATACTAGGATGTCGGAATTTATTATGAGGGTGTCGGTTTATTGAGGATTGTTACATGCGAAAAGATTGAAAAACAAAAGTATTGCACTAAATGCTTGTCTTCACAAGTGATGTAAGAGACTTAGGCAAACATGACCTTTAATTGTCAAGAACTCTTACTATCAATCTTGGATCCCGAGACTACTACACACACTCTAAGATGGATGATGGATGATGGTGGTGGATGTGGGTTGTGATGGTGGTGGAGTGTGGGTGAAGTGGGAGAGAGGTGGTTTGCCAAGGGATGCCTTTGAAGTGAACCAAGCACCCCTATTTATAGCCTGCACAGAAGCCCGACACGGCCCCGTGTCCATTGGGCACGACCCCGTGTCCATCCACTTTCTCTTTCTTCATTAATTGCAATTTGTCTGCATTAGCTCCACACGCCCCCGTGTCCGCTGGGCACGGCCCCGTGTGCAGAAGCGTATCTGTACTATCAAGATTTGCTTGGATTATGTGAATCTTAGCGTTGACCACGGTCGTGTTGAGCTGGGCACGCCCCCGTGTCGGGAATAGAAGCTTCTATTGCTCTGTCTTTTCTGCAGACACCTGAACACGCCCCCGTGTCCGCTGGGCACGGGGCCGTGTGCAGCCTTCTGTTTACTTGCTTTTGCTTGGGAAGATGCTGTCGAGGGGTCGGGCATGCCACGTTTATTCCTTTTCTTGTGATTATGTTAGATTTTGCTGCAATTTTGCTGCTTTTGTTCACTTACGCTCTTTTAATGCTGAAAATACAAAAGGAAGACAAAAGCACACTTTTCCAACATTAGTACTAAAAAGGGTTAGTTTTATGCCTCATTTGATGTAATTTATATGTTGCATTTTACACACATCAAATACCCCCACACTTGAATCTTTGCTTCTCCTCAAGTAAAACTCTTTATAATGTGGCTTACACTCCCAAATGGAATGGGTAGAAGAGAAGTTTTGGGCTTGTCTTGAGTGTCGGGAATCCAAGATCTTTATTAGGTTTTATTTTTATGTTATTTACAATCCTATTCGTTATGATTTATTTAGAACATTTCATAAGAGAAATTACTTGTTTGGGCATAACATGCCTTTTTTTAAAATTTCATTTATATACAAGTTCACATACCTCACGAGAGATGACTCAACACTCGGCCGAAAATGTATTTTTGTGAAACACTCGAGACCGGCATGGAACTTACTTCTACCATATGCTTGCCAAGCAATCAATCCTCCTCCTTTTTAACTATACACCTTTGTAAATATCAAGAGGACTTGGGGAAGGGTTAGGCTTGGGTTAAAGGTGGGTGTTTTTGGGGTTAGTGGTTAGTAAAAGGGCTAAAAGCGTAAAAAGCGTCGGTCGTTGTAAAACTTTTTGTTTTTGTGACTTTTATTCAAACAAAGCATTTTCAAACAAAGTTTCTTTTGAGGAACTTGTTTGTTTATTGCTATACTTCTTCTTCTTTTTTTTATAAGGAATGTCACGTGAAGACCGAGCTTTTTACTAAGATAAAAGGTTTTGGTGGGTAAAGGGTGTTTATTTTTGTGGGTTTAGAAACGAAAAGGTTTAGGCTCAAAGGGGTTAACTAGGGGGATTTTGGGTAGGTGGTAAAAAAAAGAAAAATAATGGTGTTGAAAAGAAAAAAAGGGTTAGTCCTAATGCCTCTATCATTTACTTACTTGGGTTTAAGTTGGTAAGGACCGGGAATGTATTGTCATGGCAAGTTCCAGAGTTGCAAGAAACCAAACGGCTATTCACACAAGAAACGAAAAATGAGCATTTAATCTAAAGATGTGTATTTGTATGCTCAATGAAGGCTCAAAACTCACTTTTTTGTGGGAATGAGTTTATAATATGATCAAGTATATATAATCAAATTTTAACTTGATTTGTCATGTCGTTTCATAATTTTCTTATGTTGGTTCTTTTTATCACGACGCTATCGGTTGTAAATTTGTAAAAATATAACCTTTTTTAGAACTTGTTATTCCCAAATTAAACCAAGACAAGTAAAAAAATGAAAAGTTTTTTTTTTTTTGGAAAAATTTAGGGTGATTAGCGGTTCCAATAGAGTTTTGTGTAAGGCTTGTTATTAGGACTTGCAAAATTCAAGATTTTAGCATCCCCCCCCCCCCACACTTAAATTACACATTGTCCTCAATGTGTCCCAAAAATAAGTTTTTAGGTTGATTGAATATGTAAAAAGGTGTTAAAAAGCAAAATGTTATGTTAATGGGCATCTGGACACGGGCCCGTGGTGACCGGGCACGTCCCCGTGTTCAGATTGCTAGTATCATGGTTTACAGAAGGCTGGGCCAGTTACCTGTACTGGGCATTTTCTGCAGATCCTTGAGCACGGGCCGTGTTGGCTGAGCATGACCCCGTGCTGAACTTGTTGTAATGAAGAAAAATTGTCGGGAGGCTCTGTTTTTGTGCATGCGGTGTAGGTTCAAGTTTTCCCTTAGTATCCTCCATCACCCTGAGTGTGTTTTATTCCTGAAATTTAAAACTAAACTAGAAAGCATAAAAGTTAATCTAAACTAAAACTAAGGATAGTTCCGCGGAATGCCTCCGTGGTGCGCCACGTTTATAAGGGTCCTTAGCTAGACCCAAAGTTAGTCATATGTTACCCAAGTGGGATGTTTTGCATCCCATGTTGCACCATCAGAGAGCATCATCCAAACTTGAGTCTATGACTTTCAAGTAATTGACCGGGTCATCGTCTTCTACTCTCCTCCCAACCCAAACTTCATTTCCTTATCCCCAACCCTCAATGTTAGTGTCCCACCATTCATGTCTACCATCGCATGGACCGTAGCCAGGAATGGCCTTCCTAAGATTAGTGGTACTTCGGTATCTTCCTCCATATCTAGTATGACAAAGTCGGCCGGGAAGACAAAGTCTCCGACTTTTACCAATAGATTTTCGGTGACACCTTGTGGATACTTGATGGACCTATCGGCGAGTTGTATACTCATTTTTGTGGGGCTTGTTTTCCCTAGTCCGAGTCGGTCGAACATTGATGCAGGCATGAGGTTGATACTAGCCCTGAGATCGGCTAGTGCATTGCATATGGCCGATCCCCCAATTGAACAAGGGATGGTGAAGCTTCCGAGATCGATCTTCTTTTGTGGGAGTTTGTTGAGTAGCAAGGCGGAGCATTCTTCTCTTAAATTAACTAATTGCAACGATTCAATTTTCCTTTTGTGAGTCAGAAAGTCCCTCATAAATTTTGAATATTTAGGCATTTGGGTTAGGACTTCTACAAATGGAATATTAACATGCAATTGTTTTAGTAAATTTACGAATTTTGTGAATTGCTCATCGGTCTTTTGGCGAAGTAACCGACCGGGGTACGGTACCGGGGGATTCTTGGTAGGCTCTTGATTTGGTGGAGGGGCCGTCTCTTTTTGGGGTGTTGGTGAAGTTGTGGTTTGGTTAGACAGGCTCTTTCGGTTGGAGGGAGTGGAGCCTCCTCGGGACCTACGGTACGGTTTCTCAACGTGATGAGATGTACTTCCGCCTTAGGGTTGGTTTCGGTATTGCTGGGTAACGCGCCTTGTGGTCTCTTGGAGAAATTTTGAGCTAGTTGATTTAGTTGTTTTTCAATGTTTTGAATACTAGCTTGTTCATTCCTAAAGTTCGATTCCAGTTGTTGAAATCGATCCGAGTTTTTCTTTTCGGTGTTGGAGATGAGGCGAGAGACGGTATCCTCATGCCTCTTTCGTCCCCCTTGTTGTTGTTGAGAGAAATTTTGTGACTCGTTTCTTGTTTGTTGAAAGTTTGTTCGTTGGTTTAGATTTTGTTGGTTACTACTATTGCCGGGTTCTCTCCAACCAAGGTTAGGGTGATTACGCCATCCTTGGTTATAGGTACCCGTTGGTGGACCTGACGGCCTAGGTTTATTATTAATGTAGTTTACCGTTTACGTTTGTTCATCCATCTCTTTCATACAACTCCAATCTTCATGTGGTCCACCACACCCTTCACAAGCCATAACCGAGGCCGATTTTGTCGTTACTAACTTTTTGATTTTTGAAGAGAGGGCCTCGATTTGGGCTTGCAAAGAGGTACTTTCGTCAACCTTATGGGCGCCCGGGGCAATAGATTTTTTACCTCGGGGAGTGTGCCACTGAAAAATTGGTTTGAGCAATTTCCTCAATTTGATTGTAAATTTCATTTGGGCGACGATTACCTAGAAGTCCCCAGAAGCTAGAGTCAAGTGTTTGTCTTGTGTGTGGCAACAACCCATTATAGAAAGTGGATACTTGTTGCCATACCGCAAGACCATGATGAGGACACTTTCTTAGTAGCTCCTTGAACCTTTCCCAAGTTTCATATAAGGATTCCCCGTCCTCTTGTGAGTATGTATTAATTTCAGTCATTAATTTAGCCGTTTTAGCAGGAGGGAAATACTTATATAAAAATTTTTGGGCTAGTTCATCCCAGGTGTTTACCGAACCAACTGGGAGGGCGTTAAGCCAAGCCTTAGCTTGGTCTTTTAGTGAAAATGGGAACATTCGGAGGCGGATGGCGTCATTTGATGCTCCATTGATCCGAAAAGTATCACATATTTCCAAAAAGTTGATCATATGTAAATGGGGATCTTCGTCCGCAAGTCCGTGGAAAGTTGCGGAGTTTTGGAGCATTTGGATCAAATGCGGCCGAAGTTCGAAGTTGTTGGCATCGACATTCGGCGCATTGATAGCGGCGCCAAGATTACCTACAGTGGGTCGTAGGTAATCCATGAGGGTACGTTGATCCGCCATTGGAAGTGGGTCCCCCGAAACTTTCTCTTGGGTTTTAGTTTTAAGTCTTTTTCTCAGAAAGCGTTCGGGTTCGTCTAGAGGTTCTTTTATGTCTTTACTGAAACTGGAGCTCATACATTGCGTAGAAAGTTCAAGTGCAGCGCCTGGGTTCCAAGTCCTGCGATAAAAACAAAAAAAAATGCCGGTCAGAAGTTTCACCACGGCCCCGTGCTCAGATGAACACGGCTCGTGGTCGGAGTTACAGTTATTGTTTTTCGGATCCCTGTTACTGGAGGGTTTAACACGGCCCCGTGCTACACCGACACGGCCCCGTGCTCAACTCTCTGTAACTCGGAAAATAGAAACTACCAGTAACGATGTTGGGCACGACCCCATGCTGAGCTCTGCAGAAACTGATAAATTAAGAAAAATCCTAAAAAAATAACAGGAAAATAAGAAAAACGATTAGGCCGTTGATTCCTAACTTTCTTAAAATCCTTGTGTCCCCGGCAGCGGCGCCAAAAACTTGATGCGTGTCGAGTGCGATATGTTTTTATGTATATTTTAAGCCCTTTTTAACACTTTATTCAAGTTTTAAATTTATAAAACACGATATTTTACTAACACTAAACACACATATGGGCAAGTGAACCCATCGTGAGCGTAGTATAGTGTTTGTAAGATACCGAGGTCGTCCAAGGATACAAGAGCTTTTACTACCGGTTTATCCTCAACGTCTAATCAAATAAAAAATTTAGAAAAAGTTTTAAACATGAAAATAAAAACTAAAAATGCTGAAAATAAAAATAAAATAAAATAGATAGACAAGATGAATCACTTGGATCCGACTCGCCTTTAGTGTAACCTTTGATGATTTCCGCACTTTTACACTTTTTAAGAGATTATCTTAGTTATAGTAGTAGGCCCCTCTTTCGAAGGTGACGTTACCCTCAACCCAGTAGTTTGAGTTAGCAAGGATACAATCCTAAAGGGTTGGATTATTGAAAGATAATTAATTAAGTTATTAATGCGTAATGTGGTAGGCCCTCTTTTGAAGGTGACGTTACCCTCGGCTAAGTGGTTTGAGTCAGCAGGGATACAATCCCAAGTAGCCGGGTTAATGTATTAATAGTAGTTTACATATGAGGGGATCAAGCCATTCGCATCCCTGCCATCCAATACTAGTGGGTATTGAAGGAGGTCCTAGTAAGCTTGACCCAGGTCCTTGTAGGATCTATACACTAAACAAGGCAAGAACCTTACCAAACCATTCTCTTAACCCCCGACCAGGTAGCTAACATATCTCTATATAGACCGTAGAGATATGAATGGTGTAAATCTTTTATTTTATATAGACAGTAAAATAATGCCAAGACACCACGGAAAAATGATAAGGAAGTTTCACCTTCAACATAAGAAACTAGTTATTAAAGTCATTAATACAAAACCAAATAAAAAGTGGGAAAAGATTGAAAAACAAAAGTATTACACTAAATGCTTGTCTTCACCAAGTGATGTAAGAGACTTAGGCAAACATGGCCTTTGATTGTCAAGAACTCTTACTATCAATCTTGGATCCCGAGACTACTACACACACTCTAAGATGGATGATGGATGATGGTGGTGGATGTGGGTTGTGATGGTGGTGGAGTGTGGGTGAAGTGGGAGAGAGGTGGTTTGTCAAGGGATGCCTTTGAAGTGAACCAAGCACCCCTATTTATAGCCTGTACAGAAGCCCGGACACGGCCCCGTGTCCATTGGGCACGGCCCCGTGTCCATCCACTTTCTCTTTCTTCGTTAATTGCAATTTGTCTTCATTAGCTCCACACGCCCCCATGTCCGCTGGGCACGGCCCCGTGTGCAGAAGCGTATCTGTACTATCAAGATTTTCTTGGATTCTGCGAATATTAGCGTTGACCACGGCCGTGTTGAGCTCGGCACGCCCCCGTGTCGGGAATAGAAGCTTCTATAGCTTTGTCTTTTCTTCAGGCACCTGAACACGCCCTCGTGTCCGCTAGGCACGGGTAGTGTGCAGCCTTCTGTTTACTTGCTTTTGCTTGGGAAGATGTTGTCCAGGGGTCGTGCATGCCACGTTTATTCCTTTTCTTGTGATTATGTTAGATTTTGCTGCATTTTTGCTTCTTTTGTTCATTTACGCTCTTTTAATCCTGAAAATACAAAAGGAAGATAAAAGCACACTTTTTCCAACATTAGTAATAAAAAGGGTTAGTTTTATGCCTCATTTGATGTAATTTATATGTTGCATTTTACACACATCAGTCAGCTACAGAAGTCCGAAGTTTTCTAGGATTAGCTGGATATTATAGGTGTTTCATCCAAGACTTTTCTAAGATAGCTGTTCCATTAACTAAGTTAACCTGTAAAACTGTTAAGTTTGAATGGGGACTTAAGCAAGAAGAAGCCTTTAGAATTCTAAAGCAAAGATTAACAAATGCCCCAATTCTTGCCTTACCCGAAGGAACTGAAGATTTTATAGTATACTGTGATGCTTCTAAGCTAGGATTAGGGTGTGTGCTAATGCAACGCAAGAAAGTGATCGCGTATGCATCAAGGCAATTGAAAAAGCACAAGGAAAATTATACAACTCATGACTTAGAATTAGGAGCAATAATTTTTGCCCTTAAGATTTGGAGACATTATCTGTATGGTAGTAAGTTTACTGTCTATACAGACCATAAGAGCTTAATATATATTTTTGGGTAAAAAGAACTAAACATGAGGCAAAGGAGATGGAAGGAAATTTTAAGTGAGTACGACTGTGATATTCGATATCACGAAGGAAAGGCAAATGTAGTAGCCGACGCCCTAAGTCGTAAGTATCATGAAACACAAAGGCGAGTTCGTGCTCTTAGAATAAATCTGCAAATAGACTTAATGGAACAACTGAAGAGTGTTCAAGAAACAGCAATCAAAGATAATGCTGAAGGAATGAAAGGAAGGATAAAGGAATTAGAACAGGGAGCCGATGGAATTTGGAGATTCCATAAGAAACGAATTTGGGTACGTAGAAAAGGAAACCTACGAGATAGAATATTAAAGGAATCCCATAAATCTAGGTATACGATGCATCCTGGTAATAACAAAATGTATCAAGATTTGAGAAGTAATTTCTGGTGGATAGGTATGAAAAAGGACATAGCTAGATACGTTTCTAAGTGTCTAACATGTGCGCAAGTTAAGGCAGAACATCAGAAACCTTCAGGTTTACTTCAACAATTAGAAATGCCTGTATGGAAATGGGAGTTAATAACAATGGATTTTATTACTAAATTACCCAAAACAAGAAAAAGTAATGATGCAATCTGGGTGATTGTAGATCGATTAACCAAATCAGCTAATTTCCTACCAATGAAGTAAACCTTTAGCATGGAAAGACTAGCTAAGCTATACGTAGACGAGGTAGTGTCACTACATGGAGTTCCACTCTCCATAGTATCGGATAGGGATAGTCGTTTCACTTCCTATTTCTGGACGAGTTTCCAACAAGCAATGGGGACACGCTTGAATTTAAGTACAGCATACCATCCCCAGACAGATGGACAAAGTGAAAGGACGATTTAAACCCTGGAAGATATGTTAAGAGCATGTGTTATAGACTTTGGTGGAAATTGGGACGATCATTTGCCATTAATTAAATTCTCCTATAACAACAGTTTTCACACAAGCATCAATGCTGCCCCATTCGAAGCACTTTATGGACGAAAATGCCGAACTCCAGTATGTTGGGCAGAAATAGGAGAAAGTCAGCTATCAGGTCCCGAGAGTGTACAGGAAACCACCAACAAAATAACTCAAATCAAGGAAAGACTGAAAACGGCTTGAGATCGGCAGAAGAGCTATGCCGACAATCGATGAAAGCCATTAGAATTTCAAGTTGGAGACAAAGTACTATTGAAAGTTTCTCCTTGGAAAGGAGTAGTTCGATTCGGTAGGAAAGGAAAACTGAGTCCAAGGTATGTAGGACCATTTACCGTTATCCAACGAATAGGACCAGTTGCATATCAATTACAGCTACTAGAAGAGTTAGCTGGTGTGCATAATGTATTTTATGTATCTAATCTTAAGAAATGCTTATCTGATGAATCACTGGTCGTACCCCTTCAAGATATAAAGGTAAATGAAAAGTTAAAGTTTGTTGAGAAACCTCTTCAAATAGAAGACAGAAAGGTCAAGTACCTCAAACACAAGAGATTGATTCTGGTTAAAGTAAAATGGGATTCAAGGAGAGGACCTGAATACAAGTGGGAGCTGGAATCAGAAATGAAACGAAAGTACCCTCATTTGTTCCAGTAAATCTCGAGGACGAGATTTTAAACAAGGTGGGGAGGATGTAACAACTCTTGCAAAATTTGTTATTTCTATTCTAAAAAGGCACATTAAGTGTTAGTGCAATAATGTCTATCGCCTCTGTCAATCCAGTTCGTAGCAGAATCAGAAGAAAACAAAGTCTTATATTGTAATATTTAGATAGAAAAGACAAGGTGGCATTATTGTAAATAAGGAAACTCTCCTTATATCCTTTGCCTATAAATAGAGGAGTTAGGGCTTTAGTTTAGAACTTTTGCCACTTTTGCCACATTTGGAGTTTAGAGAGCTTGGAGCTAGAGAGAAAGTAAAGAGAGAAAGTGCAAAAGGTGATTCACGTTACTTGTATGTTTTCATATGTTCTAATCGAATAACAGATTATAGTACGGTTCTCGTGTTCGGTCCACGCACGTGTACGGATTCCGCACGGCACACGTGTCACACGCAATCGTTCGGGAGTTAAAAACCGATCCTACAAGTGGTATCAGAGCAGGAGCTCGATTGCACGGATCAAACACACAAAATCGCACGAGATTTCATCAGATTCAGAGTCAAAAATTCATCAGATTTGTCAAATCTTTCCTTCTACTCTTTTTCTTCACGTTTTTGACAGAAAAACACAAAATTAACGAGGTTTTTACAGATAAAATTAGCTGAAATTTTAACATTGTGTGCGAAAATCATGTTTTCATAAGCCTACAAATTTTCAGAACTTAATTCCAAGCGGTTTTAGAGAAATCGAGATTTTTCTGTTCGAAAATGATGAATATTGCTGTTGTTGTTCATGTTGATGTTCACCGATCGGATGGCCATCTGATCGAATGACCATCCGATCCTAAACACTTCGTTTGTTTGTTACTTAGGTTCAACTCTCGAATGGCAGTTCGAACGAATTGACATCCGAGCCTAAGCACACTATAAAATTTTTTAAGCTGAAAAGGGAAAGTAACACCTCTCGAAGTGTCACTCGATCGAAGTGGAATATTGGTTATTTTGTCACCACTCGAACGACACTTCGATCGAAGTGACATTCGATCCAACTCTAATCCTTTGCTTTACACTCTAACTCATTCAATCTTTTATTTTTAACGGCCCATCATATTGAGATTACAATTAATGTGTTGTCAGATGATAATAATCTTTGCATGTGAAATTTTGATTGAGGTCCAATAAGCATAAGTCTTGTAGAATATTAAATTGGATTGTCGGTTATACATGTCAGATTACATGTGATTGTTATTAGTACATCCATTGTTTAAAATCTGTCAGCATAGTTCACATAAGTTGCAGATTTGTGGTCCAATAGCATTTCGTATAAGACTGGGCCGAATGGCAGATAACACTTCACGAGATTCAATATAGGTTAAGCCGCCCAATAAGAATTAAAACAATTCAATTAGTTGTCGGCCACTGTTTGTTATTTGATAACTTTATTAAACTGTTCTTGGCCCAATCGTCGGAAGGTAAACCGATCGAAGTCACATTCGATCTAACTACAACACTAAATTGATTCATTTGTTTGCATAGTCTCGAGTGTCACTTCATTCGAAGTGACTTCCGATCCGTTGCATGGTGTTGGCTCAATAATCTTTCAAAGATACAATGCTTAACAACCCAATAAATGTTGAGTATTGAATTGGTTTGTACAGTCCAATTATAACAACAATTCTGACATCAGCCCATGTGATAAGCAGTCCATTTAATACATCATATCATCGGCCCTTTAATATATGATATTTGCATGTGAGTATTGTTTCAAGTTGTCCAAGTAACGAACGTCAATCCGAACTGATTGACATCCGATCAAAGGAGAAAGTATAAAGTGACATTTGACTTGTCATTGACCACATCCGATCGAAGAGCAAGTCATCCGATCGAAGTGTGATTCGTACGGATTGACATCCGATCCAACTCATCCGACCCAAAGTCATCCGATTGACTTTTGTTGACTACGTCCGATCGATTATCAATCCGATTCAACTGTTTGTTAGTTTTAAACTGATCGTTTGCAGGTGATTCAAGGTGATAAACGAGGAGCAAATTCAAAGTTCAACACAAGAAAGCATTGATGGGTGTCGAGTGTTATATATATTAGGTGTATATTTTAAGCCCCTTTAACACTTTTTTAGTCAAGTTTTAAATTTATAAAACACGATATTTACTAACACTAGACACACATATGGGCAAGTGCACCCATCGTGGGCGTAGTATAGTGTTGGTACGATACCGAGGTCGTCCAAGGACACAAGAGCTTTTAGTACCGGTTTATCCTCAACGTCTAATCAAATCAAAAAGTTTAGAAAAATGTTTTAAACTAAGAAAAATAAAAACTAACTAAAAATGCTGAAAATAAAAATAAAAAGAAAGACAGATAGACAAGATGAATCACTTGGTTCCGACTCGTGTATAGTGTAACCTTTGATTATTTCCGCACTTTTGCACTTATTTAAGAGATTATCTTAGGTATTGTAGTAGGCCCCTCTTTTGAAGGTGAAAGATAATTAATTAAGTTATTAATGCGAATTATGGTAGGCCCCTCTTTTGGAGGTGACGTTACCCTCGACTAAGTAGTCTGAGTCAGCAGGGATACAGTCCTAAATAGCCGGGTTATAGTATTAATAGTAGTTAACTTATGAGGGGATCAAAGAGTTTGGACCCCCGCCTTCCAATACCGTTAAGCATTGAAGGAGGTCCTACTAAATTTGACCCAGGTCCATTGCAGGACCTCTAAACGCTGAACAATGGCAAGACTCTTACCAAACCGTTCCCTTAACCCCCCGACCAGGTAGCCAACATACCTCCATATAGACCGTAGAGATATGAATGGTGAAAATCTTTTATTTTATATAGACAGTAAAATAATGTCAAGACACCACGGACAAACGATAAGGAAGAATCACCTTCAACATAAGAAACTAGTTATTAAAGTCATTAATACAAAACCAAGTAAAAAGTGCGAAAAGATTAGAAATAAAAAGTATTACACTAGACACTTGTCTTCACCAAGTGATGTAAGAGACTTAGGCAAACATGGCCTTGATTGTCAAGAAATCTTACGATCAATCTTGGATCCCGAGACGACTCACACACTCTATGATGGACAATGGATGATGGTGGTGGTTGATGGTGTTATGGTGGTGGTGGGTGGTGGGTGAAGTGTGAGAGAGGTGGTGTGCCAAGGGATGGTTTGAGCTTGAGCCAAGCACTCCTATTTATAGGCTGAACAGAAGCTCGGGCACGGCCCCGTGTCCACTGGGCAGGGCCCCGTGTCCAGTGGGCACGGCCCCGTGTCCACATCCTTCTCTTTCTTCATTTAATGCAGCTTTGTCTTATTAGTTGACCACGCCCCGGTGTCCGCTGAGCACGACCCCGTGTGCAGAATAATCTTTGTACTATGAAGATTTGCCTAGATTGTGCGAATCTTATAGTTGACCACGGCCCCGTGTCCGCTGAGCACGGCCCCGTGGTGGGCAATAGAAGTTTCTACCACTTTGTCTTTTCTGCTGACAGTTGGGCACGCCCCCGTGCTGGCTGAGCACGGGGCGTGTTCAGTCTTCTGTTATCTTGTTTTGCTTGGGAAGATGCTGTCGTGGGGTCGGGCATGTCACGTCTTGTTCCTTTTCTTGTATTTATGTTAGATTTTGATGTCTTTTTGCTTCTTTTGTTAATTTGAGCTCATTTAATCCTGAAAATACAAAAGGAAGACAAAAGCACACTTTTCCAACATTAGTACTAAAAAAGGGTTAGTTTTATGCCACAATTGATGTAATTTATATGTTGCATTTTGCACACATCAAATACTCCCACACTTGAATCTTTGCTTGTCATCAAGCAAAACTCTTTAATATGTGGCTATTACACTCCCAAATGGAATGGGTAGAGAAGAAGGTTTTTTGGGCTTGTCATAGAGTGTCGGGATTTCCAAGATTCTTTATTTAGTTTTATTTTTATTTATTTACAATCCTATTCGTCATGATTTATTTAAAACTTTTCATAAGATAAATTACTTATTAGGGCATAACATGCCTCTTTAAAATTCTATTTATATACAAGTTCACATACCTCACGGGGATCACTCAACACTCGGCCGAAAATGTATTTTTGTGGATCACTCGAGAGCGGCATGGAACTTACTCCTACCATAGGCTTGCCAAGCAATCAATCCTCCTCCTTTTTAACTTATATACCTTTGTAAATATCAAGAGGACTTTGTGGGTGAAGGGTTAGGCTTGGGTTAAAGGTAGGTGGTTGGGTTAGTGGTTAGTGGTTAGTAGAAAAAGGGCGAAAAGCGTAACAAGTGTCAGTTTTCGTAAGACTTTTTATTTTTGTAATTTTTATTTTGATGAAGATATTATTCAAACAAAGTTATTTTTGATGAACTTGTTTGTTTATTTTCTTTTGCTTCATCATCAACACACATATTTTTTTTTTTTTGAAAAGTCATACGAAAAACCGACCTAGTTACTAAAACAAAGGGTTAAAAATGAAAAAGGTTTTGGTGGGTAAAAGGGTGTTTGGTTTGGGTTATGAAATGAAAAGGTTTAGGCTCAAAGGGGCTAAGTAGGGGGATTTTGGGTAGGTGGTAAAAAGAAAAATAATGGTGTAGAAATAAAAAAGGGTTAGTCCTAATGCCTCCATCATTTACTTACTCGGGTTTAAGTTGGTAAGGACCGGGAATGTATCGTCATGGCAAGTTCTAGAGTCGTAAGAACCAAGCGGCTATTCACACAAGAAACGAAAAATGAGCATTTAGTTTAATGATATGTAATTGTATGCTCAATAAAGGCTCAAAACTCACTTTTGTGGGAATGGGTTTTTTTATGTGATCAAGTATATATAATCAAATTTTAACTAAGTTTGCCATCCCTTTTCATAATTTTCTTATGTTGGTTCTTTTTATCACGACGCTATCGGTTGTAAATTCGTAAAAATATAACCTTTTTAGAATTTTTAAATTCCCAAGTTAAACCTAGACAAGTAAAAAAAATTGAAAATTTTTGAAAAAAATTTGGGGTGATTAGCGGTTCCAATAGAGTTTTGTGTAACGCTTGTATTTAGGACTTGCAAGATTCAAGGTTTTAGCATCCCCCCCCCCACACTTAAATTACACATTGTCCTCAACGTGTCCCAAAAATAAGTTTTTAGGTTGATTGAATGTGTAAAAGGTGTGAAAAAGCAAAAATTTTGTGTTACTGGGCGCTGAACACGGCCCCGTGTTTTCCGGGCATGGCCCCGTGTTCAAGTGCCAATAACAAAATTAAATCAAGAGAAACAGAAGCCTGGACATGGGGGCGTGTTAGGTGAACACGGCCCGTGTCCAGTTACCTGAACTGGGTCTTTTTCTGCAAATTGTGCAGCACGGGGCCGTGTTGGGCGGACACGGCCCGTGCCGAGCTTACTGTAAACGAAGAATTTCGTCGGATGGTCCTGTTTTCCTGCATGGGGTGCTGGTTCAATTTTCCCTTGTATCCTTTGTCATCTCAAGTGTGTTTTATTCCTGAAAATTAAAACAAACTAAAAAACATGAAAATTAATCTAAACTAAACTAAGGATAGTTCCGCGGAATGCCTCCGTGGTGCGCCACGTTTATAAGGGTCCTTGGCTAGACCCAAAGCCTGGTCATATGTTACCCAAGTGGGATGTATTGCATCTCATGTTACACCATCGGAGAGCGTCATCCAAGCTTAAGTCTATGACCTTCATGTAGTTGACCAGGTCTTCGTCCTCTACTCTTTTTCCACATTCAAACTTCACTTCCTTGTCCCCAAACTTCAATGTTAATGTTCTGTCATTCATATCCACCACTGCTTGGGCGGTGGCTAGAAATGGCCTCCCGAGGATGAGAGGGACATCGGTGTCTTCTTCCATGTCTAGGATGACAAAGTCAGTTGGGAAAACGAAGTTGTCAACTTTGACCAATAGATTTTCAGCGACACCTTGTGGAAATTTGACGGACCTGTCGGCGAGTTGTATGCTCATCTTTGTAGGGCTTGTTGTTCCTAGGCCGAGTCGTTTGAACATTGATGTGGGCATGAGGTTAATGCTAGCCCCAAGATCGGCTAATGCATTACGAACGGGGGATTCCCCAATCGAGCAAGGAATTGTGAAGCTTCCGGGATCGATTTTCTTTTGTGGAAGTTTGTTGAGTACTAAGGCGGAGCATTCTTCGCCTAAGTTAACTAATTGCAATGATTCAATTTTCCTTTTGTGAGTGAGGAAATCCCTCATGAATTTTGAATATTTAGGCATTTTGGTTAGGACCTCAATAAAAGGAATATTAACATGCAATTGTTTTAGTAAATTTTTGAATTTTGAGAATTGCTCATCGGTTTTTTGACGATTTAACCTACCGGGGTACGGAATTGGAGGAGTCTTGGTGGGCTCTTGATTTGGTAAAGAAGCCTTTTCTGATGCGGGCGGAGTCATGGTTTGGCTAGACTGGCTTCTTTCATCTGGCGATAATGGAGCCTCCTCGGGACCCACGGTTCGATTTCTTAATGTGATGAGATGTACTTGTGCTTTCGGGTTGGTTTCGGTATTGCTAGGTAACGCGCCTTGTGGTCTCTCGGAGAAATTTTGAGCTATTGGATTTAATTGTTTTTCAATGTTTTGAATGCTAGCTTGTTGATTTCTAAAATTCGATTCCAATTGTTGAAATCGATCCGAGTTTTTCTTTTCGGTGTCGGAGATGAGGCGAGATACAGTATCTTCAAGCCTTTCTCTTCCACCTTGTTGTTGAGAGAAATTTTGTGGTTGTTGAAAGTTAGTTCGTTGGTTTTGTTGGTTACTACTATTGCCGGGATCTCTCCAACGAAGATTAGGGTGGTTACGCCATCCTTGGTTGTAGGTACCCGTTGGTGGACCCGATGGCCTAGTTCTATTATCAATGTAGTTTACCGTTTCTGTTTGGTCATCTACTTCTTTCATACAACTCCAATTTTCATGTGGCCCACCACATCCTTCACAAGCCATAACCGAGGCCGTTTTTGTCATTTCTACTTTTTTGATTTTTGAAGAGAGGGCCTCGATTTGGGCTTGTAAAGAAGTGCTTTCATCAACCTTATGGGCGCCCGGGGCAATAGATTTAATACCTCGGGGAGTGTGCCATTGAAAATTGATTTGACCAATTTCCTCAATTTGATTATATATTTCATTTGGGCGACGATTACCTAAAAGTCCCCCGGAGCTAGAATCAAGTGTTTGTCTTGTGTGTGGCAACAACCCATTGTAGAAAGTGGATACTTGTTGCCATACCGCAAGACCGTGATGAGGACACTTTCTTAGTAGCTCCTTGAACCTTTCCCAAGTTTCATATAAGGATTCCCCATCCTCTTGTGAATATGTATTAATTTCAGTCATTAATTTAGCCGTTTTAGCAGGAGAGAAATACTTATATAGAAACTTTTGGGCTAGTTCATCCCAGGTGTTTACCGAGCCAATTGGGAGGGTGTTAAGCCAAGCCTTAGCTCGGTCTTTTAGTGAAAATGGAAACATTCGAAGGCGGATGGCGTCATTTAATGCTCCATTGATCCGAAAGGTATCACATATTTCTAAGAAATTAGTAATATGTAGATGGGGATCCTCGTCCGCAAGCCCATGGAAGGTTGCGGAGTTTTGAAGCATTTGTATCAAATGTGGCCGAAGTTCGAAGTTATTGGCTTCGACATTCGGTGCATTGATAGCGGCGCCGAGATTACCTACGGTGGGCCATAGGTAATCCATGAGGGTACGTTGGTCCGCCATTGGAAGTGGGTCCCCCGAAACTTTCTCTTGATTTTTAGCTTTAAGTCTTTTTCTGAGAAAGCGTTCGGGTTCTTCTAGAGGTTCTTTTATGTCTCTACTAGAACTGGAGCTCATGCACTACGTAGGAAGTACAAATGTGGCATCAAGGTTCCAAGTCCTGCGATAAAAACAGAAACGAATGTTGGTCAGAAGGTTCACCACGGCCCCGTGCTCAGCGAACACGGCCCGTGGTCAAGTTTACAGTAATTGTTCTCTGGATCCCTGTTACTGGGAGTTGGACACGGCCCCGTGTTGCACCGACACGACCCCATGCTCAGCCCTCTGTAACTCTAAAAAAAATAAAAACTGCCAGTGATAGTGCTGGGCACGGCCCGTGTCCGACCAGGCACGGCCCGTGCTGAGCTCTGCAGAAATAGAAAAACTAAAAAAAAATCCTAAAAAAAATGAAAAATAAGAAAAACGATTAGGCCGTTGATTCCTAACTTTCTTAAAATCCTTGTGTCCCCGGCAGCGGCGCCAAAAACTTGATGGGTGTCGAGTGTTATATATATTAGGTGTATATTTTAAGCCCCTTTAACACTTTTTTAGTCAAGTTTTAAATTTATAAAACACGATATTTACTAACACTAGACACACATATGGGCAAGTACACCCATCGTGGGCGTAGTATAGTGTTGGTAAGATACCGATGTCGTCCAAGGACACAAGAGCTTTTAGTACCGGTTTATCCTCAACGTCTAATCAAATCAAAAAGTTTAGAAAAATGTTTTAAACTAAGAAAAAAAAAACTAACTAAAAATGCTGAAAATAAAAATAAAAAGAAAGACAGATAGACAAGATGAATCACTTGGTTCCGACTCGTGTATAGTGTAACCTTTGATTATTTCCGCACTTTTGCACTTATTTAAGAGATTATCTTAGTTATTGTAGTAGGCCCCTCTTTTGAAGGTGACGTTGCCCTCAACCCAGCAGTTTGAGTCACCAAGGATACAATCCTAAAGGGTCGGATTATTGAAAGATAATTAATTAAGTTATTAATGCAAATTATGGTAGGCCCCTCTTTTGGAGGTGACGTTACCCTCGACTAAGTAGTTTGAGTCAGCAGGGATACTGTCCTAAATATCCGGGTTATAGTATTAATAGTAGTTAACTTATGAGGGGATCAAAGAGTTTGGACCCCCGCCATCCAATACCGTTAAGCATCGAAGGAGGTCCTACTAAATTTGACTCAGGTCCATTGCAGGACCTCTAAACGCTGAACAATGGCAAGACTCTTACCAAACCGTTCCCTTAACCCCCGACCAGGTAGCCAACATACCTCCATATAGACCGTGGAGATATGAATGGTGAAAATCTTTTATTTTATATAGACAGTAAAATAATGTCAAGACACCACGGACAAACGATAAGGAAGAATCACCTTCAACATAAGAAACTAGTTATTAAAGTCATTAATACAAAACCAAGTAAAAAGTGCGAAAAGATTAGAAATAAAAAGTATTACACTAGACACTTGTCTTCACCAAGTGATGTAAGAGACTTAGGCAAACATGGCCTTGATTGTCAAGAACTCTTACGATCAATCTTAGATCCCGAGACGACTCACACACTCTATGATGGACAATGGATGATGGTGGTGGATGATGGTGTTATGGTGGTGGTGGGTGGTGGGTGAAGTGTGGGAGAGGTGGTGTGCCAAGGGATGGTTTGAGCTTGAGCCAAGCACTCCTATTTATAGGCTGAACAGAAGCTCGGGCACGGCCCCGTGTCCAGTGGGCACGGCCCCGTGTCCACATCCTTCTCTTTCTTCATTTAATGCAGCTTTGTCTTATTAGTTGACCACGCCCCCGTGTCCGCTGAGCACGACCCCGTGTGCAGAAGAAACTTTGTACTATGAAGATTTGCCTAGATTGTGCGAATCTTATAGTTGACCACGGCCCCATGTCCGCTGAGCACGGCCCCGTGGTGGGAAATAGAAGCTTCTACCACTTTGTCTTTTCTGCTGACAGTTGGGCACGCCCCCGTGCTGGCTGAGCACGGGGCGTGTTCAGTCTTCTGTTATCTTGTTTTGCTTGGGAAGATGCTGTCGTGGGGTCAGGCATGTCACGTCTTGTTCCTTTTCTTGTATTTATGTTGGATTTTGATGTCTTTTTGCTTCTTTTGTTAATTTGAGCTCATTTAATCCTGAAAATACAAAAGGAAGACAAAAGCACACTTTTTCCAACATTAGTACTAAAAAAGGGTTAGTTTTATGCCACAATTGATGTAATTTATATGTTGCATTTTGCACACATGAGCATCATGGCTGAAGAGTTCTACAATACGTTTTACAAAGCGTTCACGTCCGAATCTTCCGAAACATCGACTATCACACCGAAAAGCTTATCGAAAGCAATGACTGAAAATATTAACCATGATAACTTTTACAGAATCCATTCGAAACCATCAAAGCTCGACAGTATTGAAGATTATACACGGTGGACAGAACGATTCATCAACTGGGCCAAAGCTTATGCGCATGAAAGCTGGTTTGGCATGGAATTCGAATACAGTAGACCAGTCGATGATAAAAACGAAGAAATTCCACTCAAAAGCTTATCCGTTGATGACCAAAAAACTGTGACACCTGTGTCACTTCAAACATCAAACAAATACCAAACCAATGAAATATTGTATTTCATACTTGGGATTTGTAAAAATATGTGTATCGTTTGCACATATCAACTCTTGTTCGATTTCAAGCTTTAAATCGCTTTCTGGAGGGTTATACGCGCTCTGATGCGTAGATATAACCAGTTTAATGCAACGAACACTCCGGAATAGTGAAATAGGCTTAACATACCTTAAATAACCTTTACATAACTTAGAAATAAGTTTTGAAGGCTTTGGTATGGCAAAATCGAGTTAAATCGCTTACAGGGACTAAAGTTGACAAACTGCGAAAGTATGCCAATTTGAACTGTAACAGACATTCCGGAACATGACCATAAGTTAAACATACCATAAATATCCTTTACATAGCTTAGAAATAGGCTTTGAGGTGTTCAGTGTGCTAAAATAAACTTTTGGGTCATTCAGGGACTAAAAGCGTCAAAAAGTGCACAAGTTTGCATTTTCGCGCATAACTTATGTTCTGAATACATCCGGACATCCAAAAATTTATGTAAGCACTAAAATATTTTATTTTAGTGTTTGGCATAAGAAAAATCCATTCGTCGCGTCATTTGGATCGATTTTCGCGCTTATGCGCATTCCGTCGTAATTAAGCGAACATCGTGATCGTACGGCCAAACGAACCGACATCCGAGATATTTTTGAGCACATTTTAAGTTCCCTATACTTTAACTTCATTTTAGAGCTTTGAAATGGGGTTAACGGGCCTTAAACGTGTCGGAAATGGCCTTATTACACAACAGGGACCAAAACTGCCAAAAATCAAACTTTCTGGTCTGCAGGTCCTTGCGCACCTCAACACTCTGAGTGTTACGGTGCGTAAGCAGTCCCCAGAACATCAGAAGCTTCCGAACAGCCTGTTTCTAGCTGTCGTGCACTCCCAAACCCCTTTCCACCTGTTGATTCCTTATGGTGGGTGGCCAATTAACCTACCACAACTTTCCAACAAGTGTACGCCTTAGATTCGATCACGATTTCCAAGAAACGATCCTAACGGTTCGGGAAATCCTATAAATACCCACATCCCCCAACTTCAAAACCCACAAGAATCCGATCTTAGAAGCTCTAAGTTGAAACCATTGTTTCATACCTGAGCTACTCGGATCAAGATTAGCTTTCGGGGACCCTGGGTAAGTGTTCCTTCGTTCTTTTATTGCTTTTCGAGTCCGAAAGTCAAACTTTGTTTGACTTTCTGCATTGACCAGTTTATGGTCAATGCGAAGTTCGTTTGAACTTCGCAACGTGAGCGTAATCACGATGGTTATAGTCCCTGGTGACTATGCCTACTGATTACCACGTTGTCTAGGGTCGTAAGGGTAAGCGATCTAATAAATCGCTTATACCTTCGAACCCGACCCATTTGGTCGATCATTAGGATCTGACCAAACACATTAGGTGACCATAGTAGGTAGGGAATAACCTTCCGAGGTTATACGTTATGGTCACGACGTTTAAGTAGTTGTATGATAGGTAGTTTATATGCCTTAGGTAAATTACCAAAATACCCCTTTGATGCCAAAATTCATTTTAAACATATGTAACATAACCTATGACCTATAAACTGATTTATCAACAATATTAAACATGTTAAGGCATATTCTACATGTCATAGGACTAGTTAGGCGGTCCGAACGCGTTTCACGCGAACGACGCGTTAAAGTAGCATAAGCTACCTAAACGGGTCGTACTGGGTCGTAGAGCACTTAGGTTAGGTTTCATTTAGTATGTAGGCTTTGATAAACCATATGACATGAGTCTACATACTCGTTTGGTTTACGAACCCTCATTCTATCTAATCCTCCGATTTAGGTCCGGTTTATTAACATAGTTACCTATATTAGGTGCCGTTTGATATCCGTGATCTCTAGCATTGTTTGGTTGTTACTCAAGGACTACTGAGCAATCTCAAGTGAGTACATAGACCCCTCTTTTACTGTTTTCCAAACGTTTTGGGGTGGAACACATGTGCCTACTTGTTACTTTCATGCTTTCCATGTTTTCACATCATATACCTGCTATGTTCGTTAGTACATTATAGTACATGATTTCATTGTTTTCATGCTATGTATGCCCATTGTGTGCGTACTTAGTACATTATTTTACATTACATTCTATGCTATGTATGCCCATTGTATGCGTACTTAGAACATTATTTTACATTACATTCTATGCTATGTATGCCCATTGTGTGCGTACTTAGTAAATTATTTTACATTACATTCTATGCTATGTATGCCCATTGTGTGCGTACTTAGTACATTATTTTACATTACATTCTATGCTATGTATGCCCATGGTGTGCATACTTAGTACATGGTTTTACATTACATTTCATGCTATGTATGTCCATTGTGTGCATACTTAGTACATTGTTTAACATTACATCTTGATGGTTTGGTTTGAGTAAGTGACTTAAGTAACGAGGCGTGTGTAATATGATACAAGCATGGTGGATACGCCGCTGGTACTTCCTATATATAAGTGTTTGTATGGTATTACATATCGTAGCGTTATTTGAATCATTTCAATTTGAGACATATAACTTTTTATACAAATAACATACTTTTCACAAGACGTTGTTTTACAAACAACTTATCTTATACAAACTCATTCTCCATGGTTATTCATTTAACCATACAATATTCTCTTATTTATACATATCATCTGAACTTATTGTTTTTCAAACGATTTACAAAACAAAACAATTTACAAGGTTCATGACTAAACTTTATTAAACAACTCTTTCTAAACTTAAAAGTCATGAATCCTATTTTCACAAAACCTATGTATCTCACAGGAATTTTTATGCTGACGTACCTATTTTCACATGTGTTTTCAGGAGATGATGCATAGGACTTATCAAGACATACTTAGGCGGACCTGTACCTTAGTGACTTAAAACGAGACAAGAACTAGTTAATTTATGTTATGTACTCTTTGTTTCTTGTTTAAAACAATATAAACTCTCATGTTTGATTAATAAAATAAAACTTTAATTGCCATGGATTTGAAACGATTAATTCTGTTACAACACTCCCCGACGTTTCCGCCACGTTACGTTGTCTCACGTGGTCGGGGTGTGACAGAAAAGATGGTATCAGAGCCAATGGTTATAGGGAATTAGGTTATTAGTAATACTTTGACCTAGTCTATAACCTTCCTAGGACCCTAACGCGAGTTTTCTTGCGTTTAGTCATAAAACAATACCGTCACCTATCCTTAGGCGACGACCACAACAAGAACATAAATCTCAAAACCGCTTTGAAAACTAATCATCTGTTCTAGGATGATTGATTTCTAGGTTTTGAACCCTCTGTTATAAGGTTTTGAACCCCTTTAAATTTTCAAAACTCTCGTCAAAGTTTTGGGTCCTAAATAGTGTGAACACGTGCAAACTGGAAGAGTGAATGCCTGTACCCTGAGTTTTCTGTCTAAAGCTAGAGTGTTCGTACAAATCCACATAATCGGACCAGACACTCTTACCTGAGAACTCTTGGGGTGAGTGTCCACTTATAGGCGAGAATGTCTTCGCGATACATTATGAGGATCTATTTGCTTTGACTCAGCCTTTGTGTTGTTTATTTGCTTCATGGTTCAAACAAATGACCATCACCCATGATTTTGGTCGGTAATTGTAACATCCTATTCTTACCCAATGCCATTTCATTTTTTTTCTCTCTTGTTTCCCCTTTTAGAATGCCTCCACGATGCGAAAATCCGGTATCTATTGAAGATCTGGCAGCTGTCATTACACAGCATATAACTGCTGCATTCCCGAACATCGTTGCCCAATGTAACCAAGCCCTCAACAACAATAATGCCCCTTGCAGTTTCAAGACGTTCAACTCGGCTAAGCCATCAAAGTTTTCTGGGTCTCAAGGAGCGACTGCACTTCTACAATGGTTCGAGAGTCTAGAGAGCACCTTCAGACATGTTCAATGCCCAAACGAGCGAAAGGTAGATTTCGCATCTAGTGTCTTTGAGAAACGAGCTTTGACATGGTGGAACGGTGTGATGAGAGATAGGGGTGCCGAAGTGGCACTGGCTCAAACGTGGGAAGAACTTCGAGCACTGATGATGAAGGAATTATGTCCTCGTCACGAGATCAGGGCCTTGGAAAGGGAATACGACGATCTTAAGTAAGACAGCGGTGAACATCGAGCATACACTGATCGATATGAGGAACTGAGCCTGTTGTGTCCTACCATGGTTACGCCTTTGGATAAGGCGATCGAAAAATACATTGATGGTCTCCCTGACTCAGTTCAGGACATTGTTACTGGTAGTAAACCCACTACAGTTAGACAGGCCATTGAGCTATCTGCAACCTTGACTGAATCTCAGATCAGGAAAGGTAAACTTTTTCTGAAAGGCGACAAGAAACAAGCAGCTAATGTTCAGGAGGAAACCAAGGAAAGCAAAACCGAACCTTCTAAGAAGCGTAAGGCTTCGCAGAATTGTGCAATTGCTGCTCAACCTAACCAAAACACCCGCAACCAACCAACTCAACCTCCTGCAAGGAAACCTTATGCCGGTACTGCACCGATATGCGACAAATGTAATGCACACCACTTAGCTCACCTACAGTGTCGTTTATGTGCATCATGTGGGCGACTCGGTCACCTGGAAAATGCTTGTCGATTTACCCCAAACCAAGGTGGTCCAAACCAACCTCAAGTAAATCCTGCTGAAGCTCGTTGTTCACCAGGTCCTTGCTTCAACTGTGGCGAGATGGGCCATTTCCGAAGAAATTGCCCAAAGCTTGCTAATGCGAATCCAGCGCAGGGATGAGCATCGGGCCGACTAGAAAACAATGTGTTTAGAAATAATCAAGCCTTATGTATTATTTTCTTTTGTTGTCAAGGTCCATGAAATAGTTGTTGTTGTTTATAAATAAATCCTTTTATTTTACATTGCAATGTACAAATGTGATGGCATGTATAAACAACGTATCCACTGCAATACCGACAATCAAGGAGCCGTATTCCTTGAAAAACAGACTACCCCAAAATTTTTCCATTTTATTATCTCTTACGTTTTCCACGAAAATCCTAATTACCCGTTTCTTCCAAGGAAACGAAGTACAAGGCGCAAGTTACAACTCTGTACGAATACCCAAAGTACCACTATAAATTCTTAATAGGGTACCTAAGGGTATTTCCGTATATTCTAAAATTTTTGTACCTTAATTCGAATATTGCGTTTTCTTGAAAACGAAATCGAACTTTTGGTAGATCATTCTATCTTTATAGATAGATTCTTGAAAATGATTAAAGTGCCAAATGAAATCCACGGATTGGATTCCTGGCGTGCTTTAAGTATCCGCGTCCAAAATTAACAAATCAAAGATCTAGATAAACAATTTTGTGGTTATGTGACTATGTGTTTATGCATTTTGCGTTTTCTTTTATGCATTTTTGTGTTTTTGTATACTTTGGATATTCATTATCCAAATCCTCATAGAATCTTTCTTATCTTCATATGAAGGATTCGTAGTAGGATATTCAAAAAGGTACTATCTTAAATCTTTAATGGACTTCTACGTTGTAGTTAAGTCCCTTGGATTATAAAGTACTATTCCAAAGTCTAAGGACATCATGCGTTGATATAGTTAAATAGGCCCTCTGGTGGTCTAGTTAAAGAGATCCTACGTCGATCTAAGTTAAATAGATTGGTTCGACAATCTAGTTAAATATATCATGCATTGATATAGTTAAATAGGCCCTCTGGTAGTCTAGTTAAAGAGATCCTACGTCGATCTAAGTTAAATAGATTGGTTCGACAATCTAGTTAAATATATCATGCGTTGATATAGTTAAATAGGCCCTCTGGTGGTCTAGTTAAAGAGATCCTACGTCGATCTAAGTTAAATAGATTGGTTCGACAATCTAGTTAAATATATCATGCGTTGATATAGTTAAATAGGCCCTCTGGTGGTCTAGTTAAAGAGATCCTACGTCGATCTAAGTTAAATAGATTGGTTCGGCAATCTAGTTAAAGATATCATGTGTTTATGTAGTTAAATAGGCCCTCGGGTAGTCTAGTTCAAGAGATTGTTCGTTGATCTAATCCTTTGGTGACCTAGTTAAAGAGACTCTATTGCAGTCAAGTTAAATCACCACAGGATTATTCGTTTGATTTTTCCCCATACGCATTATGAAATGAACTGTGCGGACTGTGCAAGGAATTACGTAATTATGGAGGCCTACATAATTATGGAAGTCAGTGCACAGAAACCACAGGAAGTTTTGTCATGTGTAAAGACCAATAGTGACAAGAGTAATGATACGGGAGAAGTCTTGGACTTTGACCGATGTCATTTTATCTTACACTTCCCAATCATGAATTCAAGTTTCCTATGATAAGTCTTCATGGGAAACGTTCTCCTATCCATAGTTTGAAACTCCATGTTTTGCTGCTACAAGGACTTCACTTTGAGGGATTGACAATTTCGCTAAGAACCCTATCATGGCCCAGAGTTCTACTTAGGGTTCAAGGGGTTCATTCAAAGCGAAAACATCACCGTCGTCCTCACAAGTTTCTCCTAAAATTAAATTTCGGGACGAAATTTCCTAAAGTAGGGGAGACTGTGACACCTGTGTCACTTCAATCATCAAACAAATTCCAAACCAATGAAATATTGTATTTCATACTTGGGATTTGTAAAAATATGTGTATCGTTTGCACATATCAACTCTTGTTCGATTTCAAGCTTTAAATCGCTTTCTGGAGGGTTATACGCGCTCTGATGCGTAGATATAACCAGTTTAATGCAACGAACACTCCGGAATAGTGAAATAGGCTTAACATACCTTAAATAACCTTTACATAACTTAGAAATAAGTTTTGAAGGCTTTGGTATGGCAAAATCGAGTTAAATCGCTTACAGGGACTAAAGTTGACAAACTGCGAAAGTATGCCAATTTGAACTGTAACAGACATTCCGGAACATGACCATAAGTTAAACATACCATAAATATCCTTTACATAGCTTAGAAATAGGCTTTGAGGTGTTCGGTGTGCTAAAATAAACTTTTGGGTCATTCAGGGACTAAAAGCGTCAAAAAGTGCACAAGTTTGCATTTTCGCGCATAACTTACGTTCTGAATACATCAGGACATCCAAAAATTTATGTAAGCACTAAAATATTTTATTTTAGTGTTTGGCATAAGAAAAATCCATTCGTCGCGTCATTTGGATCGTTTTTCGCGCTTATGCGCATTCCGTCGTATTTAAGCGAACATCGCGATCGTACGGCCAAACTAACCGACATCCGAGATATTTTTGAGCACATTTTAAGTTCCCTATACTTTAACTTCATTTTAGAGCTTTGAAATGGGGTTAACGGGCCTTAAACGTGTCGGAAATGGCCTTATTACACAACAGTGACCAAAACTGCCAAAAATCAAACTTTCTGGTTTGCAGGTCCTTGCGCACCTCAACACTCTGAGTGTTACGGTGCGCAAGCAGTCCCCAGAACATCAGAAGCTTCCGAACAGCCTGTTTCCAGCTGTCGTGCACTCCCAAACCCCTTTCCACCTGTTGATTCCTTATGGTGGGTGGCCAATTAACCTACCACAACTTTCCAACAAGTGTACGCCTTAGATTCGATCACGATTTCCAAGAAACGATCCTAACGGTTCGGGAAATCCTATAAATACCCACATCCCCCAACTTCAAAACCCACAAGAATCTGATCTTAGAAGCTCTAAGTTGAAACCATTGTTTCATACCTGAGCTACTCGGATCAAGATTAGCTTTCGGGGACCCTGGGTAAGTGTTCCTTCGTTCTTTTATTGCTTTTCAAGTCCGAAAGTCAAACTTTGTTTGACTTTCTGCATTGACCAGTTTATGGTCAATGCGAAGTTCGTTTGAACTTCGCAACGTGAGCGTAATCACGATGGTTATAGTCCCTGGTGACTATGCCTAATGATTACCACGTTGTCTAGGGTCGTAAGGGTAAGCGATCTAATAAATCGCTTATACCTTCGAACCCGACCCATTTGGTCGATCATTAGGATCTGACCAAACACATTAGGTGACCATAGTAGGTAGGGAATAACCTTCCGAGGTTATACGTTATGGTCACGGCGTTTAAGTAGTTGTATGATAGGTAGTTTATATGCCTTAGGTAAATTACCAAAATACCCCTTTGATGCCAAAATTCATTTTAAACATATGTAACATAACCTATGACCTCTAAACTGATTTATCAACAATATTAAACATGTTAAGGCATATTCTACATGTCATAGGACTAGTTAGGCGGTCCGAACGCGTTTCACGCGAACGACGCGTTAAAGTAGCATAAGCTACCTAAACGGGTCGTAATGGGTCGTAAAGCACTTAGGTTAGGTTTCATTTAGTATGTAGGCTTTGATAAACCATATGACACGAGTCTCCATACTCGTTTGGTTTACGAACCCTCATTCTATCTAATCCTTCGATTTAGGTCCGGTTTATTAACATAGTTACCTATATTAGGTGCCGTTTGATATCCGTGATCTCTAGCATTGTTTGGTTGTTACTCAAGGACTACTGAGCAATCTCAAGTGAGTACATAGACCCCTCTTTTACTGTTTTCCAAACGTTTTGGGGTGGAACACATGTGCCTACTTGTTACTTTCATGCTTTCCATGTTTTCACATCATATACCTGCTATGTTCGTTAGTACATTATAGTACATGATTTCATTGTTTTCATGCTATGTATGTCCATTGTGTGCGTACTTAGTACATTATTTTACATTACATTCTATGCTATGTATGCCCATTGTGTGCGTACTTAGTACATTATTTTACATTACATTCTATGCTATGTATGCCCATTGTGTGCGTACTTAGTACATTATTTTACATTACATTCTATGCTATGTATGCCCATGGTGTGCGTACTTAGTACATTATTTTACATTATATTCTATGCTATGTATGCCCATGGTGTGCATACTTAGTACATGGTTTTACATTACATTTCATGCTATGTATGTCCATTGTGTGCATACTTAGTACATTGTTTAACATTACATCTTGATGGTTTGGTTTGAGTAAGTGACTTAAGTAACGAGGCGTGTGTAATATGATACAAGCATGGTGGATACGCCGCTGGTACTTCCTATATATAAGTGTTTGTATGGTATTACATATCGTAGCGTTATTTGAATCATTTCAATTTGAGACATATAACTTTTTTATACAAATAACATACTTTTCACAAGACGTTGTTTTACAAACAACTTATCTTATACAAACTCATTCTCCATGGTTATTCATTTAACCATACATTATTCTCTTATTTATACATATCATCTGAACTTATTGTTTTTCAAACGATTTACAAAACAAAACAATTTACAAGGTTCATGACTAAACTTTATTAAACAACTCTTTCTAAACTTACAAGTCATAAATCCTATTTTCACAAAACCTATGTATCTCACAGGCATTTTTATGCTGACGTACCTATTTTCACATGTGTTTTCAGGAGATGATGCATAGGACTTATAAAGACATACTTAGGCGGACCTGTACCTTAGTGACTTAAAATGAGACAAGAACTAGTTAATTTATGTTATGTACTCTTTGTTTCTTGTTTAAAACAATATAAACTCTCATGTTTGATTAATAAAACGAAACTTTAATTTCCATGGATTTGAAACGATTAATTCTGTTACAACACTCCCCGACGTTTCCGCCACGTGACGTTGTCTCACGTGGTCGGGGTGTGACAAGAACTTCTCATATGAACAAAGAATGATTGCCCTAATCCAACAATCGATTAGAGATGACATTTTTGCATTACTTAATCATGATGGCTCATCTAAATTTGTGTGGGAAGCTTTACGGGTAAAAGCTGAGGGGGGTAAACAAATCAAAAAGAACAAAATAACTTACTTAAAAAAGAATTTGATTTGTTTGACGTGTAACACCCCGTGTTTTCGAGAAGTCAAAGTCAAGTCAAGGTCAAAGTCAACGACCGTTTTCGCGCAGCTGATTAATAATAGATTTCTTTTGTTTTAGCTATTATGTGGAGTAAGTGTCTATAACTACAATAATCGACATACGATTCTCGCTATTCAATTGACTTACGACTGTGAATTTTAGGAAGTAACAATGCGATAAAGTTAACGAAACGATAATCAAGCTATGTTAATCGAATCGACATCGAATCAAATCGCAACTCGAACTAAGTATTTTTAAATAAAATTATTGTTATACGTGTGTGTGTGCCTTATGTGTTACTTGTGCATGTTCATTTATGTTATGTGTGGAATCAATCGAAACTCGAAGTGCAATCGAACTCAATCGACATCGAACTCGAATCACAATCGAACTATGATAAATAATGGAGAAAGGATAGTGCGAGATATGAGTGGTTGGGATTAAAAGTAATTTGACTAGGAAACCCTATCATATCGAACCGCTCGCAACCGAAATCGAAATATCAAAAATCGTCGCACCGAACACTCGAAACGTGCAGCTGATCGATCAGGCTACCAGCCGATCGAACAGCCAGCCGATCGGACAGGCTGTCCGATCGAGCTGCCTGGCCGATCGGCTAGCACTTTCCCCATTTGGCATCCTATAAATACCCATGTCATTGTCATCCTTTCCACTTTTGGAAACCTTTGTTCGACCAGCACGCTCAGCTCATCTTTTTCTCAGATTCCTCTCTATTCCGGTAAGATTTTGTCCTAAATCTTGTACTTTCTTGATCTACACGCACTCCTACACCTTTCTATCTTTCAAATCTTAACTTTTAACCGTGAAATCATCAAGATTCAAGTGTTCTAGGATGATGTCATCATGGGTTCTTGAAGAACTTCATGTTTTGGCCTCAATCCACCAAGAATAACTTGGATCCAGCCGATTTCCACATAAAAAAACAAAGATCTTTCATAGATCTAAACATATACATGGTGAAAAGGATTGAAAGACGGATTTTCCAACTTTCTTTCAACTCTTTTTCACTCAATGCCTTCAAACCGATAGAAACGGAGCCTGTGCCGGTTTACAAATCACTCCGGTGGTTTCATGGCTCAAGATCCGGATTCTATCTACGAGGTTAACCGATTTCGGGATAAACACTAAACCCCATTCCGAACAGTTCACCGGCCGAATTTGGGTGATTCCTGTCCGACCAGGGGAACCAAGTAAGGACGAGGGATCTATGGTTCGACTCGTTGTCAAAATACCTCAATAAAATGACAAACAAACAGAATAACCAAGTGTTAGACGAATAGGCTGATCAGGTCAGGATGCTGACCGATCGGACTGCTGTCCGAACGGACAGCCAGCTGATCGGACAGTCAGCCGATCGACTGGCCAGCCGATCGGTTAACACAAGGTCCCACACTTAATCAATTCATTTCGAAGACTAGTATTGAACGAACTGTTGTTCGATCAGACTGCTGTCCGATCGGATTACTCTTCGAATCATGAGATACTATACTTCAACACTTGATCGATTTTTCAACATGTTCGATGCACTAGGAGTGCCACCCGATCGAGCAGCCGTCCGATCAGGTGACACCCTGCTGAGAACTCGTTATGGTTGTTTATGCATGTTGTCCGATCGAACAGCATTAGTGTTCGATCGATCAGCTAACCGATCCACTGCACCATACTTTGCATTCCATTTAAAGTTGTTGACTATTGTTGACTTGCCAACCGATCGGTCAGCTGTCCGATCGAACACCTATCCGATCCAAAGCAAATCACTACAATTCATTAAAATACCTAACTGATCGAGTTGCCGTTCGATCGAACAGCCGCCCGATCGACCGACCTGAAGGGTAAAGGTACTTCAATGTTTTCAAATGATACAACGAAAACTTCAAAAGTCAAGCCATCATACATAAACACATCCTTTTCAAAGGAAGAAACAATCCACTCGAACAGCCATCTGATCGGCCTACCGACCGACCGGACAGCGGTCCGAGCGGACTGTCAACCGAACGGTCAGCCACCCGATCGGACTACCGTCCGATTGACCAGCTGTCCGACTCTCCAACAGTTGTTTCCGTTTACGCGTCACTTATTATTATGCTATAAATCCATTCAGGCTAACTTTACTCGCTAAGCGCTCCCTTCAATCCATCAACCGCTGTGAGTATACTCGACCCCTTTTTGCTTTATGCACTTTTGGGTGTTACATACGTTACGAATATTCAAACTACAACAATCACACTACGCAATACTATTTGAACGCTAACCGTTAATGCATGTTATACGTGGCTTATGAATGCTTGTTTGTTATGTTTACACATGGAATGTTGTCTACCTGCCTTAGCAATGATAGTACTATAGTTTGGACTCAGCACCCGCTCACATGGGGGTTGTTAAGGACAATTACTTGCATGGATTACGGTGGTAATCATGTATTGCGAACTGCATTTGGCAATCAACCCGCAGTCATTGGTATCGATGGATCTATGTCGATAACTAACGTGCTTCATTTCACTTTGTGCACGTGCTGGTTATGCGTAAACGAATTCGAACTCTATATGCTATTATCAAACTTGTATGCTCACCTTTACATTATATGTATTGACTTTATTTTAACGTATGTGACAGGTGCTGTCACACCCCGACCACGTAAAACGAGAAACACGTGGCGGAAACGTCGGGGAGTGTTGTAACAGAATTAATTGTTTCACAACCATGAAAAATTAAAGTTACGTTTTATTTATCAAACAAGAGAGTTACATTGTCTTAAACAAGAACAAAGAGTACATAACAAAAATTAACTAGTTATTGCTTCGTTTTAAGTCACTAAGGCACAGGTCCGCCTAAGTGTGTCTCGATCATCCTATGCAAAAGCTCCTGAAAACACATATGAAAATAGGTACGTCAGCATAAAAATGCATGTCAGATACATAGGTTTTGTGAAAATAGGATTCATGACTTAAGTTTAAGAAAAAGTTTAATAATATTTAGTCATGAACCTTGTAAATTGTTTTGTTTTGTAAATCAATTAAAAAGCGATAAGATCAGATGATATGTATAAATAAAAGAATAATGTAAGGTTAAATGAATAACCAAGTAAAATGAATTGTATAAAGTAAAATGTTTTGTAAACCAAAGTCTTGTGAAAAACATGTTACTTGTGTAAAATGTATAAGTCCAAATTGAATGATTTAAATAACGCTATGATATGTAATATAATACAAGCACTTATATATAGGAAGTACCAGCAGCGTATCCACCATGTTTGTATCATACTACTCACATCTCGTTACTTAAGTCACTTAAACAAACCACCAATGTATAAAGTCTATGTTTAAACCAATTGTCAAAAAGTCCTTGTATAAACCATATCAAATGTTAAATGTCCAAATATAGTCAAGTAATGTGTAACAAATGTTATGTATGGTAAGTAATGGGTTGTTACACAAACCAAATGTAAGAATGTACAAAACAAAGTATTTTGAATATATCAAAATGTTATGTTTTGCAAAGTAAATGCATGTTATATTGATACAAACACTTATGTGGTAAGTCAATGCATACATTCAAGCCTTGAGACAGACGGATAACCCTAAGTCAAGGTTATCAAAGGAAATGTTTTCGGATTCAGTCATTCCTTACACCCAAACAAACCCAGGATGTCAGGAACGGGATTTGTCAAGTCCTATGGTACCAGTACTTACTACCGAGCGGCGTAGCTAATGTTAATGAACGTATATAAGTCCCGTTTGTACAAACCAAATGTCATACCGATTGTAAACATGTTAAATGAAAACAATGTGCTAAGTATGCTAAGTTAACATACAAAGCAGAAAAGTCATGTAAATCAATGTGCTAGCATGCTCAGTCAACATACATAGCAGAAATGTAAAGCAAAACAATGTACTAAGTATGTTAAGTAAACATACATAGCAAAGCAATGTAATGTAAATCATGTACTATAAATGTACTAACGAACATAGCAAGTATATGATGTGAAAACATGGAAAGCATGAAAGTAACAAGTAGGCACAAGTGTTTCACCCCAAAACAATTTGAAAATAGTAAAAGAGGGGTCTATGTACTCACTTGAGACTGCTTAGTAGTCCTTGAATAACAACCAAACAATGCTAGAGATCACGGAAATCAATCGGCACCTAATATAGGTAACTATGTTAATAAACCGGACCTAAATCGGAGGATCGGATAGAATGAGGGTTCGTAGACCAAACGAGTATGGAAACTCATGTAGTATGGTTCAACAAAGCCCACATTCTAAAATGAAACCTAACCTAAGTGCTTACGACCCATTACGACCCGTTTAGGTAGCTTATGCTACTTTAACGCGTCGTTTGCGTAAAACGCGTTCAGAACGCCTAACTAGCCCTATGATAAGTAAAATATGCCTTAACATGTATAATATTGTTGCAAACCAGTTTAGATATCAAAAGTTATGTTACATATGCTTAAAATGAATTTTGGCATAAAAAGGGCATTTTGGTAATTTACCTAAGGCATATATACTACCTATCATACAACTACTCAAACGATGTGACCATAAGGTATAACCTCGGAAGGTTATTCCCTATACAACTATGGTCACCTAATATGTTTGATCGGATCCTAATGATCGACCAAATGGGTCGGGTTCGAAAGTATAAGCGATTGTTTAGATCGCTTACCTTACGACCCTATATAAGCACTAAACTAAAAGTGATGAGCTAAGCATGTTAAAACATGCTTAACTAAGTTTAGAAAACAGGTTTGGTATCAAAACAAACGGTTTTGATACCTAAGAGTAGTTTGGTTACAAAATACGCAAGAATGCGCATTTTGGCCGAAACTACGACTCGTCACTGAGCCTAGATAACGTGGTAATCAGTAGGTATAGTCACTAGGGACTATAACCATCGTGATTACGCTCACGTTATGAAGTTCAAACGAACTTCGCATTGACCATAAACTGGTCAATGCAGAAAGTCAAAGAAAGTTTGACTTTAACGCTAAAAGAATAAAAAGAACGAAAGAACACTTACAACGGGTCCCCGCAAGCTTTGGTTTCCAAATATTTCTCAGGTGTGAAGCGTTTTTTCACCTCATATTTGAGAAACTTTCAGAAATCAAGTGGGTTTTGAGTTGGGAATTTGGGGGTATTTATAGGATTACTTGAACCGTTAAGATCGTTTATCGTAAAACGTGATTAAATCTCATCCCTACACTTGTTGCAACACTAAGGTACTTCAAAATGGCCCCCCATGATCAGGTATCAACATGTGGAATTGAGTTTATGGGTGCTTAACAGCTGTAAACAGCTGTTAAACACATTCTGATGTTCTGGGAGGTCCTTACGGACCGTATGGGTTATGGCTTATGGTCCGTAAGCCTTGTGCAGACCAGCTAAGTTTCAAAAATGGCAGAACAGGCCCCTGTGACTCCAAACTTGATTTTTGATGCGTTTTGACGCGTTTAAGCCCCGTTAACCTCATTTTAAGGCTCTAAAATGAAGTTAAAGTATAGGGAACTTAAAATGTGCTAAAAAATATGTCGGATGTCAGTTCGTTTGGCCGTACGGTTGCGTTGTTCGGTTAATTACGACGGAAGTCGTAACGGATGCAAAAACGGTCCAAATTGTGCGACGAATGGATTTTTCTTATTCCAAACACTAAAATAAAATATTTTAGTGCTTACATAAATTTTTGGATGTCCGGATGTATTCAGAATGTAAGTTATGCGCGAAAATGCAAACTTGTGCACTTTTTGACGCTTTTAGTCCCTGAATGACCCAAAAGTTTATTTTAGTACACCGAACCCATCAAAGCCTATTTCTAAGCTATGTAAAGGATATTTATGGTATGTTAAGTATATTTTGATGTTCCAGAGTGTTTGTCGTGTTAAACTGATTATGTTTACGCACCTGTTTGCGTATAACTCTTCAGAAAGCAATATAGAGATTGAAATTGAACAAAAGTCAAAACATCAAAAATGTCAAACATAAATAAACAAACATTGGGATCAAATACCTTTGTTTTTTTTTATAACTGAACTGTTTACAATGATTATAGACACAGGTGTCACAGTCTCCCCTACTTGTGGAAATTTCATCCCGAAATTTATTTAGAGGAAACTCGTGAGAATAGATGCAGATACTTCGCCTTCATTTGATCTTACGTTCCCAAGTAAACTCAGGTCCACGCTTAGATTCCCAGCGAACTTTGACCAATGGAATGCGCTTGCGTTTGAGCCACTTGACTTCACGTTCCATGATTTCCACAGGTTTCTCAACAAAATGCATCGTGTTATCCATACGAATTTCATCAAGCGGTATGTGGAGGTTCTCATCAGCAAGACACTTCTTGAGATTGGACACGTGAAAGGTTGGATGAACATTTCCAAGTTCAGGAGGTAACTCAAGTCTGTAGGCTACCTTACCGATTCTTTCGACGATCTTGAATGGTCCAACGTATCTAGGTGCAAGTTTTCCTTTGTTTCCAAATCTGATCACACCTTTCCAAGGTGAGACCTTAAGTAATACGCGATCACCGACTTGAAATTCCAAGGGCTTGCGTCCTTGGTCCGCGTAACTCTTTTGACGGCTTCTAGCTGTCTGAAGGTTATCACGAACTTTCTTAACCTTATCAGTAGTTTCTAAAATGAGGGCAGGTCCAGTAAGCTGAGCCTCACCGATCTCGTTCCAACAGACTGGTGAACGACATTTTCGACCATAGAGAGCTTCGAAAGGAGCCATGTTGAGGCTGGAGTGATAACTGTTGTTGTAGGAGAATTCAATTAACGGAAGATGTGAATCCCAACTACCACCAAAATCGATCACACAAGCTCTAAGCATATCCTCCAGAGTCTGGATTATTCTTTCAGATTGACCATCCGTTTGCGGATGATAAGCTGTGCTCAGATTAAGTTGGGTCCCCATAGCAGATTGCATGGTTCTCCAAAAATGAGAAGTGAAGCGAGCATCTCTGTCAGAAATGATGTTCAAAGGAACACCATGTCGAGATACAATTTCATCCACATAGATTTTAGCAAGTTTGTCAGCAGAAAAATCCTCACGGATTGGCAAGAAATGCGCTGACTTAGTAAGACGATGAACAACTACCCAGATGGCATCATGACCTTTCTTTGTGCGTGGAAGTTTAGTAATGAGATCCATAGTAATGTTTTCCCATTTCCAAACTGGGATCTCTGGTTGCACCAATAAACCAGAAGGACGTTGATGTTCAGCCTTAACCTTAAGACAAGTAAGGCATTTTGATACATATAAGGCAATGTCTTTCTTCATACCAGGCCACCAATACTGAATACGAAGATCCTTATACATCTTATCTGAGCCAGGATGAATAGAATAACGAGACTTATGGGCTTCATCCATAAGCAAGGTGCGAAGATTATCTTGGCTTGGGACCCACAAATGGTCCATGAAGTAATACGATCCATTGTCCTTCAGTTCAAGGTCATGTGTTATGTGATAGGGGAATTCCTTATCCATCAAACCTTGTGAAACACAAGTGTGTTGAGCCTGAGTGATGCGTGCTTAGATATCGGATCGAGCTTGAATATCAGATTGAACACGAATACAATGAAGCTTAGTACGTTCCTTACGACTCAAAGCATCGGCTACGACATTCGCCTTACCAGGATGGTAGCGAATTTCGCAGTCATAGTCATTTAGAAACTCAACCCAACGTCGTTGCCTCATGTTGAGTTCTTTCTGATTGAAGATATGCTGAATACTTTTTTGGTCTGTGAAAACCACACATTTTGTACCGTACAAATAGTGTCTCCAGATCTTAAGAGCGAAGACAACTACACCTAACTCAAGATCATGAGTGGTATAGTTTTTCTCATGTATCTTCAACTGCCTCAATGCATATGCTATGACTTTGTTCCTTTGCATGAGAACACAGCCAAGACCCAAGTTTGATGCATCACAATACACAACAAAATCATCATTACCCTCAGGCAATGATAGAATAGGCGCATCACAAAGCTTCTGCTTCAAGTTTTGAAAAGCTTCCTCTTGTTTGAATCCCCAATCAAAGGGTTTGTTCTTATGAGTTAGAGCAGTTAGAGGAACTGCAATCTTCGAGAAATTTTCAATGAAGCGGCGATAATAACCCGCCAGACCAAGAAAAGAACGAACTTCAGTAGGAGTAGTAGGCATATCCCAATCCTTAATCACACTGATCTTGGAGGAATCTACATGAATACCTTGTTCGTTGACAATATGTCCCAAAAATTGAACCTCTTTAAGCCAAAATTCGCACTTGGAGAATTTGGCGAAAAGTTGCTCTTTCTTTAGGAGTTCCAGAGTAAGACGAAGATGTTGCTCATGATCAGCTTGCGTCTTAGAGTATATCAAGATGTCATCAATAAAAACGATGATGAATTTATCTAAATAAGGTTTGCCTACCCTATTCATTAAGTCCATGAAAACAGCAGGAGCATTAGTCAAACCGAATGGCATAACTGTGAACTCATAATGCCCATAACGAGTGCGGAATGCTGTTTTGGAAATATCTTCTTCATGCACACGAAGTTGATGATACCCAGAATGCAGATCAATCTTCGAAAAATAAGAAGCGCCCTATAGCTGATCAAAGAGGTCATCTATGCGAGGTAGGGGATATCGATTCTTGATGGTAAGCTTGTTAAGCTCACGATAATCGATACATATCCTAAAAGATCCATCCTTCTTCTTGAAAAAAAGAACGGGAGCACCCCAAGGTGAAAAGCTAGGACAAATAAAACCTTTGTCAGAGAGCTCTTGAAGCTGCTTAGACAACTCTTGCATCTCAGACGGTGCAAGACGATATGGAGCTCTGGCAATGGAATTTGCACCAGGTACGAGATCAATACGGAACTCGACTTGGCGTGCTGGGGGTAAACCAGGTAACTCTTCAGGTAATACTTCAGGATAATCCCGAACAACAGGGATGTCTTGAATAGACTTATCTTTGCCCTTATCTGCTACAACATGTGCCAAAAAGGACACATAGTTCTTTCGCAGATACTTCCAAGCTTTAAAACAAGACATGAGTTTGAGACTACCAGTAGGTTTCTCACCACGAACCTGTAGGATCTCCCCTGTCGAAAGCGGTATACGAACGATCTTCTCGAAACAAACTACCTCTGCGTGATGCTTGGCTAACCAATCCATACCCACTATAACATCGAAGCTTCCAAGTCGCATTGGTGTGAGGTTGATAGGGAAAATATGGTTGTTAAGGTTCAACTGGCAGTTGCGAAGAACAGAATTAAGAACAATGGGTTCACCACTAGCAACTTCTACTGTCAAGGGTTTTCCTAGTTTTGTTCTAGACATGCGAAGCAATGGCTCAAAAGATAATGACACAAAACTCTTATCGGCACCTGAATAAAAAAGAACAGATGCAGGTTGATTATTAATAAAGAACGTACCATTTACCACTTCATTGTCTACTTGTGCCTCTTGTGCATTCATGTTGAAGACTTGACCTCGAGCCTGAGCCTGATTCTGATTTGGATTTGCGTTAGCTAGTCTTGGACACCGGTTTCTGTAGTGGGTCAGATCCAGAAGGAAAATGAGGTCGTGCAGCTTGACCTTGTTGCTGAGCAAGAGGCTAAGCAACTTGTTGGGCTTGGTTCTGAACTGCCTGATTCTGGTTAACAGGAATGCGGCAAGTAGTGGCAAGGTGACCATTTCTTCCACAGTTAGTGCAATGACGACATTGGAGATGTGGTAGGTGATGGCCGTTACACCTGTTGCACAAAGGTGCATTTCCAAGATAAGGCCTCTTGGCGGGTGGTTGCGCAGGCTGATTTGGTGCAGCTTGAGCCTGTGCAGTAACGACATAGTTTTGAGAAGCCTTTCGCTTCCTAGACCCCCTTGAGGAACCAGAATCCTTTCCCTTCTTGTTTTGACTTTCCTTGCTATCTTCTTTGTCAGACGCTTGCTTCTTACCCTTATCACCCTTTTTGTGCAGCTTTCCCTTTCGAACCTGCGACTCAGTCAATGTCGCTGCTAACTCAATCGCCTGACGGACTGTGGTAGGGTTACTACTAGTAATGATGTCTTGCACTGAGTCAGGTAGGCCATCGATGTATCTTTCGATAGCCTTGTCGAGTGGGGTAACCATTGTTGGGCATAACAAGCTCAGCTCCTCATACCTATCAGTATACGCCCGATGCTCGCCACTATCTTGCTTTAAATCATCAAATTCCCTTTCCAAAGCTCGCTGTTCATGACGAGGGCAAAACTCCCTCATCATAAGGGCCCTGAGTTCGGACCAAGTCTGACCTAAAGCAACCTCAGCACCGCAGTCTCTCATAACCCCGTTCCACCATGTAAGAACCCTCTTCTGAAACACACTGGAAGCAAACTCGACCTTGCGATTTTCAGGACACTAAACGTGGCGAAACGTACTCTCAGTGCTCTCGAACCATTGTAGGAGCCCAGTTGCTCCTTCAGTACCACTAAACTTGAGTGGCTTAGCCGAATTGAAACTCTTGAAATTGCATGGAGCATTATTGTTGTTGCTGACTTGGTTCAGTTGAGCAACAAGATTTGGGAAAGCAGCAGCCATTTGCTGCGCGATGATTTCTGCCAATTCGGCATTTGTTAACTGATTTTCGCGTCGAGGAGGCATTCTAAAAGAGGAAACATGAGAGGAAACGAGTGAGATGATTGGATGAAAAAATGAGATGATACAAAAATTGACAAAAGCAAAGGTGGTGGTCATTTGTTCTTTACCATAAGGCAAACAAACGACACATTGTGACTAATCAAAGTAAATGGGTCAAAAATAATGTATCGCGAAGACATGCTCGCCTATAAGTGAACACTCACTCCAAGAGTTCCCAGGTAAGAGTGACTGGTCCATTTATGTGGATTTGTACGAACACTCTAGCCTTAGACAGAAAACCCAGGGTACAGGCATTCACCCTTCCAGTTTGCACGTGTTCACATTATTTAGAACCCAACACTTTGACGAGATTTTGAAAATTCAAAGGGGTTCAAAACCTTACAATAGAGGGTTCAAAACCTAGTAATCAATCATCCAAGAACAGATGATTAATTTTCAAAGCGGATTCGGAATCGATGTTCTCGTTGTGGTTATCACCTAAGGATAGGTGAAGTGCATGTTTTAAGATCTAAACACAAGATAACTTGTGTTGGGGTCCTAGAAGGGTTATAGTCTAGGTCAAAGCATTACTAATAACCTAAATCCCTATAACCATTGGCTCTGATACCAACTTTTCTGTCACACCCCGACCACGTAAAACGAGAAACACGTGGCGGAAACGTCGGGGAGTGTTGTAACAGAATTAATTGTTTCACAACCATGGAAAATTAAAGTTACGTTTTATTTATCAAACAAGAGAGTTACATTGTCTTAAACAAGAACAAAGAGTACATAACAAAAATTAACTAGTTCTTGCTTCGTATTAAGTCACTAAGGCACAGGTCCGCCTAAGTGTGTCTCGATCATCCTATGTAAAAGCTCCTGAAAACACATGTGAAAATAGATACGTCAGCATAAAAATGCCTGTGAGATACATAGGTTTTGTGAAAATAGGATTCATGACTTAAGTTTAAGAAAAAGTTTAATAATATTTAGTCATGAACCTTGTAAATTGTTTTGTTTTGTAAATCAATTAAAAAGCGATAAGATCAGATTATATGTATAAATAAAAGAATAATGTAAGGTTAAATGAATAACCAAGTAAAATGAATTGTATAAAGTAAACTGTTTTGTAAACCAAAGTCTTGTGAAAAACACGTTACTTGTGTAAAATGTATAAGTCCAAATTGAATGATTTAAATAACGCTATGATATGTAATATAATACAAGCACTTATATATAGGAAGTACCAGCGGCGTATCCACCATGTTTGTATCTTACTACTCACATCTCGTTACATAAGTCACTTAAACAAACCACCAATGTATAAAGTCTATGTTTAAACCAATTGTCAAAAAGTCCTTGTATAAACCATATCGAATGTTAAATGTCCAAATGTAGTCAAGTATTGTGTAACAAATGTTATGTATGGTAAGTAATGGGTTGTTACACAAACCAAATATAAGAATGTATAAAACAAAGTATTTTGAATATATCAAAATGTTATGTTTTGCAAAGTAAATGCATGTTATATTGATACAAACACTTATGTGGTAAGTCAACGCATACATTCAAGCCTTGAGACAGACGGATAACCCTAAGTCAAGGTTATCAAAGGAAATGTTTTCGGATTCAGTCATTCCTTACACCCAAACAAACCTAGGATGTCAGGAACGGGATTTGTCAAGTCCTATGGTACCAGTACTTACTACCGAGCGGCGCAGTTAATGTTAATGAACGTATATAAGTCCCGTTTGTACAAACCAAATGTCATACCGATTGTAAACATGTTAAATGAAAACAATGTGCTAACTATGCTAAGTTAACATACAAAGCAGAAAAGTCATGTAAATCAATGTGCTAGCATGCTCAGTCAACATACATAGCAGAAATGTAAAGCAAAACAATGTACTAAGTATGCTAAGTAAACATACATAGCAAAGCAATGTAATGTAAATCATGTACTATAAATGTACTAACGAACATAGCAAGTATATGATGTGAAAACATGGAAAGCATGAAAGTAACAAGTAGGCACATGTGTTTCACCCCAAAACAGTTTGAAAACAGTAAAAGAGGGGTCTATGTACTCACTTGAGATTGCTTAGTAGTCCTTGAATAACAACCAAACAATGCTAGAGATTACGGAAATCAATCGGCACCTAATATAGGTAACTATGTTAATAAACCGGACCTAAATCGGAGGATCGGATAGAATGAGGGTTCGTAGACAAAACGAGTATGGAAACTCATGTAGTATGGTTCAACAAAGCCCACATTCTAAAATGAAACCTAACCTAAGTGCTTACGACCCATTACGACCCGTTTAGGTAGCTTATGCTACTTTAACGCGCCGTTTGCGTAAAACGCGTTCAGAACGCCTAACTAGCCCTATGATAAGTAAAATATGCCTTAACATGTCTAATATTGTTGCCAAATCAGTTTAGATATCAAAAGTTATGTTACATATGCTTAAAATGAATTTTGGCGTAAAAAGGGCATTTTGGTAATTTACCTAAGGCATATATACTACCTATCATACAACTACTCAAACGATGTGACCATAAGGTATAACCTCGGAAGGTTATTCCCTATACAACTATGGTCACCTAATATGTTTGATCGGATCCTAATGATCGACCAAATGGGTCGGGTTCAAAAGTATAAGCGATTGTTTAGATCGCTTACCTTACGACCCTATATAAGCCCTAAACTAAAAGTGACGAGCTAAGCATGTTAAAACATGCTTAACTAAGTTTAGAAAACAGGTTTGGTATCAAAACAAACGGTTTTGATACCTAAGAGTAGTTTGGTTACAAAATACGCAAGAATGCGCATTTTGGCTGAAACTACGACTCGTCACTGAGCCTAGATAACGTGGTAATCAGTAGGTATAGTCACTAGGGACTATAACCATCGTGATTATGCTCACGTTATGAAGTTCAAACGAACTTCGGATTGACCATAAACTGGTCAATGTAGAAAGTCAAACAAAGTTTGACTTTAACGCTAAAAGAATAAAAAGAACGAAAGAACACTTACAACGGGTCCCCGCAAGCTTTGGTTTCCAAATATTTCTCAGGTATGAAGCGTTTTTACACCTCAACTTAGAGAAACTTTCAGAAATCAAGTGGGTTTTGAGTTGGGAACTTGGGGGTATTTATAGGATTACTTGAACCATTAAGATCGTTTATCGTAAAACGTGATTAAATATCATCCCTACACTTGTTGCAACACTAAGGTACTTCAAAATGCCCCCCCATGATCAGGTATCAACATGTGGAATTGAGTTTATGGGTGCTTAACAGCTGTTAAACACATTCTGATGTTCTGGGAGATCCTTACGGACCGTATGGGTTATGGCTTACGGTCCGTAAGCCTTGTGCAGACCAGCTAAGTTTCAAAAATGGCTGAACAGGCCCCTGTGACTCTGAACTTGATTTTTGATGCGTTTTGACGCGTTTAAGCCCCGTTAACCTCATTTTAAGGCTCTAAAATGAAGTTAAAGTATAGGGAACTTAAAATGTGCTAAAAAATATGTCGGATGTCAGTTCGTTTGGCCGTACGGTTGCGTTGTTTGGTTAATTACGACGGAAGTCATAACGGAAGCAAAAACGGTCCGAATTGCGCGACGAATGGATTTTTCTTATTCCAAACACTAAAATAAAATATTTTAGTGCTTACATAAATTTTTGGATGTCCGGATGTATTCAGAATATAAGTTATGCGCGAAAATGCAAACTTGTGCACTTTTTGACGCTTTTAGTCCCTGAATGACCCAAAAGTTTATTTTAGTACACCGAACCCATCAAAGCCTATTTCTAAGCTATGTAAACGATATTTATGGTATGTTAAGTATATGTTGATGTTCCGGAGTGTTTGTCATGTTAAACTGATTATGTTTACGCACCAGTTTGCGTATAACTCTCGAGAAAGCGATATAGAGTTTGAAATTGAACAAAAGTCAAAACATCAAAAATGTCAAACATAAATAAACAAACATTGGGATCAAATAACTTTGTTTTATTGATAATTGAACTGTTTACAATGATTATAGACACAGGTGTCACAGGTGCTTAGGATGCACACATGATAGGAACTTGAAGCTAGAATAAAGCTTTAGAGCCCAACAAATAGTTGTCTGTAGTAATTGAATCAAGGGTCTCTAGAAGCAGATAAAAAATTACTCTATTTTGAAATCTGAGTTGTCGGAACAGAATTACTTGCCTAGATTTTATCTGTAATAATTTGTTTACTGTTTGAGACATGGTATGGGACATGTTATTTTAAATTGAATAGTAATGATAATTGTTGTGGAAACTTCTGGACAATCTGTTTCGCTCAGTGCCATGCCCCGATGTTTTCGCCATCGGTTGGGGTGTGACAGATTGGTATCCGAGCCATAACTATAGGGAATTAGGCAGGACACGACCTAGTCCGGGTCGATGTCTTAGATACCTAGTCTATAGTTTGGAACCAACAGACTGACTTGAGCACATCCAGTAGGGATTATGTACGTGCTTATTTCTCGCTATTCTCTCTTATACTACACTTTCACTGCACCCAAATTTTCAACTATGAATCAGCGATTAAGCCGGATTAGGTGTGAAAACCGCAAACTCTCGACTAAAAATTGCTTAATCAACCCGCATTTTATCTACAAACAAGGAGAATTATGCCAAATCAGGAGTGAAATCCGTATTTTGATGAATAATCTCCTCTATTTTATTAAAGCTCAGGAGCAAAAGTTGTTAAGTCAGGGGTGAAACCCGAAACTTGGTAGCTATTCCTGACTCATTTTGGTTTTACAACACTCTCACCAAAATCTCGACGGACTCCAACGACCCGAAGTCACGATAGGACTAATGGGATGCGTGCCAAATGCCCAAGAATCGAGGCAAAGGCACAGTCCTAAAGGTTAAATGTGCACAACGGATCCTTGTGAATAGTCGAACCACTTTGGTTAGTCGAAGTCTACTAGCCGCAGACAGTCTATTTCTCGAATTTTATGTGTTTTGATTTTGAGGCCGCAACTGCTGACTCTAATGATTCGTTGATTTTATGTGCTATATGTGTGTTTACCTGTGTATGTGTTTTGTAGATTTACTCGATTTTTGCTTTCACATCGATCGACACACACAACTCGCCTTACATTTCTACCTCAAAACGTTAACAAATCGCTAAATTATGGACGACTTTATGCTACGCTTATACTACACGACTGGATATATCAAACGCGAACGCTATATTCTGACAATCGCGAACTGTAAATGATAGGTTTCTATATTCTGACTGCATCTTGTGATTACATGATTATGTGCTTTTGTGGATTCTGTGCTCTACGTGCCTACGTGCTTATGTGTTTACGTGAATCTGTGATTATGAGCCTATGTGTTTATGTGATACGTGTTACATCGAGTGTTCCTAAGCTTTAGTAAACGTTAGATGTGTGAGGTGAGATTCGAATACGTTGTGTTGAGTCCTGTGACGATGTCTATTGCAGACAATGTCATCTGGATCCCGTCACACACTTTCTCGTCAAGAGAAGAGAGACAAACGCCTTGCTGCTATCATCGCCAAGCAGGTAGCGAAGGCCGTAAGTGATGTCTACGACAACGTCAGCAAATCATCTGAGGAGTCAAGGACCGAAGCTCCTAAAGCTACCACCAAGTCCTTCAAATTCAAGCAATTCAAGTCGTGTGGACCAAAAGAATTCACTGGCGAGGGAGGTCCTACTGCACTATTCCAATGGTTTGATTCCATTGAGGTCACTCTACGGCAGAGTGGTTGCCCCGATGACCTCCGAACTCTGAATGCTACCGGCGTTTTCTAGTCCCGTGCACTAGACTGGTGGACGGCTGAGAGGAACAAGCGAAGGAACGATGCAGCCTACGGTCTGTCGTGGGACGAGCTCAAGGAAATCATGCTGGAAGAATTCTGCCCTCCTCATGAACGCCAAAAGTTAGAAGATGAGTTCTGGCACATACAGCAGAAGGAAGGTGGCAACGCTGCTCTCACTGCTCGCATCAAACAGCTCAGCATCATTTGTCCCGATCAGGTCAAGACTCCAGACATGGCCATCAAGAAGTACATCCGATATTTTCCCGACTGCGTCGCAGATTTCATTCAAGCGGATAAGACTACGACGATCGAAGAAACTTATCTACTGGCCGCTGAAATCAACGACAAACGGGTCAAGGCTGGTGTCTGGGATAAAACTTCAAAGCACCTGCATCAAGCTACCGCTGTCGCACCAACTGCTGAAATCACCACCACATCGAGCAACAAGAGGAAGAACAAGAGAAAGAACAGCTCCAGCAACAAGAATTGTGCGATCACTGCTGCACCGATTCAAGCTGTACCAGCCCAACAGCGTCAAGTAGCGGCGCCTGTGGCAAATGCACCGCCTGCAAAGCGTGCATACACTGGGCCACATCCGCTCTGCCCTACTTGTACCTACCACCACCCGACTGCCAATGCTTGCCATTTTTGTGCTCATTGCAATATGTACGAACATTTTACTACCAACTGCCGTGTTCGACAAGCTCCTGCTCATCAAGCTCTGCTCACCGCCCCTCAGGGTCAACAAGCTCCTCCAGCACCCGCAGTCAAAGCCAGAGCCTGCTTCGCATGTGGAGATCATAACCACTTCGCCAACATGTGCCCAAACAGGGTTGTGAAACAAGAGCCTCAGCAGCAGCAGCCTCAACAACACCAGCAGCAGCAGCAACAAGCAGCACGTGCACGAACTTTCAACATCAACGTGCGTCAAGCCCAAGACGACAACAATGTGGTCAATGGTACGTTCCTTGTGAATGGTATTTATGCTTCGTGTTTATTTGATACTGGAGCCGATAATTGCTTTGTGTCGTTCGAATTCGAGAAACTCCTTAGTCGTAAGCGCTCCTAACTCTCCTCGACGTTCGATGTTGAAGTCACTACCGGAAGAACTGTCACCGTCAATTCTGTACTTTGTGATTGTACTCTTGAGCTCAACAATCACATCTTCCCAATCGACCTTATTCCGATGCAACTCGGAAGTTTTGACGTCATAGTAGGCATGGACTTTCTTCGTGAAAACCATGCTGAAGTTGTGTGCTTCGACAAGATGTTTCGATTCTCGCTCGTGAATGATGATTTATTGTGTGTTTACGGTGATACAACTTCGAAAGGTCTCAAGCTCATGTCATGTGTTCAAGCTAGCAAGTATCTCCGCAAGGAATACAGGGCTTTCTTGGCTAACATTGTAGTAGCGGAGAAGGAAAAGAAAGAAAAGAAGGAAGTGAAGGACGTTCCAGTGGTTCGAGAATTTCCTAATGTTTTTCCAGAGGATCTTCCCGGACTACCGCCAAGTCGTGATATCGACTTTCATATCGACCTCATTCCTGGAGCCAACCATGTTGCCAAAGCTCCCTACCGACTTGCGCCATCCGAAAGGCGCGAACTTTCAAACCAACTTCAGGAATTACTTGAGAAAGGTTTCATTCGCCCGAGCACCTCTCCTTGGGGCGTGCTAGTCCTTTTCATCAAAAAGAAGGATGGGACGTTCCGGATGTGCATTGACTACCGGGAATTGAATAAGCTAACTATCAAGAACCGCTATCCTCTACCTCGCATCGATGATTTGTTTGATCAGCTACAAGGTTCTACGTACTTCTCGAAGATCGATCTACACTCAGGCTATCACCAGCTACGTATTCAAGAGGAGGATATACCCAAAACCGCGTTTCGCACTCGATACGGCCACTACGAATTCGTTGTTATGCCCTTTGGTTTAACCAACGCACCTACGGTTTTCATGGATCTGATGAATCGCGTGTGTAAACCGTATCTCGACCGTTTCGTCATCGTATTCATCGACGATGTCTTGATCTATTCCAAATCGAAAGCCGAACACGCGCAACATCTACGTTTGGTTCTCGAGCTACTCCAGGGGAACAAACTCTACGCCAAGTTCTCCAAGTGTGAATTATGGTTGGAGGAAGTTCAGTTTCTGGGTCACATTGTTAATAGTCAAGGAATTCATGTCGATCCTGCGAAGATTGAAGCTGTCAAGAGTTGGATTACGCCTAAGAACCCATCCGAAGTCCGTTCTTTTCTCGGACTGGCGGGCTATTATCGGCGATTTATCGAAGGATTCTCAAAGATCGCTGTACCTCTTACCGCTCTCATTCATAAAGACGAGCCTTTTGTTTGGGGAACTGAACAAGAGTCTGCCTTTCGAACCCTCAAGCGCATGCTTTGCAATGCTCCCGTTCTCACATTGCCTGACGGAAACAATGATTTCATTGTCTATTGTGATGCTTCCAACCTTGGTCTTGGTTGTGTCCTCATGCAACGGGACAAGGTTATAGCTTACGCATCTCGTCAGCTCAAAATCCACGAGAAGAACTATACAACCCATGATCTCGAGCTAGGCACAATTGTTTTTGCGTTAAAGATTTGGCGACACTACCTGTACGGTACCAAGTGTACGATCTTCACCGATCATAGGAGCCTACAGCATATCTTTAATCAGAAGGAACTTAATATGCATCAACGCCGATGGGTAGAACTTCTCAACGATTACGACTGTGAGATTCGTTATCACCCAGGCAAAGAAAATGTTGTTGCCGACGCACTCAGCAGACGGAGCTATCTGCTTAGCACTCGTAATGTTCAAGCACTATACGATCTCGAAACCCTCATCCGCGAAGCTCAGCATGCGTGTTTTAACGAACGCACACTGAAGAAGGAAAGAATCTACCACGATGGAGCCCAGCTCGTGAGCAAGTTGAATGGGATATTCCACTTTTTGGACCGAATTTGGATCCCCAAACGGACCAACTTGCGACAGATCTTGATGGACGAAGCCCACAAATCCCGGTATTCTATTCATCCCGGTGCCGACAAAATGTACCAGGATCTTCGCTACAAGTACTGGTGGCCCGGCATGAAAAGGGATATTGCCCTCTACGTTGGAAAATGCCTAACTTGTGCAAAAGTCAAGGCTGAACATCAAAGACCCTCTGGCTTACTCGAACAACCACCGATCCCCATGTGGAAGTGGGAGAGTATAGCTATGGACTTTATAACAAAACTACCACACACGTCATCAGGTCACGACGACATTTGGGTTGTGGTCGACCGCTTGACTAAATCAGTTCACTTTTTGCCGATACGGGAAGACTACAAGCTAGAACGATTAGCCCGAATCTACACCGACGAGATCATTTGTAATCATGGTACGCTTCGCGACATCATATCTGATCGTGATGCTCGGTTTACCTCGCGACAGTGGGAAACATTTCAAACAGCACTGGGTGCATCGCTCAATCTAAGTACCGCTTTCCACCCTCAAACCGACGGTCAGACTAAAAGAACGATTCGTACTCTTGAAGACATGCTCAGTTCGTGTGTCATAGACTTCGGTAGTAATTGGGATAAATACCTGCCGTTAGTCGAATTCTCGTATAACAACAGCTATCATTCCAGCATTCAAATGGCACCATTCGAGGCTTTATACGGAAGAAGATGTCGATCGCCTATTGTGTGGCAAGAGATCGGCCATTCGCAATTAACCGGTCCTGAGCTATTACAAGAAACGAAAGACATAATTTTCCAAATTCGAGACAACCTGGTTAAAGCTCAGAATCGACAGAAAAGTTATGCCGATAGACGACGCAAGCCCCTTGAATTTGACGTTGGTGACTACGTACTCCTAAAGGTATCACCTTGGAAGGGTGTGGTCCGATTCGGCAAGAAAGGAAAGCTCGCGCCCGATATGTTGGACCTTTTAACATTCTGGAAAGGATCGGAAAAGTCGCCTACGGACTCGAACTACCGGAGGAACTTAGTAACGTCCACCCGACTTTCCACGTGTCAAACCTCCGAAAGTGCCTAGCCGACCACGACTTACACGTTTCTCTCGATGATCTGCAAGTGAACGAAACATTACACTTCGTGGAAAAGCCTGTCAAAATCATGGACCACCAAACCAAGCAACTCAGACGCTCTCGCATTCCTATTCTGAAAGTCCGATGGGAAGGCAAACGAGGCGGAGAGTTCACTTGGGAACTCGAAAGCGACATGAAGGTGAAGTACCCGTAGTTATTTAAAGAGAAAGTCTAGAAAGAGAAAGTTCTCAAATGTGATTCACGGTGTTGTACAACTTCCAGCCTAATTTCGGGACGAAATTCCCTAAACAAGGGGAGGCTGTAACACCCCGTGTTTTCGAGAAGTCAAAGTCAAGTCAAGGTCAAAGTCAACGACCGTTTTCGCGCAGCTGATTAATAATAGATTTCTTTTGTTTTAGCTATTATGTGGAGTAAGTGTCTATAACTACAATAATCGACGTATGATTCCCGCTATTCAATCGACTTACGACTGTGAATTTTAGGAAGTAACAATGCGATAAAGTTAACGAAACGATAATCAAGCTATGTTAATCGAATCGACATCGAATCAAATCGCAACTCGAACTACGTATTTTTAAATAAAATTATTGTTATCGTGTGTGTGTGCCTTATGTGTTACTTGTGCATGTTCATTTATGTTATGTGTGGAATCAATCGAAACTCGAAGTGCAATCGAACTCAATCGACATCGAACTCGAATCACAATCGAACAAGGCGAAGTACCCGCATTTATTTAAAGAGAAAGTCTAGAAAGAGAAAGTTCTCAAATGTGATTCACGGTGTTGTACAACTTCCAGCCTAATTTCGGGACGAAATTCCCTAAACAAGGGGAGGCTGTAACACCCCGTGTTTTCGAGAAGTCAAAGTCAAGTCAAGGTCAAAGTCAACGACCGTTTTCGCGCAGCTGATTAATAATATATTTCTTTTGTTTTAGCTATTATGTGGAGTAAGTGTCTATAACTACAATAATCGATGTATGATTCCTGCTATTCAATCGACTTACGACTGTGAATTTTAGGAAGTAACAATGCGATAAAGTTAACGAAACGATAATCAAGCAATGTTAATCGAATCGATATCGAATCAAATCGCAACTCGAACTACGTATTTTTAAATAAAATTATTGTTATACGTGTGAGTGTGCCTTATGTGTTACTTGTGCATGTTCATTTATGTTATGTGTGGAATCAATCGAAACTCGAAGTGCAATCGACATCGAACTCGAATCACAATCGAACTATGATAATTAGTGGAGAAAGGATAGTGCGAGATATGAGTGGTTGGGATTAAAAGTAATTTGACTAGGAAACCCTATCATATCGAACCGCTCGCAACCAAAATTGAAATATCAAAAATCGTCGCACCGAACACTCAAAACGTGCAGCTGGTTGATCAGGCTACCAGCCGATCGAACAGCCAGCCGATCGGACTGCTGTCCGATCGGGCAGGCTGTCCGATCGAGCTGCCTGGCCGATCGACCAGCACTTTCCCCATTTGGCATCCTATAAATACCCCTGTCATTGTCATCCTTTCCACTTTTGGAAACCTCTGTTCGACCAGCACCCTCAGCTCATCTTTTTCTCAGATTCCTCTCGATTCCTGTAAGATTTCGTCCTAAATCTTGTACTTTCTTGATCTACACGCACTCCTACACCTTTCTATCTTTCAAATCTTAATTTTTCACCGTGAAATCATCAAGATTCAAGTGTTCTAGGATGATGTCATCATGGGTTTTTAAAGAACTTCATGTTTTGGCCTCAATCCACTAAGAATAACTTGGATCCAGCCGATTTCCACATAAACAAACAAAGATCTTTCATAGATTTAAACATATACATGGTGAAAAGGATTGAAAGACGGATTTTCCGACTTTCTTTCAACTCTTTTTCACTTAATGCCTTCAAACCGATAGAAACGGAGCCTGTGCCGGTTTACAAATCACTCCGCTGGTTTCATGGCTCAAGATCCGGATTCTATCTACGAGGTTAACCGATTTCGGGATAAACACTAAACCCCGTTCCGAACAGTTCACCGGCCGGATTTGGGTGATTCCTGTCCGACCAGGGGAACCAAGTAAGGATGAGGGATCTATGGTTCGACTCGTTGTCAAAATATCTCAATAAAACGACAAACAAACAGAATAACCAAGTGTTAGACGAATAGGCTGATCAGGTCAGGATGCTGACCGATTGGACTGCTGTCCGAACGGACAGCCAGCCGATCAGACAGTCAGCCGATCGACTGGCCAGCCGATCGGTTAACACAAGGTCCCACACTTAATCAATTCATTTCGAAGACTAGTATTGAACGAACTGTTGTTCGATCGGACTGCTGTCCGATCGGATTACTCTTCGAATCATGAGATACTATACTTCAACACTTGATCGATTTTTCAACATGTTCGATGCACTAGGAGTGCCACCCGATCGAGCAGCCGTCCGATCAGGTGACACCCTGCTGAGAACTCTTCATGGTTGTTCATGCATGTTGTCCGATCGAACATCATTAGTGTTCGATCGATCAGCTAACCGATCCACTGCACCATACTTTGCATTCCATTTAAAGTTGTTGACTATTGTTGACTTGCCAACCGATCGGTCAGCTGTCCGATCGAACACCTGTCCGATCCAAAGTAAATCACTACAATTCATTAAAATACCTAACTGATCGGGTTGCCGTCCGATCGACCGACCTGAAGGGTAAAGGTACTTCAATGTTTTCAAATGCTACAACGAAAACTTCAAAAGTCAAGCCATCATACACAAACACATCCTTTTCAAAGGAAGAAACAATCCACTCGAACAGCCATCCGATCGGCCTACCGACCGACCGGACAGCGGTCCGAGCGGACTCTCAACCGAACGGTCAGCCGCCCGATCGGACTACCGTCCGATCGACCACCTGTCCGACTCTCCAACACTTGTTTCCGTTTACGCGTCACTTATTATTATGATATCAATCCATTCAGGCTAACTTTACTCGCTAAGCGCTCCCTTCAATCCATCAACCGCTGTGAGTATACTCGACCCCTTTTTGCTTTATGCACTTTTGGGTGTTACATACGTTACGAATATTCAAACTACAACAATCACACTACGCAATACTATTTGAACGCTAACCGTTAATGCATGTTATACGTGGCTTATGAATGCTTGTTTGTTATGTTTACACATGGAATGTTGTCTACCTGCCTTAGCAACGATAGTACTATAGTTTGGACTCAGCACCCGTTCACACGGGGGTTGTTAAGGACAATTACTTGCATAGATTACGGTGGTAATCATGTATTGCGAACTGCATTTGGCAGTCAACCCGCAGTCATTGGTATCGATGGATCTATGTCGATAACTAACGTGCTTCATTTCACTATGTGTACGTGTTGGTTATGCGTAAACGAATTCGAACTCTATATGCTATTATCAAACTTGTATGCTCACCTTTACATTATATGTATTGACTTTATTTTAACGTATGTGACAGGTGCTTAGGATGCACACATGATAGGAACTTGAAGCTAGAATAAAGCTTTAGAGCCCAACAAATAGTTGTCTGTAGTAATTGAATCAAGGGTCTCTAGAAGCAGATAAACAATTGCTCTATTTTGAAATCTGAGTTGTCGGAACAGAATTATTTGCCTAGATTTTATATGTAATAATTTGTTTACTATTTGAGACATGGTATGGGACATGTTATTTTAAATTGAATAGTAATGATAATTGTTGTGGAAACTTCTGGACAATCTGTTTCGCTCAGTGCCATGCCCCGATGTTTCCGCCATCGGTTGGGGTGTGACATGACGGTTTAAAAGGTGAATCTGTAAGACAAATGATTGAAAGATTTTGTCACCTTAAAATTGAACTTGATAGGTTTGGAATTGTAAAAACACGTGAGGAAATCATTAACAAAATCATTGAAGCGTTACCACGAGCTGATCAGTGGCAAACGTTCGTGTTTATTTTGAAAAACGATGTGTTGTTTGATACAATTACTCTTGATGTTTTGATAGAAAAGATAGAAAGTCATGAGCTTGAGCTACAAAAGCAAAGCAAGATGAGCAGTTCTTCGCATCACCAGAATGTTGGTCTTTACTACAAGGGCAGTGTACCTTCGGTGACAGTTAGTGAACCGCTAAAGACTGCATATATTGTTGAAAAAATGAAAGACTCACAGAAAAGCTCATCAAGCTACGATCCAGGATATCATTCATCATCAACAACATCAAACTCTGAAGAACCAGATGAGATTCTCTGCAACATCGCTTTAAAGCTAAAGAATTCTCCGACAATGAACATCAACGCTGCTAAACAGCAAATGAGTCTTCTGGGATCAATTCTGGAATCATACGAAGATCTGGTAGCTGGGAAAATTGGAAATTCCGAACTGACAAAGGAAGATTATGACCAGATCGATCCAGAAGAGATGGAACTCATTGATTTGAGATGGTGTTTGGCAAGCTGCATTCGACGAGCTCAGCGGTTCATGGATATTACTCACAGACAATCAATCTGTGGACCATCAACAAAGCTGGGATTCGACAAATCAAAAGTGACCTGCTTCAAATGCAAGCAAAAGGGTCATTTCAAAAGAGAATGTAGAAACTCTATTGTTGAAGAAACCGCTAATCCGTTTAAAGAAGATTACTATCAAAAGGCGATCTATCACAAGAACAGAGAGGAATCACCAAGGTTAAAACAAATTGAAGATAATCCTGAAAAGGAAAAGTCAAGAGCATGTGTTGTGATTCAAGATGATGAAGGATTTGACTGGAGTGAATTCCTTCCAAAAGAGGATGTTGTAAGTGATCAGTTCAAAGCAAAAGTCAAAAGAGAATCATCGAACAAACATCGAGCTTGTGTTGCTGAGATAAAAGAGAAAACGAGAGAAGAGATTCTGAAGGAGAAGACATACAGAGAAAGATGTATTGTTGGATATCGAATTGAAGAAATGGAGAAGGAATATGAAGAAGCAAGGAGTTATGGAAGATATGACAAGAAAAGAGAATGTTTTGTCAACAGCAAAGGAGAACCAGTTGTCCATCGAAAGGAAGTAGTGTTTGATGACGTTCTTACAGTAATCCCTGTATCCGGCAAGTACTATTCAAATGTTGTGAAAGATAAACATTATGAGAAAAAGCTGGATAAAATCACCAGAGATGTCATGACTGCGAGTCTAAGACAGAGAGATGAGGAGAGTATGAAGAAGAATGTTGAAAGTTTGGTGGATGAACTTAACAAGGTAGCTGAGGAAGAGAAAAAAAAAGAAGGCGAAGCAGTTGTCGAAGAAGTTTTTATTGAAAAACAGCAGAGTGAAGATGATTTGAAGGAGAAAGAAGAAGATGATGTGAAGACTGAAAGTTCGATTGAAGTGGATAATGCTGATGCAGTTGATGGTGAACAACGAAAGATTGAAGCTGATCAGACACAAACATAAGAGAAAGCCGAGGTGCCAATCACTGAGGTAAAAACTGATTCTGAAGTATTAAATAAAACTGCTGAACAGTGCAAGAAATGCATGGAAACCTGCAGTGCTTGTACTGAAAAAGATGAAAAGTTCAGAACAAGAGACATTGAATTCAATAAAATCGAAAAAAAATTCAAAGACAAATGCAAAGAAATGTTAGAAAACGAAAAAGTTTTGAAAGATAATGATGAAAAGCTAACACAAAAATGCAAGAATTTAGAAAAAGAAAATGAAATTGTGAAAGAAAAGGTTTCAAAAATGACAGAAGAATGTGAACAAAAAGAAAATTCGTTTCAAGAAATGAAAAAGGAGTATGATTCAATAAAACTTGCATATCATATCACAAAAGAATCATATGATGACGTGAAGAGTCAAATGAAACTTGTTCAATCAAGATTGAAACATTGTTCTGAAACATCTGATACGCTTAAGCGACAGTATGAAATTAAGCAACAAGTTGTAAATTCTTACATTGAAGATGTTGCTAAGTTAAAGCGTAAAATTGCTGATTTAGAACAAGATAATAACAAGTTACAAAGTTATCACGCTTCATCATATGTTCTTGAACGCATTTTCAATCTAAAACCGGATGGTAAAGATTCTGAGCAAAACAAGAAAGGAATTGGCTCGGAATATCATCAGGTTCCACCACCGTTTGAGGAAAAATTCACATTCTATGATGACGAGAAGGTGGAAAAAGCTTTCAACATGATTGATCAATTGCCAGATAACATTTGTAACGCCTCGTATTTTCACATTTATATTTTTTTAGGAAATACATGGTCGATTTTATTTATTTATGTATTTAAATTTGAATCGCAGTCGAAATCTGAGTCAGAAATGACAAACGACACATTTTACGCACTTTTAACGCAACCCGACAAGCGAACGCGACTAATATCGAACACCGACATTATTTCACGTACTTAAACCTTAAAATAATATTATACGGCATTCTACAACGATCGGGTTTCAAAAACGAGTTCGTAGGGACTTTCGGGCCGCTTAAGCACGCGAGATGGGCTTGTGGGCCGTGTGCCCAAGCCTAGAGCCACTAATTAAACCCTATATCCTTCATTTGTTAATAGAGCCGCACACCACTCATTTCTTTAAAATGTCTGCTGATCCTAGAACTCCCTCACACAAAACCTCATCTTCTACAATCAGACATTCAGACATAAGCTTCCCCTCACCTTCTACCTCAAACCTCTTACCACTACACACCTCCCATATGCTCTGCTACTCATTCACCGGAGAAACCGAGAGAGAAAGAGAGAAGCTGAGGAGAGAGAACGAGACGAGAGAAGGAGATGACGACGATTCAGGTTCGAACGAGCCTTGTCTCGGCTCGGATTCCAGCAGCGGCAACGGCAGCGCCGCCGTGAGCGGCGGCGGTTCATTCCGACATACCTTCGTAGTCCCGGTAAGTGCCAACTCTCTGTTCAGTTTCAGTTCGAGTTTGAACCGGGTTCACTTCGATTCATGTCCGGTTGTTTTTTTTTTTATTTGTGTTACAGTTGATTCGAGTCGCGTTTTGGTTATGTGTTTCGGTTACCCGGTTCAGATTTTGTTCGGTTCGAGATTTGGTTTCGGCTCCGAGACGGGTCAACAAGTCAGCTGGGATTCGGGTCAAGTTTCGCGTCTTGGCTCAGTCTCGGTTCAGCCTGTTCAGACTCGGGTCGAGTCTGGTTCGCGTTTTGACATCAGTTTGGTTCGGGTCTTGGCTCCGCTTAGTTCCGATTCAGTTTTGGTTCTCGGTTTGTTTCGACTGACGCGGCTCGGTTCAGATTCGGATCGATTGGTTCAGATCCGGTTCAGTCGAGTTCAATCGGTAATCCCTCATTTCTTTTCTTTCTGTTGATTACTACTATTTTCCTTAAATCCGAAGAAGGGTGGTTTGATTTTATTTCGGTTCAGCAGGTTCGGTTTGATGTCCCGGTCAAACGGTCAAACCCGGTCAATTCTGGTCAAACTCAGTCAACCCACGACTCGGTATAATGACGCGTTATTTAACTATATTGCTCCGTATTTATTTATTATTTTAATCATGTAACCGAACTTGATATATTTGTAAGCATACTTACAATAGGTATATATATATATATATTTATTGTTTTGATAAAATTGTTGAGTTTTGAAATTTATCGACAACTATTATTGTCGGGATCGTCCAAAAACAGAGGGAACTCTGCCCGTTTTTCGTAAAATTCCGTAAAATGAATCGTGTAAATGTTATAAAACGAAATCCTATCAAGAACGTTTAATTTTTATAAAATAGTTATAAATGTATGATTATTTATATTTTGACAACTTTTCGACAATACTCTTGAGAGACTTGATTTATAATTTTACAAAAACTATATAAAATATATATGAATATATACCTATTCACGTCAACTGGTTATACTCGAAATTCCAATCCAAGTCCTCCGTCATAGTTCCGGCCACTCATACACCTTCGTTTGCCCATATAGGGAGACCTCGGTGTTCCATCCTTCTAATCTCGCACACTCGTCAACGTTTGGATAATCGGAAGACTTAGCAATTATGTGAGTATACTCGTATTTTCCCCTTTTTACTTTTACCACTTTTTGGGGGTGTAACATGTTTACTTATCAACAACTTACACATGAACATTTTGCTTAACACATGAACATTCCTATAACATGCTTGTATACGTGATTGCTTGATACTTTAAACTTGGGTGAAACTTTATGTGTTGAACTTATCATCAACTTCGTACGAGCCTAACCGTGACATATGTAGCGCTATAGGATTGACGACCCGCCCGTAGACTTGTGGTTATGTCATGAGCATCTTGCGTCTCATTTGGTTTGATATGTTAGACACATGCCATATTTATTGTTTATCTTGAATCACATGCTTGCTATGAGGAATTGTTTAAAACTTATCTTTTGTTATGTACGTACCAAACTTGTATACTCGCCTTTGCTTTTGCATTGACTTTATTTTAAACATGTTACAGGTTGAGGATGACGATGCTTTGAAATGAAGTAGCGTTGATGCCTAGACACACATATAGACGTTTAGGTTTAATATGTTGTGTCAATTTTGATTATGTTGTCATGTATTTCCTTTGAACTTGTGGCATTTGAATTTCTTGTAATGTTGACAATTTACTCTATGAAATGAAATCAATTTATTAAATATTGTCACAATTAGCGTTATGATGTCTCTAGCAATCTTCACACTTCGTCTCATCCCGATGTTTCCGCCATTGGTTGGGGTGTGACAGATTGGAATCAGAGCCATAACTATAGGGAATTAGGAAAAGTAGGAATGCTTTAACCTAGTCTATAGTTTTAGAGTTTTATTCTTATGTTTTGCTTTAACTACTTGCATGCTACCTTATTTGCTTTTATTCTTATCTTTTAAACATATATGTCACTTATGTGTTAACACTTGACATGCTATACTTGTTTTATTATGTGTTAATACTTGTTCCATTGCTCGATTCTTTATGTGTATTCTTGACGTATTTCCCTATGTGTTAGTACTTGTCTTATTCCTTACGTACCATTCTTGATATGCTTTCTCATGTGTTTATACTCATTTGCGTATTCCTGTAACATGCGTCCCTTTTTCTAAGGCATTTTACTCGATTTTTTTTTCTTAAATCCGACAACACTCATAATACACAAACGAGATGACTTCACCAAAATGGGCGTGAAACCCACAATTTGGTGAATGACTCTCAATCCTTCTACTTTCTTTTCTTACACGAAATTCACCATCAAGTTAGGAGTGAAATCCTCACCTTGATGGAGAAGTTCAAATTTTAAATTCTAGTGGACCCTCGTCAAGTGTTGAAATTAAATTTTGACCCGACGAGTACCAACCACACTTAGGATACGAAATCGCCAAGTTAGGGGTGAAACCCGCACCTTGTCGACGAGTTCCACTCCTTGATTTTCATAAATCCCGCCAAGTCTCGAAATTTCAATTGAATTGGGACATGTAGTAACTGGAAGGGTAAATACCGTTAACCGACTTATCGGCGTGAGTATTCCACCTATTAGGCCAAAGCATGTTTCTCAATTTCAAAGATCTTTCGACCACTTTGGTTAGTCAATGTTCCGTTTGGAACCATCCCAAGTTTTATTCGAGCCTACGCTTTATTATTTTCGATCTTTTGACAAATTTGAATAATTTTTCGAGATTTCATTTTGCGCACACATCATACTCTTACTTTTCATACGATTATACATTATTAGCATGCATGATTTCACGTAATTTTAATTACACTTTTGTAACGAGCAGAGACATATCATCGAGATAGGAGTGATTTCCTTACCTTGACGACTAACTCCGTTTTATTTCTCACCTTGCAACGACCTCACCAACGAGTTAGGGGTGATTCCCTTACCTAGGCGATCGTTACCAACGCTTTCTTTTAATAGGCTGTATTATGTAAACACGATCATGTTTATACCTAAATCATTTATCATGTATTTCAAAATGCTTCATTTATTTAAACGTACCTCTTATTCTATAATCTATTTTCACATCACTCGCATACAAAAAAAAAATTTAATGTTACCATAAACGCGTGTTACTCGACTTTCAAAATTTCACGAAATACTACTTGTCAGCCTAGTCGGTTTAATAAATCCGTTGCCCACAAATTCACCAATCAACGTAAACATTGAAACTCGCTCCTCTCACACCATTAAACTAGAGATTGTTATTCTCAATTGAGAATCAAATCAACTTTTTCGCACACACCTATAAAATATTACCAATATTATTTAATCATTTACTAAAATTCCTTTTCAAAACCAATGAAACATTTTTCAACAATCACTAAGTTCATGTACCAAAGTCCTTTTTCTAAGTATCAACTTTTTCACAAGAAGCTGTAAGTTTTAAAATTTTCTGACACAAAGTCACTTAAAACGATGCAAACTTATTAATCTCTAGAACTTTTTCAAAACCCCACTCGATACGACAATTAAATACAAAACATGTGGGCAAGGAAACTTCATAAGGACCGACAAATTTTCAACTTACGTAAACTCTTTTAAAACCGCAGTAGCATTTCCATTCCTTTACAAAGTACTTTCCACATAACCAATAGATGTTTTATACTTTCTTTACATTCACAAACTAGAGTCTATATTTCGTGACAATTCAATCTATTTTAACTCCACGTTTTGCGCAAACACCTATTTATGCATACCATTTTACACGTTTTAGACAATATCGCACAAAGATCTCACGCGTGTCACTCGTTCCCTGTTTCTTTCATACTCCAAACTTTTAATCTTTTACGCGCATGAACTCATGAGTTTCGGTGTATACCATAGACAAAATCATTTTTTCCTACATCCATACTTATACATTTTATGCCTTCACTTATGTTCACACTTACGCATTTTGTTATACTCATGATTCAAAATTCATACGTTTTACGTTCATACATACACTCACAATTATACATTTACGTTGTACTTACATTCATGTTTATACTACACTCATAATCACGATTCAAACATTTTATGTTTTCATTTGCACTTGTACAACTTTGTTTACACTTATAATCATACACATATATTTCATTCATACTTAAACCTTCATGTTTTACACCTATATTCACGTTCACATCTATGCTCATACATCTTATGTTTACACTGATACTTGTATTCATACTCATACGCTTTGTGTTTATGCTTATACTAATGTTGGTACTCACATTTATACTCAATTTTTTTTCATACACGTTATTCTTATACTTTTACTCATACTCCTGACGTGCATTTTGTGCTTATGCTCTCGTGCGTGTTCATATTTAAACTTATACTATGCTCATGTTTTTATTCATACTCAAAACTCATACATTCGCACCGTACGCGAGCGAAACCCTAGGGATTCGCTTACGTTGGCCTTATACTATTTGGAACACAAACATGCTTATATGCTACATCCCTATTTATACGCAATCTAATTTTCAGAATTTATGAATACCTTAAATTCATACGCAACTAGTACAAGCTATGCGGATCATGCGACGATCGGTATAATCGCGGGTGCACACGGGATTATAGTGATGGGCGTATGAGAACCATAGACTGTACTACTGTGTATGGTAAGACACGGAACGTAACATGACACCGAATACGAAACGGACGTAACGTGGTCAAAACATGGTGGATACGCCGCTGGTACTTCCTATATATAAGTGTTTTCACCATGCTACCAAACTTTCGTAAAACGTGCCATGAGAAATTCGGTGTTTTGCAGACCTTTTTGACCTAATACGTAAACTTTAACAACTCACAAACGCATTATATCCGATTATCCACGACGAGACCTTAACCTTAAGACCACTTTTGTCTATCCGATACTTATGCTATTCTTATACTCATAATCGTTATTAGATCAATCGTTCACCCTTGTACCGCAATTATACTCTGTTGTCTCAAACTCCAAAGACTCTATTTTAAACAAACATCTTCTGTTTGCCAAAATCCCTTCAAGTCTTCCTCTTGAATAAATTTCGGGACGAAATTTCCTAAAGGAGGGGAGACTGTAACGCCTCGTATTTTCACATTTATATTTTTTTAGGAAATACATGGTCGATTTTATTTATTTATGTATTTAAATTTGAATCGCAGTCGAAATCTGAGTCAGAAATGACAAACGACACATTTTACGCACTTTTAACGCAACCGACAAGCGAACGCGACTAATATCGAACACCGACATTATTTCACGTACTTAAACCTTAAAATAATATTATACGGCATTCTACAACGATCGGGTTTCAAAAACGAGTTCGTAGGGACTTTCGGGCCGCTTAAGCACGCGAGATGGGCTTGTGGGCCCTGTGCCCAAGCCTAGAGCCACTAATTAAACCCTAAGCATAAGTAACTAGCAAACCCTATATCCTTCATTTGTTAATAGAGCCGCACACCACTCATTTCTTTAAAATGTCTGCTGATCCTAGAACTCCCTCACACAAAACCTCATCTTCTACAATCAGACATTAAGACATAAGCTTCCCCTCACCTTCTACCTCAAACCTCTTACCACTACACACCTCCCATATGCTCTGCTACTCATTCACCGGAGAAACCGAGAGAGAAAGAGAGAAGCTGAGGAGAGAGAACGAGACGAGAGAAGGAGACGACGACGATTCAGGTTCGAACGAGCCTTGTCTCGGCTCGGATTCCAGCAGCGGCAACGGCAGCGCCGCCGTGAGCGGCGGCGGTTCATTCTGACATACCTTCGTAGTCCCGGTAAGTGCCAACTCCCTGTTCAGTTTCAGTTCGAGTTTGAACCGGGTTCACTTCGATTCATGTCCGGTTGTTTTTTTTTATTTGTATTACAGTTGATTCGAGTCGCGTTTTGGTTATGTGTTTCGGTTACCCGGTTCAGATTTTGTTCGGTTCGAGATTTGGTCTCGGCTCGGAGACGGGTCAACAAGTCAGCTGGGATTCGGGTCAAGTTTCGCGTCTCGGCTCAGTCTCGGTTCAGCCTGTTCAGACTCGGGTCGAGTCTGGTTCACGTTTTGACATCAGTTTGGTTCGGGTCTTGGCTCTGCTTAGTTCCGATTCAGTTTTGGTTCTCGGTTTGTTTCGACTGACGCGGCTCGGTTCAGATTCGGATCGATTGGTTCAGATCCGGTTCAGTAGAGTTCAATCGGTAATCCCTCATTTCTTTTCTTTCTGTTGATTACTACTATTTTCCTTAAATCCGATGAAGGGTGGTTTGATTTTATTTCGGTTCAGCAGGTTCGGTTTGATGTCCCGGTCAAACGGTCAAACCCGGTCAATTCTGGTCAAACTCAGTCAACCCACGACTCGGTATAATGACGCGTTATTTAACTACATTGTTCCGTGTTTATTTATTATTTTAATCACGTAACCGAACTTGATATATTTGTAAGCATACTTACAATAGGTATATATATATATATATATATTTATTGTTTTGATAAAATTGTTGAGTTTTGAAATTTATCGACAACTATTATTGTCGGGATCGTCCAAAAACAGAGGGAACTCTGCCCGTTTTTCGTAAAATTCCGTAAAATGAATCGTGTAAATGTTATAAAACGAAATCCTATCAAGAACGTTTAATTTTTATAAAATAGTTATAAATGTATGATTATTTATATTTTGACAACTTTTCGACAATACTCTTGAGAGACTTGATTTATAATTTTACAAAAACTATATAAAATATATATGAATATATACCTATTCACGTCAACTGGTTATACTTGAAATTCCAATCCAAGTCCTCCGTCATAGTTCCGGCCACTCATACACCTTCGTTTGCCCATATAGGGAGACCTCGGTGTTCCATCCTTCTAATCTCGCACACTCGTCAACGTTTGGATAATCGGAAGACTTGGCAATTATGTGAGTATACTCGTATTTTCCCCTTTTTACTTTTACCACTTTTTGGGGGTGTAACATGTTTACTTATCAACAACTTACACATGAACATTTTGCTTAACACATGAACATTCCTATAACATGCTTGTATACGTGATTGCTTGATACTTTAAACTTGGGTGAAACTTTATGTGTTGAACTTATCATTAACTTCGTACGAGCCTAACCGTGACATATGTAGCGCTATAGGATTGACGACCCGCCCGTAGACTTGTGGTTATGTCATGAGCATCTTGCGTCTCATTTGGTTTGATATGTTAGACACATGCCATATTTATTGTTTATCTTGAATCACATGCTTGCTATGAGGAATTGTTTAAAACTTATCTTTTGTTATGTACGTACCAAACTTGTATACTCGCCTTTGCTTTTGCATTGACTTTATTTTAAACATGTTACAGGTTGAGGATGACGATGCTTTGAAATGAAGTAGCGTTGATGCCTAGACACACATATAGACGTTTAGGTTTAATATGTTGTGTCAATTTTGATTATGTTGTCATGTATTTCCTTTGAACTTGTGGTATTTGAATTTCTTGTAATGTTGACAATTTACTCTATGAAATGAAATCAATTTATTAAATATTGTCACAATTAGCGTTATGATGTCTCTAGCAATCTTCACACTTCGTCTCATCCCGATGTTTCCGCCATTGGTTGGGGTGTGACAACATTGACGTAACCTATTCCAAATCTGATGATTCTAGTGATTCAGAGGTGTTAGGTAAGGTCGTTGAAAGTGTTTCGAAAGAAGAGTCAGTTGAAACAGGTAAATCTGAATCACAAGATAAAAATGAAGGTAGTTTTCATGAAGGTTATCTGAAAAACTCTAAATCTGAGAAAAGGGCGAATGATGATTCAAAAGGATTGGTTTATACCATGATTGGATCGGACAAATTATTCTCATTAAAGTCCCGATTCAGAATGTGATTTCAGAAAAGATTGACAAAGTTTTCAAGATGATTGAAATCGAAAAATCCGAGATTTCAAAGTTTGCTGGAAAGAGTCACAAAACTTTTTATAACAAACCTGGTTATAAAAATAAAAACATGAAGGCTAGGTTGGGTTATAAAAAGTAACAGAATTGGAAAAGAAATGAAACTTCAAATTATCAGAAAAAGATGAATTTTATTCATAGAAAAAGTTTCGAAGAAGAGAAAGAACTCCAATTTAGACTACAGTCTAATGAAGAGTTCTATGCTCAAAAGAAAAAGCAACAACAACGGGTTAAAGATGTGTCCAAGAGAACATGCTTTAAGTGTGATCAAATTGGACATCTAAGTCGAAATTGTCTAAATCTCAAACCTGTTGATGTTGAGACGAAAAAGAAGTCTGATGTTGTGAATCAGAAGTCAACCAAGTTTGATTCAAAACAAACTTGGAAGCCAAAATTGTCAAAGACTGACTCACAACAAACATGGAAACTAGTGACACCCAGATTTAGAACAACACAAAGTTGGAAAACAACTGTTGATGCAACTAAACCAAACCAGTTTTGGAAACCAAAAGTTGTTGTTCAAAATCAAAATGTTCAAAATGAATCTCATTTTTATAAAAGAAGTGCTTCAAAAGGACAAAGTTGGGTGATTAAGACACAACCTACTTCTGAACAGATAAAGGATTCAATGAAAAAGGATGAAGTAAAAGATGAAAAGTTGTTTGTACCAAACGACGATAATTTTCCAAGATTGAATGAAACATATTGTGTTGAAATGCCTAAGGTCAAACAGACATGGGCTAAATTGTTCAAGTAATTGAGTAATTTGAATGTGCAGGCGCTTCAGAAAGAGGATGAAAGTCAAATCAACGGAGGAAGCAGCCTGGCACGAGAGGAAGAGGCTGCTGGTCCCTGCGATTGTTAATCAGGGAGTTTTTTCATTTCTGTACATAAATAAACCATATTTCAAAAACCCTAAAAATTGAAAAAATTAGAAACCAAAAATATGTTTTTATTTTATCAAAAATTGAAAAATAAAAAATATGTTTGTTTTTAAATTTGTCAAAAATCAAAAATTTGAAAAATGTTAAGTGAATATGCCGAAACCCTCACGGCGGAACAAACATGATTATTTTCACAAGATCTGTAAAATATCAATGTGTTGTCAATCATGGGGGTATATAATTTCTGCTTCACATGTTATATTTTCTGCAAAACAGTGCACGTAAAGCAGAAAATGGATGACGAAACAAAGCTATCTACATCGGTTATCAAATTTTCTTAAATGTTTTGAATTTTAGGGGGAGTAAAAGCGTTGTCACAAAATCAAAAAACATTAGAAAATTTGAAAAAGCCAAAAACATGATAAAATCCAAAAAGTGTTTTGTGTAAAAAGAGGAAATGATAGTAAATCAGTAGACAATCACAGTACGCTAAAGAAATGGAAAGTCAAGTGTGATAAACGGTCTCACTGATGATATGCCAGTAGGTTTTTACACGCTTAGTAGATTGCATTCGAGATTTAAACCTAAATATCAAATACTTACTTATCTCATGGGGAACATCTCTCGGATATATGGGTAACCCCCGAAATCTTGTTTGAGAGATTGCCTGATTCTGAGATACTAGGTCTTTATACTGTTTGATATCTGGGGTATTATACCTGGTCTTCTGATATTGTGGAAGTAATGGCCTAGACCTCGTATAATACTTTACGCGCTTTAAAAGCTTACCCTCTGCTTAAAAATTGATAAGTATCGAAAGATATAAATCAAGAGCAGTTGTAAAGAAGATTCCCAAAGGGAACACGCCTCAAGTCGAGCCTTCAACTCTTTGACTGAACGGAAGTTCATACTTGAGCTCTCAAGGTCTCGCACTAACCCAAAGTACATATATCAAATTGGTATATTCACCTGTAAGACTGAATCTAGGGAATTTTGATACATGAGTATATTCTGAGGTGGGACACGCGAATAAGTTAAGTCCTTAAAACAATAATCCTGTATCTCGAATCAATTGAACTTTGTGTGAAAATTTAAGTGGATCAGTATACTGACAATCTAAGTGAATCGTTTAGAACTTAAAGTGTTTAAAGCTCAACGGTGCTAGTGATTTGTCATAAACTAATATGATCATCTGACGCGAACTCAAACAAAAATATTGTCTGTAAATATTTCTTTACTGCTTTATGTTTCAGAAAAGTACAAAAAGATTTTGATTTCTGCTTTATTTTCGACAACCGATGTCTGAATGCGGAGTTTCAAAATCTAAGTATGTTGATCGTGTTTCTGAAAATAAACAAGTTCATTAATTTGAAACTTGAAGTTTTTAATCAAAAATCAAAAACAGTTTGTGAAGTCTCCAAGGTCATTAATTTGGACTTGGATGATAAATCGTGAAGGTACTTGATGTGTAAATTGTTGAAATCTGCTGTAAAGAGCTAGGTTTCGATCTTGGTTGCTTAAACCGTCAAATTTTTAAAGCAACTTGATAGGGGAAGTAAGTCAAGTAATCCTGGATATATTCATATTATTATATTTAGAGTCAGGATCTTGATTAAAATTTTTTGAGAATCAGGTCATCATTCCTAGACAACCGAAAACACTTTCACTGTCGAAATGTTTTAGCTTATGCTGAGAGAGCCAGGTTTTTCAATCCTGGATGTTCAAAATGTTTTCACTTATAAATGTTTGAGATTTGCAGATGAAAGTTCCAGATTACGATCCCGATAGCCAAGTCTAAGGGGGAGTCTGAAGACGAGGTCAACGCAAGGGGGAGCTTGTAACCAGAAAGCCAGGTGTCGATCCCAAAAGCACGGAAGCTTGACGAAAGGGGGAGCCTAAAGAGAGAGTCTACCAAAAGGGGGAGCTGAGGGTAGAAGACAGATCCACAGGGATTCTGTTTGAGCAAGAGGGAGTCTGTGTTACTGAAGATGTGTTAAAGCTTTAAGAAGACTCAGAGAAAGAGAAAGACAAGACGATACGAGATTGACTGCGACAATATCCAAGGGGGAGTCTGTGAGTGCAGTAATGTCTATCGCCTCCATCAATCCAGTTCGTAGCAGAATCAAAAGAAAACAAAGTCTTATATTGTAATATTTAGATAGAAAAGCCAAGGTGGCATTATTGTAAATAAGGAAACTCTCCTTATATCATTTGCCTATAAATAGAGGAGTTAGGGCTTTAGTTTAGAACTTTTGCCACTTTTGCCACATTTGGAGTTTGGAGAGCTTGCAGCTAGAGAGAAAGTGCAAAAGGTGATTCACGTTACTTGTATGTTTTCATATCTTCTAATTGAATCACAGATTATAGTACGGTTCTCGTGTTCAGTCCACGCACGTGTACGGATTTCGCACGTCACACGTGTCATAAGCAATCGTTCGGAAGTCAAAAACCGATCCTACATTAAGAAACCATAATTAAAAACCCCAAGTGGTACAATGTGACCCTAAATTTGAAAAACGCTCGAAACCAGCAACAGGGCCCCCTAAAACTTATGGGGGGGGTCCCCTAATTGATATTATCCTTTAAAAACGGTTATAAAACATGTAATTTCGAATTATGTCGACTCACCAGGGCTATACTTGACACAAGGCAGGCCTAGGATAGGTGTCCTAGCCCCGCGACATGCGCCGGGGACCCTGGCAGCCGGCGCGACACGTGGGCGGGGTCAAAATCAAGTATATAACTCAGGGCATTGGCACTTGCATGAAATGTTTGTTACGACTAAAAATTAAGCTACGTATGTTGAGTTACACTATGTTTCTTTCAAAAACAATCACAATCCCGAACCTCTGCTACGATAACAGGGTAATAACTCGATCACTGCTACGATACAATGTCCGATCGATTAAAACCGATCCGATGGATGTTTAAGTGCTGCCCAAATCTTAGGCTATGCTTTGTCATTCGTCGTGAGGGTTTCGATCTCGTGAACTATCGTAAAAGTTGTATTAAGTTACTAACCTAGTTTCGTTTGCATTTTTATTTAACTAGGTTTACCGGCTTAATCAGTAGGCTACCTGTGATCGTTTAAATTTGCAATGTGAGTCATTCTCTGTCACACCCCTTTCTAAGGCGGAAGCACGAGGTGTGATCCTGAAAGTTTCTCATTGCATACGAATGGTAAACATACTATATGCTTGTAAAATAACTCCAAATGCCATTAACATTACATCATAAAAAACATAACATAAGTTAAGTGTCTACATCACAAGATAACATATTGTCAGAAAAGTTTACAACTTTATTTAAAAGACAACCATAAGGTTTTTAATCATTATATCACCATACGAGATGGGATATAACAATCAAATCCCGCAAAATGGGCATAGGAGTCTTGACACATAGTAACTAAAAACAGAAACGACATCCAGGAGCATGAGTAAGACCGCACGTACATCCACTTTAGTTACCTGAAATACATGTAAGTTTTGGAAAATCGTCAACATAATGTTGGTGTGAATTCATGCAGTTGTTGTAATAAATGCTTAATACTTGTATGAAAACATGGTATGTGATTTGTAAAGACGTATCTGAAACTGAGTTCTGTAAATGTAAGGAATACGAGATCGCTAGTGGTTTGCAAGGCCACTAACATGTGTCACGCCATAGGAAGCATCCAAACCATAGGCATTTTACTTGTCGGTTAACGACTAGAGACACAAAAGCACTCCAGGTAGCACGTGGCCCAAAGTGTGGCTGCCTGAAACCCATTAGATCTAACCTTTTGTTCCACGGTCTAGGTATATTGTTGATTAATGGTGCTTATGGCACCCTATTCGTCACATGATCTATGTGTCATTCCTTAGTTTTGTATTCTACATACCATAGTACATGTATTTTCCCCAAGTTTAGAAAAACAAGTAAAAGCTTAAAAGTGGGGACATGAACTCACAACTTTGCGTATCTTGCGCCGCAAACTTCACCGGTTGGTTTTGTAGCTTCGTGACCTATACGTGTTCTATTAATGTTAGTCACTAGACTTGTATCTCACAAGTACAAGTCACCATCCTTTGTTTATATATAAGTTCTTTATACGTTCATGTAGACTTTTGGAGGTAATAAGTTGTTAAAAATAATTCATATTTTTAACTTTTCAAGTATGTACTTATATTATTTTCCCAAAAATAAATATAAGCATTTTGTGAAATAATGTTTTCAATATTATTTTTGTACAAGTATTCTTAGGAAAGTATACTTGTATTTTATGTAAATACTTGTGTATTTTGTATTTTTCACCATAAATCAATACTTTGATTTTTATTACTTTCCGAAATTATATATATATATTTTGTCATGCTAAAATATATATATATATATATATATATATATATATATATATATATGGTTATTCTTGTTATCCACCCGATTTTTGTATAAATTCCAATAATTGGTATAGGTTATATATTTTGTCCAAAAATTCGTTTTTAAATTCATAACTTGTCCAAGTTAGATAATATGTCAGGAAATGTATTTTCATAAATATATTTTCTTGTACTTCTCCATGTATTTCCTTGTGAGGAATTTTGTATACATGTAAACTTATGTGTTTGTATGTGTATTTTGTATTCATACCCCATGGGAGTATTTAGTGTATTTTCAAGTCCCTAATACACTATTACATATACTACACAAAATATACACTTAACACAAAATTTGGTGATCACTTAAATATATATATTTTCCCAAAAATATACATACTTAATATTAATTTTTAACTTGAAGAAATCATCATTTCTTAACTTGTAATTTCTTACAAAAATTAGGGAAACCTTGGTAAATAATTTTAGGTGAATTTATAGGGAATAAGTTTCACCAAAACTTATATTTTTCTAAGTGTCAAAATTTTATAAAATTTTTGACATAGTTTCCCCTAAAAATGAAGGTTTCCCATGTTTCCAAAACATGTGTTTATTTTCTTTTCAACACCAAAACAATTTTCCAACAGTAATCATCAACAATAAACACTAACTTCTTCATATGAAACATCATGGTGAACTTGATTTTTGTTAAAAATGTGTAGTCTTTTAGATCTACACTTTACATATGATGATCTTTCCAAAAATAAGTGTTCTTGAGTATTTTAACAAACTTTTTATGAAACTTTATTTCGTTAACCAACTCATCCATGAGTTTAATGATCTTTAAAGTTTGTAAATCATGTTCTAAATCCATTTTTATGTTTATTAGAAAGATCATTATTTTTAACATCATGTTTAACCATGGATCTTTCAAGATCCATGTTTAATAACTTTAGATCTTTCAAAAACAAGCTTTATGTTAAATCTTTAACAAACTTTTCATGAATTTTAGTTTCAAAAATTAGTTCTACACACACTTTATTACTTCAAGATGACAAGTTTATGTGTAAAAATCAATTTTTCATTTCACATAATGCTTCATATGTTCATCTTCAAGTTTAACCATGGATCCTTCAAGATCCATGCTTAAACTTGATAGATCTAAGCTTTAACATATTTGATATAAACATAAACACAAGATATAACATCAACAACATCATTACATACACTAAAAATTCATGTAACCACTTATTTTCTTCATGAATATGTTAGATCTTCTCATTTTTAACATTAGAAGTTAAGTTGTTTATATGGTGAAACTTGTACATAACATAAACATGACTTAAATTAGTGATCAAGAAGCTTACTACTAGCTCTAATGGCTAGGGAAGTGGCATAAAAATGAAGATGGTGATCAAGGAAGAAAATGAGAGGTTAAAAGCTCCATAAGATGGTCCTTCCACTTCTAGCACCTTACACCTCCTTAGATAAGCTTCTTACACCTTGTAGTAGCCTTGGATTGCTAGGAAATGAAGTGAAAATGGGTGATGTATGGGTGGTGAAGGTGAGCAGAGAACAGGAGAGCAAAGGGGGGAAGAAGATGAAGTTTTGTGATAATGGACAATGGTTATACACTTATGGTTATTTATAAAAAAAAAAAAAGTTCCAACACATGATCTTCTCAAATATTTCTTTGTTTAATAGTTAGGAGACATAGTTATATAAAATATTCTAAAGTATGTGGGGCCCATAGGGCCGGACAAGGGTGAGGGGGGGGGGGGTAAAGTGTAAAATTTGGGAAGTTGAGGGTTTAAAGTGCAAACGAGGGGGTTTAACTTAGTTTAAGTGTGTTTAGGGGTTTTTATGATTTTTAACGTGTTATAGAACCAATACTAGTTTAATGTCATAAAAACATTACTTCTAGTCAAATTTTGATGTCCCGGTTATTGTCCGGTTGTTCGGTTCGTTACGGTTCGTTGAAGTACTGAATTTCGCAGTTTCACTAAGTATGAAGCACCTTTTGTGGTAGTTTTAATTCCCGACACTTTGTAAGTTACTTTGGACAATAAAACATAAATTTTGCATGATATTATTGTGTTAAATAGCTGATTATAGCTGAATTAGTGCTGATTTATGCAGAATTCTGCATTTAAAGTGCATTTCGGGTGCTTTTTAAAGCATAATTTAGTTTCCGAAAAGTTTATATGTTAACCCTTGTATCCACACTTGGGTTTTAATGTATTTTAGATGTTGAACCTATTCCTAGGCCGTAATTCTATTATCTGACTGCTTTCTGCAGAATTGCTGACACAGCGTGTCTTACTAGTGAGTTTACTAGTCTTTCTGACGCAACGCTAAAGTAATGCAATAAGCAATATTTGAAGTATAAAACGTGCATGAATTCACATATATAGCATGTAATCAGACAATGTTGATATTTAAGCACATAATTGCAGATATTAAATAATAATTAAACTGTACAGAAATTACCAGTTTTGTGCCAGTTGTCAAAGTCTCCCCCCGTTAAAATAATTTCGTCCCGAAATTCAGGCTGAGTTATCTCCCGCGGGAGCTTTCTCGAACAAATGGGGGTACTTGGCTTTGAACCGATCCTTACGTTCCCATGTGTACTCAGGTCCGTTCTTAGAGTTCCAACGTACTTTGACAAGCTTAATGCGACTCCTCCTTATTTTATGGATCTTCCAATCCGTTACCTCAACAGGTTGTTCTGTAAATCGGAGTGTGTCGTCGATATGCACCTCATCCGCAGGGATGATCACTGTTTCTTGTGTTGGACTCTTCTTGAGGTTGGACACATGAAACGTATCATGCACTCCGTTAAGTTCATCCGGTAATTCCAACTTGTACGCCACGGTACCAATTCTTTCCAAGATCTTGAATGGTCCAATGTATCTTGGATTCAGCTTTCCACGTTATCCGAACCTTGCTACACCTTTCCAAGGTGAGACCTTCAACAGAACTTTGTCTCCCACCTCAAATTCTAAGGGTTTACGTCTTCGATCAGCATAGCTCTTTTGTCGATCTCGAGCAGCCTTAATGCGCTCTCAGATCTGCATAATCTTGTCGGTTGTCTCTTGAACAAATTCAGGACCATTCAACTGCTTGTCTCCAGCGTCTGCCTAACACAAAGGTTAACGGCACTTGCGGCCATCAGCTTTGAACGGTGCGGCTTTTATGCTTGTATGGTAGCTGTTATTATAGGAGAACTCAACTAGAGGTAGATGAGTATCCCAGCTGCCGCCTAAATCCATAACACATGCACGAAGCATATCTTCCGGTGTTTGTATGGTCCGTTCACTCTGGCCGTCTGTTTGCAGATGGAAGGCCATGGTTAGATCTAGCTGAGATCCAAAGGCTTCCTGGAAGGATTGCCAGATCCTTGAAACAAAACGTCCATCTCTGTCTGAAATAATTGAAATAGGCACTCCATGATGTGCCACTATTTCCTTAAGATACAACTCGGTAAGCTTTCCAGTGCTATCCTTCTCTCGGATTGGTAGGAAATGTGCAGATTACGTCAATCGATCAACTATCACCTATATCATATCATGCCCTCTAGGGGTCCTGGGTAATTTGGTTATGAAGTCCATTGAGATTTGCTCCCACTTCCACATGGGTATCTCGGGTTGTTGCAGCAGATCGGACGGTTTCTGATATTCGGCCTTAACCTTAGCACAGGTTAGGCACTTCCCAACATAAATAGCAACATCACTTTTAAGCTTTGGCCACCAATAATATTCTTTCAAGTCTTGATACATCTTGTCCGGTCCTGGGTGGATCGAGTATCTCGACTTGTGAGCTTCATCAAAGATGACTTCTCGAATACCGCCACAGAGCGGAACCCAAATGCGTCCCATAAAGTATAAGGTTCCCTCTTCATTTGGCACTAATTTCTTCCCCATACCTCGGAGATATTCAGCTCTACGATTCTCCTTCTTAAGGGCTTCTTGTTGGGCGTCATGAATGCGTGCAGTGAGGTTCGTTCGAATAGTCATTTCCAATGCGCGAACCCTTAGGGTCTTAACCCTTTCTTTTCGACTTAACGTGTCTGCTACTACGTTTGCTTTTCCAGGATGGTACTTAATCTCACAATCATAATCGTTTAGCAATTCAACCCACTGTCGCTGACGCATATTTAATTCTTTCTGATCAAATATGTGTTGTAGGCTTTTGTGATCAGTGAAGATTGTACATCGAGTACCATATAAATAGTGTCGCCAGATCTTCAAGGCGAATACCACCGCGCCTAGCTCCAGGCCGTGTGTGGTGTAGTTCTTCTCATGAACTTTCAACTGTCTTGAAGCGTAAGCGATGACCTTTTGGTGTTGCATGAGCACGCAACCCAATCCTTGACGCGAAGCGTCACAGTATACCACGAAGTCTTCAGTGCCTTCGGGTAAGGATAGTATCGGTGCATCGCATAGCTTTTTTTTGAGAAGTTGGAAGGCTTCTTCCTGCTTATCACCCCAGTCGTACTTCTTATCCTTCTGTGTGAGGGAAGTTAGCGGTTGAGCTATCTTGGAGAAGTTCTCGATGAACCGGCGGTAATAGCCCGCTAATCCCAAAAATTTTCGAACTTCAGTTGGAGTTTTGGGGGCTTCCCAATTCTTTATCGCTTCTACCTTGACTGGGTCTACATGAATCCCCTTCTCGTTCACGACATGACCATGGAACTGTACTTCACGAATTCAAAATTCGCATTTTGAGAACTTTGCATAAAGTTTCTCTTTCTTCAGTAGTTCCAAAATGGTCCTAGGGTGTTGCTCGTGCTCTTCTTTCGTTTGTAAATAAATCAGGATATCATCGATAAATACAATCACGAATTTATCGAGATACGGTTTGCAAACACGATTCATCGGATCCATAAATACTGCTGACGCATTCGTCAACCCAAACGGCATCACTAAGCACTCGTAATGCCCATAACGCGTCCTGAATTCAGTCTTTGGTATGCTTTCTTCTTGGATCCTTAACTGATGATATCCAGACCGAAGGTCGATCTTTGAGTAGTAACTCGATCCTTGCAATTGATCGAATAAGTCGTCAATTCTCGGTAGTGGATACCGATTCTTGACAGTGAGCTTATTTAATTCTCAATAATCGATACACATCCGCAGTGTTCCATCCTTCTTCTTCATGAACAAAACTGTAGCTCCCCAAGGCGAGGAGCTCGGCCTTATGAATCCTTTATCCAACAACTCCTGGAGTTGTGTAGATAATTCTTGCATCTCGGATGGTGCAAGTCGATAGGGTGCCTTGGCTACAAGAGCGGCGCCTGGAACCAAGTCTATATGGAATTCGACTTGTCGTTGCAGAGGTAGTTCTGGAAAATCTTCGGGGAAAACGTCAGGAAACTCCTTCACCACAGGAATGTCTTCGAGTTTCGGCTCCTCAGCCTTCTTATCTACTAGGTGCGCCAGGAATGCAACGCATCCTTTTCATAGGCACTTCTGCGCTTTCATACAATTGATGATTCGCAGAGGCGTGCCTCGTTTCTCTCCATGCACGATGAGTGTTTCATCTTGCAAGAGGGATGCGAATGATTTTCTCATGGTAAACAACTTCAGCCTTATTCTTGGACAGCCAATCCATTCCAACCACCACATCGAAGCTACCTAATTGAACAGGTAAGAGGTTGATACTAAATCTTCGCTCACCAAGTTCTAATGTACAACCCCTAACAACTTTGCCTGATTCAACAAGTTTACCATCGGCTAGTTCTATGGAATAAGGAATATCTAATCTACTAGATTCTATTCCAAGCATACGTTTAAATTCCACAGACATGAAATTATAATCGGCACCAGTGTCAAATAGTATGGATGCAAAGTGATTGTTAACGAGAAACGTACCGGTGACCACGTTAGGGTCCTCGCGTGCGTTCCTTGCTCCAATCACAAATGCTCTGGCCTGAGCGTTGTTCTCCCTTGGGCAATCTTTCTTGAAATGCTGCTTGCTACCACATCCGAAGCATCCTTGGTTCTGTCCAGTTCCATTTCGGTTTCCAGTACCGTTGTCATTATGATTTTCATTTCCGTTGCCAGCACCATTTCCATTCCTATTCCCATTTCCGTTTATGTTCCCATTCCCATTCCTATTAGTGCCTCCATTTCCTCTTCCCCAACAATCTTCTGTTCGATGATCCAACCTACCACATTTGTCGCATCTTGGAATACAGCAAGCTCCTTCATGATGATACTTACACTTTTGGCATTTAGGCAGAGTTCCTTGGTATCCTCTAGCTACAGTATCATTTGTAGCTGCAAAGGTTTTTGTCACCTTGGGCGGGTTTGTATCACGTTTCTCATTGTTCGAACCCTTGTTGCTGCGGGTTGCTTGACTCAGATTCGAATGCTTCCTCTTCTTGTCACCAGATGACTCAGCATGCGTCTCGGTTTTCTCAGTAGGTTTCAGCGATAATTTCTTCATACGGATAACATCTTCAGTAAGGCTGACAGCCAGAGTTACAGCCTGAGTGATCGTTGTCGGTTTTGCCACAGTTAGCATGCTACGAAACTCTGGAGCCAATCCCCATATGTAGCGCTCAATGCGATTAAATTCGGGAGTCACCAGATAGGGGATCACTATTGACAGATCATGGAACCTTCGAGTATAACCAACAATGTCCGCACCTTCCATGGACAGGTTCCAAAACTCAGTCTCCAACCTTTGGAGTTCAGCACGAGAACAATACATCTCCCTCATTCTTTCCTTCAGCTCATCCCACGTCATACCATACGCGGCATCATCACCCAGAGTCTGGACTTGCAAATTCCACCAAGTCAAAGCCTCATCAATGAACAACCCAGTAACAAAAGTGACTTGCTGGTCCGTGGTACACTTGCTCATGCGGATAGTGGAATCAGTCTTCTCCGTCCAGCGCATGAAAGCCACTGCACCTCCTGTGCCGTCGTAGTTCAGTGGCTTGCAGTCGAGAAACTGCTTGAAGGTGCAGCCTGGAATTGATCCAACCAATTCACATGTGAGCAACCAATGAAACCATGAAACAAAGACCGTTCATAAATTTCACCATGTTTAGCAAATCATCTTAAGGTTACCTTGAGTTGCGTTTCCTCCAGATGAATCTCCATGTCCATTACGTCTAGTACCGCTTGGTCCTCCACTGTGTTCAGTACGGTTCGCCTCGTACTGGGCGATAGCTCCGGAGATCCTTTCTTCCAGCAGGGAGTTCAGTTCTTTAGCAGTCCTCGACATCGGAGGAGGAGGGGTGAGGGGGATATGAGGTGTGAGTGGGTGTAGCTGGGACCGTAGAGGAGACATCATCAGTAGGATATGCCTCTAGGCCAACGGTCCGAAGTGCAGTTGAAGTATTTGACTCCTCAGGGTCGGAATCAAAAGGGATATCGACAACCGGCACAACAGTCTGACCAACCCCCAAAACAGCAACGTGAGTGGGAGTATGAGGAGGTGTAGAGACACTGGTAGGAGTGGATGGCACAACAGACATAGCGTCATCATCATCACCAATCGGGTAAACTCTCAGCCCAGCAGCAAAAAAGGGCCGCAGTTATCACTGAATCGGAGGAATCGGTATCAGACTCGAAGTCGGAATCGAAAGGAATATCGGCGACGAACACAACAGGAGAGGCCACACTATAATCCAGGTCATCAACGAAAGACCAGTCTTTGTCAGGGATGGCGGCAAAAGGAATAGCATGAATGAGAATAGGCTCAACGAAAAACCAGTCTTTTTAGACTTGATTTTTATTAATTGGGTTATCATATGTATAGCAAAGTCCATTCACATCACATCTTGCATTGATGATTTTAGGAAATTACCTTTACATGTTAGTTAAAAAGACAAACACGAACGCTGGTGATCAAAATGCTAGGAAAGCATTAAAAAAAAAATTACGCATGATATATTTTTTTAACTCATTTTTTCAGCTCATTATATATAAACACAATGAGGATTTAGTTAATAAAATCCATTTAACTATTTAAATAACTACACAATTAGTTATAATCAAGACCTATAATGAATCCTCAATATATCATACATGTGTTATAAGTACACACATGTTTTATAAACAAATAAATGTGTAGATGGCACATTTAAAAAGTTGTAATAATCTAATATATTATTTAACTTAGATAGTACATCTAAACTCACATGGGTATGATGAAATTGCATATTCTACTTTGACAAACTTTTCACCAACTCAATATTTGCACCTTAGGGTGAAGGGAGTGGCACGGCAAACCCATCGGCAAAGGAAAATGCCGATCGGGAACACCGCCGCCACCCCTTATAAACCGCTCGGCAAACTCAAGTATCGGTATGTGGTCACCGATCGACAAAGGCTAGCCGACAACCTCGGTTTGTGTGTGTAACGGCATTATTGCCGTTTAATCATAAAAAAAAAAAATACTTTTTATTAATATAAATCAACATTTTACACCCAACATTTCTCCAAACCTTCTCCAAACATTCAACCAAATTATACATTCTGCTTCTCTTTTTGCAAATGGAAGGCTCAAGCAAACGCGATGGCAAGGCAACTAAACGGGGCGGCTCGAGGACGAGTGTGCCAACTCAACGGGGCGGCTCGAGTGGTTCAACTCCGCCGTATCATCCGCAACTAGGCTTCGCCACACATAGCCAACCTCCATTTTTTTATAGCCAAGGCATGCAACCGACTTACGGGTTCAACACCCAACCCCATCCAAATTTTTCGCCGCATAACTATTTTCCACAGGGTCCGACCACGGTTGCTCCAAATATTTATGATTCCCTAGACGACCAAAACACTTTTGACCCGTTTGGTTTTCAAACCCCATCCTCACAACGAGCCGATGTGGAAGATGAAGACGACGAAGAATTTGTGGCGGAAACTCAAGAGCAATATGATGACGAAGACGAAGGCCACCATCAAGAAGAACCCGCAAACGAGCCGAGAGGGAAGAGTGGTAAAGCGAAACGGGAAAATTGGACTCCTATACAAGAGGAGGCATTGGCCAAGGCTTGGGTTCATTGCACCTTAGACAAAAGAAATGGCAACCAACAAAAGAAGAATAGTTTTTGGGGCAAAATTCTTAAGCACTTCAACAACACGATCGGAGGAAGCAGCCGAACCCATCATCAGGTCCGCTCCAAGATGATTACCATGCACGGAAAGTTGAAAATATTCAACGGGTTTTATCAGCAAGCGGTAAACTATTTAATATTCATACGTTTAATTTTTACCCAAAAAAAATACCTATTTTTTTCTGTAATTTATTATTTTAGGACCGTTTACGTCCAAGCGGATCCGACGATTCTTGGGTCTTGAAGCAAGCGTTTAAGGATTACAAGGAAAAAGAACGTCATGAGTTTGCTCATATGGCGGCGTGGGAGGTCGTCCGAAGTCAAGAAAAATATAGCCAAGTTCCGTTGTTGGGTGAAGACGAAAGCTCGGGCTCGAGTTCAAAAAGAAAGTCGTCGGACTCGGGTAATTACCATCCGGATACACCGAATGCCGAGTTCACGAGTGGCCATCAAACTATCCCCGACATGAACGTGGATCCCTCGCCACGAAGACAAAAGAAGAGGGATAAAAAAACCAAAGCCGCCCCTTCTTCAAGCGACGATCCAAGAGACATAACCACTAAATTTGAAGAATATAGGGCGATGAAAAAAGAGTTGATGGATATCAAAAGGGTGCGAGAGGAAAAATATTTGGCGTTGGCCAAGAAGCAAGACGAAAATATGCGCCAGGCTAAATTCTAAATTCGACAAGGACTTGAAGACGTACAACCGGCCTCACGACAATGTTCCCCCAGCAATGTTGGAGATCACGCTCGCACGAAAACGCGAGATAGCCGAAAAGTATGGATGGCCGTGTGATTTTTAATTTTTTTAGTCGTTGCGTTGTTTTAGTGTCGTGTAATTTTTATGAATTTTATGTTTTTTTTTTAAGTTTCATTTTAATGTAATTGTTTTTTTATTAATTTAATGTTTTGTTTGTTTTTATTTAACATATAATTTAAAAAAAAACAAAAAAAAAAGTTTGCCACTTTCAAGTGTCTAAACCATTGCCAACACTTTTCAGTAAAGTTTAAACTTTTTACCCTCTCTGACGTGACACTCTCTGATTGGTCAATTTTAAAGTTTGCCACTTTAACCTGTTTAACCACTGCCTTCACCCTTATTCTTCCAAACATCCACCATACTTTGTACTTGACATTTATTACAAGACCATCAAGTAAGCCCATACCATTTCCCTTGTTTGCTTTGGTCGATGGAAGCAAGAAAAAAAACGGCAATTAAAATATATTCATCAACTTTACACCCAACATATGTGCATGCTTGGTATTTTATAATCCAAAAACCACTTTCTTATCCCTCTCTCGTCTTGCAAAAATCTCAAGGGTTTGAAGTTCCAATTCCAAGATTGTCCATGAGTTCAAGTTCCCATTCTCTATACCTTCTCCTTGCATGCTTAAAGTGAATAATCACCATTTTAAATCTATGTTTATGAGGTCTAAAAGAATAGTTTTATATAAAAACATCACCCAAGTAGTGTTATATATCTTTACTTGAGAAGTTATGAAACTAACACTTAACGCAACTTGATTTTCTTGAAATAATTGGTGATATACTAAACTTACGAATGGATTTACAAAGATATTGTGTAAGTATCTTAGTATTAGGGCCGGCTCAAGGGAGAGTGAAATAAAGCAAGCACTTTGGGCCTCTACTTTCATAGGGCCTCAAATTCTAAAAAAAAATATATATATATTATATGTAGGTTATGTTGGATTTATGCTTATTGATATTGAGATTTATGATCTATAATTATGTATACACAAAGATGAAATATGAATAATAGGATCTAAAACAATTTTTTTCTTTTATTTTTTATGAAAAGGGCCACAATTTTTCTATCCGCTTTGGGCCTACAATATTTTGAGTCGGCTTTTCTTAATAGAGTTAAATGCTTGGTTGGTCCCTGTTGTTTGCGAAAATTGCAGACTTGGTCCCAGTGATTTACTAATTACAGAGTTTGTCCTAATAGTTGTAATTTTTACACTCGGGTGGTCCTTGTTACTAACCTCTGTTAAGTTTTTCTAGTTAAGTGTATGTAATGTCTGTTTTACCCCTAAACTTAAAAAACAAATAAAAATAAATGGACCCCACCCCATCCCCACCCTTCTTCTTCTTCCCCACTACATCTCCCTTTCCCTTTGATCATCATCACCGATAACCTCCCCCCACTCCTCTTATTCAAGTCCACCTCCGACCCATCAAACCAACTCTCCTCCTGGACCGCCTCAAACAACCCATGCACCACCTTCTTTGGAGTCTCCTGCCTCCACAACCGAGTCACCCGACTCGTCCTCGAAAACCTCAACCTCCAAAACCGATTCGACTCACGCACCTCCCTTACTCACCTCCGCACCCTTTCTCTAAAAAATAACAACCTCACCGGCCCCGTACCAGACCTAACAAACCTCACCTCCCTCAAACTACTCTTCCTATCCAACAACCAATTCTCCGGCAACTTTCCGGCGTCCCTACCCTCGTTATTCACTCTTTACCGACACGGTCGTTCGTTCAACAACTTCTCCGGCGAGATTCCGGCCACAATTAACCAAATGAACCATTTGATTACATTACGGTTGGAGCAGAACCGGTTTTCCGGTGATGTTACTGTATTGAAGTTGCAAAATTTACAGGAGTTTAATATCTCCAGTAATGAATTTTCGGTGATGTTACTGTGAGGATGAGGAATGGTAGAATGTGTGGTGGTGCCTCCATTGTTGTGGTGGGAGAAATGCAGTGTGGGATGGAGGTTATCGGTGATGATGATCAAAGGGAGAGGGAGATGTAGGGGGAAGAAGAAGGAGGGTGGGGATGGGATGGGGTCCACTTATTTTTATTTGTTTTTTAACTTTAGGGGTAAAACAGACATTACACACACTTAACTAGAAAACTTAACGGAGGTTAGTAACAAGGACCACCCGAGTGCAATTACAACTATTAGGACCAACTCTGTAATTAGTAAACCTCTGCGACCAAGTCTGCAATTTTCGCAAACCACAGGGACCAACCAAGCATTTAACTCCTGCTTAATATTTTATTTGGTAGTTTCGTTAAAATAAACGAGTTCATGTTGTTAACCTTTGAATCCAAACAGTATGTGTGTATCTATATTTTTGACACAAGTATGCATATATTTTAGTGATGATATATACACACATATATGTATGTATATGTGCGTGCGCACGCACGCGGACGTATATGTGTTCCTTGTAGTTTTTACTAGTAAGGTTTACTTGATAATATTTTTAGTAAAATGTCAAGGACTTGAATATTATGTAACAATATTATTTTGTATAAAAACATGGATTTAAGGGCGTATAAACTATTGTGGTGAAAACTATATATTTTATAAGTTTTATGTCGTTTACGAAACAAATGTGGCAATGATTATATATTTTGGGAGAATATATATTTTTAGTACTAGTTCGATCTTTCATAAAAATAGTCTCTAAAGGACTATATCATATTTTTGGGAGTTTTGCTACATAATATGCGTAGGTGAAATTAAAGGTTTTAAGTTCAAGGAATCGTTTAACAACTTTAAGCAATTATTTTAAATATTTACGTAGTTATCATGATTAGAAAACTGTAAAATACATAGTAGTATTTTTACAGGTACCTATACGATATATATTTGCGATTTATGTATTTGTACTAGCCAAGAAGCGAAATGTTCATTTTTATACAAGTATAGTATCTTGGGCCTATATGTGTAGGAATATATTGTATATTCTTTTTACACAAATACAGGTTATTTCAAGGTATATTTCTCTCAAAATAACTATATAATTTTATATGTGTACTTACTTATTTATCGATGGAGACTAGTTAGTTACCACTCTGTCACGGCCCCTGTCCCGGTTTTACCCATTTCAGAAGCCGCGGGACAGAAACAAATGGTATTGATGTTTAATTTGGCAGCGGAAATTTTAACCGGATCGTGAAAACTGAAAATGCCTAATTATTTTATTTCATAATTTGGGGCAAACCCCTTAATTTACATTAAAGGAATTTCACGAGGAAATTTCCTGTTTTACAAAACATGTTTGTTTATTTTACTGAGCCACCTCTTCAAGCTTTTAGTGCTTCACGACACTTTTTCCTGGGTCACAGTAAATCACCTGAAACATGTTTAAAAAAAGATTTTACCAGCGGGGAAATACTGGCGAGTCACTCAATTTGTACAAAACAACACATTTGTTATAGATTATAGTATAAGAGCGATTACAATTGCCACTATCTTATAATTATCTTGTCCAGTGTCACACCCTGGTGACGATGGTCATACCACTATGGGCCCTTTCACCCAAATAGTGATGATTATCACTGTTTAGGTTTGTCCGTCTAAAAGTGAGTACAGTAGTAATGTGCACAATACCCCACTTACTGCCAGTAATTTAAGATAACAAAGACTTACACCTGTAAAATATAACTTGAAAATAATTTAAGGTTTTGTAAAACAGTTTTGATAAAAAGAGAATGACTGACATTGCAAGTTTAGTTGGGCAGAGTTTAGCCTACTGATTAAGCCCGATAACCTAGTTAAATAACAATGCACACGAAACTAGGTCAGTAACTTAATACAACTTTTATGATAACTCACGAAATCAAAACTCACACGACGAATGACAAAGTATAGCCCAAATACAGGCAGCACTTAAACATCCATCGGACCGGTTTCAATCGATCGGACATTTTATCGTAGCAGTGATCGAGTTATTACCCTGTAATCGTAGCAGCGTATCGACCCTAAAATGCTCGTTTCTAAACAGAAAGTTTGTTGTTTTGAAAAGTTTTTCGAGCACAGCTGAAACCCCATGCACGTCCCATTTATAGCAATTTTCTGAGTCTCTCGCGGCCCAAGTAAACATTAATAAAACCTTACGCGTCCCGCGAGGGCCACCCTAGCTACGGCTAGGGTTGCCGTGTCACGCCGTAGGTCAGCCACGTGTCAGACACGTGGCATAAAGCTTATCTGGAGACTCAGTGTGCTGCCACGGCCCACGTAGACCCAGCTTAACTCTTACGCGGCCCGCGAGCGGTCCATAAATTTTGAATTTCTTGGTTTTTCATGAGGATTAGGGTTTTAGGGGTCCGGGTTTTCACTTACGGGTCGTTTTTGGACATTTTTGCAGGTCCTTACATCCTCCCCACCTTATTTGAAATCTCGTCCTCGAGATTTACTGAAATAGGTAAGGGTACTTTCGCTTCATTTCCGATTCCAGTTCCCATGTGTACTCGGGTCCTCTTTTTGAATCCCACTTTACTTTGACTAGCACCAATCTTTTGTGCTTGAGGAACTTAATCTTTCTGTCTTCTATTTGGAGGGGTATATCAACAAATTTTAACTTTTCATTTACCTCTACATCTTGAAGAGGTACTACCAGTGATTCGTCCGCTAAACATTTCTTGAGATTGGATACATGAAATACGTCATGTACCCCGGCTAACTCTTCAGGTAGTTGTAAGCGATAGGCAACTGGTCCTATCCGCTGGATCACTGGGAATGGTCCTATGTAACTTGGACTTAGCTTTCTCTTCTTACCAAACCGAACGATTCCTTTCCAAGGAGAAACTTTCAAAAGTACTTTGTCTCCAACCTGGAATTCTAACGGCTTACGTCGATTGTCTGCATAACTCTTCTGGCGATCTCGAGTCATTTTCAGTCTTTCCTTGATTTGAGTTATCTTGTCGGTGGTTTCTTGTACAATCTCGGGACCTGATAATTGGCTTTCTCCTATTTCTGTCCCGCACACTGGAGTTCTACATTTTTGTCCATATAGTGCTTCAAATGGAGCAGTCTCGATGCTTGCATGGTAACTATTGTTATAGGAGAATTCTATTAAGGGTAGGTGGTCATCCCATTTTCCTCCAAAATCTATTACACATGCCCTGAGCATGTCTTCTAGGGTTTGAATTGTCCTTTCACTTTGCCCATCAGTCTAAGGATGATAAGCAGTGCTTAAATTTAATCGCGTCCCCATGGCTTCTTGGAAACTTGTCCAGAAATGTGAAGTGAAGCAACTATCCCTATCTGATACAATAGAGGGTGGGACTCCATGTAAGGATACTATCTCATCTACGTACAACTTTGCTAACCTTTCCATGCTAAAGGTTTCCTTCATTGGAAGGAATGAGCTGATTTGGTTAATCGATCTACAATCACCCAAATTGCATCGTTACCTTTCCTGGTCTTGGGTAACTTAGTAACAAAGTCCATTGTTATTAGTTCCCACTTCCATATAGGCGTTTCTAACTGTTGAAGTAGACCTGAGGGTTTCTGGTGTTCTGCCTTAACTTGTGAACAAGTTAGGCACTTAGAAACATACCTAGCTATGTCCTTCTTCATTCCTATCCACCAGAAATTATTTCTTAAATCTTGGTACATCTTGTTGTTACCGGGATGCATCGTATATCTAGATTTATGGGCTTCTTCTAAAATCTTATCTCTTAAATTTCCTTGTTTAGGTACCCAAATTCTTTTCTTATGGAATTCCATCGGCCCCTCATTCTAATTCCTTTATTCGTCCTTTCATTCCTTCAACATCATCCTTGATTGTTGTTTCCTGAACATTCTTCAGTTGTTCCATTAAATCTAATTGTAAACTTAATCTAAGAGCACGAACTCGTCTTTGTTTCTCATGATACTTACGACTTAGGGCATCTGCTACTACATTTGCCTTTCCTTCGTGATATTGAATATTACAGTCGTAATCACTTAAAATTTCCATCCATCTTCTTTGCCCCATGTTCAATTCTTTTTGCCTAAATATGTACCTTAAACTCTTACGATCTGTATAGACGGTAAACTTACTTCCGTATAGATAATGCCTCCAAATCTTAAGGGCAAAAATTATCGCTCCTAATTCTAAGTCATGAGTCGTATAATTCTCCTCGTGCTTCTTCAACTGCCTTGATGCGTACGCAATTACCTTTTTACGTTGCATCAATACACACCCTAATCCAAGTTTAGAAGCGTCACAGTAAACTTCAAAATCTTCCGTTCCTTCTGGTAAGGCAAGGATCGGGGCATTTGTTAATCTTTGCTTTAAAATCCTAAAGGCCTCTTCTTGCTTGGATCCCCATTCAAACTTAACATTTTTACAGGTTAGCTTAGTTAATGGCACAACTATTTTTGAAAAGTCTTTAATGAAGCGCCTATAGTATCCAGCTAATCCTAGAAAACTTCTAACTTCCATAGCTTACTGTGGGACCTTCCACTTGGTGATTGCTTCTATCTTGGAGGGATCTACGTGAATACCTTCGTGATTCACCATATGTCCTAAAAATTGTACCTCCTGTAGCCAAAATTCACACTTCGAGAATTTGGCATAAAGCTTTTCCTTTCTTAACAAAGTTAAGGGTGCATGCAGGTGCTTACAATGCTCCTCCTGGATTTTGGAATAAATAAGTATATCGTCAATGAAGACAATTACAAATTTATCCAAATACAATTTACAGATCCTATTCATCATGTCCATGAATGCTGCAGGGGCATTTGTTAATCCAAAGGGCATAACTGTAAACTGGTAATGACCATACCTAGTCCTGAAAGCAGTTTTAGGTATGTCTTCTTCTTGTACCTTTAATTGATGATATCCGGAGCGCAAATCTATCTGAGAGAAGTATCTAGCTCCCTGAAGTTGATCGAATAGATCATCAATCCTAGGTAATGGGTATCGATTCTTAATTGTAACCTTATTCAGTTCCCAATAATCGATACACATTCGCATCGAACCATCCTTCCTTTTCACAAACAACACCGGTGCTCCCCACGGGGATGAACTAGGTTGTATGAATTCCTTACTTATTAATTCATCTAATTGCTTTTTCAATTCCAACATTTCGGTAGGTGCTAACCGATAAGGTGCCTTAGCTATCGGTGTAGTTCCAGGAATTAGATGAATTCTAAATTCTACTTCCCTATTGGGCGGTAATCCAGGTAGTTCTCCTGGGAATACATCTGGGTATTCTGATACTACTGGAATTTCCTTGAGTTCCTGACTTTTAGTGTTAATGATTACCGAAATCATATACACTATTCCTTGTTTTCATTCATAACTAGCTACTGTCATTACTGAAATGAATTTCATTGGCTTACGTGGCTTATCTCTTGTAACCACAATTATTTCTCCTGTGGGTGTACGTATCTCTATGGAATTCTTATCACAGAGGATTCGAGCATGGTTGGCTACTAACCAATCCATTCCTAGCACGACATCGAATCCAGCTAAATTCATAGGTAACAGGTTTGCAGAAAATTTATGGTCTGAGAGTTCTATCTTTCCTTCTTGCAAAACCTTATCTATGTTAACAGAATTTCCATCTGCCGTTTCTACCGTATAAATCTGCCTAAGTTTGGTTAAAGGGAGGTTAAGAGCTTGGCAGAATGAAGTATTGATAAAACTTTGGTTTGCACCAGAGTCAAATAATACTTTTGCGTAAACACCATGTACAAGAAACGTACCAGCTATCACATCGGGAATCAGATCTGCTTCTTGCGTGGTTAGCTGGAAGGCTCTTGCATTTTTCTTGTTAGTAGCTCCATCAGTTGTTTTTGCCTTGTTGTCAGCTGGCTTGACCAGTTTCAGGCAGTCTGGTCTAAAATGTCCAGCTTCTCCGCAGTTGAAGCAAATTGTTGATCACTTCCTCCTGCATTCTTCTTCTTGGTGCCCCAGAATTTTGTAGAAATTACAGTACCCCTTACATTTTCCAAAATGCTTTCTTTTACAGGTACTGCAAATTGGAGCAGTGGAGGATTGCCCAGTTCCTTTTTTCTTGAAAGTATTACCCTCACGAAAATCTTGGGTAATCTTTTAGGCCAATTCCTTCTTCCTGTTTTCTTCTCGGGTACGTACCAGTCCATCGGTTAAGGTGTTGGCCAGTTCGACCGCATCGTCAATGGTGCGGGGTCTCACAGCTTTGACGATATCACGAATCTCGCTAATCAAACCCCAAATATAGCGAGAAATAAGTACCGATTCTGGCGAAGCCAGAGTTGGTACAATTCTAGCATACTCGAAGAATGTCGAAGTATACCCTCGACAGTCAACATCCACCATTCGGTGGTTCAGGAACTTATTTGTCATTTGTTCCTTTTCATATTCGGGACAGAATTTTCTTTGCACCAATCTCTTAAATTATTCCCAATTCATGGCATAAGCCTTGTCACTTCCTTTGGCTTGTAGTACAGTGTTCCACCATTCTAACGCCCCTTCTTTAAAAAGGTGGGACGCATACATAACCTTGTCTTACTCAGTACATTTGCTTATTTTAATCACTGCTTCGGTTTTCTCCAACCATCGCAGTGCGGCAGTTGCCCCTTCATTGCCTGCAAATTCAACCGGTTTACAGGCAAGAAATTCTTTATAAGTGCAACCAGGTGTTGCAGCTTTCATTTTCTTAAGAAATGGGGCTTGAACCACATCATTATTAATATTGTTGCCGCCTCCATTTACACTGTTACTGAAATTGTCATCACGAGTACGTTTGTTGTGGGTAGCTTGTGGAGGTTCAACTGGATTTCTGGCAGCACCAATGATTGCTGGAATAGCATTGGCTATTCCCTGAGCAATGATATTTTCTATATATTGTCTATTAAGAAATTGGTCTTCATTATTTTGTTCAGATTGGTTAACTTCATTTGCCGGTTGGTTTTCTGCGTTTTCCATCTGAATCATGAACCATATATACAAATTATTGTCACAAAATAAATAGCGACCAAACACACAACAGGGCAATCACACATAATCAACACGTATACCCAAAATTGTCGACCTTGCGAATTTTATATTTTATATATATTAGTATGCATCAATACACACCGATTATCTTACAAAAGTTTTATTTTAATTATTATTATACAATATTATATTATTACTATTATTATTATATTGTTTTTATATTATTATTACACAACCACATCATCAGCGTCAGCTGGCCTTTCAGAAACGACACTCCCTCTCGTCGTATTTCCTTGAGATCTTCTCCCCCATTTCCCTAATCCTATTTCCCGCGTTCACCAGTTCTTCGCCATAATGGCGGAGTTCAGCTAAGTTTTCGATGCTCATAGTGGGTACGGTGCAGGTTCAGGATCAAACTGAGGAAAATAGACATTGGGATTATTCATGAAGTTCTGAAATTGCCAGTCACTTGTCCACCATTCCCCCAATCCTCCGGGTAGAAGCTGGTGGTTGACAATGGGGTCCGGAACTGCCGGTGCCACATTAATCGGAAGTTCAGATTGGGCTGGGAAACTGAAGAGGTTTTCATCGACAGGTCCAATGAGATCACAATTTGCAAGTTTTCGATCAAGCTCCTCCCAGGGTGGCATCTTCTAGGCCTGACCCGAACTTTCCCCTATCTCCTTTCCTTTCCCTTTTTGATCCTCAGTCTTTTTAACCTTCTGGGCGGCTGGCTTCTTCCTACATCCGCGTTTCCAGTCCAAGATTCTCCTCCTCTTTTTCGGCTTTGGTTTCTCCTGAGCTTTGAATTACATTGGTTCTTCAGTGTCTGCCTGATAACCGGAAAGGTCTCTGGGGACTACCATATCAGCAGAATGGATGGTGAGGTTCTGAAGAGCTTCAGACAACTCATTCATGATGTTAGCACACATGATGAAATACACAAATTTAAGTTAAAATTTTATTTATTAAGTTAAATTGTTCACAGAATCACAGAATGGCAATTTGGAAGATTAAGTATTTCTAAATACTTAACTGGCTTAAATCAGTAGCTCTGATACCACCTTTTTCTGTCACGGCCCCCGTCCCGGTTTTACCCCGTTCAGAAGCCGCGGGACAGAAACCCGTGGTATTGATGTTTAATTTGGCAGCGGAAATTTTAACCGGATCGTGAAAACTGAAAATGCCTAATTATTTTATTTCATAATTTGGGGCAAACCCCTTAATTTACATTAAAGGAATTTCACGAGGAAATTTCTTGTTTTACAAAACATGTTTGTTTATTTTACTGAGCCACCTCTTCAAGCTTTTAGTGCTTCACGGCACTTTTTCCTAGGTCACAGTAAATCACCTGAAACATGTTTAGAAAAAGATTTTATCAGCTGGGAAATACTGGCGAGTCACTGAATTTGTACAAAACGACACATTTGTTATAGATTACAGTATAAGAGCGATTACAATTGCCCCTATCTTATAATTATTTGGTTTAGTGTCACACCCTGGTGACGATGGTCATACCACTATGGGTCCTTTCACCCAAATAGTGATGGTTATCACTGTTTAGGTTTGTCCGACTAAAAGTGAGTACAGTAGTAATGTGCACAATACCCCACTTACTGCCAGTAATTTAAGATAACAAAGACTTACCCCCTGTAAAATATAACTTGAAAATAATTTAAGGTTTTGTAAAACAGTTTTGATAAAAAGAGAATGACTCACATTGCAAGTTTAGTTGGGCAGAGTTTAGCCTACTGATTAAGCCCGATAACCTAGTTAAATAACAATGCACACGAAACTAGGTCAGTAACTTAATACAACTTTTACGATAACTCACGAAATCAAAACCCTCACGACGAATGACAAAGTATAGCCCAAATACGGGCAGCACTTAAACATCCATCGGACCGGTTTCAATCGATCGGACATTGTATCGTAGTAGTGATCGAGTTATTACCCTGTAATCGTAGCAGCGTATCGACCCTAAAATGCTCGTTTCTAAACATAAAGTTTGCTGTTTTGAAAAGTTTTTCGAGCACAGCTGAAAGCCCCATGCACGTCCCATTTATAGCAATTTTCTAAGTCTCTCGCGGCCCGCGTAAACATTAATAAAACCTTACGCGACCCGCGAGGGCCACCCTAGCTACGGCTAGGGCTGCCGTGTCACACCGTAGGTCTGCCACGTGTTAGACACGTGGCATGAAGCTTTCCGGAGACTCAGTGTGCTGTCGCGGCCCGCGACCCAACTTAACACTTACGCGGCCCGCGAGCGGTCCATAAATTTTGAATTTCTTGGTTTTTCATGAGGATTAGGGTTTTAGTGGTCCGGGTTTTAACTTACGGGTCGTTCTTGGACCTTTTTGCAGGTCCTTACACACTCGGGTTGAGATATTTATTTATTTTATAAACCTGAACACGTTCTCCATACGAGAATCCAAAGATGAGTTATAATAATTTTTAGGAATATTGGATTTTAATAATCTTAACTATTCGTCGTTGGCCGCCAACACTCCCAACTTAAAAAATAAGCACTGACAGTTCCAACTATTAACATATTGGCCTCCAATGGACCCTGCCTAACAGAACCCTAACGCCGTTAGTCTCTGGCAGCCGGAAAAACGTTTTTGACCGGAAAACTCAATATTTTCATCTCAAACCTCTTTTTAACCTTATTACGGATCTTTAAGAACCTTTTTCTAGTAAAAGCCCAATTATTGAAATCGTCGGAAAACTCTTTTTTTTTGTCGGAAAACTTCTTTTTGGCTGCAAAACTCAACTTTTTGGCCAGAAAACTTAACATCATCCCAAACCTCTTTGTAACCTTAGATCGGACCTTTAGAAACCTTTTTTTGGCCAAAAACGGTTTTCTGGCGACCGGAGACTAACAACATAAGGGTTCTGTTAGTCAGGGTCCATTGGTGGCCAATATGTTAATAGTTGAGACTGCCAGTGGTTATTTTTGAAGTTGGGACTGTTGGCGGCCAACGACGAATAGATGAGATTATTAAAATCAAATATTCCTAATTTTGATCATCTATATTTATATATATTTTCAATAAATATATATATTTTCGAGAAACAAAAGGAATATCACCACAGTTCATCGAATCAAAACGTTTTAAAACACGACAAATATTCCTATCGAGTCTAGCTAGTTGGGTGAATATTATACATGATCAACTTGCGTGTTAGAGGTATTCCAATAGACCTTAAGGTGTCCTTTGTTTGTATTAGGGCACGAGAAGGTTGGTTATTACAAACTTCAGGCCTTGCTTGTACTTGTTTGATAGGTGGACTATTATGCTTTGCCGACCATATGAGTTTCAAAACCTCTTTTTAAATGTTTTTGCTTTTAAATATTGGGGGGGGGGGGAGAAAACATGTTATCAACATTTATTTCGATACGAATTGAGAACCAGAACGTACATATGAGAGAATGTACATATGACACAGTCGTTTTGGGACAACGTTGACTTGGGTCTAGGGTTACATAAGTAGACTGTAGACATGAATTATCACGACAAAGTCCCCTGGCTTATCTATGATCATTAACTCTTGGAGACGTGGGAAATATGGATAGATCTATTCGGGTTAACACCCCACCCGTGGTTAGTCGCGCTTACCATGATTGGAGGTAAAGCGGGTGATATTGTCCTTAGGTGTATTAAATGTTTTGGCGATAGAACATTTGAGGGGCAACAGTATTGATCATTTTTTGACAATACCATATAGAAACGAAGTCAGTCTTGATCGTAGAGCTCATGGAAACTAGACGCCTGAAACAGTATTGGTCTTTGTGGCAATACTCGAGACAGTGGACACGAAATACGGTATTGGTTTTTGTGGAAATACCTATATTTAAGACTTTTGTGGTTCACGGGTAAATTATTATTTTGAAACATGTAATATTATGTGACATTTTGAAACAAATGGTATTTTAAAGACATTTGGCTTTCTGAAACATTTGGTACATTGAAAGTGTTGTTATTTTCAAAACTAGAAACGCGATGCTTTTTGAAACTTTTGTTGTTTATGAAAGACGTACTTTTGAAACGCACAAACCTGTGAACTCAGAAATTTTATAGTTGACGTTTTTAAACATGATTTTTCTCAAGTTTTATATTTTGGCAATGACACGGTTGGAATAGGTGGAACATTAGGGTTGGGAATTCTAGAGGAAGCATAGATGGAAATGCGTTCATTTTTTAAAGGTCTTAGACGATATTTTCTGTTGCATTGCATTGGTACCAATAGGCATGACTAGCCCTCCAGATAATCGTACCTAGGATTAATAAATTTGATTATGGCCTTGCTACGAGAACCAAATACTTTGTTTTAAGACAACTAGCAAAGGTAAATACTTTTACCCTATTTTGCTTTAAAAACTTAGGATATGTCATTAGCCACTTGGGGTGGGTATTATATAAATGAGCAAATGCTTTCATAAATATAAGAATCCGGTTTAATCCCTATTGCTTAATTAACATTAAACACTTGGGGGTTAATGGTATCGTGTCCGGGCGTCCCGGCTCATTAAATAGAAATGCCATATAAAACATGCGCGAGGTTGTAGGCATACACCCGGAAGACGTTATATTAAAGATGGTGTTGTTGATCAGTTCTGTTTAAAACATAAAGGAAAACAGGAATAGCATACCTTTGATTGCATCAGTAGAGAATCCAGTCAGAGACGCAACCACGGAGTTTGACATAGTTGTCAGTTTGATCTGGTTCCTCCTTAGGGTGTAAAGTGATGATGGTGATGAACCGAAAGTAGGGTTGATTTCGGTTAGGGAGAGAGAGACAAATTTGATGTTATGGGGTTGTTTTTATTGTGTAATTGTCTAACCCTTAACCTCTCTAATAATCTCCTTATATATACACCCAAGAGGAAACCTAATTAGTTAATAAGGGTAATATGGTCCATCAACAATTACCAACTAATTATTAATAGGTTATTAATATATTTTGATCTATATTATATAAATGATAATGATGGCTACTAGATTAAATATAAATAAATAAATATTTAATCTTACATTCTCCCACTTAGCCGAATAATCATTTATCATGAGTATTAGATTAGTCTGATCAGAAGTTAATACTCATTTTAGCCTTAAACAAGTACTATAGCAGAGAAATACAGCCGTTGAATCATTATGCGACTCAGGACCCCCATTAGTCATACTATAGCCTTAATTTAAAACCTAACAGTTATGATCAAAATAAGTAAGCCCTTTAACGTTTGATTTGTATTTATAGTTGTCTATATGTCATTACACCGGCAGAACATATGTAAGAGACATACAAAATCAAACTGATGAGGAATATTAAAAGTTAATCATTCATAGTACGATATGCAGTTGTACATAGTCATCAATAAACCCGTGATTATTATAAGCGCTTACATAATAGTTATGGGCGATAGACTTTTAGTTATAGGATCCTTAAGCATACCACGAATGCATTCGATACAAAAATTTAGTTTCCTCAATTCGTTCATAAACGAATAATTAATTGCGTATCGAAATTTAATGCAGCACCTCTCGAACTGTTACTGTTCAAGGAGACATGGTAGCTGACTTTATCACAACAAGTCTTCAAAACATTAATTATATGGAGTTAATAAACTCATGAGTCCACTGATAAATTTCCAACAACATTTAGTGACTATGTTATGTCGTTATAACTTAGGTTGTTGATATCAGTCTATTATGACTCCTCCATGAGATAGGTTTTGTCTGTTGTCATAAAGATATACCCGAAATTACATTTTGTCATCTTTGAATATTACAAAGTTAGAGTAATAAACCGGTTTGAGTTCTCACTTCTTCTTTAAATTATAGCCTCTCGTTTCTTTTAAAGATATTGTAATACTCTATTAAATGCTTCACATTAATCTAGACATATCTAGTGTGTTGCAATGTGAGTAATATCTAAACGAGTATAGACTTGAACTTACATAAGGCTTCTAATTAATGAAGCATAAGTAAATAATATCGTTTATCATATTATCCTCTAAATGAGAGCATTAATGTTTGTTACATATGTAAGGACCCATTTAATGTTAAACTTATGGAACGGAAGTAATGTCCCATTTGGTCTATCTCAACATGTTATGATATCTATTATGTAAGAGATATCTCTGAGATCTATTATATCAAAGTTTGTGTTAACAATGCTTTGACTTATGTAACATCTACTTGTCAAAAGAATATCATCTATATAGACAAGTTTATCTTAGTTGCTCCCACTCATCTTGAGGTAGGTACATTATTCCACTTGGTTGTTGATGAAAATAATTGCGTTAAGATTTCATCACATTATGATGTTTGCATTAAACCATACATGGATTTTATTGGCTTATAGACAAACTGTTCTTTAACTTTAAGTTTAGAACTTTCAGATTGTTTTATGAACATGTAAATATGTCAGCCAGTTGTTAGGGAAAGTTGTTTTAATGTTCATCTAATGTAGCTCAAAACTATTATAAGCTACTAGAACAGTGATGATCCTAAAAGAAATCTTTTGTTAGATATGTAAGAAAGATTCTTTAATAATTTATCTCTTCCTGAGTACAACCTTTGACAATCAATCATGCTTCTTTGTGTCTTAACGTTTATATCAGGATTTGGTTTAGTTATGAACACTCTTAGGTAATTCAATCGAATCCCAAACGTTATACGAACACATAAAACAGTTTTACTAGAAAACAGTTTTATTCTATTTAGAAGATTAATTGACGCTAATGGCTTACTTAGGAGAGATAGGATCGGTAAACTTTTCCAAAGTCCATTTCAACTTCAATTAGGGAGGTTATATAATCATCAAAGTTAGTAGGCTTTTAAACCTAGATGACCTCCTGAGTTGATTATTGGGTTTGTTATAAGTTTCAGTTTTATGGATTAGCTCTTGGTTAGGTTGCTATCATTTTCAGGATTCTAAGTTTGTAAGAGTTGGTGCAGTATGGTGTACAAGAGGTGCAATCGGAGTTAAATTTGGAGTAAAATTTAATGACACTCTTCCCCCCGCCTCTTGTATTCCTTGCAAGTCATGATAAGGACTTTGACTGCTCCCACTGACCTTAGAAATCTTTAGGAACTCAACATGCTTAGGGTCAATATTTAATGACCAACAAATTCTAATAGAGAAACACAAATTAATGACGTTAGTCGTTATAGTTTCTCTTGTTGAAGATTATGTTAGTTTAGGTAAGAAATCTAAGTGTGCCCGCAATTAAGCAACAATGAAACTTTTGTAAGTGTAGCATTAGATTTTAAGGAGGCAAGTTATGATAGAACAGTGTCAAGATGGAGCAGTGTCTTGTACAAGAAGTGTAAATTTAGGTAATGTAAAATTTTCACTCCCCCACCTCTTGCAACTATTTCAAGTTATTATTAAGACACTTAATGCTCCCACTGATCTTTGATATCTCTAGAAATGCTACAAGAGAAGTTTCAATGAGCTACGTGACGTGGGAACCTATCATATATACGTTAGACTTTATTTGATTTCTTTAATGTCCAGATATCATAAGAAACTTTAGGGACATATTTAATAGAAATCTTATTAAGTACATATATGAATAGATTTCTTTAAGACCATGGGTCATACGCGACAAAATTTAGATACAAGTTGATAGTCTTTTAATGATAAATGAATTATGTCTGAATATTCCATTTGGAATAAGTTCCACGAATGTCAATGAATGACTTATGATGGACCCATACTTATTCCTTAAGCCAAGTAATATTTAAGGCTATAACGTCATGATTGAAAATCACTTAGAATGAGATTAGATAAGAAATCATCCTCATTAACCATGTCATGATTTCTCATGAATTTTGGTTATAATGGATGTAATTTGTAAGTCTCATTTTCCTTTTGTCAAATTTTTTATTTGCATGATGACAAAAGTTGTGAAAGTGTAAGGTATCATCTAGTTTTATCTTAATAATGTTTCAATCCAGATATTTAGAACAAATAAGATGAGAGTTTAAGATAAGTGTGACTTTATGTTGACTATGCAAACCTCACAACCTTCATAACATTGCTTAATTATGATACTATATTCTGATTAATACTCAGAATATATGTACGGTATCGAAAAACGTTGTTAGAAGACTGCTTATTATTGTTCTTATAGCCTTAACATTTAATTTTGTCACTAACTCGCATGTTAGTTATTTGTTAACTTCTGGTAAGGAAACGTTTAAAAAACTAGAGTCAACTAATCATGTGTTAATAGGAATATTATGATTAGTAGACTTAAATATCTTTAATAAGTGACTATCTAATTAATTCATCCAACTGCTCTTTAGAATAATGGATAGTCTCGTTGCTTATGTCTAGTCCAATGACATAATTATGCAGTGAGATTTTCCCTTGAAGAACCTCAAAGTTGGATTTTTTACTTGTAATTTGTCTATGGACCTTAGAACAATCCTCTTTTAAGGTTTTAAGTGGTTGTAAGGTGAGTAACAACTTATTTTCCAGCTTCAAACATTTATTTCTTTGTACATATGTTGCTTATCAACACACTCATTATACTTTGGTATGTTTGAGTGTTATAGTTGATTTATAAGGCATCAAATTGTACAAGTGAAAATCTTAATATGTAATGTACTGGAAAATGTACTTATTTCCATGCGTAAGCCCTTAACTTAATGGGTCATGGTATTGTACATTATTATGTATTCACATATACCACTTAACTTTATAGTTTAGAATTTTAAAAGAAGGCATGCATCTTAGGAGTTCTAGTGATTATTCCATATATAAGAGATTAGCCTTAGGAAAGACTTAATCTGAAATAACTTCAGTGATAGCATTATGTTAGAGAGTTCTTGATGATCATAAGAGACATCATGTTCGATTTGTCCTAATCATCATGCTCTAATTTTCTTCTTTATAATCTTTATCAGAAGAGAGCAATATGATTATCGTGTCTTAAGAAATAATCAAGGATTTAATTTAAGAGCTAATTCTAATAGAAACTTTAAATAAAGCAAACATTTTAGGTTTAGAAATTAAAGTGGATGAGATATATGTAGAAGTAAATTATAGTGAGTAAAATTATGGGTACTAAGAATAAGACAGACGAAATGATCATAAAATTAATTAAGGATCATTAATATAAGGATCATTATGTGAAGAGATTGTGATATGTCTATTACTAACATCAAAATAATAGACTTAGTAAAATTCTACTTAAACAAAGACAAAACAGCTTTGGCCAGAAGTGTAATCATTTAAGTATGTGTGCAAAGTAATCGTGACAAATCAGCTTTGGCCAGAAATGAGACAATCACTTTAGTTATGCACTTGTCAAACATGCTAAACATAAATGAATTAAATCAGCTTTGGCCAGAATTAAGACATTTCACGTGTGTAATGCATACTCAACATAGCCTTTTATAATACTTGAACAATAAATAGATGTATTAAATCAGCGGCCAGAAATGATACATCAGAAGCTCATTCAAGTTAAGCTAGTTTGGTTTTGTAAAACATTATTTGATCCTTATTAATTAATTAAGTATAAACAAAAACAAGTATTTAATAGCAAACCACCTATTAGCGCGGATCGAACTCCGCGGTGAGTTCGCTGGGGGGTTCGGGGCGGGAGCCCCGAAAAAATTTTTTAGGTCACATTAAACAGCATAAAAAATAATGAGGTTTCGAGTTGGGTCTCGACTAAGTTATGAGATCTCGAGTCCCAACCTTAGTCTCGAGTCGTAATCATGGTCTTGACTAGTGTGTTTTATGAGATCTCGAGTCCATACTGAGATCTCGAGTCGCAACCATGGTCTCGAGTGGCGAAGAATGAAGCCTTTAGTCGAAAACGCAGTGATCTCGAGTCGAGACTGTTGTCTCGAGTTGTGAAGTTTTGATCCCTTATGATCTCGAGTCGAGATCTTGTAGTCTCGAGTCGAGACCTGATGGTCTCGAGTTGTAAGCTTCTGTTCTCGAGTTGTAAAGATTTGATGACCTTTATGATTTCGAGTCGAGACCTTGTGGTCTCGAGTAGAGACCTTGTGGTCTCGAGTCGAGATCTGATGGTCTCGAGTCGTAGTCTGATGGTCTCGAATCCTCTGTTAACAGCTGTTTATTGTGATAATAACTGAAACTCGAAATTTAAGGGATTTTGGGATAGTATTTCCTATTTTATTTCTGATCTAAACTTATCAAAAGATTTCGAAAATAATAACTGAAAATCTATTAACAGTTTTCGAAATTTTAATAGATAAAATTAAGATCAAAATCATGAAAAACATCCACTAATCCAAATTATATTCCAAAATAAGGGAATTTTCGAGTTTTCGCTTAGAACAATATGATGAACCCTAAAAAAATAAAACATAATTCTGGGTTCCGAAATCTTGATTTTAAGACTTTCTTTAATGGATTTCGAATATTAGTTTACCCATTATAATTTCGAGTCAATTTATCAAACATATTTTTTTTTTGAAAACAGGGATTTCGGTGCCATTTAACTCGAAAACAGCCGTGACTTTTAAGGCTTTAAAAAATTTTCGTTTTCCAGATTTTTGATCCCAGAATAATGGATACAAATCCAGAACTGATTTATCAACATACGCTCTGATACCACATGTTGATCAGTTCTGTTTAAAACATAAAGGAAAACAGGAATAGCATACCTTTGATTGCATCAATAGAGAATCCAGTCAGAGACGCAACCACGGAGTTCGACATAGTTGTCAGTTTGATCTGGTTCCTCCTTAGGGTGTAAAGTGATGATGGTGATGAACCGAAAGTAGGGTTGATTTCGGTTAGGGAGAGAGAGACGAATTTGATGTTATGGGGTTGTTTTTATTGTGTAATTGTCTAACCCTTAACCTCTCTAATAATCTCCTTATATATACACCCAAGAGGAAACCTAATTAGTTAATAAGGGTAATATGGTCCATCAACAATTACCAACTAATTATTAATAGGTTATTAATATATTTTGATCTATATTATATAAATGATAATGATGGCTACTAGATTAAATATAAATAAATAAATATTTAATCTTACAGGTGTGTACCTTGATCAAGTACCGGCATAGATTTCAGGTCCCCGACTGTTTTGACAAGCATGAAAAACTGGTGATAAGAAATCTATCCCAATAAATACTAAATGATTACCTACGGGTTGCAAAGGAACCCAAAGACACAAAGGTGGTTGTATGTGGGAATGCGATTATAGAGGACTTGTGTAGGGGTTCGGTTTTGGATTAATTTGCTCGGTAGGATATTTAGAAGATATGTGGCCATCTCAAGTGCATGATGCCAATATGTGTTAGGAAGAGAAGATTGGGCTAAAAGTGTGTTGATGATATTGTTTATGGACCTTATTTTTCGTTCAGCTTCTCAGTTTTGTGAAGATGTGTATGGACAAGAGAAACGTAATGCCATGCCATGTTGAAGACAAAAGTTTTGAAAGGAATAGTTTGCATTCTCTTTCCCATTGTCACATTGGAACTGTTTAATAGGTCTTTCAAATTAGTTATAATTAAGGTGTAGAATTGAGAGAAAATAGAAAAAAGACTTTGTGATTTATTTCTCAATGCATAAGTCCATAAAAAATAGAGAAATCATCCAGAAACAAGATATAATACCGATGACCCCTGGTACTTTTTTTTGAATGACTAAACTTGCACACCATAGGGATTGAACCCATGACCTCCTACTACCCTAAACTTTATCAAATTCACCAACACCATTAGGCTATTCCTAAGTGGATAACCCCTGGTACTTAAAAACAGTGAAGTCCACAAATCACTATGAATAATGTCAAAAGGCTTATAAGTTAAATGAAATAAATCATAAAATGGATGTCTAAAACTTTTCCCAAAAACACAAGATTAACATAGTTTAGGTTTTAATGTAGCAATTGAAATAGAACTATACTTTTTAAGTGACTACGGCAAATTTAATCTAGGATGCCCCAACGGTCGTGTGAAATAGCAACAAAGGTCAAAGGTTGGTTGAGCTTGGATGCAACTGGAGCTACGAGAGGATAGAGATCTCCCGAGCTATTACATCGTAGGACAGGTTTTCTGTGTCCTGAGGTCCTTCACAAGAAATCCAAATTGATCAAATTCTATAGATATTTGGTTGTCTGTCGTAAGACGACAAACATAAATAAGGTTTTTAATCACGCGAGGGGCATAAAGGACATTATTTAATTTAAAAGGTGGGTAAGGTGGGGGAAGGGTTTGATTTCCATAACCATGTACAAGAATAGTTTTACCATCACCGACAAATATATTTTTGTAAAATGCCCTTATTAGAAAAAGACGAAAAATTACCTTGATCGTGAGTCATGTGGTCGGTTGCACCAGGGTCCATGTATTTGGTTGGATCAGGTTGCTAAAGTGTCAATGTATAAAGGGTGTGTTCTATGTCGGTCGGTGTGTAGAGGGCTGCATAAGCTTGGTTGGGTTATGGCCCAAGAAATCCTCGAGCAGGAGACATGGACCTGGCTGTAGTTGGGTAGGGACATTGTGGGCTGGCAATCTAACGAGCGCACCGTAACACCCTGTGTTTCGAAAGTCAAAGTCAAAGTCAAGATTGAAGTCAAAGGGAGACAAGATTGCTAATTTCAATGTGTCACTCCTTGCTCAATTCCTGTTTTGACTTCTTTAACTTGTAGATAGTCTCCTTATGCTTTTACGTTAGTTGTATTATGTGGAGTATTTGTTAATAATCGAGGTTTAATCGCTATATATCGATGTTATCGCATGTTTTATCGCTTTATCGCTTATCGCATCGCACCCGCAACTCGAATTACGCGTCTGATTATTGTTATTACGTATGTGTGTGCCTTATGTGTTACTTGTGCATGTTTATTTATGTTGTTGTTGTGGTGATTAATCGAAACGTAATCGCAATCGAATCGCAAATGCTAAACGAACGTTAAAATTAGGGTGATTGTATGTTGATATAGTAGTTGGGATTAAAAGTAATTTGAATAGGAAACTTTATTGCATCGCAACGCTCGACACTCGAATCAAAATCGCAAAACTCCTCGTGCCGAGCACTCGAATCGAGTGACCAGCCGACCGAGCTGCCACCCGATCGAGGTGCCACCCGGACGGGCTGTCACTCGATTTCCCCGCCATCATCCCTCCTTTCCATTTATGGAAACCCTATAAATACCCCATATGTCAACCTCATTTGATGTTGACAGCTCTCTCTCCTCCCCACTCGTTCCAGCCGCTATTTCTTCAGATTTCTCGTGATTCTTGTAAGTTTTCCACCTAAATCTTGTACTTTCTTGATCTACACGCACTCCTACACCTTTCTATCTTTTGAATCTTAACTTTTAACCTTGAAATCATTAGATTTGAGGTGTTCTAGGATGATGTCAGCATGGTGTTCATAAGAACTTCACGTTTTGGCCTCAACCCTTCAAGAACAACTTGGATCTGAATGATTTCCACATAAACAAACAAAGATCTTGCAAAGATCTGAACATATTCATGGTGAAAAGGATTGAGAGATGGTTTACCAACTTTCTTTCAACTCTTTTACACTCAATGCACTCAAAACCGATGGAATCGGAGCTTGTTCTAATTTCCTACTCTTTCTTGTGGATATGTTGGTTCAAGATCTGGATTCTATCCGAGAGATTACCGATTTCGGGTTAAACATGAAGCACCGTCTCGAATAGTTAAACTGGTTGGACTAGGGTGATTCCTGTCCGATCGGGTTACCAAGTTTTGACGAAGTTTCTGTTGTTTAGCAAGATATCAAACAGTCTCGAAAACACGCAAACTACCAAAACAACCAAGGAAGAAGACGACCAGGTTATCTGGGACGGATTGCCATCCGATCGGATCGTATTCCGATCAGATTGCCACCCGACCAGACTGCCACCCGATCGGATTGCACCTTGGGACCCACACTTAACTTTTAATTCAACATTTGAGGTTTTGAACATCGAACGGATTGCCGTCCGATCGGATTACCACCCAACCATGTGATGTTTGACTTCAAAACTCTTAAACAATTTTTAACATGTTCAGTACGTACGGATTGCCTCCCGATCGGATAGCCATCCGATCGAGTGACCGTCCTGCTGTGAACTTGTTCTCAACCAGAGAAGCCTCGCCAATCGGATTGTTGTCCGATCGAATGACCGTTCGACCGACCGACCTGAAAGGTAGATATACTTCTTTGTTTTCAAAATGCTACAACGAAAACTTCAAAAGGAAAGCCATCATACACAAACACATCCATCCCAAACGAGGTAACAATCCACTCGCACGGTCACCCGATTAGATGACCGTCCGAACGGATTGTCACCCGATCGCCCGGTCACCCAATCGGATAGCCACCCGATCGGATTGACGTCCGACCCACTAACACCTTGCTTCTTTTTTACGCGCCGCCTATCGTTTATACTATCGTACTATTCAGGCTAAACTCGCTCTAAGCGCTCCCTTCAATCCATCATCGCTGTGAGTATACTCGAACCCTTTTTGCTTTCCGCACTTTTGGGTGTTACATACGTTACTTATTCTAAATCACATCGAACACACTACGCTGTACTTTAACGCTAACCGTTACTACATGTTATACGTGACTTAATGAATGCTTGTTTGTTATGTTTACACATGGAATGCTGTCTACCTGCCTTAGCAACGATAGTACTATAGTTTGGACTCAGCACCTGTTCATTCAGGGGTTGTTAAGGACAATTTGTTACATGGCTCACAGTGGTGAGTGTGTATTACGAACTGCCTTGGGCAGCCAACCCGCAGTCATTGGTATCGATAGGTTCATGTCGATAACTAACTTGCTTCATTTCACACTGTGTACGTGTTGGTTATGCGTAAACGATTTCGAACTCTATTATATCTATCAAACTTGTATGCTCACCCTTACACTATGTGTATTGACTTTTACTTTAACGTATCTGGCAGGTGCTTAGGATATTTATATGCTTGGCTTGCTGTGAAATCGAGGCTAGGAAAGGTCTAGAAACAAATAAACGAATTGTCTGTTTTTGAAATCTGAGTTGTCAGAACAGAACAATTTGACTAGATCTTGTCTGTAATAATTATGTTACTTTTTATGTCATGGTATGGGACATGATGCTTTAAATAATTGGTAATTATAGTTGTTTGGACAATCGGTTTCGCTCAGTGCCACGCCCCGATGATTTCGCCATCGGTTGGGGTGTGACAGATTGGTATCAGAGCCATAACTATAGGGAATTAGGCAAGACTCGACCTAGTCTAGGACGATGTCTTAGAAATGACCTAGTCTATAGTTAGGTACCAACAGACCGACTTGTGCACACCCTGCAGGGGTTACGTACGAGCTTACTTGCTATTTCTCGCTATTCTCGCCTACACTACACCATCACTGCACTCTAACTTTCAAAAAAAAAATGAACGAGCAATTAGGTCAAGATTTGGTGTGGAAACCGCAAACTCTCGACTAAGTTGTTTGTTCGACCCGCATTTTCATCTACAAATAGGAGAAATTGCGCTGAATCAGGAGTGAAATCCATATTTTGACGCATAATTTCACTCTATTTTATAAAAAACGGGAACAAAGTCGTTAAGTCAGTGGTGAGACCCGAACCTCGATGACTTGTTCCGATCTCTATTTTGTTTTACAAAATTCTCACCAAAGTCTCGACGGACTCCAACGACTGAAAGTCACACTGTAACTGGAAGGATGCGTGTCATTCGCCCAGATTCGAGGTGAGAGCATAGTCCCGAAGGTCAAGGTGCGTAATGAAGGTCCCTGTGAATAGTCGAACCACTTTGGTTAGTCGATGTCTAAATAGCCGCAGACAATCTATTCTTGATTTTAGGTGTTTCAATTCTGAGCTCGCTACTGCCGACTCTGATATTCGACGTTTTATGTTGATTTTATGTGCTTTATGCTTATTTGTTAGCATTTTGAAGTACTACTGGTTTCGATCTAACGCCTTTTTGCGTCCGCTAATCACACAACGCACTGCACAACCGCTGACAAATCGCTATGACATGAGGAACGACTTTACGCCGTGATTGCTTGCTATATTATTCGCTTTTGATATACTACTCGCTATGCTATTTTTGAACGCTATTCTCGAACGCTCGCGGACATGGAATAATAGGTTTCTGTGTTCTGACTGCCTCTTGTGCTTATGTGCTTACGTGCTTCTGTGCTTATTTGAATATGTGATTATGTGCCTATGTGTTTGCGTGATCGTATTCCTGAGCTTTAGTAATGCTAGACGTGTGAGGTGAGATTCTATTATGTTGTGTTTGAGCCCTATGGCGATGTCCGTTGCAGACAATGTCGTCATCTGGACCCACATCTGGACCCCGTCACCCACGAGTTACTCGTCAAGAACAGAGAGACAAACGCCTTGCTGCTCTCGTCGCTAAGCAAGTAGCAAAGGTTGTTCCTCAAATCGTGAGTGAACTATACGAGAATGTGAGCAAATCGTCTGAAGAGTCCAGGACCGAAGCTCCTAAAGCTACTCCTAAAGCTGCATTTAGTTTCAAACAGTTTAAAGCTTGCGAACCGAAAGAGTTCACTGGCGAAGATGGCCCTACGGCTTTGTTTCAATGGTTTGACTCAATCGAAGTCACCCTGCGACAGAGTGGATGTCCTGACAATCTCCGCACTCGGAATGCTACCGGCGTCTTCCAGTCCCGCACATTAGACTGGTGGACGGCAGAGAGAAACAAACGCGGAAATGACGCAGCTTATGGTCTGTCATGGGATGAGTTGAAGAACGTTATGCTCGAAGAGTTATGTCCTCCCCATGAGCGCCAAAAGTTGGAGGACGAATTCTGGCATCTGAAGCAGAAGGATGGTGACAACGCTGCTTTAACTGCTCGCTTCAAGCAGCTCAGCATTATCTATCCTAATCAAGTCAAGACTGCTGATATGATGATCAAGAAGTACATCCGCGCTCTGCCGGATTATGTTGCAGATTTTATGCATGCTTCTAAGCCAGCAACAATCGAGGAGACTTACCTGCTTGCCGCTAAAATCAACGACAAGCGAATCAAAGCTGGATTTTGGGATAAAGCTACCAAGAACCTGCATCAAGCTACCGCCGCACCAGCCGCTGAAACCGCCGCCGCTTCTCAATCATCAAAGTCTTCTCGTCACAAGAGGAAGAACAACGACAACAGCTCCAGCAACAAGAACTGTGTTGTCACTACTACTGCTGCTCCACTCCAAGCTGTAGCGGCTCAGCAGCAATCTCAGCACCGATCAGCTCCAGCACCATTCGCCTATGCACCGCCTGTAAAACGTGCTTACACTGGTCCCCACCCTGCTTGCCCGACATGTACTTATCATCATCCAGTGGGTATTGCGTGCAGATTTTGTGTACATTGCAACATGTACTGCCACTTCACCACCAACTGCCGTACTGGTCCCAGACAAGCACCAGCCCAAGCTACTGCTCATCAAGCTCTACTTCCAGCTCCTCAAGGCCAACAAGCGGCTTAGGCACCCGCGGTCAACGCCAGAGTCTGCTTCGCGTGTGGTGATCCCAACCACTTCGCGAACATGTGCCCGAACAGGGTTGTGAAACAAGAGCCCCAGCAGCAGCAGCCTCAGCAACAGCAGCAACAATAGCCTCAGCAGCGACAGCAACAACCCGCCCGCACCAGAACTTTCAACATCAATGCGCGCCAAGCCCAGGCCGACAACAATGTGGTTAATGGTACGTTTCTCGTAAATGGTATATATGATTCGTGTTTATTTGATACTGGAGCCGATAACTGTTTTGTGTCGTTTGAATTCGAGAAACTCCTTAATCGTAAGCGCTCCCATCTCCCCTCGACGTTCGATGTCGAAGTTGCCACCGGAAGAACCGTCGTCGTTAATTCTGTCCTTCGTGATTGTACTCTTGAACTCAACAATCACATCTTTCCGATTGACCTTATTCCGATGCAACTCGGAAGTTTTGACATCATAGTAGGCATGGACTTTCTTCGTGAAAACCATGCTGAAGTTGTGTGCTTCGATAAGATGATTCGATTCTAACTCGCAAATGGTGATGAATTATGTGTTTATGGTCAGTTCGCATCGAAGAAGCTCCAACTCATGTCATGTGTCCAAGCTAGCAAGTATCTCCGCAAGGAATACAGAGCTTTCTTGGCTAATATTGTAGTGGAGGAGAAGGAAAAGAAAGGTAGACCAGGAGTAAACGACGTTCCAGTGGTTCGAGAATTTCCTAACGTTTTTCCTGAGGATCTTCCCGGACTACCGCCAAGTTGTGATATCGACTTTCGTATCGACCTCATTCCTGGAGCAAACCCTATTGCTAGAGCTCCTTATCGACTCGCTCCGTCCGAAATGCGCGAACTCTCGAGTCAGCTCCAGGAATTGCTTGATAAAGGCTTTATTCACCTAAGCACCTCTCCATGGGGCGCACCAGTCCTTTTCGTCAAAAAGAAGGATGGGTCGTTCAGGATGTGCATCGACTATCGGGAATTGAATAAGTTGACAATCAAGAACCGCTATCCACTGCCTCGAATTGATGATTTGTTTGACCAGCTACAAGGTGCTACGTGTTTCTCAAAGATCAATCTACGCTCAGGCTATCACTAACTACGCATTCAAGAGGAGGATATTCCCAAAACCGCTTTCCGAACTCGTTATGGCCACTATGAGTCCGTTTTTATGCCTTTTGGTTTAACTAACGCACCCACGATTTTTATGGATCTGATGAATCGCGTGTGTAAACCTTATCTCGACTGCTTCATCATCGTGTTCATCGATGATGTCCTGATCTATTCCAAGTCGAAAACCGAACACGCGCAACATCTACGTTTGCTTCTCGAACTACTCCAGGGGAATCGACTCTATGCCAAGTTCTCCAAGTGTGAATTTTGGCTAGAGGAGGTTCAATTCCTCGGTCACATTGTCAATAGTCAAGGTATTCACGTCGATCCCGCGAAGATTGAAGCAGTTAAGAGTTGGGTTACGCCGAAGAATCCGTCTGAAGTCCATTCTTTTCTCGAACTAGCGGGCTATTATCGTCGATTTATCGAAGGGTTCTCAAAAATCGTTGTGCCGCTTACCGCTCTCACGCATAAGGACAAGCCTTTTGTTTGGGGGACTAAACAAGAGTACGCTTTCCAAACCCTCAAGCATATGCTTTATAATGCTCCTGTTCTCACTTTACCCGACGGAAATGACGACTTCATTGTCTATTGTGATGCCTCAAACCTTGGTCTTGGTTGTGTTCTCATGCAATGGGACAAGGTTATTGCTTACGCATCTCGTCTGCTCAAGATCCACGAGAAGAACTATACAACCCATGACCTCGAGCTAGGCGCGGTTGTTTTTGCGTTAAAGATTTGGCGACACTACCTTTACGGTACTAAGTGTACGGTCTTCACCGATCATAGGAGCCTACAACATATCTTCGACCAGAAAGAACTTAATATGCGTCAACGCCGATGGGTAGAACTTCTCAATGATTACGACTGTGAGATCCGTTACCACCCAGGCAAAGCAAATGTCGTTGCCGACGCTCTAAGCCGACGAAGCTATCTGCATAGCGCTCGAAATGTTCCAGCCCAACATCATCTCGAAACCCTCATCCGCGAAGCTCAGCACGCGTGTTTTTCCGAACACACCTTGAAGAAAGAAAGGATCTACCATGATGGAGCCCATCTTGTGAATAAGTCGAATGGGATATTCCATTATCTGGACCGAATTTGGATCCCCAAGCGGACCGACTTGCGACAGATTTTGATGGACGAAGCCCACAAGTCTCGATATTCCATTCATCCTGGTGCCGATAAAATGTACCAGGACCTTCGCTACAAGTACTGGTGGCCGGGCATGAAGAGAGACATCGCCCTCTACGTTGGAAAGTGCCTAACTTGCTCAAAAGTCAAGGTCGAGCACCAAAGACCCTCTGGCTTACTTGAACAACCACCGATCCCTGTGTGGAAGTAGGAGAGTATAGCTATGGACTTCATAACGAAACTTCCGCGTACGCCATCAAGTCACGACAGCATCTGGGTTGTCGTCGACCATTTGACCAAATCTGCTCATTTCCTGCCAATACGAGAAGATTACAAGGTAGAACGATTAGCCCAAATCTACACCGATGAGATCATTTGTCGACATGGGACGACTCGCGACATCATCTTTGACCGTGATGCTCGGTTTACCTCGCGTCTGTGGGAAATGTTTCAAACGGCTCTTGGTACTATGCTTAATCTAAGTACCGCATTCCACCCTCAAACCGACGGTCAGACTGAAAGAACGATTCGTACCCTTGAAGACATGCTTCGTTCGTGTGTCATAGATTTCGGTGGTAATTGGGACGCTTACCTGCCATTAGTTGAATTCTCGTATAATAAAAGTTATCATTCCAGCATTCAAATGGCACCATTTGAGGCATTGTATGGAAGAAGATGTCGATCGCCAATTGTATGGCACGAGATCGGGCACTCGCAATTAATCGGTCCTGAGCTATTGCAAGAAACGACTAACAAAGTCCTCCAAATTCGAGACAATCTATAGAAAGCTCGGAGTCGTCAGAAAAGTAACGCCGATAGACGACGCAAGCCCCTTGAATTTGACGTTGGCGACCACGTACTCCTAAAGGTATCACCTTGGAAGGGTGTGGCCAGATTTGGCAAGAAAGGTAAACTAGCGCCTTGATATGTTGGACCTTTTAAGATTCTGGAAAGGATCGGAAAAGTCGCCTACAGACTCGAACTACCGGAGGAACTTAGTAACGTCCACCCGACTTTCCACGTGTCTAACCTCAAAAAGTGCCTGGCTGAAAATGACCTGTTTGTACCTCTAGAAGATCTTCAAGTAAACGAAACACTACACTTTGTGGAGAAGCCTGTCGAAATCATGGACCGCCAAACCAAGCAACTCCGACGCTCGCGCATTCCCATTGTGAGAGTCCGATGGGAAGGCAAACGAGGCGCAGACTTCACTTGGGAACTCGAAATCGACATGAAGGTGAAGTACCTGCAGTTGTTTGTTACGGCTTCGGCCTAATTTCGGGACGAAATTCCCTCAACTAGGGGAGGCTGTAACACCCCGTGTTTCGAAAGTCAAAGTATAAGTCAAAGTCAAGATTGAAATCAAAGGGAGACAAGATTGCTAATTTCGATCTGTCACTCCTTGCTCAATTCCTGTTTTGACTTCTTTAACTTGTAGATAGTCTCCTTATGCTTTTACGTTAGTTGTATTATGTGGAGTATTTGTTAATAATCGAGGTTTAATCGCTATATATCGATGTTATCGCATGTTTTATCGCTTTATCGCTTATCGCATCGCACCCGCAACTCGAATTACGCGTCTTATTATTGTTATTATGTGTGTGTGTGCCTTATGTGTTACTTGTGCATGTTTATATATGTTGTTGTTGTGGTGATTAATCGAAACACAATCGCAATAGAATCACAAACGCTAAACGAACGTTAAAATTAGGGTGATTATATGTTGATATAGTAGTAGCGATTAAAAGTAATTTGAATAGGAAACTCTATCGCATCGCAACGCTCGACACTCGAATCAAAATCGCAAAAATCCTCGCGTCGAGCACTTGAATCGAGTGACCAGCCGACCGAGCTGCCACCCGATCGAGGTGCCACCCGGACGGGCTGTCACTCGATTGCCCCGCCATCATCCCTCCTTTCCATTTATGGAAACCCTATAAATACCCCATATGTCAACCTCATTTGATGTTGACAGCTCTCTCTCCTCCCCACTCGTTCCAGCCGCTATTTCTTCAGATTTCTCGTGATTCTTGTAAGTTTTCCACCTAAATCTTGTACTTTCTTGATCTACACGCACTCCTACACCTTTCTATCTTTTGAATCTTAACTTTTAACCTTGAAATCATTAGATTTGAGGTGTTCTAGGATGATGTCAGCATGGTGTTCATAAGAACTTCACGTTTTGGCCTCAACCCTTCAAGAACAACTTGGATCTGAATGATTTCTACATAAACAAACAAAGATCTTGCAAAGATCTGAACATATTCATGGTGAAAAGGATTGAGAGATGGTTTACCAACTTTCTTTCAACTCTTTTACACTCAATGCACTCAAAACCGATGGAATCGGAGCTTGTTCTAATTTCCTACTCTTTCTTGTGGATATGTTGGTTCAAGATCTGGATTCTATCCGAGAGATTACCGATTTCGGGTTAAACATGAAGCACCGTCTCGAACAGTTAAACTGGTTGGACTAGGGTGATTCCTGTCCGATCGGGTTACCAAGTTTTGACGAAGTTTCTGTTGTTTAGCACGATATCAAACAGTCTCGAAAACACGCAAACTACCAAAACAACCAAGGAAGAAGACGACCAGGTTATCTGGGACGGATTGCCATCCGATCGGATCGCATTCCGATCAGATTGCCACCCGACCAGACTGCCACCCGATCGGATTGCACCTTGGGACCCACACTTAACTTTTAATTCAACATTTGAGGTTTTGAACATCGAACGGATTGCCGTCCGATCGGATTACTACCCGACCATGTGATGTTTGACTTCAAAACACTTAAACAATTTTTAACATGTTCAGTACGTACGGATTGCCGCCCGATCGGATAGCCATCCGATCGAGTGACCGTCCTGCTATAAACTTGTTCTCAACCAGAGAAGCCTCGCAAATCAGATTGTTGTCCGATCGAACGACCGTTCGATCGACCGACCTGAAAGGTAGAGATACTTCTCTGTTTTCAAAATGCTACAACGAAAACTTTAAAAGGCAAGCCATCATACACAAACACATCCATCCCAAACGAGGTAATAATCCACTCACACGGTCACCCGATCGGATGACCGTCCGAACGGAGTGTCACCCGATCGACCGGTCACCCGGTCGGATAGCCACCCGATCGGATTGACGTCCGACCCACTGACACCTTGCTTCATTTTTACGCCTCGCTTATCATTTATACTATCGTACTGTTCAGGCTAAACTCGCTCTAAGCGCTCCCTTCAATCCATCATCGCTGTGAGTATACTCGAACCTTTTTTGCTTTCCGCACTTTTGGGTGTTATATACGTTACTTATTCTAAATCACATCGAACACACTACACTGTACTTTAACGCTAACCGTTACTGCATGTTATACGTGACTTAATGTCACGGCCCCAGCCCCGGTTTGACCCGGTCAGGAGCCGCGGGACAGGAACCCGTGGTATCTATGATGCGACAGCGGAAGATTTTATAGGATCTTTTTAAAACTCAAAATGCCCGAATATTTTATTTCATCATTTGGGATAAACCCCGTTATTTTTACAATAGAGGAACTTCATAAGTAAATTCCCTGATTTATTAAAACATGTTTATTCATTTTAACTGAGCCACCTCTTCAAGCTTGTTAGTGCTCCGTAGCACGTTTTCCTTGATTTACAGCAGGTCGCCTGAAACATGTTTTAAAAATATTTTATCAGTGGGGAAATGTTGGCGAGTCATTCAAGTATGTAAAACGACACATTAGTTATCAATTACAACATAAGAGTGATTACAATGGCTTCTATCTTATTTTTATCTTGCGCCGTGTCACCTGGTGACGATGGTCATACCACTATTGGGTCTTTCCCCAAGTAGTGACGTTTATCACTGTTAGGATTTATTAGCCTAACCCGTGAGAAATTAGTAATGTGCACAATACCCTACTAGCTAGTGATTCAAGATAACCACGACTTAATCCCTGTAATTATAACCTTTGAAAATAATTGGAGTATTGTAAAACACTTTTGATAAAAGAGAATGACTCACTTGGAAGATTTATACGGGTAGAGTTTAGCCTACTGATTAGCCTTGTAACCTAATTTAAATAACATGCACACGAACTAGGTCAGTAACTAATACAGCATTTACGATAACTCACGAGATTAAACCCTCACAGCGAATGACAAAGTGCGATACTTAAACATCCATTGAATTTACGACGAATGACAAAGCATAACCCTAATGTGGGCAACACTTAAACATCAATTGGATAGTTTCAATCGATCGGACATTGAATCGTAGCAGCGATCGAGTTAGTACCCTGTATCGTAGCAGCGCCTCGCTATATTAATTGAAATTTCGACTTTGGAGCAGTATACTTTCGTTTTTGAAAGTTGATTTTTTGACACCAGAGAACAGGCCATGCGACAAGCTATTTATAGGTGAAATTTGAGGCTGTCGTGGCCCGTGTGAGCTTCCAGCAAATCCTTACGCGGCCCGCGTGGCCACCTAGTCTACGTGTAGGGTTGCTGGATCATCAGTAGGTGTGCCACGTGGATGACACGTGGATCCGGAATGCTTATCAGGTCAACCCAGCTTTGACGCGGCCCGCGTAAGGTTATGCTTACCTTTACGCGGCCCGCCTGAAGACCATAATTCTTGATTTCTTGATTTTTGATGCATGGTATGGTTTCAGGGGTCCGGGTTTTTACTTGTGGGTTATTTTTAGGACATTTTTGAGAGTCCTTACATCCTCCCCACCTTATTTAAAATCTCGTCCTCGAGATTTACTGGAATAAGTGAGGATACTTTCGCTTCATTTCCGCTTCCAGCTCCCAAGTGTACTCGGGTCCTCTCTTTGAATCCCACTTGACTTTAACTAGTACCAATCTTTTGCGTTTGAGAAACTTAACCTTTCTATCTTCTATCTGAAGAGGTTTCTCAACAAATTTTAGCTTTTCGTTTACCTCTATATCTTGAAGAGGTACTACCAAGGATTCATCAGATAGACATTTCTTGAGATTGGATATATGAAATACGTCATGTACTCCAGCCAACTCTTCTGGTAGTTGTAAATGATTAGCGACTGGTCCTTTACGTTGGATTACTGGAAATGGTCCTACGTACCTTGGACTTAGCTTTCCCTTTTTACCGAATCGAACTACGCCTTTCCAAGGAGAAACTTTTAAGAGAACCTTGTCTCCGATTTGAAATTCTAACGGCTTACGCCTATTGTCTGCATAACTCTTCTGGCGATCTCTAGCTGTTTTCAGTCTTTCCTTAATCTGAGTGATTTTGTCGGTAGTTTCTTGCACAATTTCAGGACCTGATAATTGATTTTCCCCTATCTCTGCCCAACAGACTGGAGTTCTGCACTTTCGTCCATACAGTGCTTCGAATGGGGCAGTTTCAATGCTCGCATGATAACTATTATTATAGGAGAATTCAATTAAAGGTAGGTGATCATCCCAGTTTCCACCAAAATCTATCACACATGCCCGAAGCATGTATTCCAGGGTTTGGATTGTCCTTTCACTTTGTCCGTCTGTTTGAGGATGGTATGCAGTACTTAATTTTAGTCGGGTTCCCATTGCTTCCTGGAAACTTGTCCAGAAATGGGAAGTAAAACGACTATCCCTATCTGATACAATGGAGAGTGGAACTCCATGTAAGGATACAACTGATGTGTGTAAAATGCAACATATAAATTACATCAAATGAGGCATAAAACTAACCCTTTTTTAGTACTAATATTGGAAAAAGAGTGTTTTTGTCTTCCTTTTGTATTTTCAGGATTAAATGAGCTCAAAAACGCAAAAGAAGCAAAAAGACAGCTAAATCCAACATAAATACAAGAAAAGGAACATTAGTGGATTGCCCGAACCCTCAACGGCACCTTCCAAAGCAAAATAGAGAAAACAGAAGGCTGAACACGCCCCGTGCTCAGCCAGCACGGGGTCGTGCCCAAGAAGCAGCAGAAAAGACAAACCTATAGAAGCTTCTATTGCCCACCACGGGCCGTGCTCAGCGGACACGGGGGGCGTGCCGAAAGTACTGCAGGCGCATTAATTGTAATTGCGAATTACAATTAATGAAGAGAGAGAATGTCAGACAGGCACGGGGCCGTGCCCAGCGGACACGGGGCCGTGCCCAGGCCTCTGTTCAGCCTATAAATAGGAGTGCTTGGTTTCATTGCAACTCATCCCTTGGCACACCACCTCTCTCACACTTCATCCACCACCCACCACCATCACAACACCATCATCCACCACCATCATCCATTGTCCATCATAGAGTGTGTGAGTCGTCTCGGGATCCAAGATTGATCGTAAGAGTTCTTGACAATCAAGGCCATGTTTGCCTAAGTCTCTTACATCACTTGGTGAAGACAAAGTGTCTAGTATAATACTTTTTATTTCTAATCTTTTGCACTTTTTATTTGGTTTTGTATTAATGACTTTAATAACTAGTTACTTATGTTGAAGGTGATCTTTCCTTATCGTTTGTCCGTGGTGTCTTGGCATTATTTTACTGTCTATATAAAATAAAGGATTTTCACCATTCATATCTCCACGGTCTATATGGAGGTATGTTGGCTACCTGGTAGGGGGTTAAGGGAACGGTTTGGTAAAGGTCTTGCCATTGTTCAGCGTTTAGAGGTCCTGCAATGGACCTGGGTCAAATTTAGTAGGACCTCCTTCAATACTTCACGGTATTGGATGGCGGGGGTCCAAACTCTTTGATCCCCTCATAAGTTAACTACTATTAATACTATAACCCGGCTATTTAGGACTGTATCCCTGCTGACTCAGACTACTTAGTCGAGGGTAACGTCACCGCCAAAAGCGGGGCCTACCACAATACTGCATTAATCACTTAATTCATTATCTTCCAATAATCCACCCCTTTAGGATTGTATCCCTGCTGACTCAAACTACTGGGGTGAGGGTAACGTCACCTTCAAAAGAGGGGCCTACTACAATAACTAAGATAATCTCTTAATTATGTGCAAAAGTGCGGAAATAATCAAAGGTTATACTAGATACGAGTCGGAACCAAGTGATTCATCTTGTCTATCTGTTTTTATTTTATTTTTATTTTCAGCATTTTAGTTAGTTTTTATTTTTTCTTAGCTTAAAACATTTTTCCAAACTTTTATTTTGGTTAGACGTTGAGGATAAACCGGTACTAAAAGCTCTTGTGTCCTTGGACGACCTCGGTATCTTACCAACACTATACTACACTCAACGATGGGTGCACTTGCCCATATGTGTGTTTAGTGTTAGTGAAATATCGTGTTCTATAAATTTAAAACTTGGCTAAAATAAGTGTTAAAAAGGGCTTAAAATATATACCTAAACTATACGACACTTCACGCACATCAAGTTTTTGGCGCCGTTGCCGGGGACACAAGGATTTTAAGAAAGTTAGGAATCAACGGCCTAATCATCTTTTATTTTTCTTTTTTTTTTAGGATTTTCTTAGTTTTTCAGCTTCTGCAGAGCTCAGCACGGGCCGTGCCCGGTCAGACACGGGCCGTGCCCAGCATCATCACTGGCAGTTTTTATTTTCTGAGTTACAGAGAGCTGAACACGGGGCCGTGTCGGTGCAACACGGGGTCGTGTCCAACTCCCAGTAACTGGGAATCCAGAAAACAATTACTGTATCTCTCAACACGGGCCGTGCTCACTGAGCACGGGGCCGTGGTAAACATTCTGACCAGCGTTCTTTTCTGTTTTTGTTGCAGGACTCGGAACCCAGGCGCCACATTTGAACCTCCTACGTAGTGCATGAGCTCCAGTTCTAGTAGAGACATAAAAGAACCCCTAGAAGAACCCGAGCGCTTTCTCAGAAAAAGACTAAAAGCTAAAAATCAAGAGAAAGCTTCGGGGGACCCACTTCCAATGGCGGACCAACGTACCCTCATGGATTACCTACGGCCTACCGTAGGCAATCTTGGCGCTGCTATCAATGCACCGAATGTCGAGGCCAACAACTTCGAACTTCGGCCGCATTTGATACAAATGCTCCAAAACTCCGCAACCTTCCACGGGCTTGCGGACGAGGATCCCCATCTACATATTACTAACTTTTTAGAAATATGTGATACCTTTCGGATCAATGGAGCATCAAATGACGCCATCCGCCTTCGAATGTTTCCTTTCTCATTGAAAGACCGAGCCAAGGCTTGGCTTAACACCCTCCCAGTTGGATCGGTAAACACCTGGGATGAACTCGCCCAAAAGTTTTTGTATAAGTATTTCCCTCCTGCTAAAACGGCTAAACTAATGACTGAAATTAATACATACTCACAAGAGGATGGGGAATCCTTATATGAAACTTGGGAAAGGTTCAAGGAGCTTCTAAGAAAGTGTCCTCACCATGGTCTAGCGGTATGGCAACAAGTATCCACTTTCTACAATGGATTGTTGCCACACACAAGACAAACACTTGATTCAAGCTTCGGGGGACTCTTAGGTAATCGTCGCCCAAATGAAATATATAACCAAATTGAGGAAATTGCTCAAACCAATTTTCAATGGCACACTCCCCGAGGTAATAAATCTATTGCCCCGGGCGCCCATAAGGTTGATGAAAGCACCTCTTTACAAGCCCAAATCGAGGCCCTCTCTTCAAAAATCAAAAGGCTAGAAATGACAAAAACGGCCTCGGTTATGGCTTGTGAAGGGTGTGGTGGGTCACATGAAAATTGGAGTTGTATGAAAGAAGTAGATGAACAAACTGAAACGGTAAACTACATGGATAATAGACCTAGGCCGTCGGGTCCTCCAACGGGTACCTACAACCAAGGATGGCGTAACCACCCAAATCTTGGTTGGAGAGATCCCGGCAATAGTAGTAACCAACAAAATCAACGAACTAATTTTCAACAACCGCAAAATTTTCCTCAACAACAAGGTGGAAGAGAAAGGCTTGAAGATACTGTATCTCGCCTCATCTCTGACACTGAAAAGAAAAACTCGGATCGATTTCAACAATTGGAATCAAATTTCAGAAATCAACAAGCTAGCATTCAAAACGTTGAAAAACAATTAAATCAGCTAGCTCAAAATTTCTCCGAGAGACCGCAAGGCGCATTACCCAGTAATACCGAAACAAACCCAAAGGCACAAGTACATCTCATCACATTAAGAAGTCGAACCGTGGGTCCCGAGGATGCTCCATTATCGCCAAATGAAGGAAGCCATTCTAGTCAGCCTGTAACTCCTCCTGCGCCAGAAAAAGCTTCTTCACCAAATCAAGGGCCCACCAAGACTCCTCCAATCCCGTACCCCGGTAGGTTAAACCGTCAAAAGACCGATGAGCAATTCGCAAAGTTCGAAAGCTTACTAAAACAATTGCATGTCAATATTCCTTTTATTGAGGTCCTAACCCAAATGCCTAAATATGCAAAATTCATGAGGGATTTCCTCACTCACAAAAAGAAAATTGAATCATTGCAATTAGTTAACTTAGGCGAAGAATGCTCAGCTCTAGTACTCAACAAACTTCCACAAAAGAAAATCGATCCCGGGAGCTTCACAATCCCTTGTTCGATTGGGAAGTCCCCCGTCCGAAATGCTTTAGCCGATCTTGGAGCTAGCATCAACCTCATGCCCGCATCAATGTTCAAGCGACTCGGCCTAGGAACAACAAGCCCCACAAAGATGAGCATACAACTCGCCGACAGGTCCGTCAAGTTCCCACATGGTGTCGCCGAAAATCTGCTAGTCAAGGTTGACAAATTCGTCTTTCCAACCGACTTTGTCATCCTAGACATGGAAGAAGACACCGAGGTCCCCCTCATCCTCGGGAGGCCATTCCTAGCCACCGCCCAAGCATTGGTGGATATGAATGAGGGAACTCTAACATTGAAGTTTGGGAATGAGGAGGTGAAATTTGAATGTGGAAAGCGAGTAGAGGAAGAAGATCCGGTCAACTACATGAAGGTCATAGACTCAAGTTTGGATGACGCTCTCCGACGGTGTAACATGGGATGCAACACATCCCACTTGGGTAGCATATGACCAGGCTTTGGGTCTAGCCAAGGACCCTTATAAACGTGGCGCACCATGGAGGCATTCCACGGAACTACCCTTAGTTTAATTTAGATTAATTTTTATGTTTTCTAGTTAGTTTAATTTTCAGGAATAAAACACACTCATGGTGGCAAAGGATGAAAAGGGGAACGAGAAAAATGATCCCATGCACGAGAACAAGGCAACCCGACAATTTTCTCCCTTTCAGAAGGTTCAACACGGGCCGTGCCCAACCAACACGGCCCCGTGTTGAACCACCTGCAGAAAACGCCCAGTACAGGTAACTGGACACGGGCCGTGTTCACCCAACACGCCCCCGTGTCCAGACTTCTGTTTCTCTTATTTCAATTTTGTTACTGGCACTTGAACACGGGGCCGTGCCCGGGTAACACGGGGCCGTGCTCAGTGCCCAGTAACACAAATTTTTGCTTTTTAAACACTATTTTACACATCTAATCAACCTAAAAATTTATTTTTGGGACACATTGAGGACAATGTGTAATTTAAGTGTGGGGGGGATGCTAAAACCTTGAACTTTGCAAGTCCTAAATACAAGCCTTACACAAAACTCTATTGGAACCGCTAATCACCCCAAATTTTTTCAAAAATTTTATTTTTTTTACTTGTCTAGGTTTAACTCGGGAAATTCAAGCTCTCAAAAAGGTTATATTTTTACAAATTTACAACCGATAGCGTAGTGATAAAAAGAACCAACATAAGAAAATTATGAAAAGGCATGACAAACTTATTTAAAATTTGATTATATATACTTGATCACATAAAAACCCATTCCCACAAAAGTGAGTTTTGAGCCTTTATTGAGCACTCAATTTCATACCATTTGACTAAATGCTCATTTTTCGTTTCTTGTGTGAATAGCCGCTTGGTTCTTACGACTCTAGAACTTGCCATGACAATACATTCCCGGTCCTTATCAACTTAAACCCGAGTAAGTAAATGATAGAGGCATTAGGACTAACCTTTTTCATTTCCACACCATTATATTTTTTTTTCTTTTACCACCTACCCAAAAAAATCCCCCTAGTTAGCCCCTTTGAGCCTAAACCTTTTCGTTTCATCACCCAAAACAAAAACCCTTTCACCCACCAAAACCTTTTTCATTTTTACCCTTTATTTTAGTAACAAGTTCGGTTCTTCGAAAAAAAAAAATGAAGCAAAAAGAAAATAAACAAACAAAGTAATCAAAAATAACTTTGTTTGAATAAAAGCTTCATCAAAAATGAAAAGTTGCAAAAATACGAAAACCGACACTTGTTACGATTTTTAGCCCTTTTTCAACTAACCACTAACCCAACCACCTACCTTTAACCCTAGCCAACCCTTAACCCACAAAGTCCTCTTGATATCTACAAAGGTATAAAAGTTAAAAAGGAGGAGGATTGATTTCTTGGCAAGCCTATGGTAGGAATAGGTTCCATGCCGCTCTCGAGTGATTCACTAAAAATACACCTTCGGCCGAGTGTAAGTGATTTCCCCGCGAGGTATGTGAACTTGTATATAAATAGAATTTTAAAAAAGGCATGTTATGCCCAAATAAGTAATTTCTTTTATGAACAGTTCTAAATAAATCATTACGAATAGGAGTGTAAATAAATAAAAATAAAACCCTAAAAAGATCTTGGAAATCCCGACACTCTATGACAAGCCCAAAACCTTCTCTTCTACCTATTCCATTTGGGAGTGTAAGCCAAATATTAAAGAGTTTTGCTTGAGGACAAGCAAAAGTTCAAGTGTGGGGGTATTTGATGTGTGTAAAATGCAACATATAAATTACATCAAATGAGGCATAAAACTAACCCTTTTTTTAGTACTAATATTGGAAAAAGAGTGTTTTTGTCTTCCTTTTGTATTTTCAGGATTAAATGAGCTCAAAAACGCAAAAGAAGCAAAAAGACAGCTAAATCCAACATAAATACAAGAAAAGGAACATTAGTGGATTGCCCGAACCCTCAACGGCACCTTCCAAAGCAAAATAGAGAAAACAGAAGGCTGAACACGCCCCGTGCTCAGCCAGCACGGGGTCGTGCCCAAGAAGCAGCAGAAAAGACAAACCTATAGAAGCTTCTATTGCCCACCACGGGCCGTGCTCAGCGGACACGGGGGGCGTGCCGAAAGTACTGCAGGCGCATTAATTGTAATTGCGAATTACAATTAATGAAGAGAGAGAATGTCAGACAGGCACGGGGCCGTGCCCAGCGGACACGGGGCCGTGCCCAGGCCTCTGTTCAGCCTATAAATAGGAGTGCTTGGTTTCATTGCAACTCATCCCTTGGCACACCACCTCTCTCACACTTCATCCACCACCCACCACCATCACAACACCATCATCCACCACCATCATCCATTGTCCATCATAGAGTGTGTGAGTCGTCTCGGGATCCAAGATTGATCGTAAGAGTTCTTGACAATCAAGGCCATGTTTGCCTAAGTCTCTTACATCACTTGGTGAAGACAAAGTGTCTAGTATAATACTTTTTATTTCTAATCTTTTGCACTTTTTATTTGGTTTTGTATTAATGACTTTAATAACTAGTTACTTATGTTGAAGGTGATCTTTCCTTATCGTTTGTCCGTGGTGTCTTGGCATTATTTTACTGTCTATATAAAATAAAGGATTTTCACCATTCATATCTCCACGGTCTATATGGAGGTATGTTGGCTACCTGGTAGGGGGTTAAGGGAACGGTTTGGTAAAGGTCTTGCCATTGTTCAGCGTTTAGAGGTCCTGCAATGGACCTGGGTCAAATTTAGTAGGACCTCCTTCAATACTTCACGGTATTGGATGGCGGGGGTCCAAACTCTTTGATCCCCTCATAAGTTAACTACTATTAATACTATAACCCGGCTATTTAGGACTGTATCCCTGCTGACTCAGACTACTTAGTCGAGGGTAACGTCACCGCCAAAAGCGGGGCCTACCACAATACTGCATTAATAACTTAATTCATTATCTTCCAATAATCCACCCCTTTAGGATTGTATCCCTGCTGACTCAAACTACTGGGGTGAGGGTAACGTCACCTTCAAAAGAGGGGCCTACTACAATAACTAAGATAATCTCTTAATTATGTGCAAAAGTGCGGAAATAATCAAAGGTTATACTAGATACGAGTCGGAACCAAGTGATTCATCTTGTCTATCTGTTTTTATTTTATTTTTATTTTCAGCATTTTAGTTAGTTTTTATTTTTTCTTAGCTTAAAACATTTTTCCAAACTTTTATTTTGGTTAGACGTTGAGGATAAACCGGTACTAAAAGCTCTTGTGTCCTTGGACGACCTCGGTATCTTACCAACACTATACTACACTCAACGATGGGTGCACTTGCCCATATGTGTGTTTAGTGTTAGTGAAATATCGTGTTCTATAAATTTAAAACTTGGCTAAAATAAGTGTTAAAAAGGGCTTAAAATATATACCTAAAATATACGACACTTCACGCACATCAACAACTTCATCTACATACAACTTGGCTAACCTTTCCATGCTAAAGGTTTCTTTCATAGGTAGAAAATGAGCTGATTTGGTTAATCGATCCACAATTACCCAAATCGCATCATTACCCTTTCTGGTTTTGGGTAACTTAGTAACAAAATCCATTGTTATGAGTTCCCATTTCCATACAGGCATTTCTAATTGCTGTAGTAGACCTGAAGGTTTCTGGTGTTCTGCCTTAACTTGTGAGCAAGTAAGACATTTAGAAACATATCTAGCTATGTCCTTTTTCATACCTATCCACCAAAAATTATTCCTTAAATCTTGGTACATCTTATTGTTACCAGGATGCATGGTATACCTAGATTTATGAGCTTCTTCTAGGATTTTATCTCTTAACTCTCCCTGCTTAGGTACCCAAATTCGTTTCTTATGTAATCTCCAAATTCCATCTGCTCCTTGCTCTAATTCTTTTATCCGTCCTTTCATTCCTTCAGCATCATCCTTGATTGCTGTTTCTTGAATATTCTTTAATTGTTCCATTAAATCTAACTGTAGATTTAATCTAAGAGCACGAACTCGCTTATGCTTTTCATGATACTTACGACTTAAGGAATCTGCAACTACGTTTGCTTTTCCTTCGTGATATTGAATATCACAGTCGTAGTCACTTAGGATTTCCATCCATGTAACACCTCGAAAATTCACGTCCTATAATGAGTTGACACGTGTCACATGTTTGAACGTGTGAAAGAATGTTATAGAAGGATTAAAGTTGACAATCATGAAAAGTATGTGAATATACGAGTTCTAAATGTCAACAGTGAATAAATATATTGTACATTAACCCTACATGATGCACATACCTTCGAACGAATAAATCATGGATCATACGAAGCTAAATATGAAAGAAAGTGAGAGATTACAAACTACAGGGGTTAAATGTGTCAACATGTTTAAGTTATACCTCTGAGTGACCTTTTAGCAAACCCGAAGCTTTGTAATGGTTAATTATGCTCACTAGAATGCATGATATAAATTCCATAAAGTTTCGTTATCGTATGAGAAAGTTATGATCAAATTCGTATACGAAGGGTTAAAAGCGTCAACGTTGAAAGTTATGACTTTTCGGGTAATAACAAAGTGATCAAGGACTAGATAAATTGGGTATAAGTCCTAAAGCCCTTGTAGGTAAATATGGAGGGCTCAAAGTGCAAAATATAAGTTAGTTGACCTTTCGGAAGGGCCAAGAGACATATATGCAAAAACTAGGAAATGTGAAGTCTGATCAGAAGGCTTGCGCACCGTAAGGCATATGCTTACGGTGCGCAAGGGATGCCCAGTAACAGAAAAACGGGGCTGTTTGCTGTTATGCGCAAGGAACTGACTTTTATCCGATTTTCCTCATATTGGACGACCCCTAAACAACCCCTAGACACTTAGGGACACTTGTGGATGAATTGTGGTCAGTTGTAGACTTAGATGTCAACAATCTATGGTGATTTAAACACTATATAAAGCCACTAAGTTGCAACAAGTTCTTCACACCTTCATTCTTGCATTCCTGATCATTCTGGAGCTCAAGACTTTTCTCAAGCGATCTCTGGTCGTTCATAGGACTCTTGTAAGTTTGCTTAACCTTCCTTAGTTAAGTTTTTACTTAGTTTTAGCTTAAAAGTCAAACCGTCGTAATTAACGGTTGACTTAACGATTAATCACTAATGGTCCAGTGATTAGTCGAATTGAAAGTAGTTATAAGTTGGTAATTATGTGGGTAATAAACCCTTAAAAGGGTTCCCCCTGATTCCCACTCTATCTAGGCCAAATGTCGGGTCAAACTTGTGATTAAAAAGTCAACAGGATACTTAGTTTCTAATTTATGCATAATTAGCAATGTAGAACACATACAACCTGTTTGATCATTAATATAACTTGGTAATTAGTGTAAGAACATGTCTAAACATGTTCAACCCGATAATTTACTGTTTAGACCCGGTTCGGAACCGAAAGTCGCAAAGCTTTGACTTTTTCTTTGACTTCAGTTCTGACCCGTTTTGGTATGATTTAGAAATACCTTAGAGATTCATTTGGACCAGGTTACATGCTAGTATAACCCTCTGTGATTATACACCATGGTTCATTAGGTAACCAATTAATACGCATGATTCCGTTAATTGCTCATATGTTGACCATTATGCCCTTTTGACTATAAAACGTGATTTTTGAAAATGTAAAAGAGTAGAAACCTTAGTTACTGATATATAAACTTGTATGCAAAGTTTGACATCAGTTTGAGGTGTAGATTGAGAGTTATGCTCATTAGCGTAAATTAAAAGCTTTATGTTAATTAAACGGCGTAATTAGCGTATAGCCTAATTAAACCTACTTTTTGATATCAAACTTATTACCCACTGATGTAATATATTATTTTCGGATTTTTTAAGATTTTTAATTAATTTTAGGCTGAGCATAACTTGTAGTCGTAGGCTTAATCCGGTAATTGTCGGTTTTGCCCTTACGTGCCATAAAATGAGTTTTACATATCTAATCGACTCCAAACCTTTTGATACTGATCTTAAATGATAAATAAATTATTTTAAGCCTTCTGGAATAATAAAAAATATCAGCTTTATGTATCGAACCCGGAAATGGCTTCTAATCGCCTTATTAAGCGTTTTTAACGCGTAGTATGTACTAAAACTATTTTAAACATACAAGGGTGATACCTACTGATATTTTAGGTAAATTATAATATTTTAACTGTAAGCAAAAGTTGTTAAACTCAGACTTCAGTTTTGAGCTTTTCGGCTTATGTGAAATTACCAAAATGCCCCTACGGTGCATAGTTTGGTTAAAATTGATAAATTTCACATATATACTTTACCCTACTGTTATAACTTAGTAAACTAAGTATTTTGGCTGATTATATCAGACCTGTAACTCAGGTTAACACTTAAACTCTTTTATAACCTTATAAATGACCAAATTACCCCTACGGGGCATAGTTTGTGTTTAAAATTCGTTTGGGAATAATGGAAGGTATCCTACTGATATCACAACATATTTGAGGCATATTAACTTAGGAAACCTGGTTAGGACCCTTATGATTACCCGTTACGCCTCTTGCGCGTACGGTTCGGCTTATGTAACTAGTTTACATAAATTAGCCGAAACGGGTCAAACCTTATCGGTTTTATCTCAAAATCCAGAATGTGCGTGAAATACCCATATTAAACAAGTCTTCAAACTTTTCGGGTCTAAATCACATTCTATCCGGTCTTCACTTAATCGTGCGTACGAACCGTATCTTTGAAACTAACCGGTCTAAGCTTAAGCTTAATTAAAGACCCGTTAGGATTCTAATAGGTTATTATAAACCTTCGTACCAGATTAGGAGCCCAGTAAAAGTACTTGCATTTGCTGTATTTGATTGATACTTTGCTCAGGTAAATACTCTTAACTTATTTTCCCTATACGGGCTTGGGATACGGTACTATAAAAGTGCCGCTTGGTCGGGTATGTGTAGTCATTTAAATCGGATTGTGATTAATGTATTTGCATGGCCCGTTTAATATGTATTATTTGGTGTATGGCCTTTGGGGGTTAAATGACCATGTCCCGGATATCCTTGGCATCATTCGAAGAAATGGCCACGACCTAAGCACGGGGTGTAGGCGTACACCTGACAGTTGCATTATGTAAAAACTGGTAATCCACTCAGAGGTGTCATCCTTGTGGGCATTATACCGAAGCTGGTAATCCACTTAAAGGATGATAGCCTGTGGGTATTATACCTGTGGCGTGTCAGTTAATCTGTCCTGATGGACGACAAATAAGTAAATCTGTATACAAGATTATATACAAATGATTGTCCCAAGTTACAAAAGATATTTTGCCGAAGTGCAATCAAATCAATTTTCAAACTCTTTTCAAAATGAGTCAGTTGAGTTGTATTTACCAGTGTAAACTGACGTATTTTCCAAAAAGGCTAAGTGCAGGTACTAAACGAAATAGGCTGGCTACTCCATGCATCATTACTCAAGTCTCGCAAGCTCTAGATGTCAAAGTCTGTTGAACAATATTTCCTATTTATTTTGATCCGCCTGTGGATCTTTTACTTTCCGTTGTAATACTGGATATTACTGTATATTCGGATTGTAATATATTTACCTTTTGCTTCCGCTGTGCATTTATATATTGTGTTGTTTGACTATTATGTTGCCAACCAGGTCACGAAACTCCCCACCGGGCCCACCGGTGACACGTGGAAATCGGGGTGTGACAGGTTGGTATCAGAGCCAACACTGAGTGAATTAAACACTAGCCTTTTGTGTTTAATCTCAGTTACACAGATGCACATTCTTGAGTCTAGACAAGAACATAGGACAAATTCCAATTCGTTTTATTTGGTTCCTTTGTTATTTTCCGATTAGCCCTTGCATGGGCAATTCATTTTCTTAAGAAGTCCCGTTTAGGGCAACCATATAATTGTTTAAATTTTAATGGAACGATTATATTTAAAATATCATTCCTATATTATAAGATCTACCATTATAATAAAATGGCAATATCTAAAAAGGACAAGACCTAGCTCATGTGTCATTTTAAGGCAGGGCCAAGACGGTAGTTGTAACACCCTTAATAATTTGAACAGTATTAAAAGATAATCATAAGAACTTTATAAAAATTCAGAGTTTGCAAAAACATTTCGAGTTTAAAACCATACACTTTTGTAATAATACCAATCACATCCAAGAAAGTGCATAACTAGTTTAAAGTAACCCTTGCTAGTAAACTAATCACTAGTTTAAGGGATTTAAAACACAATCAACAAAAGAAATTACAACATGTTTAAAGTTTAGACAAAATTGAGTGTAGTGCGGAAGCTTCAAAATACGTGTTCGGTTCTTGACATTTACTTGATCACCATCCGAGAGGGCTTCATACATACCTAGGGTCAAACACTAAAATATTAGTTTTGACAATAATACATTACGTATAAACGAAATTTAACAACGCAAAGCATCAAACAAAATATAAATTTTCTGGGTTCCACCGTAACTTACGGTGTCACCGTAAGTTACGGTGAACCTGGAATGTCTCTAGTTCTACCGTAAATCAGGAGCTTCACACCGTATACTTTTAATGTCCACCGTAACTTACGGTGGAACCGTAAATTACGGTGGGTTCTGCAACCTTGCCCTTTAACTATTTTTCAACTTTAAAAGTTCATAACTTTTTACTCATTAGTCCGATTTAGTCGATTCTTTTACCTACGAGTCTGTAATAAGATTACGGATCTAACCATATAAATTACACATCTCGGAAACCGAGATACCGACGTTCGGCTCACAATTTCTTTGTTTCAAAATCTTCAACCCATTAACAAGGTACATGATTCCATATTTCCATCCTAATGACACATTAGACATAGTTACCCAACTTCCCGGGCTTATGACCTTGGAGTATACGCGCCATACCATGGCTTCGCGTTTTCTCCGAACTAAACACTTGTTTTCTCGGAATTCAAGCATCCTGTTTCAAACGACATCTTCTATTAACTTCTATTGTTTGACCCGATATACCGGGTTCGTAGACTTAAAATATTATAACCAATTTATTGATGTATTACCATCTATCACCTAGCAAGATATGAGACTTTTAAGTCTCTACTCATGTGATTCGTTTTCAAGCAACATTTTGACCCGTTTGGCTATCTAGTGAAAACCATCACTTTATTAACGTACCAAACCAAATTTCTAATGTTTATTTTGACCCGTTTGATGATCTAGTGAACTTCGCCACTTTAACGATACATCAAACGCATCAATTACAATCCGACATCGTTTGTACATTAAAACTAAACATTATTACATAATACGACGAGACTAAAGTCACGTACCTTTAAAGCACACCTTTTCCGCGGGTATCGCTTCCGGCGTGTCCACTTGACGTTCCGGATTCCTTGCCTAAAGAGTTCAATTCATAACAAGATTAGAACTCTCTTTTATAAGCTTTAACGCATTCATTCATAACATATGCAAATCTGCGTTTTTAGAAATCTTTAACATTTTAACCCTCATTTAGGCGTTTTATCAAACACCTTGTGGGTCAGATTTCTACATGATCTAAACCAAGTTCATAACTTGAATTTACCACTCAAATTAACTTCAATTAGACAATATACACATATTTTAACATTAACAATTTCAGAGATTATCCCACAATTTCAGTTTTCACTAGAACAAGAGTCTTAATCCTAGTGTTTATCAAGTTCTACTAACTTACTAATCACCAACTATGGTGATTTTGATCCTTACAACTAACATGCAAGATTTTAACAAGAAATCATCTAGGGTTTGTCCCTAGACTTCACATTACTTCCAATTTCATGTTTTACAACACATAATCAAGCTCAACCTTCGATTTCAATCACATGCAAGAATTTGAGTTGTATCAAAACAACCTAATTTGACATACCTTATGACCTCCTTGACGAGGAGATCACGATTCTATATTCAGATTTCGATTACAACATGATTTGAGCCTTCAATTGAGAGTTTTAGTAGATGTTAGGGTTTTGGAGGTGTGGGTGTCGCCCCTTCCTGTTGTTGATTGACCAGAACCTCAGTGTGAGGTGTTTGGTTTGTTTTATTAAACAAAATAATAACAATAGTTTCAAGATTATCAACATTGGTCCCTCCACTTTGTTTAATATTTAGTTTTGGTTAATCTAACCTTATTTCTAGTTATTCATAGACTCATAGTTAACTAGGTTATAATTTCCTAGTTAGATAAATTCTTGTTTATTTAAACTTTACAATTTTAAATATAAAGTTTTGTATTTTCGGGATGTTACAAGTCCACCCCCCTTAAGAAGGGTTTCGTCCCCGAAACCGTAGTACGTACCAAATAGTTTAGGGTAGAGCCGTTGCATCTCTTCTTCGGATTCCCACGTGGTATCCGCACCCTTCCTGTGCTCCCACTTAACGTTCACTTGGTTAATTACTTTGTTCCTCAGACTCTTCTCTTTTTGATCTAAGATTGCAATTGGTCTCACTGCATAGTTGAGGCTGTTATCCACCTCAATGTCATCATAGCGGATACGAGCACTTTCTTCTGCTAAGCATTTTCGGAGATGTGACACATGGAATGTGTTATGAATTCCACTCAACTCCTCGGGTAGTTCAAGGCGATATGCTACCTTACCAACCCGTTCAGTGATCCTGAATGGCCCAATGAACCTCGGACTCAACTTTCCTCTTTTTCTGAACCGTATAATTCCTTTCCATGGCGATACTTTCAGCATTACTTTATCGCCAACTTGAAATTCAATAGGTCTATTTCGCTTATTCGCATACGACTTTTGTCGATCCTGAGCTGCTTTTAGGTGAGCTCGTACCACATCAATTTTCTCATTCGTAGTTCGGATTATGTCAGTATGTGCTAATCCTCGTGGTCCCACTTCTCCCCAACACACTGGGGTTCGACACTTTCTACCATATAGCATTTCATACGGGGCCATTTTAATGCTCGACTGATAGCTATTGTTATATGAAAATTCAACCAAGGGTAGATGGACATCCCAACTACCCCCGAAGTCAATGATGCAAGCCCGCAACATATCTTCCAACGTTTGTATCGTTCTCTCACTTTGCCCATCCGTTTGCGGATGATAAGCAGTGCTAATGTACAGTTTAGTTCCCATTTGCTCTTGGAATTCGCGCCAGAATTTAGAGGTAAACCGAGTATCTCTGTCTGACACAATGGATATCGGCACTCCGTGACGTGCTATGATCTCATTGGTGTACACTTCCGACATCTTCTCGGATGTATAAGTCTCACGAATCGGAATGAAGTGAGCACTTTTTGTCAATCGATCTACGACTACCCATATAGCATCAAATCCGCGATTGGTTTTGGGCAATTTGGTTAACAAATCCATCGTGATTTGTTCCCATTTCCAAACTGGGATATCCAGCGGTTGCAACCTACCATATGGCTTTTGGTGCTCCGCTTTGACTTGTAAACAAGTCAGACACTTCTCCACGTACTTCACAATATCTCTTTTCATTCCGGGCCACCAATAGTTTTGTTTTACGTCATTATACATTTTGGTCGCCCCCGGGTGAATTGAATAATGAGATTTATGGGCCTCGTCAAGTAGACGCACCTTGGCCCCACACGTATTTGGAACCCAAATTCTCCCAAATCGAGTTTTCAACCCTTGATTACCATCCTCCAGGTCTTTTAGTTGCCCAACTATCCTTTCCTTCTTCACATTTTCTTCCTTGATTGCTTCAATTTGAGATTTTCGGATTTGTTCAAGCAAACCCGATGTCACAATTAATTGCATCGATCGTACTCGAATAGGCATATAATCCGTCTTTCGGCTCAACGCGTCTGCCACTACGTTAGCCTTCCCGTGGTGGTAATGTATTTCACAATCAAAGTCTTTGACAATTTCTAACCACCGCCTCTGCCTCATATTTAATTCCTTCTGATCGAAGAAATACTTTAAGCTTTTGTGGTCGGTAAAGATAGTGCACTTCACCCCATACAAGTAATGCCTCCATATTTTCAAGGCAAACACCACTGCTGCCAACTCGAGGTCATGGGTAGGATATCTCTTCTCATGAGTCTTTAGCTGTCTCGAGGCATAGGCTATAACCTTGCCCCGCTGCATCAAAACGCAGCCAAGTCCCGAATGCGATGCATCCGAGTAAACTACCATATCCTCCGTTCCGTCCGGTAATGTCAACACCGGCGCATGGGTCAATTTTTTCTTGAGCGTTTGGAACGCCCTTTCTTGATCCTCGGACCAAATAAACTTTTCATCCTTACGGGTTAGTTTGGTCAACGGCGTAGCAATTTTGGAGAAATCTTGTATGAATCTCCGATAATAACCCGCAAGCCCCAAGAAGCTTCTAATTTCCGAAGGATTCTTCGGTGGAGTCCATCTTGACACAGCTTCTATTTTTGAAAGATCTACTAGCACTCTGTTTGCACTAATGATATGTCCAAGAAATTGCACCTCTCGTAACCAGAAGGCACATTTTGAAAATTTCGCATACAATTTCTCTTTCCTGAGCGTCTCCAACACTTCACGCAAATGACTTGCGTGTTCTGCTTCATTCTTGGAGTATATCAAGATATCATCGATAAACACTATCACTGACTTGTCTAGCATGGGTTTGCAAACCCGGTTCATGAGATCCATGAAAGCCGCGAGTGCATTAGTTAACCCAAAGGACATCACGAGAAACTCGTAATGTCCGTACCGTGTACGAAAAGCCGTTTTCGGTACATCCTCCTCTTTAACTTTCAACTGATGATACCCAGATGTGAGGTCGATTTTTGAGAACCAACTTGCACCTTGTAATTGGTCAAATAGGTCATCAATCCTTGGAAGCGGATATCGATTCTTTACCGTGAGTTTATTCAACTCCCGGTAATCAATGCACATACGCATGCTCCCGTCCTTCTTTCTCACGAATAATACCGGTGCGCCCCATGGAGACACGCTTGGCCGAATAAATCCCTTGTCGAGCAATTCTTGGATTTGTGACATCAATTCTTGCAATTCTGATGGCGCGAGTTGATACGGCGCCTTGGCCACAGGTTTTGCGCCCGGAACCAATTCGATCCCGAACTCTACCTCCCGTACTGGCGGTATTCCCGGTAAATCTTCCGGAAATACATCAGCGTATTCACGTACCACTGGTACGTCTTCCAGCTTTGGCGTCTCTTTATTAGGTTCGTTTGCGTATATTATGAATGCTTTACATCCGCGCCTCATAAGTTTGTGGGCCTTTAGTATTGAGCACATAACGGGACTGCCCCCTTTTTCGCCATAAATGGTGACTTGCTTTCCACTTGGAGATGTCAACTGTATCTCCTTGCGGAAACATATCACCTTTGCATGATGTCGGGATAACCAATCCATCCCTACCACTACTTGAAATTCTCCCATTGACATAGGGATCAAGTCTATCAAATATTCCTCATCATCAACGCTTATTTTGCAATCTCGACATACATCACATACAAGAAAACTTTTGTTATCACCTATCTCTACCTCTAATGGTATAGGCAATTTTGTTAGTACAAAAGAAGGATGTCGAATAAATCCATATGAAACAAAAGATTTATTCGCACCCGTATCAAATAACACATGTGCAGGAATTGAATTTATGGCAAATATACCTGAGACCACATCGGGCTCTGTTTTTACCTCCATTGCTGTCAACTGGAAAGATCTCGCCTTTGCTCTTGGTGTCTCCGTATGTGTATTCTTGTTATCTTTCTTTCCAACCAACTCCGGGCACTCAGATTTCTTGTGACCCGGTTGGTAGCATTTGTAACACATCGACACCTTTCCCGGGCACAATGCAGCCGTGTGTCCCGTCTTCCCACATATAGGACACGGTTTGTCCTTGAACCGGCACTCACCTTTGTGCCCCTTCCCGCATATCTTGCAGTTTGATGACCCGCCTTTACCTTCTTGTTTCTTTGAGGATTCTGTTGTGCGCGCCTTTTTCGTTGGGCTTGGATTGACTATCTGAGCCCTTCTTTCACCTCTTTCAATCTGTTTCTTCAACTCTATCTCCCGTTCCCGAGCAACGTTTATAATTTCGGTGAGAGTCTCATACTTTGAAGGAGTCATAAACTCCCTATACTCGGCGCTCAACATATTATAATAATAATATATTTTCTGCTCCTCATTCGTTATCAACTCATCACAAAACTTCATCTTATCCATGAATATTCCCGTGATTTTGTCAATGGATTCACCCTTGTGTCGAAGCTGCATGAATTCTTCCTTGATCTTGTTAATGACTGCCTTGGGACTGTGATGTTTAAGAAACGGCGTCTTAAACTCATCCCATGTCATAGCCTTAGCCGCTTCGCTTCCAATTTCCTTCTTCTTGTTATCCCACCAGTCTTTCGCTTGACCCCTTAACTAACCCGTGCCATAGGCTACGTAGTCATCCGGATCACAATGAGTCCTTTCAAACACCCCATCCATATCGCTTAACCATCGCTGACATATGATCGGGTCAACCTCCCCATTGTAAATGGGCGGTTTACACGCCATGAACTCTTTATAAGAACAAGATTTTCGTCCTCCTGACTTCTCCTTTGCTAAATTGGTATTATCCTCCAATTTCTTGATTCTTTCTTCCACCACTGATAATACCGTGGTTTGGATTTTGTCGATGAAACCCGACAAACTGTTTTCGATTGCTTTTCCTACCTCTTCAGCAATCACTTCTCTCGTTTGTTCGGTGACTCTTGGCACCGCATCATCATTGCCTTTATCCGTCATCTTTAACTGAAATGTTTACATTAAGCGTTAACATTTCATTTATGACGTATGATTTATTCACTTCGGTTTGTTCAAGTTCATAAATTGTTTTCACCGTTCTTATTTAATGCACTTTCCGGGTTTGAGTGTGTTAACACGCTCTTCCCATGCATTTCTATTCATTACTTCTCTTTTTATACTTAGTAACTCTACTTAGAACAATTAACTCTTACCGGATGTTTGATCAAGCTTGAACCGAACACTTGTTAACAACCTTGGGCTCTGATTACCAACTTGTAACACCCTTAATAATTTGAACAGTATTAAAAGATAATCATAAGAACTTTATAAAAATTCAGAGTTTACAAAAACATTTCGAGTTTAAAACCATACACTTTTGTGATAATACCAATCACATCCAAGAAAGTGCATAACTCGTTTAAAGTAACCCTTGCTAGTAAACTAATCACTAGTTTAAGGGATTTAAAACACGATCAACAAAAGAAATTACAACATGTTTAAAGTTTAGACAAAACTGAGTGTAGTGCGGAAGCTTCAAAATACGTGTTCGGTTCTTGACATTTACTTGATCACCATCCGAGAGGGCTTCATACATACCTAGGGTCAAACACTAAAATATTAGTTTTGACAATAATACATTACGTATAAACGAAATTTAACAACGCAAAGCATCAAACAAAATATAAATTTTCTGGGTTCCACCGTAACTTACGGTGTCACCGTAAGTTACGGTGAACCTGGAATGTCTCTAGTTCTACCGTAAATCAGGAGCTTCACACCGTATACTTTTAATGTCCACCGTAACTTACGGTGGAACCGTAAATTACGGTGGGTTCTGCAACCTTGCCCTTTAACTATTTTTCAACTTTAAAAGTTCATAACTTTTTACTCATTAGTCCGATTTAGTCGATTCTTTTACCTACGAGTCTGTAATAAGATTACGGATCTAACCATATAAATTACACATCTCGGAAACCGAGATACCGACGTTCGGCTCACAATTTCTTTGTTTCAAAATCTTCAACCCATTAACAAGGTACATGATTCCATATTTCCATCCTAATGACACATTAGACATAGTTACCCAACTTCCCGGGCTTATGACCTTGGAGTATACGCGCCATACCATGGCTTCGCGTTTTCTTCGAACTAAACACTTGTTTTCTCGGAATTCAAGCATCCTGTTTCAAACGACATCTTCTATTAACTTCTATTGTTTGACCCGATATACCGGGTTCGTAGACTTAAAATATTATAACCAATTTATTGATGTATTACCATCTATCACCTAGCAAGATATGAGACTTTTAAGTCTCTACTCATGTGATTCGTTTTCAAGCAACATTTTGACCCGTTTGGCTATCTAGTGAAAACCATCACTTTATTAACGTACCAAACCAAATTTCTAATGTTTATTTTGACCCGTTTGATGATCTAGTGAACTTCGCCACTTTAACGATACATCAAACGCATCAATTACAATCCGACATCGTTTGTACATTAAAACTAAACATTATTACATAATACGACGAGACTAAAGTCACGTACCTTTAAAGCACACCTTTTCCGCGGGTATCGCTTCCGGCGTGTCCACTTGACGTTCCGGATTCCTTGCCTAAAGAGTTCAATTCATAACAAGATTAGAACTCTCTTTTATAAGCTTTAACGCATTCATTCATAACATATGCAAATCTGCGTTTTTAGAAATCTTTAACATTTTAACCCTCATTTAGGCGTTTTATCAAACACCTTGCGGGTCAGATTTCTACATGATCTAAACCAAGTTCATAACTTGAATTTACCACTCAAATTAACTTCAATTAGACAATATACACATATTTTAACATTAACAATTTCAGAGATTATCCCACAATTTCAGTTTTCACTAGAACAAGAGTCTTAATCCTAGTGTTTATCAAGTTCTACTAACTTACTAATCACCAACTATGGTGATTTTGATCCTTACAACTAACATGCAAGATTTTAACAAGAAATCATCTAGGGTTTGTCCCTAGACTTCACATTACTTCCAATTTCATGTTTTACAACACATAATCAAGCTCAACCTTCGATTTCAATCACATGCAAGAATTTGAGTTGTATCAAAACAACCTAATTTGACATACCTTATGACCTCCTTGACGAGGAGATCACGATTCTATATTCAGATTTCGATTACAACATGATTTGAGCCTTCAATTGAGAGTTTTAGTAGATGTTAGGGTTTTGGAGGTGTGGGTGTCGCCCCTTCCTGTTGTTGATCGACCAGAACCTCAGTGTGAGGTGTTTGGTTTGTTTTATTAAACAAAATAATAACAATAGTTTAAAGATTATCAACATTGGTCCCTCCACTTTGTCTAATATTTAGTTTTGGTTAATCTAACCTTATTTCTAGTTATTCATAGACTCATAGTTAACTAGGTTATAATTTCCTAGTTAGATAAATTCTTGTTTATTTAAACTTTACAATTTTAAATATAAAGTTTTGTATTTTTGGGATGTTACAGTAGTTCCACAATTAGATTCGGATCCTTATTAACATTTCAATTTAGAAATTGTTCTGCGTTAATTATTAGAAAGAATCTAAAGAGTAAAACCTAGCCTAAATGTCATTATAGACATGGCCAAGATGGTAAAACTTATTCAAGAGATTCAAATTTTTGTTAAACATCTGAAAGCATATTAACATGCTTGACAAAGTGTGATACGATAAAAAAAATCACATAAGTCATTTTTAATTGGGTTATTCTAAATCCCCTTATTTATATAATCATCCCTTATGGATGAAGTGCCCACGGGCTATAATTAACGTCCTCTGAGACTAAAGACAGTGTTAGCCTACAACTCCCTGTCAAGAAAAGGTAATGAACTTTGATTCAAACCTTAATGCCTCGATTTTGTAAAAATCAAGGCTTATAAATTAAACGTGTCTACGTGACTAGGCCTTTGTGCTATTATTAACTTATGATTTAAGATTATGATAAAGATCCTGAACAATTATATATTTAGCAAATTAACTAAAATGTGTATTAAAAACATGGTTAATAAATCGTTTAAAACGAAAAAAAAACTGTATAAGCTTCCGTATAAACCTTGTCCTTGTTTGATTTTATGTAGCAATTAAAGCTACATGGCTAGGTCAAAGGAAGAAAACAGTCACCCTCTGGAAAACCACGATGATGATAGGATTAATATAACCAGAGGAGAGCTTCGTATATTGATTGATTCCGCTGTATCTAAAGCTGTAGAGGAGCAATTTAGGGAGTATAGTGAAACACATAGTAAAGCCTCATCTGTACCCCACTCTAAGTCTGACCCTAAGACTCATTCGGAGGCTCACAGCAAGCCACCGCCCTCTAAGAAGGACGAGCCAAAGAAAGATGATGATCGACGCTCTTCAAATCATCAAAGTGATCCATCTCAAAGGGTCGTTCTGAATCAAGGACCCCGTGAAAACGGTTGCTCCTACAAATACTTTGTTTCCTGCAAACCCCGGGATTTCACTGGGGAGAAAGGAGCAATAGATTGTATGACCTGGTTGGATGAAATGGACACGGTGGTGGACATCAGCGGTTGTGCTGAAAGGGATGTAGTAAAGTATGTATCCCAATCGTTCAAAGGAGAGGCACTAGCATGGTGGAAGTCTCTCATTCAAGCTGCTGGAAAGATCCCACTCTACAACATGTCATGGGAACAGTTTGTTACTCTCATCAGGGAGAACTATTGTCCTCAACACGAGGTCGAAAGAATTGAATCAGATTTCTTATCATTGGTGATGACAAACTTAGATTGTCAAGCTTACCTCACCAGTTTTAATACCCTGTCCAGACTGGTTCCTTACCTTGTAACACCAGAACCGCCCAAGCGAATTGCTCGCTTCATTGGGGGTTTAGCCCCAGAAATCAAAGCCAGTGTTAAGGCTTCAAGACTTGCCACTTTTAGGTCAGCAGCTGACCTATCTTTGTCCCTCACTTTAGATGCGGTCAGGCTAAGGTCGCTAAAGAAATCTGAAGAAAGTAAGAGGAAGCGTGAGGATGATAACTCATGAGGGTCAGAAAAGAAGCACAAGGGTAACACTGATTCTAAGAAGTTCGGGTCTGGAAAGAATAGTCAGCGGACAGAGGAAAATCCAAGGTGCACGAATTGCCAAAAACGCCACTTTGGAAAGTGCAGACTTGAGTCCAATTCTAAGTCTGGATCACCTGTATGTGGGTTATGCAAGTCTAAGGAGCACAAGACTGTTGATTGCAGGAAGATTAAAGATGCCACATGCTACAACTGTAATGAGAAGGGGCACATTAAAACCAACTGCCCTAAATACGCCAAGAAGCCTGAAGAGGTCAAGAAGACCAATGCAAGGGTCTTCAGGTTGGATGCAAAGGAAGCCGTCCAGGACGACAACGTGATTACAGGTACCTTCCTCATAAATGATATTTATGCAAGAGTACTTTTCGATTCAGGCGCTGATAAGTCGTTCGTAGATAATAAGTTTTGTGAATTGCTGAATTTACCTGTCAAAACCTTAAGTGTGAATTATGAGGTGGAGTTAGCAGATGGCACCATAGAAACCGTCTCAACTATGTTAGATGGATGTGTTATATCCATTAAGAACCACTATTTTCCTTTCTCCCTACTTCCCTTTAAGTTAGCCAGTTTTGACATAGTTTTGGGTATGGACTGGTTATCTCATAACCAGGCCCAAATTGTCTGTAACAAGAAGCAAGTAGTGATTAAGACTCCGTCTGGTGAATCACTTACCATTCGGGGAGATACCCAGTATGGACTGCCTGAGCAAGTGACTATGCTCAAGGCCTCTAAGTGTTTAAAGAAAGGATGTGTCATCTACATGGCACAAGTGACTATCGATGAGCTGAAACCTAAGATAGAAGATATTCCTGTCATTTCTGAATACCCCGGAGTTTTTCCTGAAGAACTACCTGGTTTACCACCAGATAGGCAAGTGGAATTCAGAATCGACATCATCCCTGGAGCCGCACCTGTTGCTAGAGCGCCTTATAGGTTGGCACCAACAGAAATGAAGGAATTGAGGACGCAACTAGATGATTTGCTAGCTAAAGGTTTCATTAAACCTAGTTCGTCTCCTTGGGGAGCGCCAGTTTTATTTGTTAAGAAGAAGGATGGATCGATGCGTCTGTGCATCGATTACCGTGAGCTTAATAAGGTCACGATCAAGAATAGGTATCCTTTGCCCAGGATCGACGATCTGTTCGATCAGCTCCAAGGGGCAAGTTACTTCTCTAAGATCGACTTAAGATCAGGCTACCATCAATTGAAGGTTAAGGATGAAGACGTACACAAAACTGCATTTAGGACTCGTTATGGTCATTACGAGTTCCTAGTGATGCCTTTTGGGCTCACAAATGCACCTGTCGCATTCATGGATCTCATGAATCGCGTCTGCAAGCCTTACTTAGATAAATTTGTCATCGTCTTTATTGACGACATCCTCATCTACTCGAAGAACCAAGCTGATCATGAGAAGCATCTTCGATGTATTCTTTCACTACTTCAACAGGAGAAGTTTTATGCCAAATTCTCGAAGTGTGAATTCTGGCTTCGAGAAGTCCAATTCCTTGGACATATGGTTAGTGAGTGTGGTATCCAAGTGGATCCCGCTAAGGTTGAAGCTGTAATGAATTGGCAAGAGCCAAAGACGCCTACAGAGATTCGTAGCTTTCTAGGTTTGGCAGGATATTATAGGCGATTTATTGAAAACTTCTCAAGGATTGCTGCACCCCTAACTTCATTGACTCGTAAGAAGATTAAGTTTGAATGGGGTCCTAAGCAGCAGGAATCCTTCGATATTCTGAAGCAGAAGTTAAGCAATGCTCCAGTACTGACATTGCCTGATGGAATCGAGGAGTTTGTAGTATATTGTGATGCATCACACACCGAGATGGGGTGTGTGCTTATGCAGAAAGGCAAGGTTATTGCCTATGCTTCAAGACAGTTAAAAGTGCATGAAAAGAATTACACCACCCATGACTTGGAGTTGGGTGCCGTTGTATTTGCACTAAAACTGTGGAGGCATTATTTGTATGGTATCAAGTGTGTGATCTATTCTGATCACAAGAGCCTTCAACATCTGTTTAACCAGGAGGATTTAAACATGAGGCAGCGCCGATGGATGGAGACGTTGAATGATTATGATTGTGAAATCAGATACCATCCCGGCAAGGCGAATGTAGTCGCTGATGCCTTGAGCAGAAAGGAAAGGGGGAAACCCATCCGAATCAATGCCAAGAGCATTGAAATAAAGAACAGTTTGACTGAAAGGTTGTTAGCTGCACAGAGGGAAGCTGTGTTGGAAGCTAACTATCCTAACGAGAAGCTAGGGGTAATTAAGGAGCAGTTATCTCTTGGCAAGGACGGGATTCTGAGATTAAATGGACGAATTTGGGTTCCAATTTATGGAGGACTTCGAGATGTTATCCTTCAGGAAGCCCATAGTTCTAAATATTCCGTTCATCCTGGAGCTGATAAGATGTACAAGGATCTAAGGGCAAACTATTGGTGGATAAGCTTCAAAAAGTCTGTAGCTGCCTATGTAGCTAAATGCCTGACTTGTGCGCAAGTCAAAGCAGAACATCAAAAGCCGTCAGGTTTGCTACAACAACCTGAACTTCCCACATGGAAATGGGAGATGGTGACGATGGATTTCATCACCAAATTGCCAAGGACAAGGAAAGGCAATGATACAATATGGGTGATAGTTGATAGACTGACTAAGTCAGCACATTTCTTACCCATCAAGGAGACTTATAGCTCCGACATGTTAGCCCAGTTGTACGTGGATAAGATTGTAGCCTTACATGGCATACCCGTGTCTATTATCTCTGACCGAGATACTAGATACACGTCACATTTTTGGAAGAGTTTCCAGCAATCTTTGGGCACACGTTTGAATTTCAGTACGGCTTACCACCCTCAGACTGACGGTCAGAGTGAGAGTACCATCCAAACATTGGAAGACATGCTACGTGCATGTGTAATCGATTTAGGTGGTAGTTGGGATAACCACCTACCATTGATTGAGTTCTCCTACAACAATAGCTACCATACCAGCATTAAGGCTGCGCCTTTCGAGGCCTTATACGGTAGAAAGTGTAGAACGCCTGTTTGTTGGGCGGAAGTTGGAGATGTCTAATTATCAGGACCAGAGATAGTCTTTGAAATGACGGACAAGATTGTCCAGATTCATGACCGTCTCAAAGCTGCCCGCGATAGGCAGAAGAGCTACGCAGATCCAAAGCGTAAATCCTTTCACTTCGAAGTAGGTGACAAGGTGTTGCTTAAAGTATCACCCTGGAAGGGAGTGATGCGATTTGGTAAGAAAGGCAAGCTAAGCCCGAGATACATAGGACCTTTCGAGGTTATCAAACGTGTCGGGTCAGTTGCCTATAAGTTAAACTTACCTGAAGAGCTCAGTGGAATTCACAATGTGTTCCACATCTGCAATCTGAAGAAGTGCTTCGCTGATGAATCACTGGTTATACCACATACAGATGTGCATATAGATGAGAGCTTAAAATTTGTGGAAAAACCATTGTCGATTGAAGATCGACAGGTTAAGAAGCTTCGAAGGAAGCATGTGCCTATTGTAAAGGTCAAATGGGATGCCCGTAGAGGTCCCGAATACACATGGGAGGTTGAATCCTCAATGAAAGAAAAGTACCCTCATTTGTTTCAGTAAATCTCGAGGTCGAGATTTCTTTTAAGGGGGTGAGGATGTAACACCTCGAAAATTCACGTCCTATAATGAGTTGACACGTATCACATGTTTGAACGTGTGAAAGAATGTTATAGAAGGATTAAAGTTGACAATCATGAAAAGTATGTGAATATACGAGTTCTAAATGTCAACAGTGAATAAATATATTGTACATTAACCCTACATGATGCTCATACTTTCGAACGAATAAATCATGGATCATACGAAGCTAAATATGAAAGAAAGTGAGAGATTACAAACTACAGGGGTTAAATGTGTCAACATGTTTAAGTTATACCTCTGAGTGACCTTTTAGCAAACCCAAAGCTTTGTAATGGTTAATTATGCTCACTAGAATGCATGATATAAATTCCATAAAGTTTCGTTATCGTATGAGAAGGTTATGATCAAATTCGTATACGAAGGGTTAAAAGCGTCAATGTTGAAAGTTATGACTTTTCGGGTAATAACGAAGTGATCAAGGACTAGATAAATTGGGTATAAGTCCTAAAGCCCTTGTAGGTAAATATGGAGGGCTCAAAGTGCAAAATATAAGTTAGTTGACCTTTCGGAAGGGCCAAGAGACATATATGCAAAAACTAGGAAATGTGAAGTCTGATCAGAAGGCTTGCGCACCGCAAGGCATATGCTTACGGTGCGCAAGGGATGCCCAGTAACAGAAAAATGGGGCTGTTTGCTGTTATGCGCATGGAACTGACTTTTATCCGATTTTCCTCATATTGGACGACCCCTAAACAACCCCTAGACACTTAGGGACACTTGTGGATGAATTGTGGTCAGTTGTAGACTTAGATGTCAACAATCTATGGTGATTTAAACACTATATAAAGCCACTAAGTTGCAACAAGTTCTTCACACCTTCATTCTTGCATTCCTGATCATTCTAGAGCTCAAGACTTCTCTCAAGTGATCTCTGGTCGTTCATAGGACTCTTGTAAGTTTGCTTAACCTTCCTTAGTTAAGTTTTTACTTAGTTTTAGCTTAAAAGTCAAACCGTCGTAATTAACGGTTGACTTAACGATTAATCACTAATGGTCCAGTGATTAGTCGAATTGAAAGTAGTTATAAGTTGGTAATTATGTGGGTAATAAACCCTTAAAAGGGTTCCCCCTGATTCCCACTCTATCTAGGCCAAATGTCGGGTCAAACTTGTGATTAAAAAGTCAACAGGATACTTAGTTTCTAATTTATGCATAATTAGCAATGTAGAACACATACAACCTCTTTGATCATTAATATAACTTGGTAATTAGTGTAAGAACATGTCTAAACATGTTCAACCCGACAATTTACTGTTTAGACCAGGTTCGGAACCGAAAGTCGCAAAGCTTTGACTTTTGCTTTGACTTCAGTTCTGACCTGTTTTGGTATGATTTAGAAATACCTTAGAGCTTCATTTGGACCAGGTTACATGCTAGTATAACCCTCTGTGATTGATGCGTGCGAAGTGTTACTTATTTTAGGTGTATATTTTAAGCCCTTTTTAACACTTATTTTAGCCAAGTTTTAAATTTATAAAACACGATATTTTACTAACACTAAACACACATATGGGAAAGTGCACCCATCGTTGAGTGTAGTATAGCGTTGGTAAGATACCGAGGTCGTCCAAGGACACAAGAGCTTTTAGTACCGGTTTATCCTCAACGTCTAACCAAAACAAAAGTTTAGAAAAATGTTTTTAAGAAAAATAAAACTAACTAAAATGCTGAAAATAAAAATATAAAAATAAAAACAGATAGACAAGATGAATCACTTGGTTCCGACTCGTATCTAGTATAACCTTTGATTATTTCCGCACTTTTGCACATAATTAAGAGATTATCTTAGTTATTGTAGTAGGCCCCTCTTTTGAAGGTGACGTTACCCTCACCCCAGTAGTTTGAGTCAGCAGGGATACAATCCTAAAAGGGTGGATTATTGGAAGATAATGAATTAAGTTATTAATGCAGTATTGTGGTAGGCCCCGCTTTTGGCGGTGACGTTACCCTCGGCTAAGTATTCTGAGTCAGCAGGGATACAGTCCTAAATAGCCGGGTTATAGTATTAATAGTAGTTAACTTATGAGGGGATCAAAGAGTTTGGACCCCCGCCATCCAATACCGTGAAGTATTGAAGGAGGTCCTACTAAATTTGACCCAGGTCCATTGCAGGACCTCTAAACGCTGAACAATGGCAAGACCTTTACCAAACCGTTCCCTTAACCCCCTACCAGGTAGCCAACATACCTCCATATAGACCGTAGAGATATGAATGGTGAAAATCCTTTATTTTATATAGACAGTAAAATAATGCCAAGACACCACGGACAAACGATAAGGAAAGATCACCTTCAACATAAGTAACTAGTTATTAAAGTCATTAATACAAAACCAAATAAAAAGTGCAAAAGATTAGAAATAAAAAGTATTATACTAGACACTTTGTCTTCACCAAGTGATGTAAGAGACTTAGGCAAACATGGCCTTGATTGTCAAGAACTCTTACGATCAATCTTGGATCCCGAGACGACTCACACACTCTACGATGGACAATGGATGATGGTGGTGGATGATGGTGTTGTGATGGTGGTGGGTGGTGGATGAAGTGTGAGAGAGGTGGTGTGCCAAGGGATGAGATGAAATGAATCCAAGCACTCCTATTTATAGGCTGAACAGAGAGCTGGACACGGCCCCGTGTCCGCTGGGCACGGCCCCGTGTCCGTCTGACACTCTCTCTCCTCATTAATTGTAATTCGCAATTACAATAAATGCGCCTGCTGTACTTTCGACACGCCCCCGTGTCCGCTGAGCATGGCCCCGTGATGGGCAATAGAAGCTTCTATAAGTTTGTCTTTTCTGCTGCTTCTTGGGCACGGCCCCGTGCTGGCTGAGCACGGGGCGTGTTCAGCCTTCTGTTTTCTTTATTTTGCTTTGGAAGGTGCCATTGAGGGTTCGGGCAGTCCACTAATGTTCCTTTTCTTGTATTTATGTTGGATTTAGCTGTCTTTTTGCTTCTTTTGCGTTTTTGAGCTCATTTAATCCTGAAAATACAAAAGGAAGACAAAAACACTCTTTTTCCAATATTAGTACTAAAAAAGGGTTAGTTTTATGCCTCATTTGATGTAATTTATATGTTGCATTTTACACACATCAGTGATTATACACCATGGTTCATTAGTTAACCAATTAATACGCATGATTCCGTTAATTGCTCATATGTTGACCATTATGCCCTTTTGACTATAAAACGTGATTTTTGAAAATGTAAAAGAGTAGAAACCTTAGTTACTGATATATAAACTTGTATGCAAAGTTTGACATCAGTTTGAGGTGTAGATTGAGAGTTATGCTCATTAGCGTAAATTAAAAGCTTTATGTTAATTAAACGGCGTAATTAGCGTATAGCCTATTTAAACCTACTTTTTGATATCAAACTTATTACCCACTGATGTAATATATTATTTTGGGATTTTTGACGATTTTTAATTAATTTTAGGCTGAGCATAACTTGTAGTCGTAGGCTTAATCCGGTAATTGTCGGTTTTGCCCTTACGGGCCATAAAATGAGTTTTACATATCTAATCGAATCCAAACCTTTTGCTACTGATCTTAAATGATAAATAAATTATTGTAAGCCTTCTGGAATAATAAAAAATATCAGCTTTATGTATCGAACCCGAAAATGGCTTCTAATCGCCTTATTAAGCGTTTTTAACGCGTAGTATGTACTAAAACTATTTTGAACATACAAGGGTGATACCTACTGATATTTTAGGTAAATTATAATATTTTAACTGTAAGCAAAATTTGTTAAACTCAGACTTCAGTTTTGAGCTTTTCGGCTTATGTGAAATTACCAAAATGCCCCTACGGTGCATAGTTTGGTTAAAATTGATAAATTTCACATATATACTTTACCCTACTGTTATAACTTAGTAAACTAAGTATTTTGGCTGATTATATCAGACCTGTAACTCAGGTTAACACTTAAACTCTTTTATAACCTTATAAATGACCAAATTACCCCTACGGGGCATAGTTTGTGTTTAAAATTCGTTTGGGCATAATGGAAGGTATCCTACTGATATCACAACATATTTGAGGCATATTAACTTAGGAAACCTGGTTAGGACCCTTATGATTACCCGTTACGCCTCTTGCGCGTACGGTTCGGCTTATGTAACTAGTTTACATAAATTAGCCGAAACGGGTCAAACCTTATCGGTTTTATCTCAAAATCCAGAATGTGCGTGAAATACCCATATTAAACAAGTCTTCAAACTTGTCGGGTCTAAATCACATTCTATCCGGTCTTCGCTTAATCGTGCGTACGAACCGTATCTTTGAAACTAACCGGTCTAAGCTTAAGCTTAATTAAAGACCCGTTAGGATTCTAATAGGTTATTATAAACCTTCGTTCCAGATTAGGAGCCCAGTAAAAGTACTTGCATTTGCTGTATTTGATTGATACTTTGCTCAGGTAAATACTCTTAACTTATTTTCCCTACACGGGCTTGGAATACGGTACTATAAAAGTGCCGCTTGGTCGGGTATGTGTAGTCATTTAAATCGGATTGTGATTAATGTATTTGCATGACCCGTTTAATATGTATTATTTGGTGTATGGACTTTGGGGGTTAAATGACCATGTCCCGGATATCCTTGGCATCATTCGAAGAAATGGCCACGACCTAAGCACGGGGTGTAGGCGTACACCTGACAGTTGCATTATGTAAAAACTGGTAATCCACTCAGAGGTGTCATCCTTGTGGGCATTATACCGAAGATGGTAATCCACTTAAAGGATGATAGCCTGTGGGTATTATACCTGTGGCGTGTCAGTTAATCTGTCCTGATGGATGACAAATAAGTAAATCTGTATACAAGATTATATACAAATGATTGTCCCAAGTTATAAAAGATATTTTGCCGAAGTGCAATCAAATCAATTTTCAAACTCTTTTCAAAATGAGTCAGTTGAGTTGTATTTACCAGTGTAAACTGACGTATTTTCCAAAAATGCTAAGTGCAGGTACTAGACGAAATAGGCTGGCTACTCCAGGCATCATTACTCAAGTCTCGCAAGCTCTAGATGTCAAAGTCTGTTGAACAATATTTCCTATTTATTTTGATCCGCCTGTGGATCTTTTACTTTCCGTTGTAATACTGGATATTACTGTATATTCGGATTGTAATATATTTACCTTTTGCTTCCGCTGTGCATTTATATATTGTGTTGTTTGACTATTATGTTGCCAACCACATCACGATACTCCCCACCGGGCCCACCGGTGACACGTGGAAATCGGGGTGTGACAATCCATCTCCTTTGCCTCATGTTTAATTCTTTTTGCCCAAATATATATCTTAAACTTTTATGATCTGTATAGACAGTAAACTTACTTCCATACAGATAATGTCTCCAAATCTTAAGGGCAAAAATTATGGCGCCTAATTCTAAATCATGAGTCGTATAGTTTTCCTCGTGCTTTTTCAATTGCCTTGATGCATACGCAATTACATTCTTGCGTTGCATTAGCACACATCCTAATCCTAGCTTTGAAGCATCACAATATACTTCAAAATCTTCTGTTCCTTCTGGTAAAGCTAAAATTGGAGCATTGGTTAATTTCTGCTTTAAGATCTTAAAAGCTTCTTCTTGTTTAGGTCCCCATTCAAACTTAACTGCTTTACAGGTTAGCTTAGTTAATGGTACAGCTATCTTGGAAAAATCCTTAATAAACCGTCTATAATACCCGGCTAACCCTATAAAACTTCTAATTTCCATAGCTGACTGCGGAACCTTCCATTTGGTGATTGCTTCTATCTTAGCAGGGTCTACGAGAATGCCTTCGTGATTCACCATGTGTCCTAAGAATTGTACTTCCTGTAGCCAAAATTCACACTTCGAGAATTTGGCATAAAGCTTCTTTTTTCTTAACAAAGTTAAGAGTGCATGCAGGTGCTGACAGTGTTCATCCTAACTTTTGGAATAAATAAGTATATCATCGATGAAGACAATTACAAATTTATCCAAATACGGTTTACAGATTCTATTCATCATGTCCATAAATGCTGCAGGAGCATTTGTTAACCCAAAGGGCATGACTGTAAACTCGTAATGACCATACCTAGTCCTGAAAGCAGTTTTAGGTATGTCTTCTTCCTGTACCTTCAATTGATGATACCCAGAGCGTAAATCTATCTTAGAAAAATATCTAGCTCTTTGTAATTGATCGAAAAGATCATCAATCCTAGGTAATGGGTATCGATTCTTAATTGTAACTTTATTCAAGTCCCTATAATCGATACACATTCGCATCGAACCATCTTTCTTCTTTACAAACAACACTGGTGCTCCCCACGGGGATGAACTAGGTTGTATGAATCCTTTGCTTAGTAATTCATCCAATTGCTTTTTCAATTCTAGCATTGCGGTGGGTGCTAACCGATAGGGTGCCTTGGCTATCGGTGTAGTTTCAGGAATTAGATGAATTCTAAATTCGACTTCCCTATCAGGTGGTAATCCAGGTAGTTCTTCTGGGAATACCTCTGGATATTCCGATACTACTGGAATTTCCTTAAGTTCCTTACCTTTCGTGTTAATGATTACTGAAATCATATACACTACTTCTTGTTTTCTTTAATAACTAGCCAATTTCATTACCGAAATGAACTTTAGTGGCTTACGTGGCTGATTTCCTGTAATCACCACTAACTCTCCTGTGGTTGTATGAATTTCTATGGAATTCTTATCACAAAGAATTCGAGTATGGTTGGCTACCAACCAATCTATTCCTAACACCACATCGAATCCGGCTAAATTCATAGGTAACAGGTTTGCAGAGAAATTATGGCCTAACAGTTCTATCTTTACTTCTCGCACAACCTTATCTATTTTAACAGAATTCCCATCTGCCATTTCGACTGTAAATTAAATGCTTGGAAGAATGAAGTATTTATAAAACTTTGGTTTGCACCAGAGTAAAATAATATTTTTGCATAAACGTCATGAACTAGGAACGTACCAGCTATCACATTAGGAATTAGCTCAGCTTCCTGAGTAGTCAATTGGAAGGCTCTTACGTTCTTCTTGTTAGTTCCTTCTGTAGGTTTGGCTTTGTTATCAGCTGGTTTGACCAATTTTGGGCAGTCTGGCTTAATATGTCCAGCTTCTCCGCAGTTGTAACAGACTGTGGATTTCTTCTTCCTGCAGTCTTCTTCTTGGTGCCCCAGAATTTTGCAAAAATTGCAATATCCCTTGCATCTTCCAAAATGCTTTCTTTTGCAGGCATTGCAAAATGGAACAGTGGAAGATTGCCCAGTTCCTCTTCTCTTGAAATTACTACGGTTACCCATACGGAATCCCTGGGTAATCTTTTGGGCCACTTCCTTTTTCCGGGTTTCTTCTCTTGTGCGTACCAGTTCGTCGGTCAGAGTGTTAGCTAACTCTACTGCATCATCGATCGTGCGGGGTCTCGCAGCTTTGACAATATTACGGATCTCGCCAATTAAGCCCCAAATGTAGCGAGATATAAGTACCGGCTCTGGCGAGGCCAGGGTTGGTACCACTCTAGCATATTCGAAAAATGTCGAAGTATACCCTCGACAATCAACGCCTACCATCTGATGATTTAGGAACTTATTGGTCATTTGTTCCTTTTCGTATTCGGGACAGAATTTTCTTTCTACAAGACTTTTAAATTCTTCCCAATTTATGGCATAGGCCATACTCCTTCCTTTGGCTTGAAGTACCGTATTCCACCATTCTAGCGCCCCTTCTTTAAAAAGATGCGACGCGTACATAACCTTGTCGTCCTCGGTACATTTACTTATCATAATTACTGCCTCGGTTTTTTCCAACCAACGCAGTGCAGCAGTCGCCCCTTCGTTACCTGCAAACTCAGCCGGTTTACAGGCAATAAACTCCTTATAAGTGCAACCAGGTGTTGCAGCTTTCATTTTCTTAAGGAGTGGAGCTTGGATCCCCTCATTGTCATTATTAATATGGTTGCCGCCTCCGTTTACACTATTACTGAAATTGTCACCTTGTGTGCGTTTACTAGGAATAATTTGTTGAGGTTCAACAGGTTTCTGGGCAGCAGCCAGGATTACGGGAATAGCATTGGTTATTCCTTGAGCAACGATATTCTCGATATCTTGCCTATTCAGAAATTGATCCTCATTATTATGCTCAGATTGAATAACTTCATTAACGAGTTCATTACCAGCGTTTTCCATCTGGTAATTAATTTATATAAGTGATTAGCATATAATTATTTAATAACTAAACATAACAAAATAATCGCACATAATCACATTAACACGTATAGCCAAAATTGTCGATTTTTTTACTTCCATTTTATATATTATATTATGCATCCGTACACACTGTTATCTTACAAAAGTTTTATTTTTAAGTTATTTTACAGATTTATATTTTTATTACTATTATTATTATATAAACATAGTTTCCTAACCACACTCCCCCTAGTCCGCTGGCTTTTCAGAAATGATGTTCCCTTTCATCGTATTTCCAGGAGATTTGTTCCCCTATCTCCCGAATCTTATTCCCTGCATCTATTAGTTCTTCGCCAAAATGGCGAAGTCCAGCTAAGTTTTCATTACTCATTGGTGGATTTGGCGCTGGTTCTGGGTCGAACTGAGGGAAAAAGGTATAGGGATTATTTAGGAGGTTTTGAAACTGCCAATCATTGGTCCACCATTCGTCCATTTCTCCTTGAGGTTGGGTGTGGATTAAAGGTTCTGGAATGGTTGATTCCAGGTTTATTGGAAGTTGGGTTTCTGCAGGATAAGGGAAAAGATTTGTATTGATAGGCCTAAGGATATCACAGCTTGCCAGTATGTGATCCAGTTCCTCCTGCAATGGTAATTCCTTGGCTTGCCTAGAACTTTTGCCAATTTCTTTTCCTGTGGTTCTAGAACTTTCTCCAATTTCTACTCTTGCTTGCTTAGAACTTTCCCCAATTTCTATTCCTTTTCCTTTATCCATAGGATTTTCTATTTTGGGAATTTTCCTAGTTGCTGGTTTCCTTCTGCGTACACGTCTCCAACCCATAAATCTTCTTTTTTTTTCTTAGGTTTTGAGTTCTCCAGAGGTGGAGCTTGGAATTCCATAGGTTCTTCCACATCGGCCAAGTAACCAATAAAATCTCTGGAAACTTTTATTTTCACAGGATAGAGATTGAGATTCTCTAGCGCTTCAGATAATTCATTCATGCTGTTTAGCATTTATGAAGAAACACACAAAATTTTTAGGTTAAAAGTTTGTAAATTAAATTTTCACAGAATCACAAAATGGAATTAGAATTTTAATATTAATTACAAATATCTAATAAACCATTTTATTGAAACAAAATATTTATTTTTAGTACAACTAATATTATTTTAAAGTTTCTGGCTAATAGATAATATGGGTGCTAATACTGGGTCAGGGTGTTGGTAGTCTAAATGTTAGCATTTATTGCTACAGTGGCTAACATATAAAGATTTGTCGATTTTTCATCTAGTTCATCTTCCCATGGTGGATTATTGCCTATTTCCTGGGTTTCCTATGACTTCTTCATTTTCTCTTAACTTTTTCTAATAATCAAACTTCTTTTATGAGGGGTAAGTGATTTTTCATACTGTGCCTTTCGGACAAATATTCCTTCCTCAGTATCTGCTGAGTATCTGGAGGAATTTGATTGGGATAAAGTTCCCTCATCTTTCGGTGAAATATCTAATTTATGATAGATATCCGAAATTCTTTGCTTACCCATACTGTAAATTAACAGATAGTCAAGATAGAAACACATAATCACAGAATGGCAATTTAGGAAGAATTAAGTATTTTTAAATACTTAATTGGCTTAAATCAGTGGCTCTTTCAGTAGCTCTGATACCACCTTTTTCTTTCACGGCCCAGCATCGGTTTGACCCGGTCAGGAGCCGCGGGACAGGAACCCGTGGTATCTATGATGCGACAGCGGAAGATTTTATAGGATCTTTTTAAAACTCAAAATGCCCGAATATTTTATTTCATCATTCGGGATAAACCCCGTTATTTTTACAATAGAGGAACTTCATAAGTAAATTCCCTGATTTATTAAAACATGTTTATTCATTTTAACTGAGCCACCTCTTCAAGCTTGTTAGTGCTCTGTAGCACGTTTTCCTTGATTTACAGCAGGTCGCCTGAAACATGTTTTAAAAATATTTTATCAGTGGGGAAATGCTGGCGAGTCATTCAAGTATGTAAAACGACACATTAGTTATCAATTACAGCATAAGAGCGATTACAATGGCTTCTATCTTATTTTTATCTGGCGTCGTGTCACCTGGTGATGATGGTCATACCACTATTGGGTCTTTCCCCAAGTAGTGACGTTTATCACTGTTAGGATTTATTAGCCTAACCCGTGAGAAATTAGTAATGTGCACAATACCCCACTTGCCAGTGATTCAAGATAACCACGACTTAATCCCTGTAATTATAACCTTTGAAAATAATTAGAGTATTGTAAAACACTTTTGATAAAAGAGAATGACTCACTTTGCAGATTTATACGGGTAGAGTTTAGCCTACTGATTAGCCTTGTAACCTAATTTAAATAGCATGCACACGAACTAGGTCAGTAACTAATACAGCATTTACGATAACTCACGAGATTAAACCCTCACAACGAATGACAAAGTGTGATACTTAAACATCCATCGAATTTACGACGAATGACAAAGCATAACCCTAATGTGGGCAGCACTTAAACATCCATTGGATAGTTTCAATCGATCGGACATTGAATCGTAGCAGCGATCGAGTTAGTACCATGTATCGTACCAGCGCCTCATTATATTAATTGAAATTTCGACTTTGGAGCAGTATACTTTCGTTTTTGAAAGTTTATTTTTTGACACCAGAGAATAGGCCATGCGACAAGCTATTTATAGGTGAAATTTGAGGCTGTCGTGGCCCGCGTGAGCTTCCAGCAAATCCTTACGCGGCCCGCATGGCCACATAGTCTACGTGTAGGGTTGCTGGATCATCAGTAGGTGTGCCACGTGGATGACACGTGGATCCGGAACGCTTATCCGGTCAACCCAGCTTTGACGCGACCCGCGTAAGGTTATGCTTACCTTTACGCGGCCCGCCTGAAGACCATAATTCTTGATTTCTTGATTTTTGATGCATGGTATGGTTTCAGGGGTCCGAGTTTTTACTTGTGGGTTATTTTTAGGACATTTTTGAGAGTCCTTACACTTAATGAATGCTTGTTTGTTATGTTTACACATGGAATGCTGTCTACCTGCCTTAGCAACGATAGTACTATAGTTTGGACTCAACACCTGATCATTCAGGGGTTGTTAAGGACAATTTGTTACATGGCTCATAGTGGTGAGTGTGTATTACGAACTGCCTTGGGCAGTCAACCCGCAGTCATTGGTATCGATAGGTTCATGTCGATAACTAACGTGCTTCATTTCACACTGTGTACGTGCTGGTTATGCGTAAACGATTTCAAACTCTATTATATCTATCAAACTTGTATGCTTACCCTTACACTATGTGTATTGACTTTTACTTTAACGTATGTGGCAGGTGCTTAGGATGTTTATATGCTTGGCTTGCTGTGAAATCGTGGCTAGGAAAGGTCTAGAAACAAATAAACGAATTGTCTGTATTTGAAATCTGAGTTGTCAGAACAGAACAATTTGACTAGATCTTGTCTGTAATAATTATGTTACTTTTTATGTCATGGTATGGGACATGATGCTTTAAATAATTGGTAATTATAGTTGTTATGGAAACTTCTGGACAATCTTTTTCGCTCAGTGTCACGCCCCGATGATTCCGCCATCGGTTGGGGTGTGACACGCACAACTGATTAGTGAAGCCCATAGTTTGATTGGGCCATGGTGCATAATTGGGCTAAATGGAGTAGGCGGTAGGTTGCTGCTGCTAGGGGTGTTCAGAATTCGTTTCGAATTCGAAATTCAAAATTCGATTAAATTCGATTCGGTTATTAAGAATTAGTTTCGATTATAAGAATTCGAATTCGAGTCAAGTAAATCGAATACGTATTTATAATTTCAAATTCGATATTATACATTTTATTTATTATTTTTATATTTAATACATATATAACCTTTATTGGGCCATACTATAAATTATTTTAAAGATTTATTCCAAGTATTAAAATTATTCATTACCAAACCCGCTACATGGCCCATAACTAAAACCTAAGTAGCAAATCTATCAATAGATTTCCAACCCTAAAAATATTAACTTGTAATGTGGAGTGGGTATTCTCGACTTATCGTTTTGAACGTTAGACTTATGGTACTTTATTTAGAATTTTTTTAATGTGATATTATACTTTATGGCTGCTTTAAATTTTATGTTTCATTTTGATAACTTTTTACATGTTTTAAAAGAATCTGGATCATATCGAATTTATTCGAATTAATCGAATTCGAATTCGAATTCGAATTGGGTAGTTTTTAATCGAATTCGAATTCAAGGTAAAATAAAAATTATTCGAATAATTCGAAAATTCGATTCGATGAACACCCCTATCTGCTACAGAGATGACTGATGCTGTCACCGCTACTGTTTCCGCGCCCACGTCAGGCGCTGCCACGACCCCTGCCCCTGCCACGTCCATGACCGCTGTCAGTTGACTGGTTGTCGCGAGTGTCATACCTGGGGGCGGAGTCTGAAGTGTTCGCGTTTAGAGAAGTGCCGGCAATCGGAGTTGAGCCATGATTCATCTTGCGGGTTTCTTCGCGACATAGGTAGTGTTTGGTATACAGGAATGAGAGGCGGAATGGAATGGATCATTACGAGGGAATGAAGAAAGAGGTGTTTGGTTGGTCAATGGAATGGAATCACCCATTCCATAAGACGTTTGATTCCCTCAAAATCATTCCATCCACTCCCCATGTTTTTTTTTCATTCCATCCCACTAGCACCATTCATCACCAACACCACAAGCCACCACCTTCGCCACCACCCACCACCACCACCGACGCCATCGTCGCCTCCACCCGCAACCCGTCAACGCCTCCATCGCCACCCCGACAGCCAACACCACCGCCGCCACCAACCACCATCGCCGCCAACGCCAATTGCCGCCGCCAACCACCACCACCGTCGACACCACCACCGCCACAACTAACCACCGCCGCCGCCGCCACCACCCACCGCTACCTCTGCCTCCACGCACCACCCCCCCCCCCCCTGGTCACCACCACCCGCCATCGCCGCCGCCGCCACCCACAATTACTACCATCGACCACCACCACTCACCGCTGATTTCATTCCTTCGTTTTTCTTGCCTACCAAACAATACACAATAATAATTCATTTAATTCTCACATGGTAACCAAACAAGACATGGAATGGTAATAATCCATTGCATTATCTTGTCTATTCCATTACCTCGTCCATTCTATTAGCCCACTCTTGACCGAGCATGATAAAAATCAGGAAGAGGGTTCGTTTGTTGCAGCAACATAGCAATCTCTTCATACCACTCGTATTAGTCCACCGAATAATCAAGTACTCTTCCAGTCAATAAATATAAAATTAAAAAACTATCTGCAAATTCCTAATGTAATTATATTTCTACATTTTCAAGAATCAATCAACTATCTTTTTTCCGTAGTCATGAGCCTTTTCGGTCTCACAATCTTAATCTTTCTGAATCTTTATTGCATTGTAATTTTGATCTGGGTGCGTGATTCTTGAATATTCTTATGTGTTTAGTGTTTTTAATTGATATAATAATGCAATTCTGACTGATAACTGGTTTTCATATTAAAATTTAGTTTGAATTTTGAGATAATTTTGATGACCTGCATTTTGCTGAACTGCTGATGATAGTTTACTAAAGAACAAGATTTGTGGATTTCTTCATTTTTATTAAAATTCATGTAAAAGTTTGAATTTTGAAATTAAGATGTCATAGTTACAAACAAATTCCAATTCAGGATTTCCAATGTTCACATATTTCTTTTATGACGATTGCTTTAAACCCAACCAAGTGAACTGGTTTAAAATTTATGCAGTTTGACTAAATGACTGTTTACCCACTCACTAACCGGTACGTGATGGAATGGTGTAAATGGGTGCCGATCAAATGCAATATCTTTGTGTGGCAGGCCGAGATGAACCGGATTCCGACTGTCGAGGCTTTGGATCGGAGGGGTGTGTCGGGGACTGATAGCTCTTGCGCTCACTGCAGATCCTGTATCGACTCGGTTGAACACCTCTTTACCGCCTGCCAGTTGGCTTTGGGAATATGGGAAAAAATTACATTTTGGTGTCGGGTTCAAAACTTTTATGTGTTCTCGTTCAGGGACCTGTTGGAGATTCACAATACAGGCTGCAGAAGACCGAAGGAAAAATTGGCGTTGCAGGGGATTGTGTATACTGCCTGTTGGCTGCTTTGGAGGGCCAGAAACAATCTGCGGTTCAACGGTAAGAGAAGCTGTGTCGAAAGCATCTTTAGCGATGTTAGGTCGGTCAGTTTTCTTTGGTTTAAACATAGGTGCAACAAAGGGTCGTTAGAGTGGTCGGATTGGTGTAAATTTGTATTTATGTAGTCTGTTTTGTTGGTTGTTGTCCGTCCCGGTCTTCGGGTTCGGTTTCTGTTAATGAAGTTAGCATTTCAAAAAAAAAAAAAAAAAAACACTTTATTAAATTTATAAAAAAACACATACCTAAGAAAACAAACAGCCATTAGTTGAAATCAAATATGTTCTATTGATCATATTTTATCAAATGATTACACCATTTTCTTCTGCACGATTAGTTTGTGCCTTATCTGCACATAACTTTACATCACTTTCTTGTAACTTCTCACCATTTTCTTCTTTCTTAGCTTCCTCTTCAGCTTTGATCCTTGCATCTTCCTGAGCTTTGACTCTTGCTGCTTCTTTTGCATCCTCCAAACACTTGATCAACTTCTTCAAACAAACCTCAGCATCCTCTTCATCCGACTTTGGCATCAAACACTCGGCCACATCGGCTGGAGTCATATCCGTCTCACCCAACATCTGACCAATCGTTGCAAACAACTCATGCGTTTCAACATCCAAATAGTTCTTCGCAAGAACCTTAAACGTTTCAAAACAACAGTACGACATCTCAATATGTTTATCCATCCTTCCTCTTCGAATGAGAGCAGGATCAAGCTTTTCTATATGGTTCGTCGTGAACACGATCAATCTCTCGCTGCCACAAGCCGACCATAGCCCATCAATGAAGTTCAGCAGCCCGGACAATGTCACCTCACTACCCTTCTTCTTTTTCTTCATCTTCTCCATTTGCTTAATTGGATCCTTCTCATCCTCTTTATCATCTTCTTTTTTATCCTTTCTTTGACCAGTGAGATCAAGTGAACAATCAATGTCCTCGATCACGATTATGGACTTGCTTGATGTCTCGATGAGCAGCTTCCTCAAATCCGTGTTATCGTTCACAGACGCCAGTTCAAGGTCGTAGATGTCGTACTCCAGAAGGTTAGCCATGGCCGCGATCATGCTTGACTTCCCGGTTCCTGGTGGACCGTAAAGAAGATATCCTCGTTTCCACGACTTGCCCACCTTGAAAGAGTTAAAAAAGCGATATTGGTGAATAATATTTTGTATGTGTTGAATAACTAGCTTGGATTTGTAAACAAACTGAGCTCGAGTCAGGGTAAGTTTGTCTTGTTGACTCGCTTGTTAGGCTCGTTTAAATTAAAGCTGAAATTTTCACATATTGAAAATATAACTCAAAACTATAACAAATGTTATAAGATGTAGAAAACATATATACATTCTTTTGTTAATAATATCAGCATTTTATGTATGTTAGAAAAATTATTTGTTGTTTTCTTTTTAAATATCAATTTATGTAAAATAATAGAATTTATTTTTTTCAATAAGCAAGACGGCTCGAGCTTTTACATGGCCAAGCTCGAGGCTCAAGCTAAACACTCTTCTCGTTGAGAAAAATGAGCAGAGTCCGAACCCAATGTGGCACAGCTCGGCTTGGCTCCTTTAAACTCATTTTCATCCCTAAGGAGAGCAGACCGAAAATGGCCGTGACGCTGAGGTGGCGGTGTCCGAATCCGGATGCCGCTAACAAACAAACTTATATATAAATATTTATAAAAATTATAACAGATAATAAAATCAGCTAAGCATTCATACCTTCTTGTAGTAGTCTTTAGACTTGCTGAACGTAATCAGATCGTCTAATATATCCTTCTTCTTTTTTGGATCCATCGCAAGCGTATCAAACGTCGACGGGTGCTCGAATACAATATGGCTCCAAATCGTCTTCTTGTAACCATGCCAATTCTCACTCTTGTTGTTGGTATAAAGCTTTCGTTGTCGGGTCTTTATCGCAATCTCCTTCCCTTCATCGAGTACATGTTTCAGGTAAACATTGGTGACAAAATCTCGGTGTTTCCGGTGACAAGTGAGTCTATAAAACCTCCTTTCGTCATCATCACGATACGAAAACAAAGTCCGCTGATCCGGGATGGTTTTGCTTGAACTCCACCAAATCTTGACCCCATTGAACTCATCAGTGACTTCTTCATAATCATCCATACTAAGGACAACAGACTCACAGTCTTTGACAACATTTGCCTTGAGCCGTTTGGCTCGGTTCGATGAGTTGGCGCTAAGGTAGCGTTCAATGGCGGCGTACGCTTTGCTCCGCTCAAAGTATTCCGAGTGGTATTCGTGAAAAGTGATCTGGACGTAAGGGTATACATATCCAATGACTTTGTTAACATACATTTCAACATGCCCATGAAACCATTGCCGGAACATTGCATATATGAACATACCGACCGCGAAAATCGGCCCTAACTGACTCATATCCCCCATCATTGTCTTCTTCTTGATTGCAAGTGATCAAGTGTTATTGTATATAAATGATTAAAACGTTATTTTTCTTCCTTAAAAAGGGAAAGATATTAATTAATTGGTGGGTTTAATTAATAATAATTTGGTTAATGAAAATATATTGTGTCATGATTAACACCTTAACATAGAATAAATCACCAAGACGCGTCTAGTAAGTAACGTAAGAAACCCATGAGTCGTGACATCATTATATAATTTACATATATAGCCAATGGCCGAATGGAGTAGGATATATTTTTTTTTATTATAATCCGGTTTAAAAAAAAAACTCCTAGCACTCATAAATTCATAATAGTGAGTCTCAAAAAAAAAAAAAAAAAAAAAAGTGGCCACGTAAACAGATAAACGTTAATTTATTTCATTGGCGTAAGACATGTAAGGGTACTCGGTATGATGTCGGGGAGTTGGTTTGGGGAGTTTGTTTGCCGAGCGGTGAATGATCGCCAGCTTCAAATCGGTGAGCAGGGAGTGGTGATTTCGGTGTATACTCGGGGAAGAGGAGAGAAGGAGGAGAGAGGGGGTTTAATGGTGGGTCCCAATCCCTTTCAACCAATCACAAATTTTTTTTTTTTAATTCTTTACGTTGCCTTAACTCACCGAACGAATATGGGCAGTGATTAATTTTATAATTCTATAAATATCCAATATTGACTCAATTGGGCAGTGATTAATTTTATAATTCTATAAATATCCAATATTGACTCAATAACTCGATTGTCAAGATCACCAACCCAATATCCAACATCCCATTCATAATCTCTTGACTCTTTATACGCCGTATCGAGTTTAAATTACTTTGCTTTTGCTAATACTCATAGAATGAAATTCATGCCTTTAAATAACGAGTGCATAGTAGAGTGAAGAAAACTATCGGATATTAGGGTTATTATTATGAGCCCACGGGCTCGTAAGGTATCTAGGGTTTGCATTACATTCTCTATGTATTGTAATCCATTATTCAGTTGTGTATGGTTACCTCTATGTTATATATGTTTGATGAACATACATGAACAAATTAAGCTGATACACGAAATAAGGTTACGAACAACGAGGCTTTCAGTCTTATTAATGGAAGTTTATCTAGTACATACAATAATAAAGTGAAGACGTGAGCTGAAGCGTATCTTATGACTATAAGGAGATGAAGTTTGTTCTAAGATGTGTATATATAGACAACTAGGTTATTTACCCGTGTATTACACGGGTTAAGTATCAAAAAATATATAACGAATATCTTTGTTAATATAAGTTTTAAATGAACAGACGCATTGTCTCCATTCATAAACAAAAACATAAGTAAATTTCAAACATAGTATGCAAAAAAACGAAACAGAACTTCTCCTTATTTATGAATACTTGAGTGAAGTCAACCACAAAGTCAGCTCCAAGAGCACCACATGACATCTCTTTTGGGTTCCTATAAGTACAAAGGAAAGTAAACATTAGAGAATTTGAAAGAAATAAGAAATTCCTCACGATGATGTTAGTCTTCAAATTCATTTTACCTTAGGCCCAAATACACTAACATGTTTCTCACTAAGGAAAAGGATTTTCTCATCCTAATCTCAAGTTCATGATTTTTTCTGTAGCCATAAACACATATGTCTTCAAGAAAATAGACACTCAAGTTAACCTCAAGTTCATGATTTTTTCTGTACTCATAAAGCATACCTGTACAATCCTTTAAAGTGTTCTTCACGAGATAGTGAAACAGCTTAGATGCTTAGTCATAAGGATACATTCAATCCTTGAATAGAGCTTATATCATAACCATCTACACAATCAACCATGAAAACAAACAATTATGAGGGATTCTCTATAAGATCAAAATCATTATCGTACCATCAATAACATCTCATCATGTGCAGCTAAAGTGTCAATCTTAACTTCCTACTCAGCAACTATTCATATATATGGAAGATTTTAATTTCTACAGCCCAACTTGATCGATTTTGTAAATAAAATATATTAGTTAATTGATTCCAGACTCGTTTTAGTTGGTCGCAAATAAGTTGATTTCCAGCATACCAATAGATATAATAAAAAAGCTGAGGACACTATTTAAATTGTTCTATTAACTTGAATCATCAGAGCCACTTTTTAATACAACATTCAGATAATGTAAAATCAATATTAATGTGAAAACAGAGGAAACACTAATTGAAGGCAACCTCAGTTTCAGATAATCACAAGCCTTTACCTACGACCTGCGTGAATAGTGATCGAATCGCACAGAAACATAAAAAAGCACACTAAGGGGCCGTTTGTTTTTGCTTAACATGTCTTCAAGGAGCTTATGTCTGCAGGCGGGCAGACATAAGGGCTTAAAGACCGTTTGTTTTTTTTTTTAAAAGAAGATCTGAAAGGAGCTTTTATTAGCTTAAAAAAAAAGCAAATATCTAACCTCTTCACAAATCAGCAGATCTTCACATATACGCTCCCAGACACCTTCACCTCCACTTTCAACCCACCTCCACCTCCACCTCTTTCTTCCCTCCACACAGCCGCCGCTCCCCAAATATCAGATCTTCTTCACATCGTCAGGCCACCACTAGACGGTGGTGGTGGTGGTCGGCCGATTACCAAACATCTTCTCCATTCTTTCTTCCCTCCACACAGCCGCCGCTCCCCTCCTCCTTCCTTCCACGCGCCGCCGAAACCTCTGCCGTCGCTGCCCTCCTCCTCCCCTGCCACGCCGCCGCTGCTCCTGGTATACTTTCTCATGTTAAAATGGGACCTGCCAACTGTTCGACGAAATGCTTCAGAGAACACAAGGTTCATACACTGGGTTTTTTGATGTTCTTAATCTTGTTGAGTGTTGTAAAGTAAGACCTGATCTTCAAAGTGTGGTAAATGTCCATGCTTTAGCATTGAAAGTTGGTGTTCTTGCGGTAAGTGTATTTGTTCAAATGTTGGAGGATGGAATCAAGTTTGGTTCTTTAACTCTTTTGATTGTCGTTTCAGCGGTTTTGAGAGTTGCAAAGTGATTAGGATATTTAGAACTTGTTCATAGTTTAGGTTTTTTTTTTTTTTTTTTTTTTTAAATTGACTGTTAATGGGTTTGAGTGGTGGTGCTGGTGGTTTGGGCAGTGGATGTGGAGGTGGTGGTTGTATTATGGTTTTTTTTATGTCATACAGACGATATCCAGTTTATAAAAAACAAACAGTATTATATTTTCAGCTTTCAGACCTTCAGACCACATCTTCAGTTGCAGACATAAAATCAGCTGAAATCAGACTACAGACAGTTTTTGTCTGAAAAAACAAACAGCACCTAAATGTTTTTGTAGATAGATAACTTGCTACTCATATTAAAACTATTTAGATTGTAAATTCAGACCCACTGAGTTCTACAATTCAACATGGAGTCATACCGAAACTAATGAAGGGATTGAAAGAATTCAGACGCAGAAAAATATACAAAACTATCTAACAAAATCATCATCATCCAGGGGCGCAGCTTAGGCATAGCCCGAGGGGGCGCCCCCGAACTTTTCGATGCGTAGTGTTATGAATAGTACTTTCGTATAGAAATTTTTTAGGTATATACGTTTTTGCCCCCCAGGTTTCGGAAAATTTAGGGGGGGGGGGGAAGCTTCGCCAATGTCAACATCCACATTCAAAAACAAAATTGTTAGGGCTAAATAAACATACAACACGGAGAGATATGGAATCCAGATCATAACGTAATTGCAATGCTTGAAACTTTCAGCAGTTTGTTATAATTACAAAAAAAATATTTATATATGAAAACAAAAACCTAGATTGAACATAAGGTATTGTGGTTATATCAAAAGCATAGAAATACGCACTCATAAAACAAATTATGCAATATTAGCAAACATCTTCAGATAACTTCCAATTTGGTAAAATCAAAATCAAACCATGTATTTATTTTTAGCCTCTACTTCACACTTTAAAGCGCCAACCAAAAGGTCCGAGGATGTACAAAAAACCTGTCAATTTCGATGTACAAAAAACCTAAATCGTATGCAACCAAAGACGAACAAACCCTAGGCGGCGTTCGAAGCTGAGTCAAAATCATAACAATCTTCAACAAAAGACCAAGAAGAGACTTACCTCTTGCGATTGAATCAAGAACAACAGAGGATGCGCAAAGGGGAAAAGTGATCTTCATCTTCATCGTTACCGTCATCCTTGTCACCGGCCTAGGCAGTTTCCGTTTCATTGCCGTCATTTAGTACCGTCATCCTTGTCAGATCCACCGCTGTTCCGCCACCACCGGAAACCTTTCCATTGATTAATAATCCATTGATGCCACCTCCGTCGGTTAATATTCATTCGCTACTGATTTTGTCACATGTTCCAGTTTCTGTAGTTAAGGTTTGAACTGAGAAAAGGAATGGAGAAAATAATAGGGTGGAGAGGGAGGAATGGCTCGAGACGGCGGCAGGGAAGGGTGAGAGGGAAGGGTGGGAGGGTTGTGATACCTAATTAATAGTTTTTTTTTTTTTTTAACGGCACCTAACCTAATTAGAATAGTTAGAATAGGGTTTCTAAAGCGCGTAGTGTAGAATAGGAGAAAACAGACACGTGTCAATAAATCCTATGTGGCAGCATTAGATTAAATCAATTTACGAGAAAATCAAAGGGAAGGGTTAATATACTCCCAAGTGTATAGTTATTTTTATTTATAAATATAGAGATATAATATATATTAAATTACATCATATTAGCTACATTAAAATTGTTTCCTTTTTATTTTGTTCATCAAAAGTTTTACCTTTTCCACTTTAGCCACATGAAACCTAAACATTTTTATTTTGTTTCTATAAACCAAATAGGAAATATACATAATTCATAATTTTATACTTCAAAGACTTTCTTCAGTCAGTGTATTAAATATGTCAAACAATTTGTGCGTTATATTTTTTTAGAGAAAAGTAGCCGGATAGTCCCTGTGGTTTGCTCCGATTTCACCTTTAGTCTCTACATTTTCAAAATTACAGCTATAGTCACCAACTTTGGAAAATTCGTTCTCGGATAGTCCCTGGCTTAGATGGAGGTTAGTTTTTGGTGTTAAGTAAGTGTGAAATTACTAAAACACCCTTCAGTATAAAACAAAATATAATAAATAATTATTAAACACACACACACACACACACATATATATATATATATATATATAGGTAAAGGGTACTGTACAAATGCCCTTATCGTACATTACGTACGCTACAATCTCAGCCGTCAGATCATCTTCCCGCATTTTAAAATCGCATGTTGTTTTTTTATAACAATTTAGCATGTGATAATTTTTGATGAATTCGCATGTTGGTTTTTTGTACAAATTTCGCATGTGATAATTTTTTATAAAATAGCATGTTTTTTTATAACAATTTCGCATGTTGTTTTTTTGTACCAATTTCGCATATGATAATTTTGATGAAATAGCATGTTGTTTTTTTGTAACAATTTCGCATGTGTTAATTTTGATGAAATCGCATGTTAAAAAACCAACATGCGAAATTGTTACAAAATAACAACATGCGATTTCAATGCCGGAAGATGATCTGACGGCTGAGATTGTAGCGTACGTAATGTACGATAAGGGCATTTGTATGATAACCGGCCTATATATAAATAGAGGATCCTGTAAAAAGTGCTCAAAGTGTGAGAAGTGTATTATAACACTATATATAATACTATATAACACTATATAACAATATGTAAGACCATATCATATATATATATATATATATATATATATAGGGGTAAGATCAAATAAAAAGTTTATTTTCCCTAAGTAGGATGAGAAGGAATCTTAACCATTCATTTTTCAAATCAATGTTTAAGATGAAAGTGTAGGAGAAAGGAGGAGTGCAAGGGTATCTTGGGAAAATCCTATTTATGGACTTTCTCTCTCCACATGCAAGGCACATGCATATTCCACCCCCATTTTTTAAACGTTCATAGCTTTTTTATACGACATTATTTTTTCATAAAAATTTCACCGTAAAATCGAGCGTCTTTTTATATTTAATTTGAGTACCATATTGCTATATAAAATATGAAAACTAAAAAAAACTCACTAAAATGTGTTGTATTTCTATGTTGTATAACATTTTTTGTGCTGGATTTTTGTACTATATTTTTTGTTCTAAATTTTTTGTGCTGGATTTTTTTGTCTTAAATTTTTTTTCCTCAATTTTTTGTGCTGCATTTTTTTGTACTACATTTTTTTGCTGAATTTTTCCGTGCTATATTTTTTTGTACTAGATTTTTTTGTGCTATATTTTTTTGTACTAGATTTTTTTGTGCTACATTTTTTTGTACTAGATTTTTTGTGATATATTTTTTTGTACTATATTTTTGTGTTGTATTTTTAAAAAACAAAATGGTTGTCACATGTCATTTTCACTCCTATTTATAAGGACCAAAATGCCCTTCATTCCTACTTATTAAGAGTGTCACATGTCATCATCACAATCCTTCTTAGGCTACTTAGGCAAAATCCACTTTTTAGTGAATCCTCCCCCTATATATATATATATATTTAAAGATTTATGCAGAACCCACCATCCGCTTCATCTTCCTCATCACCCAATTTCTTCTCTCAACCGTTAACCCTCTCAAAATCTTGAATCTCATTTCCAAACTGAACCTCTCATCACACCAACAATGGCGACTAAATCTTTGAAATCCAAGAAACCCACATCAATCCCTTCACCCCCAAAACAACCCAAATCATCATCTTTATCCTCAAGATCCTCACTCTCATCTCATCTCGCCATGATCGAACTCAAGCACATAATCTTGACTTCACTCTCTAAACTCTCTGACAGAGACACCCACCAGATCGCCGTTGAAGACCTCGAAAAGATCATCCAAACCCTAACCCCAGATGGCACAACAATTCTGTTAAACTCCCTCTACGAAGCCACCGGTGATTCGAACAAAACCTCTGTAAAAAAAGAGTCAATTCGGTTGCTTTACTTGTTCTATGCTACCCAAATTGATTCTGCAGCTACCCATTTGACAAAAATCATTGCACATGTTGTTAAAAGGTTGAAATATTTAGATTCAGGGTTAAAGATGCGTGTAGCGATGCAATTGGTGAGCTTTCTGGGTTGTATTTGAAAGGGGATGTTGGGGGAGAATGTTGGGTCTGTTGTTTCTTTGTTTGTGAAACCGTTGTTTGAAGCTTTGAATGATCAGAATAAAGGGATGCAAAGTGGGGTTGCAATGTGTTTGGCTAAGATGGTTGAGATGGCTACCGACCCCCCGATTTCGGAGTTTCAGAAGCTCGATGGTGGTGGTGGTGATGACGAGGAAGATGAAGTGGGTGGTGGATCTGCATAAATCTTTAAATATTAATTATATATATTTATTTAATATATTTTGTTTTATACTGAAGGGTATTTTCATAATTTCACACTTACATAACACAAAAAACTAACCCTCATCCACGCCAGGGACTATCCGAGAACGAATTTGCCAAAGTTGGGGACTATAGCTGTAATTTTGAAAATGTAGGGACTAAAGGTGAAATCGGAGCAAACCACAATGACTATCCGGGCACTTTTCTCTATTTTTTATACTTTTTTTTACTTTTAGAATAATTATAGTTTTATTTGATTCATTTTATTAGATTTTTTTATTAATTGTAATAAATTTGGATATGCCACGGTTTTAACAATATGTAAGACCATATCATATATATATATATATAGGGGTAAGATCAAATAAAAAGTTTATTTTCCCTAAGTAGGATGAGAAGGAATCTTAACCATTCATTTTTCAAATCAATGTTTAAGATGAAACTGTAGGAGAAAGGAGGAGTGCAAGGGTATCTTGGGAAAATCCTATTTATGGACTTTCTCTCTCCACATGCAAGGCACATGCATATTCCACCCCCATTTTTAAACGTTTATAACTTTTTTATACGACATTATTTTTTCATAAAAATTTCACCGTAAAATCGATCTTTTTATATTTAATTTGAGTACCATATTGCTATATAAAATATGAAAACTAAAAAAAAACCCACTAAAATGTGTTGTATTTCTATGTTGTATAACATTTTTTGTGCTGGATTTTTGTACTATATTTTTTGTGCTAAATTTTTTGTGCAGGATTTTTTTGTCTTACATTTTTTTTCCTCAATTTTTTGTGCTGCATTTTTTTGTACTACATTTTTTTGCTGAATTTTTTCGTGCTATATTTTTTTGTACTATATTTTTTTGTGCTATATTTTTTTGTACTAGATTTTTTTGTGCTACATTTTTTTGTACTAGATTTTTTTGTGCTACATTTTTTTGTACTAGATTTTTTGTGATATATTTTTAAAAAACAAAATGGTTGTCACATGTCATTTTCACTCCTATTTATAAGGACCAAAATGCCCTTCATTCCTACTTATTAAGAGTGCCACATGTCATCATCACAATCCTTCTTAGGCTACTTAGGCAAAATCCACTTTTTAGTGGATCCTCCCCCTATATATATATATATATATATATATTTAAAGATTTATTCAGAACCCACCATCCGCTTCATCTTCCTCATCACCCAATTTCTTCTCTCAACCGTTAACCCTCTCAAAATCTTGAATCTCATTTCCAAACTGAACCTCTCATCACACCAACAATGGCGACTAAATCTTTGAAATCCAAGAAACCCACATCAATCCCTTCACCCCCAAAACAACCCACATCATCATCTTTATCCTCAAGATCCTCACTCTCATCTCATCTCGCCATGATCGAACTCAAGCACATAATCTTGACTTCACTCTCTAAACTCTCTGACAGAGACACCCACCAGATCGCCGTTGAAGACCTCGAAAAGATCATCCAAACCCTAACCCCAGATGGCACAACAATTCTGTTAAACTCCCTCTACGAAGCCACCGGTGATTCGAACAAAACCTCTGTAAAAAAGAGTCAATTCGGTTGTTTTACTTGTTCTATGCTACCCAAATTGATTCTGCAGCTACCCATTTGACAAAAATCATTGCACATGTTAAAAGGTTGAAATATTTAGATTCAGGGTTAAAGATGCGTGTAGCGATGCAATTGGTGAGCTTTCTGGGTTGTATTTGAAAGGGGATGTTGGGGGAGAATGTTGGGTCTGTTGTTTCTTTGTTTGTGAAACCGTTGTTTGAAGCTTTGAATGATCAGAATAAAGGGATGCAAAGTGGGGTTGCAATGTGTTTGGCTAAGATGGTTGAGATGGCTACCGACCCCCCGATTTCGGAGTTTCAGAAGCTCGATGGTGGTGGTGGTGATGACGAGGAAGATGAAGTGGGTGGTGGATCTGCATAAATCTTTAAATATTAATTATATATATTTATTTAATATATTTTGTTTTATACTGAAGGGTATTTTCATAATTTCACACTTACATAACACAAAAAACTAACCCTCATCCACGCCAGGGACTATCCGAGAACGAATTTGCCAAAGTTGGGGACTATAGCTGTAATTTTGAAAATGTAGGGACTAAAGGTGAAATCGGAGCAAACCACAATGACTATCCGGGCACTTTTCTCTATTTTTTATACTTTTTTTTACTTTTAGAATAATTATAGTTTTATTTGATTCATTTTATTAGATTTTTTTTATTAATTGTAATAAATTTGGATATGTCACGGTTTAACTGAAGCTTGATTTAGGACATAACTTTTTTGTGATTTGTGACTATACCATCACATGTGTTTTTTTCTGCACTTTCATGACTTTACTTGAGTTTAATATATGACGTGACGTACTGCCACAACACACGAGATATTTTGGTAATACAAATAGGTTAGAAAACAAAGATGTATCTCATTAATAATATCCAAATTCCAAATTTGCTTTTCTTAATGACATCTCTATCTATTAATAAGGGTGCTACTTTCTACACCCCCTAATTACATTTTACACCCCTCCTCTCACACAGGTGGGGTCCGCGTGGGACCGGCAGTTTTCCTCTCACAAGGGGGGTATAATCAGGAGGGGTGTGTGTTTAGAATCAGCCATTAATAAACCAAGTGGAATGAATAGCGTTTGGAGGGCGTGGTGTGTTGTCATTGACATGTTTGGGCGGTTCTGCTTTAATCACACGTGTCTCTCTCTAGAAGCCCTAATCAGATGTGAGCATCATTACACACTTGCATGGATGAAGTTTTTGGGTTAGTCACACACATACCATAGAGAGAGAAAGAGAAGCAACGACTTCTGGTTAGCCACCTTACCCGTCGACGACTGGGAATAGCCATCAAATACGGAGTCAAACACATACCGTAGATGGTGTGTTGGCCTTAAATCAGGGCAACTACGAGGTGTTCAGGTGAAAACGCCCCCAATTGGTGTATCTTTTATCTAGAGATGGAATTTGTTGTAAAATGTTTATATTTATTATTTAACGAAGTATCAAAATCTATTTATAAAAAAAAGCGAGAAAACAAATTAATGATAATAATAATAGAAATAAATACTAATATAAATGTGCATGAATATAAAATTAAAAAGGAAATAAATTAGTGAAAAATGTATATTATTAATAGATTAAATAGTGTTTTAACTTGGACCAAACCGTCAAAGCCAGTTTACTAAACTGTAAACCAGACCGTGCTTTAGCTAACCTGGCGGAACCGGCCAATATGACTTGGTTTTGACAGTTGGGAACATCCCTAGGCTAGGCCAACAACTGGGTTCGTCCTTGCCTGTTAACAACAAAGGTCGTTGGGTCTTCCACTGCAGCGTAGTGGTTGTTCCCATCTCGGTGAAGGCTTGGCCCGGGGTTTTACCCGGGTTCGAGTCTGAGGGGGGGGGGGGGGGGGGGCGCAGTTTTACCTATTCCACGGGGTTTCTGCGCATCAGGGGTGTGCTACGCTTTCTAGCGGTGGTCGAGTAGTCGGCCTATGGACATAGCTCCGAAAGGGTGGGTTTACACGTGGAAAGCAGTTAGCCGTTAAAAAAAAAAAAAAAAAACAAAAAAAAAAAACAAAGGTCGTTGTTTTATTTTCATTAAACCAAACTTATTTCCATATTGAACCAGCCCACTGCCTTTTTCAGCCCAAACAAAATAACCAATCTCGATTCTAAACTCCCAAGTGTATATTAATATTATTAGCACTTACTCATGATCTTAATATCAACAATAATTTTCAAAATAACGCCTGTTTGAGGTTGCACTTAACGACCGTTTAAGTTAAGGCTTACGCCATAGCTCCCTACTTCTGAACGGTTGTATGAGAATTCGTCAAACGACCGTTTGAATGTTAGGGCAAACGTCATAGTCCCATATCTTTTTACAGGCGTTTGAGTTTTTTTGTCAAACAACCATTGCGGTTTGGAAGCATGCCGGCGTAGGATTAGTAGGGCCCTATTACTAAATACACAAAGTCATGAAGTAGATTATTATAGCAGTTTAATTAATAATATTTCAACATACATACCTAACAAAACAAACTGCCATAAGTTGAAATCAAATATTTTCTAGTTGCACTTATTAAATGACACCATTTTCTTATGCATCACTAGCTTGTTCCTTCTCCCCATCTTTACCAACCTTATTTCCTTCCTCAGCTTTGACCCTTGCATCTTCCTGAGCTTTGACTCTTGCTACTTCTTTTGCATCCTCCAAACACTTGATCAACTTCTTCAAGCAAATCTCAACATCCTCCTCATCCGACTTCGGCATCAAACTCTCGGCCACATCGGCTGGAGTCATATCCGTCTCCCCCAACATCTGACCAATCGTTGCAAACAACTCATGCGTTTCAACATCCAAATAGTTCTTTGCAAGAACCTTAAACGTTTCAAAACAACAATATGACATCTCAATATGTTTATCCATCCTCCCTCTCCTAATGAGAGCAGGATCAAGCTTTTCTATATGGTTCGTGGTAAACACGACCAGTCTCTCGCTGCCACAAGCCGACCATAGCCCATCAATGAAGTTAAGCAGCCCAGACAAAGTCACCTCGCTTCCTTTCTTCTTCGTCATTTTCTCCATTTCCTTAATCGGATCCTTCTTATTGTCTTTATCATCTTCTTGTTTCTCCTTTCTCTGGCCAGTGAGATCAAGTGAACAATCGATGTCCTCTATCACAATTATGGACTTGCTTGATGTCTCGATGAGCAGCTTCCTTAAATCAGTGTTATCATTCACGGACGCTAGTTCAAGATCATAGATATCGTACTCCAGAAGGTTAGCCATGGCCGCGATCATGCTAGACTTCCCGGTTCCTGGTGGGCCGTAAAGAAGATATCCTCGTTTCCACGACTTGCCCACCTTCAAACGGAACGATATTGGTGAATAATATTTTATTGAAAACTAGATTTAGATACAATAAAAAATGTAATAATAAAGAGTAATAATGAAACGTTAATAACTATTTTAATGTCCAAACTTGTTTTTTTCACAATAGGTTGTACACTAGTACTAGTTGGCATGGATGAGGCATTCCTCCTTTTTATTATTAACTAGTGGACTTCCCCCCACGCGTTGCGGTGGGAAGTCGGTTGGTATCATTGGTTCGATTAGATAAAGTATTATAAATCCCAAAAAATAAAGTCATGATGTGCCCATTAAAAAATCGACACAGGTTTTATATCGATAAAAAACTATAAGAATGAATATCGATTAAGGTTTCAAAAGTACAAACACCGGTACCGATGTTCGGTTAAAATTGACATGGTACCAATGTTGATCAGATGATATCAATTTTGTTCATCATCGACACTCGCTTATAGCTTATGATATAAAAGGTACTCTACATCGCTACAGAGGTGTTCAGACAATCGATTTGGTTTTTTATGGTAAAGAACAAAAGAAATTATAATTGATTCGTTCAGTTTTGAACAAAGCTTTTATTGAAATGCAGATAAAATAAGCATGTCGCAACATATATTCAAAGTTTTATAAGGCATTATACTATTTTATTAGAATAACGAAAAAAGGGTAAACAACGTTAATTTATAAAACATCGTATCTTATCTTAAAAGTTATTAAAAAAATATATTGAAAAATAATCACAATAATAATATAATTATAACTAATAAAATTAAAATACTAATAATAATAATAATAGAATTATAATTAATAAAATATTAATTACCTAATTAAGTAATGAAAATGTATATAATCTTTTTTATAGTTCTTTACGATTGGAAACCAAAATCACATTATCGATTAGGTATCTGTCACTCATTTCCTATGGAATAAAGTATTGCTCTCTTTAGTGATGGTAATAAAAAAATCAAAATTTTTTTTATCGTTCATGAAGAGATTGAATTCATATGTATAGTAAGTATATGCGGCGGTAACTCAGTTATTATCAGTTCGACTGGGTTCGTTTCAATACCGACACTCACTATAGTAACTAAAAGAGAAAACTAAAGAAATAAAGTTGCGATATGCTCAAAAGGATATCGACACATCTTTTATATCAATCAAAAACCTTAAAAACGAATACTGGTTTCTAATATTGCCTATATCGGTACCGATGTTATTTGATCGAAATCGATTAGATACGTCACATACCGAGACTCGTATAGTTTACAATAAAAAAAATACATTTTTAATATTCTTATCGCTGCACTCGTATAATATACAATACAAAAGAATATGTTGTTTTGAATAAAAAAAAGTAAATAATATACATCATCAGTTCTGGTTCTATTTGGTATAATAGAGCCACGATATCCATTTTCATGAAAAACTGTACCACAATGTTTAAAAAGTATAATTACATAGTTAGATTAAAAAAACTAACATGAGCAAGGTATTAAAAAATAAACTAAATGATAAATAATCTTTTATTAAAAAACTCAAAAAGAATATTTAAAAAATCAAAACACTATTCATCACCAATTTAAATTAATATGTATAGTGATTTTTCCCCGCGCTTCGCGGCGGGAATTCAGTCGGTATCAGCTCGGTTCGTTATGCTACCAACGCTCGTTATAGTAATCAAAAGAGAAAACATTAAGAAAAAAACATTACAACGATCAGAAACAAATATCGATACCGGTACCGAGTTTGTTCAGTTGATATCGGTTCACTTCGTTTGCATTCTATGTTTATTTTATTTCAACATTATGTTATATATTTTTTTTCGAAAACAGATATCGTGTCGCTATCGTACCAAACCGAGTGAACAATATCTGTATTGGTACCCGTATTTATCTTTATTGTTTCTACTTTCGATAAACTGATAACATATAGCTACCATACCGTATCGAAGTGAACCGAACAACCTCATACCGGTATGTATCATTTTTATGAGAAACAAATATATGTTTACAATCAATTAAAGTAATAAGAAAACAATAAATTCTTCTACTTTTGATAAACTCATAACATATCGCTAGAAACCGTATCGAATTGAATCGAACAACATCCTACCGATATGTATTCATTTTTATGAGAAAAAAATATAGGTTTACAATCAATTAAAGAAATAAGAAAACAATAAAATAAAAAAAAACTTAGAAAAAATAATATTAACTTAAGTTACTGTTCATGATCACCTTCTATTAATATGTATAATAGTTAGATTTCCCCGCGCTTCGCGACGGGAATTCAGTCGGTATTTGTTTGATTCGTTATATTACCAGTACTTGATATAGTAATCGAAAGAGAAAACAATACATCGATCTAAAACAATAAAAATGAATATCGATACCGGTACTGATGTTGTCAATTGATAATGGTTCGGTTCATTTGCATTCTATGTTTATTTTAGTTCAACATTGCGATATAGGATCATTACAGAACACTAATTATTGCGAGAACAAAAAGAAGAACTCTAAATCGCTAAATTTTGGGATTTAGTGTTCATATTTCTTAATTTTTTATGTTTTTTACATTCATATGTGTATTATATATACGTAAAAAATCATATATTTTCCCTACACATAGTCTACATACATGTAGGTAATTTAGCATACACAAAACCTATACGTGTGTAGGTTATTTAAAAACTACAGATTTTTCATATTTTGTTTTAAATTCTAGTGTGAGAAACAATAAATCTTACATTTATAACATTTTCATTTACTTTTTAGGTTTTTAGGATTGAAAAAACTGAGTGATTCATTTTGTTCTACGTGTTCTCGCAATATTTAGTGTTCTGCATAAAACCGATATATATATATATATATGGATGAGTTAAAATGAGAACCACTACGAGTTGTGAGAACCATGAGAACTTTTTGATCCTGCGCGAGTTAGGCCAAATTTTTTTTGCACAAACGAAGATTAAAACATTATAAACACATATGTAAAAGAAAGTAAAAAAATTCTCTAATCGTTAGTTTTGACTGATGCAAGTCTTTTTTACGCGCCGGTGTTATCTTCAATAAAATTTTACACCAGCGCGTAAAAAAGACCTGCATCAGTCAAAACTAACGACTCGACAATTTTTTTACAGATGTGTTTGTGCAAAAAAAAATTTGGCCCAACTCGCGCGGGATCAAAAAGTTCTCACAACTTGTGGTGGTCTTCATTTGAACCGTAGGGTAGAGATCCTAAAAGAAGTCCACCTCTTTGAGAAACTTGAGAAGCATTCTGGACCATACATTTTCCCTAAGTTTTTCGTAATATACACATATGTATAGTATAAAATTGACTATATACATATACGTATATTGTCAAATCTTGAATTATACACATATATATGGTCAATTTTAAACTATACATATGTGTATATTACAAAAAGCTTAGAAGAAATGTGTGGTCAAGAATGCTTCTCAAGTTTCTCAATTAGCCTAGTGCTTCTCACATGATCCTAACCCTATATATATATATATATATATATATATGGTAGGGTTTATGCGAGAACCGTGAGAACCAATGTACACACAACAAAATAAACCCACTACACCCCCACCCAAAACCTAAAAAAACCTACGCCCCCCCCCCCCCCCAAGCAAAATGCTAAAAACTTAACCATAAAGCTAAACCCTTCAAAATCCTAAAAAAAAAACCTAACCTCATACCCCCTAAAAACCTTACCCCCCCCCCCCCCCAAGCTAAATGCTAAAAACTAAACCATAACGCTTACCCCACAAAAACCTAAAAAAATCTAAAAGAAAATTTTTATGACGAACATTAGCAATTTTTTTATAAAAAATATTTAAAAAATTGTGTGTTTTTTAGATTTTTTAGGTATTTTTTTGTGTTTACATTAGTTCTCGCAATAATGTAATAAATCAATATAATAATGAAACCTTAGAAAAAATAAATATTAAAAAAAAACACTGTTCATCACAGGTTTCTGTTAATTTATAGAGTAAACTGCCATTTTGGTCCCTGTGGTTTGGGCATTTTTGTCATTTTAGTCCAAATCTCAAACTTTTTAAATTTTGATCCCTGTGGTTTCATCTTTATTGCCATTTTAGTCCAAAATTTAAAATCCCCCTTTTTTTGACTGTTCCAAAAAGTTTGAGATTTGGACTAAAATGACAATAAAAGTGAAACCACAGGGATCAAAATGGCAGTTTACTCTTAATTTTGGACTAAAATGGCGATAAAAGTGAAACCACAGGGACCCAGATTTAAAAAGTTTGAGATTTAGACTAAAATGGCAAAAGTGCCTAAACCACAGGGACTAAAATGGCAGTTTACTCTAATTTATATAATAATTTTCATTTTCTTCACATGTAATTGATAATATGAAATATTTTCAAAATGTGTGTATAATATCTTAATCTATGCTTGTTCGTCTTTTGTTTTTTATTCAACATGTAACGTATTTTTTGTCTCGGAATTTGAAAAAAGAAACATCATCATCATCATACTCAGTAAATCCCACCAATAGCAAAGCTAAGGTAGGGTCTGAGGAGGGTAAGATGTAGACAGCCTTACCTCTACCCGTTAGGAATAGAGAGGCTGCTTCCAGTGAGACCCCCGGCTCGATAGTAGTTTTGCATCAAGCCTTGGACATAAGGCACATAACACTCAGCAATTAAGACAAAGGCCGATCAGTGCATGTACCCCCTTATCTTCGGCTATCAACGCCACCACATGATGCATGATTAACCATCCCCCTCTTTTAACGTTATTTTCACGAAATTAGTAAAATAACGATAAAAGAGAAACGTTATTGTAAATACAAAATGGTTTTTAGTCTTATTTATGTCGAAAAATAAGTACTTAAATTTTCAAAAGTTGTTAATATTACATATTAAAATTAGAGTTCAATGCCATTTTAGTCACTCTGGTTTGGACCATTTTGCCAGTTTAGTTCAAAGATTTCATTTTTCGCCTATGGGTCCAAAAAGGTTTCACCATTGCCATTTTAGTCTACTCCGTTAACTTCATCCATTATTTCTGTTAACGAGAAAGACAGTTTTATTTTTTATGACCGAATTGCCCTTCTAGTTCACAGAATTTCATATAAAATAACCGAAAATGCCCTTCTTGTTAATAAAAAAAATGGATGAAAACCGAGTGGACTACAATGATAACGGTGAAACCTTTTTGGACCCACAGAGGAAAAATGAAACATTTGGACTAAACTAGCAAAACGACCCAAACCACATGAACTAAAATGGCATTTAACTCTTAAAATTAAATATGAAATGAAAACTAAAAGAAAAATGAAGTAGGAGGAGATGTCACCAAGGACAACTCATTTATCTAAAACTTTCAATTTAATACTCTTTATAGTCTTATAATGTAATCACACACTTTTAAATAACTAAAAGTGTTCTCATACAAAAATAACAAGCAAACAAAGTTAAAAGATAAATAATTAAATAAACTATAATAACCATAATAGTTAATAAACTCGACTAAGACTGAGGGGAGTGGGGCTACCCAAGGAAGGGCGACTTGCGCCATGTGGCAACACGTCAGCGTGAAGGAAGTTGGGTAAAAAAGTGGCGGTGGTGTTCATGGCAACTTACTGTTGAGGTGGCATGTTGTGATTGGTAGTTAAATAAGTTATTATTTTATGATTGGATAAAACAAAATTTTCAATGAAAAAGTGGGCGACCTATACAAGTCGGGCAGACCAAAATTTTCAAGGAGGTTGCCATAGGGGGCGGTGTACCAGGCGACTTGGGGGTGGGAGTCGCCCCACTCCCCTCAGTCTAACATACCTTTTTATAGTAGTCTTTAGACTTGGTGAACGTCATCAGATCGTCCAAAATATCCTTCTTCTTCTTTGGATCCATCGCAAGCGTATCAAACGTAGCCGGGTGCTCGAATACGATATGGCTCCAAATCGTCTTCTTGTAACCATGCCAATTCTCACTCTTGTTGTTGGTATAAAGCTTTCGTTGTCGGGTCTTGACCGCAATCGCCTTCCCTTCATCGAGCACATGTTTCAGGTAAACATTGGTGACAAAATCTCGGTGTCTTCGATGGCAAGTGAGTCGATAAAACCGCCTCTCCTCATCATCAAGAGCCGAAAAGAGACTCCGCTGCTCAGGAATAGTTTTGCTTGCACTCCACCAGATCTTGACACCATTAAACTCATCAGTGACTTCTTCATAATCATCCATACTCAAGACTACAGATTCACAGTCTTTGACCACATTTGCCTTGAGCCGTTTAGCTCGGTTCGATGAGTTGGCGCTGAGGTAGCGTTCAATGGCCGCATACGCCTTGCTTCGCTCGAAGAATTCGGCATGGTATTCATGAAAAGTGATCTGGACATAAGGGTATACATATCCAAAGAGTTTGTGACCATACATTTCAACATGCCCATGAAACTGATCATGAAACCATTGACGGAACACTGCATATATGAACATGAAGACAGCAAAAATTGGCCCCAAGTGACTCATATCCCCAATCATCTTGATTGATCTATGGAGAGTACAAGCTTTTTGGTAAATCTTAGTTATAGAAGCAAGTGTTATTATATATAATAACTAAAATATTCAATGGTTAATTTTCTTCAATGTGTCTCATGTGACATGTGACATGTGAAACACCTTAACATATAGAAGAAATCATGAAGAAGATTCTACTAGGTAGCATGAAAAGTTAATAGAGTCCAATAAAAAACGCATGAGTCGTCATATCATTACTGCTATATATAGCCAATAGCCTATATATGGTGTGACATTTTCATAATTATATTAAAAAAAATTAAAGGACCACTAATGAATGACCAAAAAATGGCCCGCCTTGAAAATGCTTCATTACAACATGTGTAGTGGTGTTATGCGACAAGTGGCGAAACACGTAAAAGAGGGGTTTTATGGGGCTTTATATCACAAGAGGGTGTAGTGGAGTTATATATGTATGGGGCTTTATATATATGTATATATATATGTGTGAGTTTGTATATGAAGTAATCCCCCCTCACGCCGCTATGATTTTCACGGGAGCTGGAAAAAAACACCCCATAGCGCCCGTCGTAGTAGTGTTGGCGGCGCTATGGGGGGCGCTATATATACTTTTGGCGTGATATAACGCTGCACTACAGACGGCCTTAGGGAAAATAAGTAGTATTTTTTGAAATTGTTTTTAAAATAGGTCCTATACTCCAAAAACATTGAAGGCACAAAACATATTTCTGCGCACGACTTGAATCTGTGTCTGATTATCTCGATCGTATGTCTGTTGAACGTATATACGCGATCGATAAGTTAATACACGAAATAATTAAGGTTTCAAACCACAAGTCGTTTAGTCATTATTACACAAACTTAATTTTATTACACGTATCTTATAGCTATAAAGAGATGATAATTGTTCTATAAACGTGTTACATAAATTAACGAAGTACAAACATCTTTTTATTTATACATATAGGTTAGAAAACAAATAAGTATTTCAAATTTACATAAATTGACGAAGTACAAAAATCTTTTTATTTATACAACAAATAGGTTAGAAAACAAATAAGTATTTTAAATAAAAATCAATCTAAATTCTAAGGTTATTTAATGAGCTTTGCACTCGAAATAGATATTCGACATTGACTCGCTAACTTTTATGTCAAGATCACCATCTCACTGTCCAACCTTTCAGTCATTATGTCTCACTCTTTATACCCGTTAAGTTTAAATTACCTTAGGGTGTAAGGGGCACTCACTCTCTTACGCCCAACCAATCAACTAGTGCCACGTCAACTCCCCCTTAAACTCCCCTCGCACCCCAATTTGATGGCGGCACTCCCCTCTTAGGGGAATTGTTTTTTTATTCAAAAAAAAAAAAAAAAAAAAAAAAGGAAATTTCTCATTGGTCAACCCTTCCCTCTCTCCTCCCCTCTCTCCTCCCTCTCTTCGGTGAATCCCCACCGATTTTGGTCCCCTATCTTGGTCACCGCTTGATTGGCGGCACCTCCACTCTTCGGTGGATGAGGTAGTACCCGCATGGGGTCACCGCGAACGCCCCTTACACCCTTAGGGTGAGAGGGGCACTCCCCTCTTAGGGGAGTCTTCTCTCTTACGCACACCCAATCAGGTTATGCCACGTCAACTCCCCTCTTAAACTCCCCTCACACCCCAATTTGATGGCGGCACTCCCCTTTTATGTGACTTGTTTTTTTATTAAAAAAAAAGGAAAATAATTGATTGGTTGAAAATGAGGGTGGCCCCACCATCTCCTCTCTCCTTCTTCGGTGAACAAGCCCCGACCCACCTCGCCGAATTCGGTCCCCGCCTTGATGGCGCAGGTGTTCCCGAGCGGGGACTTCGGTCACCGCACCCACTCCCCGCTGGTGCCACGTTCACCCTTATTTGCTAATACTTATTGAATGCAATCCTTGCTTTAAATAGTGAATGTGTAATAGAGTGAAGAAAAGGTTTATACCCAAAATAAGTTTGAGCATTTCTTGAAATTGTCCTTAAATTGGTCTAATAATTCTAAAACATCCATGCAACATAATTCCGTAAATAACTTGAATTTGAGTCTAATTACGTTTTCCGAAGACACGTATGTTGAAGATACGCAAAAATAAAGTTGATACCGAAATAAGGTTGCAAACCACATGTTTAGTCATTATTATTGGAAGCTAGTCTTGTTCAAACGATAATAAAGTGAAGATGTGAGTTGGCGTAACTTATAGCTATAAAATGATGAAATTTGTTCTAAGATGTCTATAAATAAGCACATTAAATAACGAAAAAAAAACAAGCAAGTACCTAAAATAATAAATAACCGGTGAAAAAAAAAAGTACCGCAAATAAATAAATAACCAAAAAATCAAACAAACAACTGAACAAGTACCTCAAATAATAAATAACCGGAGAAAAACAAACAAACAAGTACGTCAAATAATAAATAACTGAAAAAAAAAAAACAAACAAGCACCTCAAATAAAAATGTTAATATCAAACGTTTAAAGGTTTTATAAACATATTAAATAACAGAATTAACTGAGACATATTAAATAAAGGTTATAAAACAAATAACTATCTCAAATATAAAAACTGTTAAATAACTGAAATAATAATATTAATAGTAATAAAGTTAGATAAATAATAATATAGATGTGCATTTTTTTAAAATGAAAAGAAAGTTTATTTCATTTATATTTGCTAAGTTACATCAAATTATAAAATTATAAACGAATAAAATTAGAGAAAAATGTATATAATAATATCTAACGAATCATGAAAGATATATATAATAAAAAAAAGGAGTTTTGAGAGAATGAACCGAAAAAAAAAAAGAAAGCCGGATAAAAACAAATAGAATATTAAAATGCAGTTTAAAGCTAATTGGTGGATGACAAGTGAAAGAAAAATAAAAATAAATATAAAAATGAAAAAGCTTGAAACTCAACATTTAATTCCAAAAACAAAACTCTGTACCTTGAAGAGAAAAGAACCTCATTAGAAAATCTGTCATCTGCAACACCAACCGGTAGCAAGAACATGCGTTTTGACTAGTAACTTGTTTTTTTTTTCTTTTTTAACACCAAGCAACGACGTGTCAACCACTGTGACACCGGACGTTGTGGCTAAGGTCGACTACTCCATTGCTGCCAGCCCCTTGACTCTCCCAGATGCGCGGAAACCTGACCTCCACCCGTCCGAATGCACGACAGTGGAATAATTGGTAAAACCTCGTCTCCAATCCAAGATGAACCGGCGCCACCCGTATTCGCCCTTCACCTGGATGCCGCAGAAAATAATGAAAAGAGTAGGAGTCGAATTTGAGTCACAAAGAACACCGAGTCTTTCCCAACCACTTCACCACTATCTTATTAGGCAAAGAACAAGATGATAGCTAGGTGTGACCTGTATACATACAGTACTCATGGCACATCTGTACACCACAGAGTGGTCCAACTACAATTGCAGGTCTCAAGTATGTCTTCACATTTTCCGTAAAAAAAAAAAAAAATCTTCTTCACACATGCATAGGGGAGTTTTTTTGCCAAACGCGAAAAGAATATTTATTAAATTTTTTTTTGAAGCTAAAGTTTTTTTTTTTTTTTTAATTAAGTATTAGTTTTATATATAAGGTCAAACAAATTACACCAAGATAGCCGGTAAGCGGGCAACAAGCTGCGCCGCTACCCCCTTTTGAATAGCGAAACCTAACCTAGTAAAAACGAAACCCCGATCTCTAGGAGACGAAATGTTGCTGTGAACAACCCGTTGGACCCGTTCAAGAAATCGGATGGCTTCTGGAGCTAGTGTTTTATTAAATGGTATTTCTTAAAAACTTTTTAGCAAAATAGTGTTTTCGTTTTAATTTTGTATTTGCATTCTCTTCTTAAACCAGCAGCATATTAGCCTTCTTTTATATTATCCCTATTCAATCAACTTTCATGTTTTTAATCAATCGACTAAGTATTATTCTTTTTTTTTTTTGACAAAATAAATTTTTTTATTTTTCTTCACCTTTAATAATACTTAAGATCGCACTAATCCAAATGCTTGCTAATATGTAATCATACAATGATGTTTAGCCAACAAACTATATCACAAAAAGAGGTTGGGTTTTTAAAATTAACAAAACAAAGAATATTATATGTATTTGCGGTGGATATTTGTTTAAACATGTTTCTTTTTTTTTTCTTTTCTGTTTTTTTTTTTTTTTTTTTTTTTTTTTTGAAAATTTGATCTGGTTCGATCGTTTTGTTCACTTTATGAAAAAAATTAATTTTCCTGTTTATGATCTATAAAAAAATATGAATATATTTAAATAATTAAATTACATGCCCAAAATTGAATTGAATGAAATTGAAATGAGAGAAAAAAATTAGAATAGGAAAAATAAAATGTCTCATGACATGACTAAATGGAAATTTGTACCTAATCATTCGTTTCATGTTCCTTCATTCAATGGAATGGGCATAGACGAATGTAAATGAACGGAAATTACGAACGTAAATGAAGGAACAAGATATGTGTTTATGTTCGTTCGCTTAATCAAACAAATAAAACGTGTTCGTGTTCATTCATTTATTAAATGAATGGAACGTAAAGAAGTTTTAGCCAAATGATTCACAGACGGTTCGTTAACGTTCGGTTCACATACATAGCTGGTGTTGATAAAAAAATAACAAAAAGAAAAGAATTATTGGTAAAAAACTATAATGGGTCAATTGGACTAGAAATATATAAAAAGAAAGTTTGATATGTAGGTTAAAAACAAAATGTAAATACAAAATTAAACGGAAAACACTATTTTTGTAATGAGTTTTCAATAAACACTATCCGATCGGGAACACCGCCGCCGTCACCGCGGGGACCCAAATCGGGGAGGGGTTTCGGTATTGTTTCACCGCGATGAAATGCACATGATTCGAGGAACGGTCCAATTTTTCCAACGGTCAAATTAAAAAAAAAATCAATTTAAACTAATATAAATAACCAACTTCACTAATTTTTTACCACACCCACCACTCTCAAACTTTTATACTCTAAAAATCTATCAAATACAACAAAAGCCAAACCGAGCAATGGAGAACCAACCCCGCGAAGCCAAGAAAAAAACTACGGGACGGGGCTCACAACCGTCTCGTGGTGGTTCGAGCGGTGCAAGTGCACAACCACAACCCCCTTTCGGATATACTTCACAACCACCCCCGTTTTTTTACCAACAACCTTCACACCCCTCCTTTTACAACACCCAACCACAACCCACTTTCGGCTATTATCAAAATTTGTTATCAATGGATCCACCTCAATCCCCCGCCTTCGACCCGTATGGTTTTCGTTCCCCACAAGTTCCATATACACGAGAAAATGTTGAACGTCCTCTACCTATTCACGAGGACGAGGACGAGGAAGTAGTGCCCGAAACTCAAAATTTGGGCGACTATGAAAATGACATCGGCGACGATGAAAACATTCCTCAAGCCGCACGACGATGCTCCGCCGGAAATGTTGCCGTTCATCCTCGCCCGAAAGCGCGACATCGCTAACAAGTACGGGTGGCCGTGCAATTTCTAAAATTTTTATTTTCTAGTTTGAATGTAATTTTTATTTTCTAGTTTAAATGTAATTTTTATTTTTATTTTCTACTTTGAAATGTCTTTTGTTAAATTTTATTTAATTTTTATTAATATTTTTTTAATTTATAAACATGCATAATTACAACAAATAAAAAAAAAACAAAAAACAAAAATAAAAAGTCACCTAAGAGGGGAGTGCCGTCATCAAATTGGGGTGTGAGGGGAGTTTAAGAGGGGAGTTGACGTGGCATAACCTGATTGGGTGTGCGTAAGAGAGGAGACTCCGCTAAGAGGGGAGTGCCCCTCTCACCCTTATCAACCTCTTTAAGCAAATCTTAAAAATCCTATTCATCTCACTTCGGCATCAAACTCTCAGCAACATCCGCCGGAGTCATTTGTGTCTCCCCCAACAATCGGCCAACCATTTCAAACAACTCATGCGATTCAACATCCAAATAATTAATTCTTTGCAAGAACCGTAAATGTCTCAAAAAAAAAAAAACAAGACATCTCGATACGTTTATCCATCCTCCCTGATCTCCTGATAAGAGCATGCTCAAGCTTTTCTATATGGTTCGTCGTGAACGTGACGAATCTCTCACTACCACAAGTCAACCATGGCCCATTAATGAAGTCCAGTAGCCTAGACAAACAAACCTCACTCTCTTTCTTCTTTTTTTCATCTTCTCCGATTGCTGAATCGGATCCTTATCCTTATCCTCATCTTTATCGTCTTCTTATTTCTCCTTTCTCTGACGTGGTCAGATCATGTGAACAATCGATATCCTCAATCATAATCATGGACTTACTTGATGTCTCGATGAGTAGCTTCCTCAAATCCGTGTTATCGTTCATAAAAGGTAGTTCAAAATCTAGATATCGTACTCGAGAAGGTTAGCCATGGTCGCGATCATGCTGGACTTCCATGTTCCTGGTGGACCATAATATCTATTTAAATTCTAAGGTTTTTGAATGAGCTTTGAACTTGAAATATATATCCGATATTGACACACTAACGTCTATGTCAAGATCACCACACCACTATCCAACCTTTCATCCATTGTTTTTCACTCGTTTACCATTTAAGTTTAAATTACTTTATTTGCTAATACTTATTATTGAATGCAATCTGTGCCTTAAATAGAGAATGTTTAATAGAGTGAAGAAAAGGTTTATACACAAAATAAGTTTGAGCATTTCTTAAAATTGTCCTTAAATAGGTCTAATACTTCAAAAACATCTAGGGCACACAACATAAATCCGTGAATAAGTTGAATCTGAGTCTAATTACCTTTTACGAAGACACGCGTGTTCAAGATACACAAAAATAAAGTTAGCCTTGTTCAAACGCTATTAAAGATATGAGTTGACGTATCTATAGCTATAAAGCGATGAAATTTGTTCTAAGATGTCTGTATATAAAAACATCACATTTAAACGCTATAAAACAAATAAGTATTTCAAATAAATTGCGAAATAACCAAAAATGAAAACCATAATAAATATAAAGTTAGATATATGATAAAATTAATGTGAAAAAGTATAAAGGTTTAAGTAAATAAAGTTAGAGAAATGTATGTATTGAAAATATCTAACGAAATATAAATCAAAAGTCAAGAAAGATATACATAATAATAAAAAGCAATGTTTTCAAAACCGGACCGGACGTTAAATCGGCCTCCTTACCTGTTCAATGGTTCGACCGGTTTGAACGGTCGGACCGAAAGTAAGAACCGGAAGATATCTTAAATATTATAAAATTTAATAGAGTTAAATCTGAAACAATATATAGAAAAGCGGTCCAACCCTTCTAAAAACCGGTTCTATCGGCCGGTTTCTCGTTGCAACCGCTGAGTCACCAGTTTAACCTCCAGTTCAATGTATTTCCGGTCCGATACCATGACCCGGACCGGCTCAACCTCCGGTTCCCGGTCCGACCGGCCGGCCGGTCTGGTCCAGGTCTGAAAACACTGTAAAAAAGTAGTTTGAAAGAACGAACCGAGGAAAAAAGGAGATAAAAACAAGAAGAAAAAAAGACAGTTTGAATCTAATTAGTGGATGACAAGTGAAGAAAAAGAAAAAAAAAACGTTTGAAAGTCAACACTTAATTCCAAAAAACTTTGTCCCTAGAAGAGAAAAGGACCTCACCGGAGAATCCGGAGAATATGTCGGAATCTTCATCACCACCCAGGTAACAGGAACACGCGATTTGACTAATAACTGGTTATTAGATTGATGATACTTTACTAAATAACAAGATTTGTGGATTTTATTTTTTTGTCTATAAATCAATGTGAGAATTTGGGTTTTGAAATTGATAAGTTACACGAAAGTGAACTTCACTAGATACGCGCCAAAACCCGAAAATCGAGTGGTCACTACAAACAAGCAATTATATAATTACAAATCTATAACAATTTTCCCATGAGATATTCTTTAATTTCAATCTACTTTTGTACCAAAGGAACCCACCGTCTTGACTTCGCTAATTAAGTCTTCAACACGCACCTGTTTGTTAAAAAGATTAGCTCATTCCTAGCTGTGCATAAGCTCCAACATCCTATCATGACAATCCCATGGAATACTTCTTTCTCTGGCACTTTCAATCCAATAGGGTTATGTATTTCCAACAAATCTCTGAATGAAAATAAGAACATACTAGGCACCCTAGACCACACATAAATATGTTGCCATAGGACCGACGTCACAACACAATTAGAGAACAAATGCTCCACTGTTTCTTCGTTGCACCTACAAAGGGGACACATCGTATCCTCCACATTTACATTTCTATTTTTAAGAACAACCCTTGTGGGAATTCTACCTAACTCCACCCTCCATACGAACACATTACACGTTATTAGGATCCATTTGCACCACTCCATAACATAGTTATTACTATAATCCACACCCTTCGCCAAGAAACTTTTAACCGCACCCACCGAAAACTCTCCAGCAAAATCCCCAATCCATGTCCACTCGTGCCTTCTAAACAATTTGCAGCATCATGTCGTTAAGTTGATTCAATTCATCCACTTCAAAGACAGATTCAGGAGGTTTTTTCCAACACCACCCCTTGAATACCTTCACCCGTAACCCTGTCGCTGATCGTACATCTCTTCGCACTTTACAGCTGAGGGAAAAATGTATTTTAATGGCTCATTTGCAACCCAAGGATCCAGCCAGAATGATATATTGTCGCCCCTCCCCACTTTTCCTTTAAAGAAGCTTCTTAAAGGGGTGTCTTCGATTAAAGTTCTTGAGATAACCTTAACAATGTTACAGCACATACTACTTAAATTTTTTCGTTCCAGTAAGAAGTCCCAATTATTTCTACACGTGTGGAACGCTTCGACAACTCTATTCCACAAATTACTTCTCTCCCACTTGAACCTCTAGCCCGCCCCCATTTCGTGATGAGATATATATATATATATATCATCACGAAATGGGGTTGTAAGAACCATGAGAACTTTTTGATCCGGGGTGAGTTGGACCAAATTTTTATTTCATAAACGTAGATGCGTGTATTATAAACACATTTGTAAAAAAAAAATAAAAAAAAAATTGTCGTGTGTGTAGTTTTAAGCACCACAAGTTTGTGTTTACGGGTACCGTAAATTTTTACAGTACCCGTAAACACAAACTTGTGGTGCTCAAAACTACACACACGACAATTTTTTTTTTGATTTTTTTTACAAATGTGTTTATAATACACGCACCTACGTTTATGAAAAAAAAATTTGGTCCAACTCGCCCCGTATGGTGTAGTTCTCATAGTTCTTACAACTGGAGGTGGTTTTCATTTTAGCGGTCCCCTATATATATATATATATATATATAAGCTTACACATTCCAAGGCCACCATCCTTTTTCGGAATCGAAACCCGATCCCAAGCAACCCAATAAAGTTTTTTATTTAAAGTTGACCCACCCCAAAGAAATCTCTTAATCAAGCCTTCTAATTCGTTTATAACTTTATACGGGGCCTTATAAAGTTAAAAGTAATAAGTGGGTAAACTCTCAAGAATGGACTTTATAAGAGTTACCCTTCCTTCGATTGAAAGAGTAGTCGCCTTCCAAAATGTTAGGCGCGCTTCGAAAACATCATTTATCGGCTTCCAATTATTAATACGATTCATATTTGCGCCGACCATCAAATCCAAGTATTTAAAAGGAGTAACTCTCGCTTTGCTTCCCACCATAGCCACCGTCTCCTGAACCTCCTCCCACCTTACTCCAATCCCAAATTTAACACATTTTCACTAGACCATTCCCTATCACAATTATGGCATCCGCATAAAGAAGATGAGAAATACTAGGACCATCGTTAGGAGTATTAACTCTTTTGATGATTCCAACATTTCTCGCTTCTTCAAGCATACAAGAACGACCTTCCATCGCAATAAGGAAAAGAAAAGGAGAGATAACGTCACCTTCTCTTAAACCTTTACCACATTGAAACTCAAAAGTAGGCACCCCATAAACTAAAATGGACGATCCAGAGGACCTCAAAATCCCCGTTATCCAAGAACCCCAAACCGATGGGAACCCCATTTGAGACATAATTTTTATCAAAAATTTGCAATAACGTTATCATAGGCCTACTGAAAATCGATCTTCAAAATAAAATTCTTTTTTTTTAACTTTTTACTCCAAGAAATCACTTCGTTAACCACCAACGGGCCATCCAATATATACTTCCCCTTGTTAAACGCCAATTGAAATTCTGAGGTAACTTCCCCAATAACCTTCTTATGACGATTAGCAATGATTTTGGAAATAAACTCGTTAATTATCCAAACAAGGTTAATAGAATGATAACCATGTAGGTCCACCGGATCTACAACTTTAGGAATAAGCATGATAAACGAGGACCGACTCCCTACACTAATGTTACCTCCATAAAAGAAATGAGCCATAATATCAACAAAGTCCCCTTCAAACTCCTCCCAAAAAACGTTTATGAACTGCATATTGAAACCATCCGGCTCGGGTGCCTGATCATCCCCACACTCTATAACGACCATCTTTATTTCACTAGGAGAAAATGGCTTTACCAAACCACTCTTTGACTCTTCTGACAACCGATTAATATTTTTACACACAAAGGTCAGACGCTACTTTCTGTTGGTTACAGGCCCCAAACTCTACACACTCACAAAACTCACGAATGTATGTGTATAATATGCAGAGAAAGTGAACAAGCTTCTGTTGTATTCGATAATCAAAGAAGAAATAAAATAAAAATAACTACTCCTATTTATAACAAATATAAAACAAACAACTGCGCTAAGTGAGATAAGCCCACGTACTCCTCCAACAAACTCGGTCCTCCATGCACATATTCTCCCAACAATCTCGGTCAAACATGACCACATCTTCTCCGATAAACCTGGTATTTTGACCTATAACCCGGTTAAACACGTACCCGTTCGACCCGTTGAACCATGACCCGATAACGTGCCAACCCGTAACTCGTAAACAAACCCGATTAACCAAACATTCACCCCCTTAATCACTTGTTTACGCCACTCGTTTACGACACCCGAATCACCTCGGTTTCGAACCACTATGACATCTAACGGACACCCGATCTTCACCTCGATCACGTCTAATGTATCGGTTCAACCCGAATAAAAAAAACACCACGCCCGTAACATGTAACATGGCATAACGTCGGAACACCGTTCATTCACATCTTGATTTATCACGGATCAACGACCTACCCCGGCCACATCCAAAGCCACTGATTTAAACTCCAACGCCATAATGTCACACCGTGTTTTTTTTCTCTATTCTCTAACCATACCTTTTTCCGATCAACCTTATTCAAGAGGCCTCTCCACCGACCAAGAAAACAAACCACTCGTTTTTAACGTTTTCTCACCTTGCCAAACGAACCAAATCCAAAGCCACCTGCTTTGACGGATCTTTTACGCCCGTTTATCACGCAACACGACGGTCTCCTCTTATCACGAACAAGCCAATCAAGGTACTTGCAAAATCTGTGATAAAAATAACATCACAGCCCTTTTTTACAGCCCGTTCGATCACGACTAACAGCCACGAAAAACACTGGTGTTCACCCGTCACCCCCTTCATCCTAACCGGTACATCACATGCGACAACGACTGACACGAACACCCTTCTGTACTTCGTCTTTTGCTGCATAACAGTCCCGAACAACCCTTCTTTCTCCTGCTTTAATCACCACTAACAGCCATGGAACACAAGTGTTTATCACCAATCACCCCCCGTTGTCTTAACCGGTACTCTACCACAACAACGGATGACCAAAACACCATAACGCCTCCGATTACGGCTGCTAAACAGACCAGAAACAACACCCTGCTGTCCCGAACCTTCTTTTACACCGCCCTCCACCGACCGACACACCCTCCGGCGGCGGAGGCTTCCCCGATACGAGCCCTAGGCTCTGATACCAAATGTTGGTTACAGGCCCCAAACTCTACACACTCACAAAACTCACGAATGTATGTGTATAATATGCAGAGAAAGTGAACAAGCTTCTGTTGTATTCGATAATCAAAGAAGGGTACAAATAAAATAAAAATAACTACTCCTATTTATAACAAATATAAAACAAACAACTGCACTAAGTGAGATAAGCCCACGTACTCCTCCAACAAACTCGGTCCTCCATGCACATATTCTCCCAACAATCTCGGTCAAACATGACCACTTCTTCTCCGATAAACCTGGTATTTTGACCTATAACCTGGTTAAACAAGTAACCCGTTCGACCCGTTGAACCATGACCCGATAACGTGCCGACCCGTAACCCGTAAACAAACCCGATTAACCCAACACTTTCCAACGAAAACTTTCTTCTAAAAAACTGGAAGAACTTTTTCTTGATTTTACATACCCACTCCCCCTGAATCAAAAGCCCCGGAATAGAATTTTCCCCGCCTATTATTAATAACTCCATGGAAGAGCTTAGAGTTTTTCGTCCCCATCCAAAGCCTATCTAATGCATGATTTTTTATTTAGATCCAATGTCTATTTAACCACCGAATCTTTTAGCACTTCCTTGTTCTCTAAGTACATCCACTCCCCCTCTTCAGTCAAATTTATTTCTTCTATAAGTTCCTCCAGCTTTTCAATCTCCTCTCTCGCTAAAGTATCATCTTCATTTTCTTTTTTTCTCAAGTCTCCAACTCTTCAAGCAGTTTCTAATATGGGCGAACCTCTTAGGTAACCTCATATCCAGTGGATCATCCCCTTGAAACTTGACCAAAAAAGCTTTAACCATATCACTATATCCCGGTTTACCGATCCACAAGTTAAAAACTCTGAATGGCTTTGGGCCAAAATTATTTTGAGATTAAGAAAGGACAAATGGGAAATGATCTGAAATTACTTGGTTTGCATGATTATACTAATGTTTATAAGGTATAAATATGTGTAGGTAGAGCTACGCAGTAAGGATGCACGTGGTCAAGGTCTCGGTTCGGATTAAATGAAGATGCTTTCTTTTGTATAAAACCATAGATTTAATCAAATTATTAAGTTAAGAAATCTTTTATATGTGACCATAAATATAAACTTACAAGTCAAGCTCATTAGATGTCTTTTGAAATGAATAAACAAAATGTATTTTGAACTCGATGTATATTTAGTTTAAAAAAATAAAAAAAAACATTGGGACCGTGTAACACCTCGTAAATTCGTGTCGAGTTATACAATGACACGTGTCCATACTCTCAATTATGTCTAATAATTTGGACGAGAGGGACTAATATTGTCAAATTATGAAACTATGAATGTGGGGGACTAAATGTGTCAACATGCCATTTTATGGCCTCTAAGTGACCCTTTACGGACCGCAAGCCTTTGAGCTTACGGACCGTAAGCATATGAACATAATAGTTGTTGTAAAGCGGTTACGGACCGCAAGGCATTATCCTTACAAACTGTAAGGATTTGAAAACCAGGGGCGCTCAAGCTGGCTTACGGACCGTAAGCCTGAGGCCCTTACGGTCCATAAAAGACTGCCAGTGACATATTTTTGTTTGGAGGCCAATTTTCTCTGCCATGGTGCCACCTCTCGTGAATTTGCCACTCTTGCTTAGTACTAGACACGTCCATGGACACCTAGGATGATCCTATAACATCCCCAACACCTGTCTTGATCTCCATTCCACCTCTTCAACTATAAATAGGACACTAATTCTAGGGGTGCTAAACGGGTCGTGTTCGCGAGTTAGCGGGTTCAACCCTGTCACGGCCCCCATCCCGATGTCACCCGGTCTAGGAGCCGCGGGACAGAAACCCGTGGTATTTATTATTTGAGTTGACAGCGGAAGTTTTAACAGGATCTTTTAAAACTTGAAAATGCCCAATTATTTTATTTCATAAATTGGGACAAACCCCGTAATTTACAATAGAGGAATTTCACGAGGAAATTCATTGTTTTACAAAACATGTTTATTTATTTAACTGAGCCACCACTTCAAGCTTTATTAGTGCTCCGTAGCACTTTTCCTTGATTCACAGTAGGTCACCTGAAACATGTTTTAAAAATATATTATCAGCGGGGAAATACTGGCGAGTCACTCAAATTTGATAAAACGACACATAGCTATGAATTACAGCATAAGAGCGATTACAATGGCTACGATCTTATTTTTATCTGGCGCCGTGTCACACCCTGGTGACGATGGTCATACCACTATTGGGTCCTTTCACCCAGGTTGTGATGATTATCACTGTTAGGTTGGTGAACCTAACCGTGAGATATTAGTAATGTGCACAATACCCCAATAGCCAGTGATTCAAGATAACCACGACTTAATCCCTGTAATTGTAACTTTTGAAAATGATTGGAGTATTGTAAAACATTGTTGATAAAAAGAGAATGACTCACATTGCAAGTTTAAACAGGCAGAGTTTAGCCTACTGATTTAGCCTTGTAACCTAGTTTAAATAACAATGCATACGAAACTAGGTCAGTAACTTAATACAACATTTACGATAAGCTCACGGAATCGAAACCCTCACGACGAATGACAAAGTATAGCCCGGATTCGGGCAGCACTTAAACATCCATCGGATCGGTTTCAATCAATCGGACAGTGTATCGTAGCAGTGATTGAGTTATTACCCTGTTGTCGCAGCAGAGATTTGAGTTTGTGTGTGTTTTTGAACGAAATAGAGTATAACTCAGTGTAGGAAACGAATTTGATCGTCGTAATAACAGCGCCATGCAAGTGCCAACCTCTGGAATATATACTGAAAAACCGGCTCTGTCGCGTGGCGCGACAGTGTCACACCCCGATTTCCACGTGTCACCGGTGGGCCCGGTGGGGAGTATCGTGACGTAGTTGAGATCATCATAGTCAAACAACACAATGTATCAATGCACAGCGGAAGCAAAAGATAAATATATTACATTCCGAATATAAGTAATGTCAAAGTATTACAACGGAAGGTAAAGGATCCACAGGCGGATCAATAAAAGAAAACTGTTCAACAGACTTTAGGCATCTAGAACTTGCAAGATTTCCTAATGACGCCCTGAGCTCCCAGCCAATTACGCATAGTACCTGTCACTTAACCTTTTGGAAAATACGTCAGTTTACACTGGTAAATACAATTAACTGACTCATTTTGAAAAGAGTTTAAGAAAATTGATTTGAATGCACGTGGCACAAAATATCTTTTATAATTTGATTAAAATGCACGAGGCAAAATTAATCTTTTATACTTGGGACAATTTTATTAATAAAGATCTTGTATCCGATTTACATGGTTGTCCAACATTTAGGGCAGGTGATTATACAATACAAACCGGTCAAGATTAATCGACACACCATAAATATAACTCACAAGAAGACATCCTTACGAGTGAGTATATCTTTTACATACGCAACAGGAGGTGTTATGCCTACACCTTGTGCTTAAGTTATGGCCATTCACTTTTTAAATGATCCAAGGATATCCCGGACACGGTCATTAACCCCCAATGTTATTTGTTATCAATCAATACAGATTAAAACGGGATTATGCAATTTAATCATCTCCGATTAAAAGGTTTCTACACCCGACCAAGCGGTATTTTTATAATACCGTACCCCAAGCCCGTATAAGGGAAAATAAGTTAAAAGTATTTACCTGAGCTAGCAATGCAATTTATACTCAGCCGTATATTCTAATCAGCAAGCACAAGTACTTCTACTGGGGCTCTCAATCTGGAACGAAGGTTTTATTAACCTATTAAATTCCTAACGGGTCTTATTTAAGTCGTAACTTAGACCGGTTAGTTTTAAGGAAAGGTTTACGGTTCAAAACGCATGATTAAGCGAAGACCGGAATAGGATGTGATTTAGACCCGACAAGTTTGGAGACTTGTATAATATGGGTAAACTAAACACATTCTGGATTTTGAGATAAAAACGATAACGTTTGACCCGTTTCGGCTAATTTATGCAAACTAGTTACATAAACCGAACCGAACGCGAATAGCGCATGACGGGTAATCATGAGAGTCATATACAGGTTTCCTAAGTTAATTATGCCTCAAATATGTTGTGACATCAGTAAGATGTCTTTCATTATGCCCGAAACGAGTTTAAACACAAACTATGCCCCGTAGGGGTAGTTTGGTCATTTAAAAGGTTATAAAAGAGTTTAAGTGTTAACCTGAGTTACAGGTCTGATGTAATCAGCAAATATACTCCATTTTCTAAGTTATATCAGTAGGTTAAAGTATATATGTGAAATTTATTAGTTATAACCAAACTATGCACCGTAGGGGCATTTTGGTAATTTCACATAAGCCGAAAAGCTCAAAACTGAAGTCTGAGTTCAACAACCTTTGCTTACTGTTAAAATATTATAATTTAACTAAAACATCAGTAGGTATCACCCTTGTATGTTTAAAAATAGTCTTAGTACATACTATGCGCTAAAAACGCTTAATAAGGCGATTAGAAGCCGTTTCCGGGTTCTATATAGAAATCTGATATTTTTATATTTCCAAGAGGTTTAAAATAATTTATTTATCATATCTAATCAGTAGCAAAAGGTTTGGAGTCGTTTAGATATGTAAAACTCATTTTATGGCCCGTAAGGGCAAAACCGACATTTACCGGATTAAGCCTACGACTATGAGTTATGCTCAGTCTAAAATTAATTAAAAATATTTAAAATTCCCAAAATAATATATTACATCAGTGGGTAAAGATTTTGATATAAAAAAGTAGGCTTAACTAGGCTATACGCTAATTACGCCATTTTATTAACAAAAAGCTTTCAATTTGCGCTAATGAGCATAACTCTCAATCTACACTTCAAACTGATGTCAAACTTTGCATACAAGTTTATATATCAGTAATTAAAGTTTCTACTCTTTTACATTTCCAAAAATCACGTTTTAAGGTAATAAGGGCATAATGGTCAACATATGAGCAATTAACGGAATCATGCGTATTAATTGGTTAACTAATGAACCATGGTGTATAATCACAGAGGGTTATACTAGCATGTAACCTGGTCCAAATGAAGCTCTAAGGTATTTCTAAAACATACCATAACGGGTCAGAACTGAAAGTCAAAGTGAAAGTCAAACTATGCGACTTTCGGTTCCGAACCGGGTCTTTACAAGAAATTATCGGGTTGAACATGTTTAGACATGTTCTTACACTTATTACCAAGTTATATTGATGATCAAACATGTTGTATATGTTCTACATTGCTAATTATGCATAAATTAGAATTTAAGGATCCTGTTGACTTTTTCTTAACAAGTTTGACCCGACATTTGACCTAGTTAGAGTGGGAATCAGGGGGAACCCTTTTGAGGGTTTATTACCCACATAATTACCAACTTATAACTACTTTTGATTCGACTAATCACTGGACCATTAGTGATTAATCTTAAAGTCAACCGTTAATTATGACGGTTTGACTTTTAAGCTAAAACTAAGCTAAAACTTAATCAAGAAAGGTTTAGCAAACTTACCAAGGTCCTAAGCACGAAATGTGATCACTTGAGAGAAGGCTTGAGCTCCAGAAATGATCAGAAGTGCAAGAATGAAGTGTGAGGAACTTGGTTGCAACTTTGGTCCTTATATAGTGATTTAATCACCATAAGAAGTTGACACACAAGGTTATGACTGACCACAATTCGTTTACAAGTGTCCCTAAGTGTTTAGGAATGCTTAGGGGTCGCCCATGGATGAGAAAATATCATCATAAGTCGGTTCCAAGGCTGAACAGCCAAAATAAACGATTTTCTGCATCTGGGAGGCTGAGGCGGCCCGCGTAAAGACTTAGTATGTCTTACGCGGCCCGCGTGGGCCTTCTGATCAGATTTTCTCATTTTCAAATTCTTGCATTTTGTCCCTTGGCTCTTCGAAAGGGCAACGAAGTTTATTTCTTGCAATTTGACCCCTTCTTATTTACCCACAAGGGCTTTAAGACTTGTACTCACTTTGCCAAGTCCCTGGACACTTCCGGTTAGCCCGAAAAGTCCTATCTTTCAACGTTAACGCTTTAACCCCTCGCACACGAATTTGATCATAACTTTCTCATACGATAACGAAACTTTATGAAATTTATATCGTGCATTCTAGTGAGCATAAATAACCGTTACAAGGCTTCGGGTTGGCTAAAAGGTCACTCAGAGGTATAACTTAAACATGTTGACACATTTAACCCCTGTGGTTTGTAATCTCTCACTTTCCTTCTTATTTAGCTTCGTATGATCCGTGATGTATTCGTTTGAAGGTATGAGCATCATGTAGGGCAAATGTACAATATATTTATTCACTGTTGACATTTAGAACACGTATATTCACATACTTTTCATGTTTGTCAACTTTTAGTCCCTTTAGAATATTCTTTCTCACGTTCAAACATTATGACACGTGTCAACACATTATAGGACATGAATTTTCGAGGTGTTACATCCTCACCCCCTTAAAAGAAATATCGACCTCGAGATTTGTTAAAGTAAAGGAAGTATTTTCTGCCTCGTATTGGGCTTAATCTTCCTCAGTACTTTTGAGCCTCTTAGGCACTCCAATTGACCTTTATAATAGGTACATGTATCTTTTTGGAGCTTCTAGTCCTGTCGATCCTTAATCGACATATGTCGCTCATTATATAATAAATCTGCACATCATTATGTGATAGTGCTTCTTTGACTTACTGGCGAAACACATCCTTTAGTTACTAGTGTGTAATGTATTGCGAGCTCCACTAAGTTCCTTATATAGGTTTTAGCTTCTAAGCTACTTGATCTTGATACATTCGATTTCCTTCGAGTGATTCTATATATTCAGAGCTTAACTAGCCTGATAATTTAATAAATTTGGTACACCCTTCCTGGGCAGCCGATGGCAAATTCTTAATTGTTGCCTAATTAGGGTTGCGGTAATCAATGCATAAGCGAAATGAACCATCTTTCATAACTAACTACACCGAATTAGGTTAGGCTATATGAATCCATATCTTAAAACTTACTTAACCGAGGTTTTCGATTCTACCAATAATGGTACTAGCTGTCTTGGAGATTTCATAATAATGCAGCCCCAAATGGGATATAAACCTTAACTCTACCTGCTTCTCAGGGGTAAACAGGGTAGTCTTAGGAGAAGACAATCAGGATACAAGGAGGTTACAGAGATTTTCCATATCTCAAGCTCCAGTTCATCCATCATTGCTTGTGTCAAATAAGTGACATATTTATGTTATAAGTCCACGGATTCCTTAATCGGGAATATTTATTTGGACAATTCTATTATGGATATCTTCTTTGAATACCATTAGCTGACTTTAGTACTCTATAACCATTGGAATATCTTTGTGGTCCCATGCATTAAACCTCCATACTGATCAGGCATGGAAGCAATCTATGGAACATATTAAGATATACCAATCCTCATATGGCGCTGTTATCATGCTATTTGGTATTCGCAATCGTTTAGAGATCAAAGAGATATCAATTTCATTTGAATGCATTTATCTGGAGAGAGAGTACATTGGAATTTTATGACTGAAGATTTCTGACAGGAACAGAAGAATAGTTCTGGTGAATTTTCTACCTGTAAGTTTTTCCTTACACTTAATATATATAGGGTTCTTATGAAAAGTTTAAAAAAAAAACTTGTTATACTTATAGTTTATGAAGGATTTACTAGTATCCGAACCAAAATAAAAACTCTTAGCATTTAAATTACTGATAAAATGCCAAGGAATGTACCTGATGCCATTATTTATGGACTAGCTCAGGCATTTTAGGTGCTTTCAATTTTAGGCTTTACTTCCTCCGCCGCATTTCCTTTGACAGATTTAGGGCACGTAGTCTTGATGTGGCCTTTCTCATTACAGCCGAAACAGACTGCATTCTTCATGTCTTTGCAGTCCAACGTTTTATGTCCCTTAGACTTGCAGATCCCACAATGTAGAGGTCGAGGCTCAAATCTGCATTTCCCGTAGTGGCGCTTCTTGCAAATCTTGCATACAGGTTTCTGATTGGACTTTTGTTTATTCTTTTTCTTAGAACTCTGGGAATTATCTACCTCCCTTTTCCTTTTTAGTTCATCCTTTGCATCAGAGGCATGAACGGGATCCTCCTTAAGAGTAAGGAAGTGTGGTCCTAGATAAAATTTGGACCGAGCAGCATGGGGCTCCTTGAACTTTTTCACAGCCTTCTTCACAGCTTTTCCAACAGCTGCGTCTATCATAGTTTGAAGAACATCTTTGGAAATTCTAAGGTTCACAATTTCAGCATCATTAGCATGCGTCGTGCCATCAATGGTGCGATCGACTGTTGTCTTATCCGAGTTTGCCATACTTTCTATTGGTTCCTAACACCAATAAAACAATTTCTTAGTTGAAATCCAACAACTGCTATTTTTCATTCTGATGGCCTTAATATATACTAACCATGGTGTCAATAACCTATACAGGCTATTATAGCACTAACATTCTTAATGAACGTTATTTAAAATATATTAATATTACTTAGCCTAGGTCGCAAAAGACCATCAATGGCATTAAAGATTTGGACCTAGTCCATCACTTTTCTGACAGAGGATCAAAACGTCACATCTGTCTTTATTATATTAAAGAATTTAGGTAGCTTGAAAGCTTGCCATAGGAATATCAGAAAAGAGTGATTCCTATTAGATATAAAATATCCATCTAAGGTTTGTTGGAGCATTTTCTAAAGTATCATCGGCCAATTTCTACCTCGTATTAAATGACCGAAGTCCTAATCAGGCGGAGACAACAGTTCTCTATAGTTATTGTTCAATATTGAATCGTGTGTGCCAGTATCAAGTAAATTTCTGCATAAACTGCTTGATAAGGAAAGGTACCTGCTATATAGTTATCCTTCTGAACCATTTCCTGGCGTTCATCCGGAAGACTCATGCGTTTATTTTCCTGGCCTCTCCCGGCTTCTTTATAAGCTTTGGGCAGTTGGTTTTGATGTGCCCTTCCTCGTTACAATTGTAACATGTGGCGTTCTTTAACCCCTTGCAATCTAAGGTTTTGTGACCCTTGGTCTTGCAAATTCCACACAATTTAGCACGTGGGTCGATTGTACATTTTCCAAAATGTTGCTTTTTGCAGTTACTGCATTTGGGTCTGTTATCATACTGACTCGAGTTCTTCCTAAACTCAGAATCCTTCCCGCGCTCAGAGTTTCCCTTCTTCTTCTTGTTATATCGATGAGAGTTTTCCTCCTCTCTTTCTCTTCTTCCCTCGCCAGAAGCCTTAACAGACTTAATTCTGATTGCATCTAAGGTGAGAGATAAGGATAAGTCCACCGCGGACTTATATGTGGTTGGCCTAGATGCTTTAACACTTCCTTTTATTTCTGGTGCTAGGCCTCCAATGAAACGCGCTATGCGTTTAGGTTCAGGGGTGACTAAATAAGGAACTAGGCGGGACATAGTGTTGAAACTTGTCACATACGCCTGACAATCCAAATCCTCCATGACCAGAGTCAAGAAGTCTGATTCAATCTTTTCTACCTCATGCTGGGGGCAATAGTTTTCCTTGACTAATGCAACAAATTGTTCCCAAGATAAGTTGTAGAGTAGAACTTTTCCCGTGGCTTGGAGCAATGATCTCCACCATGCCAACGCTTCTCCTTTGAATGATTGTGAAACAAATTTCACAACATCTTGCTCCGCACAACCGCTGATGTCAACAACAGCGTCCATCTCATCGAGCCATGTCATGCAATCGATGGCCCCTTTTTCTCCTGTAAAGTCTCTAGGCTTGCAGGAGGCAAAATATTTATATGAACAGGTCTTAACTGGTGCCTCTTGATGGAACACAACCTGTCTAGACGGAATATTCCTTTGATTTGAGAAGTCATGAACATCGTCCTCCCTTGACTCATGTATTTTAGGAGGGGGCTTACTACGAGCCACAGATAGAGTCTTAGAGTGGGTATCATTTGATTCGTCATACTGTCGATCAAGAGCTCGAGTAACAGCATAATCTATTATTGCCTACAGTTCTGCTCCAGTTACATTAATTCTGGTAGTATCATTGTTCTCCTTCATGTGGCTGTTAACTTCATCTAATCCAGCCATGTAGCTTGATTACTACATAAATATTAACAATGATTTATTCAGAGGTTTTTATGGAATCATCATCTTTGACGATTCAGCAACCATGGTAATATAAACCATATTGGTTAACTTGTTAGTTATATTTAATTAGTATTTTCCATGATAATTTATCCTAGTTATAAAACATTAAGGATAATGAAGTGGCGCAAAAGGCCTAGTCACAAGGACAGTTCTAAATTTTATAAGCCATGATTTTAGAGAATCGAGGCATTAAGGTTTGAATCAAGTTCATTACCTTCTCTTGACAGGGAGTTGTAGACTTCAACTGTCTTTTGTCTTTTATCTTTTAGGACAATAGATATAGCCCGTGGGCATTTCCCTTCTGAGGGATGGTTATAATATGATTATCTTCTCAGATGCTATTAGTCGAGATCGTATGGATCCTACCGACTATTATGCTTGGACCTGGTCCAACATTTTTAGACAGGAGGTCAAAGACCACCACTGTCGTTGTCTTATCGGACAACAAGTTTAGCCCGTAGGCACTTCATCACTATCGGATGTTTATAATGTGATCATCTTATAGGATGACACAAGCCATGATTTCTAAATCACTAGGCTAGATAAGAAAATTGGAAGAATCCAATATAAGGATGACTGTTGTGATTTTCTCGAATCACATTTGTCAAGAGTCCTAACACGTTCTTAGGTGTTAACAAGGATTTGAATCTCTTGAATAGGTCTTACCATCTTGGTCATGTCAAAAATGACACGTGGCTGGGTCTTGTCCTTTTTAGATTTTGCCATTTTATTATAATGGTAGATCTTATAAAAGGAATGTTATTTTCCATTTATTTAATATATCAAGTTTAGAATGACAATTTAATCTTAATCATTCCACTTATATAAAAACTAAAAGTACAGAGTTGCCCTAAGCGGGACTTGAAAGGAATAATGTTGTCCTAGAAAGGACAGAAGATAAATATGTCCTTATAAGGACTACTTAAGAAAACGATCTTTAGAAAAAAAGGGGTTTTCTTCATCACTTTACTTTCGAATGTTCCCTCCCTGGATGCTCGTTTCATTCTAGCCGTGGTACGAAGCTCAGCATTTCAAGGCTCCGGATGTGGAGAATTTCTAATACAGCTTCTTCGCTTGGCGACATATCCAATATATAAAAAAAATTTGAAGCAAAATTTACAGATTTGGATTGAGAGTAATCTTATGTTAAGTCTAGACTCAGAAGGTCAAGGAATGTGCTAATGTGTCATTGAGATTAAACACAAAAGGCTAGTGTTTAATTCACTCAATGTTGGCTCTGATACCAACCTGTCACACCCCGATTTCCAAGTGTCACCGGTGGGCCCGGTGGGGAGTATCGTGACGTAGTTGAGATCATCATAGTCAAACAACACAATGTATAAATGCACAGCGGAAGCAAAAGATAAATATATTACATTCCGAATATAAGTAATGTCAAAGTATTACAACGGAAGGTAAAGGATCCACAGGCGGATCAATAAAAGAAAACTGTTCAACAGACTTTAGGCATCTAGAACTTGCAAGATTCCCTAATGACGCCCTGAGCTCCCAGCCAATTACGCATAGTACCTGTCACTTAACCTTTTGGAAAATACGTCAGTTTACACTGGTAAATACAATTAACTGACTCATTTTGAAAAGAGTTTAAGAAAATTGATTTGAATGCACGTGGCACAAAATATCTTTTATAATTTGATTAAAATGCACGAGGCAAAATTAATCTTTTATACTTGGGACAATTTTATTAATAAAGATCTTGTATCCGATTTACATGGTTGTCCAACATTTAGGGCAGGTGATTATACAATACAAGCCGGTCAAGATTAATCGACACACCATAAATATAACTCACAAGAAGACATCCTTACGAGTGAGTATATCTTTTACATACGCAACAGGAGGTGTTATGCCTACACCTTGTGCTTAAGTTATGGCCATTCACTTTTTAAATGAGCCAAGGATATCCAGGACACGGTCATTAACCCCCAATGTTATTTGTTATCAATCAATACAGATTAAAACGGGATTATGCAATTTAATCATCTCCGATTAAAAGGTTTCTACACCCGACCAAGCGGTATTTTTATAATACCGTACCCCAAGCCCGTATAAGGGAAAATAAGTTAAAAGTATTTACCTGAGCTAGCAATGCAATTTATACTCAGCCGTATATTCTAATCAGCAAGCACAAGTACTTCTACTGGGGCTCTCAATCTGGAACGAAGGTTTTATTAACCTATTAAATTCCTAACGGGTCTTATTTAAGTCGTAACTTAGACCGGTTAGTTTTAAGGAAAGGTTTACGGTTCAAAACGCATGATTAAGCGAAGACCGGAATAGGATGTGATTTAGACCCGACAAGTTTGGAGACTTGTATAATATGGGTAAACTAAACACATTCTGGATTTTGAGATAAAAACGATAACGTTTGACCCGTTTCGGCTAATTTATGCAAACTAGTTACATAAACCGAACCGAACGCGAATAGCGCATGACGGGTAATCATGAGAGTCATATACAGGTTTCCTAAGTTAATTATGCCTCAAATATGTTGTGACATCAGTAAGATGTCTTTCATTATGCCCGAAACGAGTTTAAACACAAACTATGCCCCGTAGGGGTAGTTTGATCATTTAAAAGGTTATAAAAGAGTTTAAGTGTTAACCTGAGTTACAGGTCTGATGTAATCAGCAAATATACTCCATTTGCTAAGTTATATCAGTAGGTTAAAGTATATATGTGAAATTTATTAGTTATAACCAAACTATGCACCGTAGGGGCATTTTGGTAATTTCACATAAGCCGAAAAGCTCAAAACTGAAGTCTGAGTTCAACAACCTTTGCTTACTGTTAAAATATTATAATTTAACTAAAACATCAGTAGGTATCACCCTTGTATGTTTAAAAATAGTCTTAGTACATACTATGCGCTAAAAACGCTTAATAAGGCGATTAGAAGTCGTTTCCGGGTTCTATATAGAAATCTGATATTTTTATATTTCCAAGAGGTTTAAAATAATTTATTTATCATATCTAATCAGTAGCAAAAGGTTTGGAGTCGTTTAGATATGTAAAACTCATTTTATGGCCCGTAAGGGCAAAACCGACATTTACCGGATTAAGCCTACGACTATGAGTTATGCTCAGTCTAAAATTAATTAAAAATATTTAAAATTCCCAAAATAATATATTACATCAGTGGGTAAAGATTTTGATATCAAAAAGTAGGCTTAACTAAGCTATACGCTAATTACGCCATTTTATTAACATAAAGCTTTCAATTTGCGCTAATGAGCATAACTCTCAATCTACACTTCAAACTGATGTCAAACTTTGCATACAAGTTTATATATCAGTAATTAAAGTTTCTACTCTTTTACATTTCCAAAAATCACGTTTTAAGGTAATAAGGGCATAATGGTCAACATATGAGCAATTAACGGAATCATGCGTATTAATTGGTTAACTAATGAACCATGGTGTATAATCACAGAGGGTTATACTAGCATGTAACCTGGTCCAAATGAAGCTCTAAGGTATTTCTAAAACATACCATAACGGGTCAGAACTGAAAGTCAAAGTGAAAGTCAAACTATGCGACTTTCGGTTCCGAACCGGGTCTTTACAAGAAATTATCGGGTTGAACATGTTTAGACATGTTCTTACACTTATTACCAAGTTATATTGATGATCAAACAGGTTGTATATGTTCTACATTGCTAATTATGCATAAATTAGAATTTAAGGATCCTGTTGACTTTTTCTTAACAAGTTTGACCCGACATTTGACCTAGTTAGAGTGGGAATCAGGGGGAACCCTTTTGAGGGTTTATTACCCACATAATTACCAACTTATAACTACTTTTGATTCGACTAATCACTGGACCATTAGTGATTAATCTTAAAGTCAACCGTTAATTATGACGGTTTGACTTTTAAGCTAAAACTAAGCTAAAACTTAATCAAGAAAGGTTTAGCAAACTTACCAAGGTCCTAAGCACGAAATGTGATCACTTGAGAGAAGGCTTGAGCTCCAGAAATGATCAGAAGTGCAAGAATGAAGTGTGAGGAACTTGGTTGCAACTTTGGTCGTTATATAGTGATTTAATCACCATAAGAAGTTGACACACAAGACTGACCACAATTCGTTTACAAGTGTCCCTAAGTGTTTAGGAATGCTTAGGGGTCGCCCATGGATGAGAAAATATCATCATAAGTCGGTTCCAAGGCTGAACAACCAAAATAAACGATTTTCTGCATCTGGGAGGCTGAGGCGGCCCACGTAAAGACTTAGTATGTCTTACGCGGCCCGCGTGGGCCTTCTGATCAGATTTTCTCATTTTCAAATTCTTGAATTTTGTCCCTTGGCTCTTCGAAAGGGCAACGAAGTTTATTTCTTGCAATTTGACCCCTTCTTATTTACCCACAAGGGCTTTAAGACTTGTACTCACTTTGCCAAGTCCCTGGACACTACCGGTTAGCCCGAAAAGTCCTATCTTTCAACGTTAACGCTTTAACCCCTCGCACACGAATTTGATCATAACTTTCTCATACGATAACGAAACTTTATGAAATTTATATCGTGCATTCTAGTGAGCATAAATAACCGTTACAAGGCTTCGGGTTGGCTAAAAGGTCACTCAGAGGTATAACTTAAACATGTTGACACATTTAACCCCTGTGGTTTGTAATCTCTCACTTTCCTTCTTATTTAGCTTCGTATGATCCGTGATTTATTCGTTTGAAGGTATGAGCATCATGTAGGGCAAATGTACAATATATTTATTCACTGTTGACATTTAGAACACGTATATTCACATACTTTTCATGTTTGTCAACTTTTAGTCCCTCTAGAATATTCTTTCTCACGTTCAAACATTATGACACGTGTCAACACATTATAGGACGTGAATTTTCGAGGTGTTACAGACAGGCTGTCGCGTGGCGCGACGACGCCCTTTTTAGGGTAGGGTAGCCACGTTTCCATTATAGCCTAGGTGAGTCAAAAATCGACGAAATTCGATTTTTACAGGGAGATTTAAGGATAATCTTCAATTAGGGGATACCCCCCTGAGTTTTAGGGGGCCCTGATCCTAGTTCCAACTTTTCTGAAAATTTTAGGGGCCATGCAATATTACTTGGGGGTCTCAATTAGGGTTTCCTATTGGACATAATAAAATAAGAAATAATAATTTTGATGAGAGTTGTTACATCCTCCCCACCTTATTAAAATCTTGTCCTCGAGATTTACCGGAACAAGTAGGGATACTTTCGCTTCATTTCGGATTCCAGTTCCCAAGTGTATTCTGGTCCTCTCTTCGAATCCCACTTGACTTTGACCAGTACTAATCTTTTGTGTTTGAGGAACTTGATCTTTCTGTCTTCTATCTGCAGGGGTTTCTCCACAAATTTTAATTTCACATTTACCTCTATATCTTGAAGAGGTACTACCAGGGATTCGTCAGATAGACATTTCTTGAGGTTGGATATATGAAATACGTCATGTACCCCGGCTAGCTCTTCTGGTAGTTGTAGGCGATAGGCGACTTGTCCTATTCGCTGGATTATTGGGAATGGTCCTACGTACCTTGGACTTAGCTTTCCTTTCTTTTCTTTCCGAATCAGACTACTCCTTTCCAAGGAGAAACTTTCAAGAGAACCTTGTCTCCAACTTGAAATTCCAACGGCTTGCGTCTATTGTCTGCATAACTCTTCTGACGATCTCGAGCCATCTTTAGTCTTTCTTTGATTTGAGTTATCTTGTCGGTGGTTTCTTGCACGATTTCAGGGCCTGATAATTGACTTTCTCCTATTTCTGCCCAACAAACTAGAGTTCTACACTTACGTCCGTATAGTGCTTCGAACGGGGCAGCTTCGATGCTTGAATGATAGCTATTGTTATAGGAGAATTCAATTAAAGGTAAATGGTTGTCCCAGTTTCCTCCAAAATCTATAACACATGCTCTAAGCATGTCTTCCAAGGTTTGGATCGTCCTTTCACTTTGTCCGTCTGTTTGAGGATGGTATGCAGTACTTAAATTTAGTCGGGTTCCCATTGCTTCCTGGAAACTAGTCCAGAAATGGGAAGTGAAACGACTATCCCTATCTGATACAATGGAGAGTGGGACTCCATGTAAGGATACTACCTCGTCTACGTATAATTTGGCTAATCTTCCCATGCTAAAGGTTTCCTTCATGGGTAGAAAATGAACCGATTTGGTTAATCGATCCACAATTACCCAAATCGCGTCATTACCTTTTCTGGTTTTGGGTAACTTAGTAACAAAGTCCATTGTTATGAGCTCCCATTTCCATACAGGCATTTCTAATTGTTGAAGTAATCCTGAAGGTTTCTGGTGTTCTGCCTTGACTTGTGAACAAGTTAGACACTTAGATACATATCTAGCTATATCCTTTTTCATTCCTATCCATCAGAAGTTATTCCTTAAATCTTGGTACATTTTATTATTGCCAGGATGCATGGTATATCTAGATTTATGGGCTTCCTCTAAAATCTTATTTCTTAATTATCCCTGCTTAGGTACCCAAATCCTTTTCTTATGGAATCTCCAAATTCCATCAGTTCCTTGCTCTAATTCATTTATTCTTCCTTTCATTCCTTCAGCATCATCCTTGATTGCTGTTTCTTGAATATGCTTCAATTGTTCCATTAAATCTAATTGTAGATTTAATCTAAGGGCACGAACTCGCTTTTGTTTTTCATGATACTTACGACTTAGGGCATATGCTACTACATTTTCCTTTCCTTCGTGATATTGAATATCACAGTCGTAGTCACTTAGAATTTCCATTCATCTTCTTTGTCTCATGTTCAATTCTTTTTGCCCAAATATATATCTTAAACTTTTATGATCTGTATAAACGGTAAACTTACTTCCATACAGATAGTGCCTCCAAATCTTAAGGGCAAAAATTATCACTCCTAATTCTAAGTCGTGAGTCGTATAATTATCTTCGTGCTTCTTCAATTGCCTTGAGGCATACACAATTACCTTTTTGCGTTGCATTAGCACACATCCTAATCTTAGCTTAGAAGCATCACAGTAAACTTCAAAATCTTTTGTCCCTTCTGGTAAGGCCAGAATTGGAGCGTTCGTTAATCTTTGCTTTAAAATCCTAAAAGCCTCTTCTTGCCTAGATCCCCATTCAAACTTCACTGCTTTGCAGGTTAGCTTAGTTAATGGCACAACTATTTTGGAAAAATCCTTAATAAATCGTCTATAGTATCCAACTAATCCTTAAAAACTTCTAACTTCCGTAGCTGATTGCGGGACCTTCCATTTGGTAATTGCTTCTATTTTGGAGGGATCTACGTGAATACCTTCGTGATTCACCATGTGACCTAAAAATTGCACCTCCTGTAGCCAAAATTCACACTTCGAGAATTTGGCTTAAAGCTTTTCCTTTCTTAACAAAGTTAAGAGTGCTCGTAAATGTTCACAATGCTCGTCGTGACTTTTGGAATAAATAAGTATATCGTCGATAAAGACAATTACAAATTTATCCAAGTACGGTTTACAGATCCTATTCATCATATCCATAAATGCTGCCGGAGCATTTGTTAGTCCAAAAGGCATAACTGTAAACTCGTAGTGACCATACCTAGTTCTGAAAGCAGTTTTAGGTATGTCTTCTTCTTGTACTTTCAACTGATGGTATCTGGAGCGTAAATATATCTTAGAAAAATATCTAGCCCCTTGAAGTTGATCGAAAAGATCATCAATCCTAAGTAATGGGTATTGATTCTTAATAGTAACCTTATTCAATTCCCTGTAATCGATACACATTCGCATCGAACCATCTTTCTTTTTCACAAACAACATTGGAGCTCCCCACGGGGATGAACTAGGTTGTATAAATCCTTTTCTTAATAATTCATCTAACTGCTTTTTCAGTTCTAACATTTCGGTGGGTGCTAACCGATAAGGTGCCTTGGCTATCGGTGTAGTTCCAGGAATTAGATGAATTCTAAATTCTACTTCCCTATCGGGTGGTAATCCAGGTAGTTCTTCCGGGAATACATCTGGGTATTCTGATACTACTGGAATTTCTTTAAGTTCTTTACCTTTAGTGTTAATGATTACCGAAATCATATACACTATTCCTTGCTTTCGTTCATAACTAGCAACTTTCATTACTGAAATGAACTTCATTGGTTTACGCGGCTTATCCCCTGTAATCATTACTACTTCTCCTGTGGGTGTATGTATTTCTATGGAATTCTTATCACAGAGGATTCGAGCATGGTTGGCTACTAACCAATCCATTCCTAACACCACATCGAATCCAGCTAAATTCATAGGTAATAGGGTTGTAGAAAATTTATGGCCTAAGAGTTCTATCTTTTCTTCTCGCAAGACCTTATCTATGTGAACATAATTACCATCTACGGTTTCTACCGTAAAAATCTGTCTAAGGTTGGTTAAGGGTAGGTTAAGAGCTTGGTAGAATGAAGTATTTATAAAACTTTAGTTTGCACCAGAGTCAAATAATACTTTTGCATAAACGTCATGAACTAGGAACATACCAGCTATCACATCTGGGAAGAGTTCTGCTTCTTGAGTAGTCAGCTGAAAGGCTCTTGCGTTCTTTTTGGTAGTTCCGTCTGCAGGTTTGGCTTTGTTGTCTGCTGGTTTGATCAATTTAGGGAAGTCTGGTCTAAAATGTCCAGCTTCTCCACAGTTGAAGCAGATTGTCGATTTCTTTCTTCTGCAATCTTCTTCTTAATGCCCCGGAATTTTGCAGAAATTGCAATACCCTTTGCATTTTCCAAAATGCTTTCTTTTACAGGTACCGCAGAATGGAGCAGTGGAAGATTGCCCAGTTCCCCTTTTCTTGAAATTACTACTATTACCCACACGAAATCCCTGGGTAATCTTTTGGGCCACTTCCTTTTTCCGGTTTTCTTCTCGCGTGCGTACCAGTCCGTCGGTCAAGGTGTTGGCTAATTCCACAGCATCATCGATTGTGCAGGGTCTCGCAGCTTTGACTATATCACGGATTTCGCCAATCAAACCCCAAATATAGCGAGAAATAAGTACCGGTTCTGGCGAAGCCAGAGTTGGTACAACTCTAGCATACTCGAAGAATGTCGAAGTATACCCTCGACAGTCTACATCCACCATCCGGTGGTTCATGAACTTATTTGCCATTTGTTCCTTTTCATATTTGGGACAGAATTTTCTTTCTACCAAACTTTTAAATTCTTCCCAATTCATGGCATAAGCCACATCGCTTCCCTTGGCTTGTAGTACCGTATTCCACCATTCTAGTGCCCATTCTTTAAAAAGATGCGACGCGTACATGACCTTGTCTTCCTCGGCACATTAACTTATTTTACTTACTGCTTCGGTTTTCTCTAACCAACGCAGTGCTGCAGTTGCCCCTTCATTGCCTGCAAATTCTATTGGTTTACAGGCAAGAAATTCCTTGTAAGTTCAACCAGGCGTTGCAGCTTTCATTTTCTTAAGGAATGGGGCTTGCATCCCATCATTATCATTATCATTATTATTATTGTTTTCGCCTCCATTTACACTATTACTGAAATTGTCGCCGTGAGTACGTTTGCTGGGAATAATTGGTTGAGGTTCAACTGGATTTCGGGCAGCAGCAAGGATTGCTGGAATAGCATTGGCTATTCCCTGAGCAACGATATTCTCTATATCTTGCCTATTCAGAAATTGATTTTCATGGTTTTGTTCAGATTGGTTAACTTCGTTAACTGGTTCATTACCAGCGTGTTCCATCTGGTAATTAATAATATATATAAGTTATTAACACAAAATAAATAACAATCACACAATAAAATAATCGCACATAATTATGTCAGCACGTATAGCCAAAATTGTCGACTTCGCGACGTTAATATTTTATATATGTTAATATGCATCCGTACATTACCAGATATATTACAAAAGTTTTATTTTAAGTTATTTTACATGATTAGATTTTTATTATTATTTTATTATTATTATTAAACACGTAACCATACTACCACATACGATCCCGTCAGCTGGCACTTCAGAAACGACGTTCCCTCTTGTCGTATTTCCAGGATATCCTTTCCCCCACTTCTCGGATTCTATTTCCTGCGTCCACCAACTCCTCGCCATAGTGGCGGAGTTCAGCCAGGTTTTTTGTGCTCATAGGTGGGTTTGGTGCAGGCTCAGGGTCAAACTGGGGTAAAAAGGTGTTAGGGTTATTCAAGAGATTCTGAAATTTCCAGTCAGTTGTCCACCATTCTTCTAGCCCTCCTGGTAGAGGTCGGGGGTGGATAATAGGATCTGGTATAGCAGGTTCTAGATTAACTAGAAGTTGTGCTTCAACTGGGTAATTGAAGAGGTTTTGATCGGCAGGTCCGATGAGGTCACTAAGTGCCAGTTTACGATCCAGCTCCTCCCATGATGGCATTTCCTGGGCTTGCCCGGAACTTTCCCCGATCTCTTTTCCTTTTCCTTTATCCTTTGGATCCTCAGTCTTTATAACTTTCTGTACCGCTGGTTTCTTCCTACGCACACGCCTCCAGCCTACGAGTCTTCTTCTCTTTTTCAGTTTCAGTTTCTCCTGAGGTTGGGCTTGGAATACCATTGGCTCTTCAGTATCAGCCTGGTAGCCAGTGAAGGTACCGGTGGTATCCATATCTGTGGTATGGATAGTAAAGTTTTGAAGTGCTTCTGATAGTTCATTCATGCTATTAGCATATATGAAGAAACACACAAAATTCTAGGTTAAAATTTTGTAAATTAAATTTTCACAGAATCACAGAATGGCAATCAGAAAAATTAAGTATTTCTAAATACTTAATTAGCTTAAATCAGTGGCTCTGATACCACCTTTTTCTGTCACGGCCCCCATCCCGGTGTCACCCGGTCCAGGAGCCACGGGACAGAAACCCATGGTATTTATTATTTGAGTTGACAACGGAAGTTTTAACCGGATCTTTTAAAACTTGAAAATGCCCAATTATTTTATTTCATAAATTGGGACAAACCCCGTAATTTACAATAGAGGAAATTCCCTGTTTTACAAAACATGTTTATTTATTTAACTGAGCCACCACTTCAAGCTTTATTAGTGCTCCGTAGCACTTTTCCTTGATTCACAGTAGGTCACCTGAAACATGTTTTAAAAATATTTTACCAGCGGCAAATACTGGCGAGTCACTCAAATTTGATAAAATGACACATAGCTATGAATTACAGCATAAGAGCGATTACAATGGCTACTATCTTATTTTTATCTGGCGCCGTGTCACACCCTGGTGACGATGGTCATACCACTATTGGGTCCTTTCACCCAGGTAGTGATGATTATCACTGTTAGGTTGGTGAACCTAACCGTGAGAGATTAGTAATGTGCACACTACCCCACTAGCCAGTGATTCAAGATAACCACGACTTAATCCCTGTAATTATAACTTTTGAAATGATTGGAGTATTGTAAAACATTGTTGATAAAAAGAGAATGACTCACATTGCAAGTTTAAACGGACAGAGTTTAGCCTACTGATTTAGCCTTGTAACCTAGTTTAAATAACAATGCATACGAAACTAGGTCAGTAACTTAATACAACATTTACGATAAGCTCACGAAATCGAAACCCTCACGACGAATGACAAAGTATAGCCCGGATTCGGGCAGCACTTAAACATCCATCGGATCGTTTTCAATCAATCGGACATTGTATCGTAGCAGTCATTGAGTTATTACCCTGTTGTCGCAGCAGAGATTCGAGTTTGTGTGTGTTTTTGAACGAAATAGAGTATAACTCAGTGTAGGAAACGAATTTGATCGTCGTAATAACAGCGCCATGCAAGTGCCAACCTCTGGAATATATACTGAAAAACCGGCCCTGTCGCGTGGCGCGACGGCGCCCTTTTTAGGGTAGGGTAGCCACGTTTCCATTATAGCCTAGGTGAGTAAAAAATCGACGAAATTCGATATTTACAGCGAGATATAAGGATAATCGTCAATTTGGGGATACCCCCCCCCCCCTGAGTTTTAGGGGGGCCTGATCCTAGTTCCAACTGTTCTAAAAATTTTAGGGGCCATGCAATATTACTTGGGGGTCTCAATTAGGGTTTCCTATTGGACATAATAAAATAAGAAATAATAATTTTGATGAGAGTTGTTACAAACCCGACCCGAACCCGAAAATTTTACACAAACCCGAACCCGAAAATCGTATCATACGTAATAACCCAAACACGACCCGAAGTTTCATGGGTTGACCCGAACACGACCCGTTCAACCCGAATTTTTTTTTATTTTTTCTGAAATTAATATATTAAAATTAAAATTTACTTAAAAAACACAAATGTATATGATAATATCATATTTATATTATAAAATCTATGTTAATTTCTCTTTTTAAGTTATAATCATTGCGTAAAATACACACCCCATTTAATTTATGACATTATATTGTAAAAAAATATAATATAGTATAAATGTGTTAAACGGGTCAACCCGCCAACCCGACCAGGTTGACCTGAACCTGACCCGTTAAGCTAAACGGGTTCGCGGGTTCAACCTGAAACTGACCCAAACCCGTTTAGACTAAACCTAAACCCACAAATTTCGTGTTTGGTTCGTGTCGGGTTTTCGGGTCGTGTCAGAAATTCACACCCCTAACTAACTCAACCCATTTCCTTGCTCATTCTTCACTTCTCTTCTCATTTGCTTATTTGGAAGTTCCTGATTATAAAGGAGCATCCCTTTGAGTTTCAAACATTCTAAGGATCACTTGTAAGTGTTCCTTTCTGTGCTCCTTTTATTTTATAGGCTTTTATTAGCAGAAAGTCAAGCAAATTGACTTTTTCTTTGACTTTCGGTTTACACCATTATGGTCCAGCCATTGTTGGCTACGTGATCGTAATAAGGTAGGTGTTAATCCCTCAAAAGGGCACCTCCTGGAAAGCACATTAAATTGGTTAAATGACGGGTCAAAGTTAAGTTAAATAAAAAGTCAAACGACAAATTTTTGGAAACTTTATAAAATGAACTTGTAATTGTTTTAACTCATGTTTTTAACACTAAGTCAGTTAGTAACTACTATTAGAACATGTATGAACATGTTCAGCCTGTCATTTCCAGTTTATGTGTCGGTTCACAACCGAAAGTCAAGCAGTTTGACTTCTGCTTTGACTTTCGATTCAGACCCGATTTAGCAACTTTAGCTACTGATTCTAAGTTGCATTATGATCATATTATAGTGTAGAATAACCCTTTGTGGTTATACTACTTGATCATAATCAGATTCTGAGTTTTTACACATGTTCTTATAATATGCCTATTATTGACCAAAATGTCCTTTTTGTGCATAACTTGGTTTTAAACAATGAAGATCATATAAATTTGATAACCAGCTGATATGGTAATACAATTATCATGTTTTGGTAGAATGAACTTGTTTATAACTCAAGTTTTATACAAGTTCATGAATTATGCCACGTTATGACTAAAATGGCCTTATGGTGCATAGTTTGGTTTTAAACCATAAAAGTTATATATATCTTATTACCTACTGATGTTATGACATAAATAAAATGTTTTGGCATATTGAACTTGTTTATAGCTCATCCAATCACTCGATACCGCATATGCACGTACGGTTAGCTTATGTAACTAGTTTATGTAAGTTTACCGAAATGGGTCAAATCTTCTCAATTTATTTCAAATTCCAGAATGTAAACATGTTTACCCATATTATACAAGTCTTAGTACTTGTGAGGGTTTAAACTATATTCTATCCGGTCATCGCTTAATCTAGCGTATCGTACTGTTTTTACTATTTTTAGTTAACCGATCCTAGTCTATGACTTGAATAAGACCCGTTAACATTCTAATTGGTTATTATACCATTCATTCCAGACAAAGGCATTCCAGTAGATTGCAACCAAGATTAGTTATTTGATAACGGCTGTGCTTATTATATTTTCTTGCATTGTGAGACTTATTTAAGCCAGGTAAATACTCTTAACCTATTTTCCCTATACGGGCTTGGGATACGGTAAATTATTATCGCTTGGTCGGGTATGGGATCATATGTTGGATTGTGACTAGAAAATTCGCATAACCCGTTTTAATCTGTTTTGCATGAGAATTTAAACATTGGGGTTAATGCGACCGTGTCCTGGATATCCTCGGCTCATTTAATTACAAATGGCCATGACCTAAGCACGGGGTGTAGGCATACACCCAACATATGCTAATGCTATTATAAAATATTTTTCTACCCATATTGGGGATACCCTTATGGGTTAAAGTGGTGTGTCGGTTAATCATGTTACCGGTTTCTGTACCGGGCTCCATATGTATTAACAAGAATATAAAACGGTATACGAGATAATTATTATTATCCCAAGGTATTTATAAAATACATGTGCCTTTGTGAACTTAAAACAATTTTGAAATATTTTCAAAATGTGTCGGTTATTTGTATTTACCAGTGTAAACTGACGTATCTTCAAAAGACTAAGTGACAGGTTGCAAGGTTATGAAATAGGCTAGAAGTGCCTGGTAATGCTTAAGAGGAATTTGAAACTCCTTGCATAAGAAGCCTATTAGTTTGTTATTTCATTTTGAAAATTTACGATCCGCCTGTGGATCTTTTGATACAATATCCGTCTGTATTATATTTTGAACATTCGAACATTTATTATTGTAATAGTATTTTAAATCCAAGACTTCCGCTGTGCAATCTGTGTATTTGATATCTATCTAGTCACGTATACCCCATCCGGGCCCACCGGGTGATAATAAATATCGGGGTGTGACAGGTTGGTATCAGAGCCAACGTTTTAGAGAATTAAACACTAGCCTTTTGTGTTTAATCTCAAACAACACATTAGCATAATCCTTAGACTTCCCGAGTCTAGGCATCGACCTAGGATTAATTGTTTCGGTAATTTTTGACCAAAACATTATGCTTTTGAAACAGTTTGGTTTCATATGATTAAAACATTTACAATTGCTTCCGCTGAATGTATACATTGTTGAAACATTTACTATTTAAACGCACTATTCATGTTGGACATGATGTTTGTGTTTATTATTAATTACTATTAGTTCGACATGATTAGTGGCTAGATCATGGTACGTCACACGCGTCGCGGCGAGATCCGCATGTGGTATTTTGGGGGGTGTGACAGGTGGAAGGTGAGTTGGTAGAGAGGATGGTGATTAAATTTAATTGTTTAGCGGGGTCATTGGATGTATGTTGATAAATTTATGAAAAAATATTGTTGATAAATTTATGTTGGTCTACCGATTGGTGAAAAATATAAAACGGGTTAGAGCGTGGAGACTCATTGTTGATAAATTTATGAAAAAATTATGAAGATGGAATGCGAAGATGCTTTCCATGGGTGGAAGATTAACTCTTGCGAAGTCGGTTCTTGGATGTATGTCGTCATATTATGTGTCTTTGTTTAAAGCCCCGAAAAAGGCTATCAAAACTTTGGAAGGAATTCGAAGGGATTTTTTTTGTGGGGTAAGACGGGGTCGAGGAGTAAGATTCGGTGGGTGGGTGGGTTGGGAAAAGGTTGTGGCGCCTAAACATTTGGGTGGTCATGGTTTGGGAGAAATTAGAAGCCTCAGTTGGGCCCTTACTATGAAATGGTGGTGGAAATTTAAACAACATTCGGACTTGCTTTGGATCGACGTGATCAAGGCCATTCATGGGAGTGGTTCGAATATTGGCGGGGTTCCGTTAAAGAAAGCCTTAACGGGTATCTGTAAGGATATTTTATGGGTTAGGAATGATAAAATCAAATCAAATATGGAGAAAACAATCCAAGGTATATTAGCAAAGAAAATGGGAGTGAATCTAAATTTTTGGCGGCTGCGTTTAGAGAAGCCGTCACAGAAAAGATTGGTGTGAAGGTGGAGGTGGGTCTCTTCGAATGGCTTGCTTGGGCGCCCAAAAAGGTATACTTTTTTGTTTGGAGAATTCTAAATGGCTGCATTGCGGTTAAAGGTAATCTGGAGCGCAGGGGTTTTTTTGGAGGATAATAAATGTGTTTAGTGTGGTTTTGGATTTGAGTCAGTGGAGCAGTTGACCATTTCATGTTTGACCTCGGCTACAGTGTGGTGGTGCATGTGGGTATGGCTTAAACTACCAACTAACAGGCTTTTTGGTTCTGTGAGAGAGTTGCTAGCTGGATTGATAACTTGAAAGGGTCAAATTAGTGGGAAAAAATCATCGTTGTTATCTCTTTCGCCACTCTAAGGATCTTATGGAAATCGACGAACGAATGTATTTTTGAAAGGAAACAAAGTCGAGTGGAGGCCATCGTGGATAAGATCAAAGAAGAGTCGTTTCAGTGGGTTAAGTATAGGTCTCCTTTTGGAGATCTGGATTGGGAGCGGTGGAGAGATTTTAATGTTCAAGACAAAATTATGTAATGTTTTTTTTCATTGCTTGGGATTTCTAGCGTCATGCTGGCCCCTTTATTCTATTTTACGATTGACAAATAAAATAGTCGCGGCTCAAAAAAAGAAGACCTACTTCACTTCGTTTTCTAATGTTTAATTAATCTATTTTTCCTCAAATCAAAATCAGTATTTACTGTTATAAACCAGACATTTTAGGCCCAACCCATTACTTATGGGCTTTAGGGTTTATAGCTATATTCATCTATATATTGTAATGTTGATATAATGAAGATTTGAGTTTTATCTCTATTGCTCTTTGGTTTTTATCACGTTATCTGCACGATTTGCTCTCCCCGAAAAATCTGCAGTTCTCCATTCATCATCGCATCCTGGTACACAATCATATCTCATACTGTATTATGTTTTCCTCTTATTTGCATCCAAAGATAAATCACAGATTGCAAATTTAAATATGGTACAAAGAAAAGTATTTTTTTTTTTCACATGTTTTCTACGTTATTAATCTTTCACAGAAAGAATACAAGTTTTTTTTTTCAAATATTTTTCAAACTGGATTGTAGATTTATTCTTTGGAATGACACATGATTTTAGATTTAGATAAACCTACCTAGCATAGGTTTATTTAATCTGAACTTTGGAAAGTCTTAGACTATGACTTCTTTTCCTGCACTTTAGAACCAAAATATAGGGTTTTTGTTTTCGATCTTACATAACTGAAACAATATCTCAATCTTGACGCTTTTTCCAATGGCGGTCACTGCCGCCACAACCAATTGAATTGATCACATCAACAACCCATAATACATAAAATTTCTTACCTGAATACCTTCCTCCGGCGATTCAACTCATCGGTTAACCGGCAGCGACGATGCGGTTCCTCCAATATCCGGCTGTTTAACTGTCACCGGAGATGACGGGTTTTTTTTTAAGATCCATTGTTTCCTCTTTCTCTCTCTATAACCACCGGAAAACCGATCGTTTTTTGGCAATCCTCTCCGGCGTTTAAGTTCTGATGTTAGCGATTACACCCTTATCAGAGATCGGAGAATTTTTACCGGCGATAACAGAGCGTTTTACCGGCGATTATGAACTGTCAATAGTACAGAACCGTCAATTTAACGGTGATGAAATTTTGGTGTTTGCTGCCTGTCTTCCGAGCTTGTATTTCCGGCGGCCCTTCTATTATACATCGAGTCTTTCTTTGTCCTTAGGGTGAGAGGGGCACTCCCCTAAGAGGGGAGTCCCCTCTCTTACGCACCACCAATCAGATAGTGCCACGTCAACTCCCCTCTTAAACTCCCCTAACACCCCATTTTGATGGCGGCACTCCCCTCTTAGGGGACTTGAGTTTTTTTTTTTATTTGTTGTAAAATTATGCATGTTTATAAATTAAAAAAATATTAATAAAAATAAAAATTAAATAAAAGACATTTCATTAAATTAAAAAAAAAACAACCTAGAAAAATAAAAATTACATTCAAACTAGAAAAATAAAAATTACATTCAAACTAGAAAAATATAAAAACAAACTACTCGTCGTCGGAACTCACTTCAAGGTGAGGTAGATCTAAACGTCCGAGATGCTCAACGAGATCGTGTTTTAGTCTCCAATGCGTGTCTTCGTCAATGAGCTCGCTATAAGCTGTATCAGCGAAGACGGGTTCGACTGGAGGATCTTGAATGTGTACCAGTGCTATCGCCCTTCCGTCGTCTTTTATAATCATGTTATGTAAAATAATGCACGTATACACGAGTAACCTTATCTTTTTCACCGTTTTGGAACGCATTGGACGCTTTAGTATTCCCCACTTCGCCTTTAACACACCAAACGCCGGTTCCACATCTTTTCTTGCGGCCTCGTGTTGCCTCTTGAACTTTTTTTCATTCGGGATGTGAGGATATGGAAAAGACTTCACAAACACGGACCAGCTAGGGTAGATCCTATCAGTAAGATAATACCAGTGTTTGTATAAGTGGTCGTTCACCTGAAATGGACAATATGGCACCGTTCCGTTTCGTTGAGTAAGAAATAACGGAGATTGTTGGAGCACGTTGATGTCGTTTTGTGAACCCGCCGGGCCACAAAAAGCATGCCAAATCCACAAATCTTGAGACGCCACCGCCTCTAACATAACCGTCGGGTATTGATGATCGCCTCTCATATATTGTTCACGCAATTCTGTGGGGCACATTCTCCAGACGAAGTGTGTACAATCCAGACTACCCAACATACCAGGTAGGTGATGTCTCTCCTCATGAGCCTGATACAATAGCGCAACGTCTTGGCTCGTTGGTCTACGTAAGAATTCATCGGCATACATTGCACAGACCGTCTGGCAGAAATATTCAAGGCACTCACGAGAGGTCCTTTCAGACATCTTTAAATACTCGTCGTTTTCTTCTGGTGGGTTACCGGTTGCAAGTTGTTTAATCGCAGAAGTAACCTTTTGCAACGGCGTGAAACTTTTCTTCATTCTCCCGTCCAAGCCCTCTTGAAACCACTCGTCGTTCGCTTCGACGTCACTAACAATTTTTAGGAACAAAGACTTGGACATACGAAACCTCTGACGAAAAATATCGGCATTAAATTTTGGATTTTCTACAAAATAATCGGCCATTAGTGTTTCGTGGCCACCCTCACGATCTCGAGGGACAATTTTTTTTTACTAGACGATGCCGTGTCTAGTATCTCCGCTTGTTGAATGAGATTTTGGAAGAAAATTAAACTACTATCGTTTGACGGAGAACCTTCATCGTCGGGAAAGTCGGGTAGGGGAGGAAAAAACGGGAACTTGGAATCCATTTTGTGTTGTATTTGATAGATTTTTTTAGAGTGAGTTTGAGAGTGGTGGGTGTGGTAAAAAAATTATTTGAGAGTGAGTTAAGTTGGTTATTTATATTAAAAAAAATTGAATTGTTTTTTTTTAAAAACAACCGTTGCCCAACGTCTCTTTCCTCGATCCATGTGCCAACTCATCGCGGTGAACAACCACCGAAACCACTCCCCGAATCGGGTCCCCGCGGTGATGGCGGCGGTGTTCCCGAACGGGGAATGTGGTCACCGAGCCACTCCCCGCTTGGTGCCCCGAATACCCTTAGAACCTTTCTTTTTGCTTTGGTAACGATGTCGATGTGGGATACAGCTGTCATATGACACCATTTAATATAGTTTACTATATACAGCATATATACAGAACTAGATAATAATATATTATTAATATCTATATATCTTTATAACACATGTATCTTTGTAATATATAAATAGGGAAAGTTACGGCAGTAGCCGTTTGACCAAGCCATTTACCAAAATAGCCATTTGACCAGGCCTTATGCCCCTACACAGCCGAGTGAACTCCCATTTTTATGCACCTTCAACCAGCCACAACCAAGCGGACACGTGTCCAACCGAGCCGTTTCATGCCATGCCGCTACACAAGCTAGCCGAGCCGCTTCGCCCTGGAACTAAGCCGCTTCGCCGAATCTCTGATTTTATGCCGCTTTGTGGTACTGCCAAGCCGAGCCGCTTCATGGCCAAGCCGAGCCCCTTCGCCCCGATCCCGAGCCGCTACACCCTGGAACTAAGCCGCTTCACATGCTACCTTCCCCCAAGCCGCTTCATGGCCAAGCCGAGCCCCTTCGCCCCGATCCCGAGCCGCTACACCCTGGAACTAAGCCGCTTCAGCATGCCACCTACCCCCAAGCCGTTTCATTTGAATTTTATGACCTTTCAACACATGCCCAAGCCTTTACATGTGTTTTTTATGTATAATTTCGTAACTATATATATAACATCTGGATTTTGCACACATGTGTTTTTTGTCTTCTCGTTTTCTTTGTTTGAATACATACTTTGGTCACGTTACGTTTAGTATAACTCATGGGTGTTAAGTTTGTGATATACACCGGGGGAAACTGGGAGGTTGTTAACGGGAACATCGAGTATGTTGCCGGTCAGGATTGTATTGCTAGACGTGGTTTAGAAGTTGAAACCAATTTTTCCTACATCACTTTTTTAAGTTATATTAGCAAGATGTGTGATATTCAAAATGTTACTCGGATATCCTACCGGATGTCTTCGTTTACAGATCCGATCGATATAATGAATGATAACAATGTTGTTTTTTTCTTTAATTTGGCTTAGAGTAAACCGTTTGAATTATTTCAATTATATGTCATTCAAGAACCCGGTGTTGAATCTTCTGATTTTGCATCTTTAAACAATTTCAAAGTTCCTGATTTAAATTTATCTCTTGATGACAGTGATAAAAAAAATTTATGAAGACAGTACCCAATTATACTTACCCAGTAATAGCCAAGGCATATCTTCTATTGTGTTCGAGCCAGGCCACATTTTTAATAGCAAAGAAGAAATGAAACTTGAATTGGGAGATTTTTAGTTTTAGTGTAGTATTTTGGTATTTTTTTTTGTACAACATTATGTTGAAATCCTTGTACTCGAAAAAGCTATTTATATTTTAACTTGAATTACTTTTACATGCATAGACACAAACATCAGTTATTTGTAGGTGTGAATCGGCCAGCGTAGAGTTCATCCGCCATGTACCGTCTGTATCTGACACAAGCATCCTGTAGATTTTCCTCTTCCCATGTCAATGCAACGTTTTGAACAAGTTTTTCCATTAACATACAAATAATTACACCTGAATTTCGACCTGTATGTTCCCCGTTATCTGGCCACACATTATCCCCCGCACACTCCAAGGCATCAGTCTCGTTTATTCCAGAACGTTGCCAGTACGATATGCGACCCAAAAACCATAAGAACGGAGACTCAAATTCAAGTAGAATTTGATGTATTTTTTTATGTATGCAAAACGACTCTCCACAATGAATTACATTACAATTATTTGGGAAATAAACTTTAACTTTTAGTGACAACATGTTTATCTGTAAGATAAGTAATTTTGAGTTTGAGATTTTAAAGCTAAGAAAAACGTCATAAAACCGAGAGGTAACCCACCCGATGAAAAAATTGGCATAAAACTGAGAGGTTCTTAAAAAATAAAACATTGAAAAAATTTGTCCCACCTAAACCCGGTGACCAATCGGTCCAGTACATAGAAAGTCACCTTCCAAAAAAAAAAAAAAAAAAATACTTCAAAAACCAATTTGGGTAGCTTGTGGGAGAAAGGGGGCGAAGCGGCTCGGCTTCACATTGAAAGGTCATGGCTTGTACTTGTAGCGGCTTGGCTAGCTTGTGGGGCAGGGGCGCGAAGCGGCTCGGCTTGGGTCTGAAACGGCTCGGCTAGCTTGTGTAGCGGCATAAAGCCTGTTCAGGTAAGCGGGACACGTGTCCGCTTGGTTGTGGCTGGTTGAAGGTGCATAAAAATGGGAGTTCACTTGGCTGGGGAAGCGTGAAAGGGCATTTTTATGCCTGGTCAAATGGCTATTTTGGTAAATGGCTTGGTCAAACGGCTACTTTAGTAATTTTCCCATATAAATATCCATAATGTGGGAATATTTCAGAGATGTGATTAACAACAGCTATGACATAACTTGCTGTAAAAGTCAAGGCCAGAAAAAAGAGAGAGAAAAGATGGTTTTCAATATATTTCTTTCATATTTAATTAAGTTATGTTTAACATATTCACATATTCAATTAAAGTTTCATATATTTTTTATATTAAATTAAATTATTAAAACCACAATTTATATTTACAATAGGAAATCATACAAGAGTTTCTAAATTCCCACTCTATTATTAAAACGGCGTAAAGTATAGAACCTGCAGTTCTATCTATAGAGAACATGAAGTTCTCCTATAATATATATTTTAATATTGTCGCTCGTTTTTAAAATCCATGCTTCTTTCATTTGTAGATAAAATGTCGAACATATCAAAGCTTGAATTCACCGCATTTGACATCTCGGGTAACAACTACCTTCCGTGGACCCTTGATGCTAAAATTCATTTGACGGCAAATAATTTGGGGGAGACAATTATTGATGGTAATGAAACTAAACCTCAAGATAAAGCGAAAGCTATGATATTCCTCCACCATCATCTTCACGAAGATCTAAAGCGGGAATATCTAACTGTTGAGGACCCCCTTGAACTATGGACAAATATCAAAGAACGTTTTGAGCACCAGAAGTTGGTCTTACTCCCCAAAGCCCGCTATGAATGGCTTCATTTACGACTACAGGATTTTAAGACTGTCAGTGAGTATAATTCAGCCCTGTTCCGCATTACCTCTGAACTTAAACTATGTGGTGAGAAAATTACTGATGAAGACATGCTTGAAAAGACTTTCTCAACGTTCCATGCCTCAAATATGCTCCTGTCGCAGCAATACAGGGAACGACAATTTACTAAATATTCTGAACTGATATCATGTATTCTGGTCGCGGAGCAAAACAACAAGCTCCTACTACAAGATCATCAATCGCGACCCGCCGGTGCAAGCCCATTCCCTGAAGCGAATGTGGCCAATTCTCAAAGCGGACGAGGTAGAGGTAGAGGCCGCAGCCCCAGCAGAGGTCGTGGTCATGGTAAAGGACGGGGATACACATGGCATCGAGAGTCCCAGAACACTAAAAATAGCGGTGGTGAATCGAGTCGACATAATACGGGGCGACATTCAAAAGGGAAAAATAGCGGGACTCGAAATAACATTTGTTATAAATGTGGGATGTCAAATCATTGGTCCCGCACATGTCACACCCCTAAAAACCTCGTTGAGGCATATCAACGCATGATGAAAGAAAAAGGAAAGAATGCGGAAACAAATCTGATTGAAAATGCACCTTCAGCCATGATATCAGACGTTCATTTGGATGCATGTGATTTCATTGAAAATGTTCGTGATGTTTAAACATATTTAACGTACCTTTTATGTTTTATTTTTCACACTGTGACCTTGGTATTTGTTTTGGTTTGAAACTCTTGCAATGTTTTATTTTTACTTCTTTGTATTAACTTTTATTTATTTTTTTATTTTTTATTTATTTCCTGAAGAAATATGCATGCTAGCTCCGGTAGAGCTATTATTGGTGATGAATGTCTGGTAGATAGCGGTAGTACTAACACTATTCTCAAAGATATGAAATTTTTCTCTGAGTTGTCTCCGGCAGAGACACCGATTAGTACTATATCTGGTGTCAGTAACCTTATCGAAGGCTCCGGCAGAGCACACATAACATTATCTTCGGGTACCAAATTAACTATTGATAATGCATTATATTCTAGTAAATCCAGAAGAAATTTACTTAGCTTTAAAGATATTCGAAAAAATGGTTACCACCTAAAAACAATATCTGAAAATAATATTGAATATCTTCAAATTACTTCAAACAAAAATGGCCAAGAAACAATTGTTGAACAATTAGAAGCCTTATCCACTGGATTATATTGTACTAATATCAATCATATCGAATCATACATGGTGAGTAACCAAAAGCTGCTAGATAAAGACACATTTAATATATGGCATGACCGTCTAGGTCACCCTGGTAGCATAATGATGAGACAAATAATCAAAAGTGCAACCGGGCACCCTCTGAAAAACTTAAAAGTTTTGCTACCACAAGACTTATCATGTACAGCATGCTCTCTGGGCAAACTTATAACTCGGCCCTCACAAACTAAATTGGTACATGAAACCCCATCATTTTTAGAAAGAATCCAAGGGGATATTTGTGGGCCTATTCATCCTCCGTGTGGACCATTCCGCTATTTCTTGGTCTTAATAGACGCATCCTCAAGGTGGTCACATGTGAGCCTTTTAGCTACTCGAAATGTAGCATTTGCCCGCCTTTTAGCTCAAATCATACAATTGAGAGCCAATTTCCCCGATAATCAAATTAAAAACATTCAGATGGATAATGCGGGAGAGTTCACATCTCAAGCTTTTAATGACTATTGTATGTCAATTGGAATCAATGTTGAACATTCAGTACCTCATGTTCACACACAAAACGGTTTAGCTGAATCTCTGATTAAACGGTTACAAATAATCGCTAGACCACTCTTAATGAGATGTAAATTACCATCTTCTGCATGGGGTCATGCTATTTTGCATGCTGCTACACTGATTAGATTGAGACCAACTGCTGATCATGAATACTCCCCATTGCAACTGGTCTCTGGACGAAAACCAAGTTTGTCCCACCTTAGAATTTTTGGTTGTGCGGTATATGTACCAATACCGCCACCACAACGTACTACAATGGGACCCCAAAGAAGACTGGGAATCTATATTGGTTTTAACTCCCCGTCCATAATTAAATATTTAGAACCAATGATGGGAGACATGTTTACAGCACGGTATGCTGACTGTCATTTTGATGAAACAATGTTCCCAGTCTTAGGGGGAGATAAGAACAAAGAAAGACTGGTAACACAAGAAATAACGTGGAATGCATCATCGCTATCAAATCTTGACCCCCGAAGTGGTCAATGTGAATATGAAGTCCAAAAGATCATACATTTGCAAAGAATAGCGAATGAATTACCAGATGCATTCACAGACACGAATAGAGTGACAAGGTCACATGTACCAGCATCAAATGCACCTGCTCGAATTGAAGTAATCCCAGAAGCGATTACTATACAATGAAAGCGTGGGAGACCAATCGGTTCCAAAGACAAAAACCCACGAAAACGAAAAGAGCAAAGTAACGCAGTTGATGAAAACTCACAAAAGATTATAAATGAAACCCCAGTAGAGGTAAATGTCCCAGAAGAGACAACAATAATTCCAGAGGAAAATGAAGTTTCAGAAGAAACACCGGTACCGAACGAAAATGAGATCTCTATTAATTATGTACAAGATAGTACAATGTGGAACCGGAATAAAACACGTGTTGACGATATATTCGCATATGCTATAGCAACGGATGTAATCAATGAAAATAATTACGTACCTAAAACTTTAGAAGAGTGCATGCACATAAATGATTGGCCAAGATGGCAAGAAGCCATAAACGCCGAATTGAATTCGCTCGAAGAGCGACATGTTTTCGGACCTGTAGTCCGAACGCCCATAGACGTCAAACCAGTAGGTTATAAATGGGTGTTTGCAATAAAGAGAAATGAAAAGAATGAGATTGTACGATATAAGGCTCGACTTGTAGCACAAGGGTTTTCCCAAATCCCAGGAGTTGATTATGAGGAAACGTATTCCCCTGTAGTGGATGCGATAACCCTTAGGTTCCTAATCGGCCTTACAATCTCTGAAGGACTTCATATGAGACTAATGGATGTCGTCACCGCATACGTATACGGGACACTTGAAAATGACATCTACATGAAAATCCCTAAAGGATTAAAATTGCCTGAAGCATTAAAATCAACACCTTGAGATATGTGTTCTATAAAACTCCAGAGATCTTTATATGGTCTCAAACAATCTGGTCGTATGTGGTACAATCGACTTAGTGAATATCTCGAAAAAGAAGGATACAAGTCTGATGTAATCAGTCCATGTGTTTTTATAAAAAGAACACTCTCAAATTTCACTATAATAGCAGTCTATGTTGATGATATCAACATCATCGGATCTCCTGAAGAGATAGAGAAAGCTGCTCAGTTATTAAAGAAGGAATTTGAGATGAAAGATCTTGGTATGACAAAAGTATGCATTGGACTACAATTTGAGTATCTGTGCAATGGCACATTTGTCCATCAATCAAACTACATCCAGAAGATGTTAGTACGTTTCAATATGGATAAAGCACATCTGTTTAGCGTACCTATGGTTGTCCGACCGCTAGATCCACACAAGGATCCTTATCGCCCTCAAGAAGAAGGAGAAGATGTACTTGGTCCAGAAGTACCGTACTTAAGCGCGATCGGTGCCCTTATGTATCTCGCAAATAACACAAGACCTGACATTGCATTTGCAGTACATGTACTAGCGAGATACAGTTCGAATCCAACACGTAGACACTGGAATGGTGTAAAACATATATTCCGGTATATTTGCGGGACACAAGACTTAGGTCTTTTCTATCAGAAAGATCAAAAGTCCCAGCTTGTTGGGTATGCTGATGCTAGATATCTATCAGATCCTCACAAAGCAAAATCTCAGACAGGTTATGTATTCACATACGGTGGCACAGCAATTTCTTGGAAGTCAACTAAGCAAACACTTACAGCAACATCATCAAACCATGCCGAATTGATAGCACTATATGATGCTGGTCGAGAATGCGTGTGGTTGAGATCAATGATTAATCACATACAAGAAACATGCGGATTAGAACAGATCAAGAAGGAGCCGACAATTATTTATGAAGACAACGCTGCTTGCATAGCTCAGATCAGAGAAGGTTACATCAAGGGTGATCGAACAAAGCACATCTCACCAAAGTTCTTCTCAACATATGACTTGCAAAAGGAAGGGGAAATTGATGTTCGCCAGATTAAGTCAAGTGAAAATCTAGCTGACCTGTTCACGAAATCTTTACCTAGAAGCAGTTTCGAGCAGCTATCACACAAGATCGGTCTTCGTAGATTGAAAGATGTTTGTTGAATTCAGGGGGAGAATTATACACGCTGTACTCTTTTTCCCTTAACTAAGTTTTGTCCCACTGGGTTTTCTTAGTAAGGTTTTTAATGAGGCAGCATAGCTGATCCAGTAGTATCAGTTTATTTATTCAGGTCCTGAAGTACCTATTTAACATCATCCTGAAGTATGTTATTAAACTGTGTATAATTCTAAATGTCTGAGGGGGAGTGTTATAAACATGACATTTTAGGCCCAACCCATTACTTATGAGCTTTAGGGTTTATAGCTATATTCATCTATATATTGTAATGTTGATATAATGAAGATTTGAGTTTTATCTCTATTGCTCTTTGGTTTTTATCATTTACAAATTAAATGAATATTTTTTTTACTTAAGTTGTATATAATTCATTTTACTTTCTTGGTTACCAATTAACGGTCTCTTTTTACCTTATATATTTGTTAGGGTAAATTACATTTTTCATCCTTATGTTTATATTGAATTGCAATGGATGACCTTTAACTTCAATAATTACAGTCACGGTCCTTTATTTGTTAAAACCATTACACCATAGGTCCTTTAGCACTAACCTAGTTATTTTTCATGGTTAAATTTAGTCATTTGCATTGGACAAGAGGGTATAAAGGTCTTTTTACCCATTTATTAAAAAACTTAATCCATATATGTGTAAATACAGTTCAGACTTCAAATCCCTTTGACTTTGTCTCAAGCCTCCCCCTCTGCCACCAGCCACCACCATCACAACTCCATCACCACCACCACCACCGTAGCCGCCACACAACAATAACCTGCAAGTCGTCGGCAACACCACCTTAAATCACCCACCTTCTCACCCCAGAAATAATCTGGGTTTCAACTCACCCACCTACCATGGAGAACACTTTCCATCGCCACTAGATCTACCATCTCTCTCTGCCGGCGACCAAGCATTCACGCACCCACAGAGAACCGCCGCCGCTAGAAACCACCATGGTTTCTTCAATCGCAACCTAAATCCGATGCTCCGGCCACCGGCACCGCCGCCCGTGAATCCGATGCTCCGGCCACCGGTACCGCCGCAGCCGCCTCTTTCTCCTTATTCAACTGGTATGTGCTATAAATACCACCGGCACCGCCGCAGCCGCCTCTTTCTCCTCCTTGTTCTTGTTGTTGTTTCTCTTCATGTTGGTGATTTAGGGTTTTATTTGGGGTAATACGGTGGTAGAAGCGGTTGTGGGTTTGTGGTTGTGGTGGTGATCGTGTTGTGGCTGTGATTGGAAAGAGAGTAAGAGCAACAGAGAGAGAGAGAGAAGCAAGGCTGGCACATGGTAATCATTTTAGTTTTTAGATAGTATTATAAAGATAAGTTATACGATTATAAGTCAATTGATGAGCATTTATAAAATATACTTTAGGAATTGTTTTGAGTCCGTTGCACAATTTGCAATTGAAGCAAAATACAGTAAATTAAAGAACATTTTTTTTTGCTCGAACAAGATCATGTAAATATGTTGGATGAAAAAGAAAAAATCTTGGATTAATATATAATTGTCTGATCTGTTATGCGGTTTGTCGCTGGTGTTAATAGCGTGGTGTTGGTTGCTGGAGGTTGGAGGTGGTGGTGATTGTGGGTGGGTGGGATAAAGAAAGAGGGGTGGGGTTTATAAGGGAGATGAACAAGAAGGTTAAATGACATTTTTGCCCTTACATGGGGTGCACATGACCTCACTTAATGTTAAAAGTTAACCTGGTTAGTGTTAAAGGACTTAAGGTGTAATGGGTTTTACAAATAAAGGATTGTGACTGTAATTATTGAAGTTAAAGGTCATCCATTGCAATCCGATACAAACATAAAGGACGAAAGCTGTAATTTATCCTATTTGTTATTTATTCGTCTTTAGAACTTATTTTGATTAATTTCTGATTATTAAAGCTTATACACTTCTTATATGTCAATTCTTATAACCGTTTTACGTTTTACTCTTAATTATTGTTATTCTAGTTTTGACCTGGTGGTAGAGCCTCTTGATAAAAGACTAGGCTTCTGTTATCCTTATCCTAACAAGGGTAAAATTATGAATATATTGGTGTAGCTAACAACTAGAGTAGAGTGGCATTCGCTTTTAAAGAAAAAATAGTGTAACCTCGTTATTTATTTATGAGTAAATTACAAGTTTTGTCCTTTATGTATGTCCCAAATTACAGGCGCTGTCCTTTGTCTTTAAAATTGATGAGTTTTGTCCTTAATGTTTGCAAATCTTGCACGTTATGTCCTTTAAGCCAAACCCAGTTAGATTTTTTGGTTAAAGTTGGTCATGTGCCTTGCACATAAAGGCACTTTTGTCATTTTGCCTCCCTAGAGGTTATTTTGTAATAAATTATTATTTAGGGGACTATATGTAAAACATTAAAAAATAAAAAAAGAAATATAAAAAACTCTCCCTCTCTCTCTCTTCTCTCTCTCCTCTCTCTCTCTCTCTCATCACTTCTTCCCCAATTACAGAAACTGCTACAAATTAATTCAATACACATCAAATTGATTCAATACACATCAAATTCTCTACACATCATTCTCTCTCTAGAAACACCACCTGCCACCACCATGACCTCCTACTTCCTAAAATCAACAACCATAACCTAAAATCAAGCTTGAAACCCACCGTCACCGATGATTTCAACAACACCTTATATTTCTTCAACAAAAGAGAATCAACCTGTGTTCAGATGTGAAATCAAGCATCACCATTACCACTGTGATTCATCATCATCATCATCGATGAAACAACACCATCCGCCGTCGATTACAGCTGAGACTACAAAAATATTCAAAAGAAAGAAGATTGGGAGGAGTTTACCGTAAAACACTCGTCGGCCACCACCACCGCCGCGGCTCCACCGCCGCCGTACACCACTCTTTTTCTGATCTCCCTCTCCGTCTCACTCTCACACCTCTGCCGATTTCTCTCTCTCCTCTGTCGTTACAACCACCCGTCACCATCCACCATACCGTCACCAACAATCGAACAAGTACCCATCTCAGATGAACAAAAAATGCAATCAAATCAGAATAAGGTTCGAAATAAGATCTGGAACTTCAGAACCTGTTGTTGATTCAAAAGCAGATCTGGAACGACGGCGAACCTGGAACTTATTGATTATTTTGTGAATGAGATGTTAATGGTGTTAGAGATATAAAATCTGAAAAGAAATGAGAAATCTGTGTGGTTAAAGTTGTGAATTTGCAATTTGATGAAGATGGATAGATCTGGATTCCTTGTTCTTGTTTGATGAAGATTATTCATGAACTTGAACTAGATGAAGATTGTTCATGAATTTGAAGATCTGGGTTCTAGATATATAAATTTTTTTATTTTCTAAAACCTTTTTTAAACAAGGGAAAAGACAAGTGGGAGGTGAAATGACATTTATACCCTCATGTGCCCTGCACATGTCTTCATTTAACTGAAAAATATAACTGGGTTTGGCTTGAAGGACATAACGTGCAAGATTTGCAAACATTAAGGACAAAACTCATCAATTTTAAAGACAAATGACATCGCCTGTAATTTGGAACATACATAAAGGACAAAACTTGTAATTTACTCTTTATTTATTTGTTGCAAATCATTTAGAATTTTGATCATTAAGTAAAGTATGGTCAAAAGTCTTCTAAAACCTATTACGTAAACAACCATGATAACAACCCCTATAATCTTTTTAAGATCATAACAGCTGGTATAGTGACACAGCCAGCACTATATTGTTATAAAGTGCAATTATTGGGGTTAGTGTTTTAATATATTCAAATCAATATGTTTAAAGGCATTGCTTTTCATTCCACTCATCACAACAAATTATTCTCTGGTGTCCTTCTTTCTTTACCATCTCTCAGGCTTCAGCTCTCTGTTTTATGTTTTAGTTAACAAAGATTACTAACCAATCTTTAATAATTATGAATACATTCTTGCAGCAGTTTCAAGATCTTAAAATCCAACTTGAAGATATAACATCAGCCACCGACAACTTCAACGATGATAACTGTATTGGACGTGGTGGTTTTGGAAAAGTTTATAAAGGAGAACTGTCTCACTCTAAGGGACGAAGCACGGTTGCTATCAAGCGTCTGGATCCTAGGCATGGACAAGGAATACCCGAGTTCTTGAAAGAGATCACAACGCTTTCCCGTTATAGCCATGAAAATCTCATCTCTCTTTTGGGATTTTGTTACCAAGGGGATGAGACGATCCTGGTATATGACTACGCATCTCGTGGAAGCCTCGACCGCTATTTAAATTCACCCCATCTCACGTGGTCACAGTGACTCAAGATATGCCTCGATGCAGCAGAGGGATTAAGGTACCTTCATGATCCAAGGGAGACACACCAAAGACTTATTCATTGTGATGTAAAAAGCGCCAACATCCTACTTGATGACCAATGGAATGGTAAACTTTCTGATTTCGGGTTATCAATAATGGGCCCCGCTAATGAGCAGCAGTCGGTTATTGTCACCGTTGCAGCAGGTACCCCTGGGTACTGTGATCCGCAGTATGCAATGACGCACACCCTAACAAAAGAGTCAGACGTATACTCTTTTGGTGTGGTCTTATTTGAAGTTTTATGTGGGAGGTTATGTTGTACATATAGCAATGGTCGTGTTCAGCAGAATTTAGTGCGCACGTGGATTGAATGCTATGAAGAGAAGAAGTTAAATGATATCATCTTTGAAGATACAGCCATTCAACCACTGGAGCAGAGCGCTTTAACTTTTTTTTCAGATGTTGCATATCGATGTTTGAATGAATCTCGTGAAGAACGTCCAAGGATGGATGAGGTTGTGACAGAACTTGCAACTGCACTAGGATATCAGAAGGTACATTATGTTTGTAGGATGTTAAATTATATTTGTAGGATGTTAGCTTATTTGGGAATTTCACTAGCTTCTTTAAAAGGCATAGCAAAAATCTTATTTTTCTCCTTCAAATGTTTTTTTCCTTTACCGTTCTTGAGAAAGAATTCAGTTGATTCACTCTAAACACCAAAGAAATAAGATTGCCGAATGAATTAAAATCGAAATACACCCACGAATTGAAATGAAAATGTTTGCAGACGTCGTGTCAAGCTGTGCACTTGCAATTGCTTTCCCACCCTTGATTTGTATTTAGTAACTATTATCTGATCCCCAAATATGTTGGTATTCTGGCAGCAATTTCAAGATCTTAAAATCCCGCTGGAAGAGATAACATTAGCCACCAACCACTTCAATGTTGAGAAGAACTATATTGGAGATGGTGCTTTTGGGAAGGTTTATAGAGGAGAAGTGTCTCACCGTAAGGGCCGAAGCATGACTGCTATTAAGCGTATTGATCCGAAGTTCTTGAAAAAGATCAGGATTCTTTCCTGTTACAGGCATGAAAATATTGTCTCTCTTCTGGGATTTTGTTACCAAGGGGATGAGATGATACTTGTGTACGAGCATGTGTCTCGTGGAAGCCTTGACCGCTATTTGGACTCCCCTCATCTCACGTGGTCACAACGTCTCAAGATATGTTTGGATGCTGCAAAGGGGATAAGGTACCTTCATGATCAAAGGGAGAGACACCAAAGACTTATGCACTATGATGTAAAAAGCGCCAACATCCTACTTGATGAGCAATGGAATGCTAAAATTTATGACGTTGGATTATCAATAATGGGCCCCGCTAATGAGCATAGCTCTGTTACTGTCACAGTTGCAGCAAGTACCCCTGGGTACTGTGATCCACAGTATGCGATGACACACACCCTAACGGAAAAGTCGGATGTATACTCTTTTGGTGTGGTCTTATTTGAAGTTTTATGCGGGAGATTATGCTATACGCTTGATAAGGAGATCTTAGTGACCACGTGGATTAAGATCTATGAACAAAACAAGTTAAATGATATCATCTTCAAAGATCCGACCATTCAACCATTGGAGCAGAGTACTTTAGAAATATTTTCAGACATTGCGTATCAATGTTTGAAGGAATCTCGTGAAGATCGGCCAAAGATGGCTGAGGTTGTGGCAGAACTTAAGAAAAGTCTAGATTTACTCAATTATCAAGAGTTTATAGATGAATGGAACAAACAATGTCCTCTGAACTACAGATCTGACGTTGAACCAATGAAGTTTCAGTTCAAAGGGATCCTCCGTAACAGCGGCAAAACGGTAATTAGCTTCTGTGTCTGTGTTATAGAATATCACATGCCATTTACCGTCCCATTAAGTAACACTGCTCCTCCTAGTGCTACCATCACATGCAACTTTTAACATGCACGATCTAACTTGAACTTGTTTAATGGACGTACAGTGGTTTTCAGTAAATAAGAAGGGAGAACATTGTGAAATGATATCTATTGCTGAATGTTTGGGTTTAGATGTCCCGAGTTCGAGATTCTCGTCTAAAAATAATTCAAGGTGACTTTTCCTGTTTCTAGCTTTTAAGAGTATTTGACAAGTACTTGCCACCTACAATGTATCATTCTTTGTTGCTATTCACGCAGATTTGCTGTGGGAACCTACAAATGGCGTGATGATTACATATTGAAAGCAGATGTAAAAACTCAGTTCTTGTCACCAGGAATCACATACACGGTGAACCTTGTGTTCAAGTTTAAGAACCCATTTTTATATGGAAGATGTTATATAGGCCTCAAATACAGATTAGAAGGGGAGAGAGAGAGTTCAATTTCATACCTTGCATATGAGAGAGAAGATGGATGGTGGGCATGTGAATTGTATCAGTTTACTACTGACCACACAACAGTTGATCTTCAGATTTTGTTTGAGGACTACCATAATCAAGATTACTTTAATGATATCTTACAAGTGGAAGGCATTGAATTTCAGCCCTTGGAGAACGTAAGTTTACAAATTAAAATTTGATTATTCATGTACATCATTAATTAATTTTAATATCTTTTAATTTTCTTTTATTGTCCAGCTGCCACAATCACATTAGTTATTTTCAATGTAAGAAAACCCATATTAGTGACTAATTCAAAGTACGATATGGTTATGTTGTTCTACAGGTGGAACATATAGATGAGAAGCAACCCATATCAGATTCAGATGCAAATTGGGAAGAAAAATTGCCAACTGATTATGAAGACATAATGAAGTTGTCAAGAAAAGGGATTTTTGATTATTTTCCATGGAGAGCGAAGAAGAAGAAGAAAGCATACTCAATTCTTTCCAAAGGATTCTTAACCAATGATGGCATGATGGTAACTTTGATAGCAACAATTTCATACTTTCATTACTGAATTGCAAATCCATTTATCTTTTTTCCATATGTAGTTGTTGTGGAGCCTATGAACATGGTTTCACCAGAGGGGAGAATTATATATTGAATTGCTAAACATATCTATATACTCGTTGCTTGACAGTGGTTTTCTCTTGACAAAAATGGGAAGAAATGTCACATGCTATCAGCGGCTCTCATATGGAGTTGGAAAAAAAAAGTGTTATTACCTGAATTAAGGTTCTTTAACATCCTTTGTCAGATTTCTTATATAAATTTACTATTTTTTGCAAATATTTTACATGTAAGATGATTTTCTAACATCTCTCAGATTTGGAGAAGCCATTCAGTGGAAGGATGATTCGTGTATTGATATCAAAACAGAAGTCCGGTCCCAACTAGTATCATCTGAAACAACATATGCATGTTACCTTGTCTACAAATTACCAGAAGACCAATCTGGATTTGAGTGTCCTGTGAGTGTCAGTGACCGACTATGTGAAATCGGATATAATAGATGGTATATCTATTTAACTAGTCCTCAAACCCCAGTTATTAGACCAAAGGCTGGTCAAAACACCCACAACCCACTCAATAGGCCAAAATTTAAAGGCCTTCCACAACAAAGGAACGATGGATGGATTGAAGTGAACATTTGGGATTTCGAAGCTGCCACTACTACAGTCAACATGGATCTTTTTTTGAACCTTTGTAACTTTAAGAGCTTTCGTGGGCTTATTACGAAAGGTATTGAGTTTAGACCCATATAGATTTTTCTTTTTTTTTATAATGGACAAAAATAAATTGTAAACACAAATTTTGTTTTGTTTTTTGTATGAGTGAAAGTACATTTGCATTCCTATTTCCTTGAAATAAGTCTTTAATGATGTTGTGCCATACAGAACAAAAAAAAAGTATATACAATCACAAAAAAAAAGTAATGCAATTCATATATATGTATTAATTCCAAACACAACGACCAATAGTGTATTTATGAAGTTTTAGGTTTTTGCCACTAACTTTTACACCTTTTGTTTTTTTTATTTTTAAATTATTATATTTTTATTATTTTTAAATTATTATATTATATTAGTGTTATAATATTTTATTTTATTATTGTAACTACTATTTAGCTTTTTCTTTTACTTATAACTTTTAAGGTAAGACGTTATATAAAATTTCGAGTATGTCATTGCGACATGCTTATTTTTATCTATGCCTAGATTAAAATTTTGCTCAAAACCAATAAAATACTTTTTCATATTGTAAGTGGTAGCGAGTGTCGATGTCTTATCGGTACTGTGATGAACCAGACTTATTCCAACAGAACAACTTTCACACCGATATCGAAATTTCGGAGTTAGTACCGGTATTTGTTTTTATGTTTTTTAATCGATGTAAAAGACGTGTCGATATCTTTTTGGGTATATAAAGACTTTATTTTTTCGGTTTTTTTCTGTCGCTATAGTGAGTGTCGGTACCATAACGGGCCAATATCGATACCAACCGAATTTCCGCCGCGTAACGGTGGAAAATCCCACTAGTTTTAATAATAAAACATCCGAGAGGGTTATAAATACAATATAATGCCTTTTGGAGTACTATTATGATTTCTAATAACTAAATTGAAAGCATAGTTATCTCTGTAATTTGCCAGTCTTTTAATAAAATGTTGTTAACTTGATCTGGACATTCTACCACATAAGTTACTCCATAAATCCCAAAAATACTAATTATATATATATATATATAGGGTCAGGATTTAGAGAAAACGGTGGAAAGTGTGAGAACGGTTAGAACGGTTATGGATCGTCCGATCAAAACAATCAATGGACTAGATTGGCGAGGTGGCATTTTCATAAATAACACAAATTCTATTAAGTGAACGCGCTTCATTAAGGGTAAAAGGGTCTTTAGACTTCTCTACCAAAAACGCCAAACTAATGAATAAAACGCCATTACGGGCCAAAACACATCCTACATAAACAAAACATCTCAGACATTCATTAAACACACCCCGAACCGGAAACGCCATATTTACTACTATATACCATTCATCAAAGAAACGCCAAAAAACCCAAAACATCAAACACACCAACTCAAAAACGCCATATTTTAATATATACCAATCATCTTAGAAAACGCCAAAAAACTCAAACATCAAAGATTCCAAAAATCGACGTTTCTTTTAGATACACTATTTCCTCAGTAAAACGCCAAAATGGCAAACATCGTTTCTTGTATATTCAATATTGTTCTACGCGAAATTTCGCAGAATGCATTCTTGGCTGAGGTGGCGTGACTCAATAACATTTTGCTGCATGAGATGGACAAATCTTCAACAAAAAGATGCTGGTGTCAGACTTATGTCATTTTTTGTGTTTTGTTCTTGATGAATATTATAATGGCATGAATAGACGAATTGTCACACCCCGATATTTCCACATATTACCGGTGGGCCCGGTGGGGAGTATCGTGACGTAGTTGATATCATCATGGTCAAACATACACAGAATAGCACAGCGAAAGTATTGGAATATAAAATATTATTACAAACCCAAATGTTTGAAAATATCGAAGTATTTATCATAGACGAGCCTGTAATATCAAATCCACAGGTGGATCTTTACAAAATGTATAAAATGAAGTTTAGCAGACTTTAAGGCATCTTTAAGGATTTGCAAGATCCTCTATTTCGACGCCGAGCAACTCCCAGCCTATTACGAGTAGTACCTGTCACTTAGTCTTTGGAAAATATGTCAGTTTTCACTGGTAAATACAATTAACTGACTCTTTTGAAAAGAGTTTATGAAAATTGATTTAAGCGCACAAGGCACAAACCATTTGTAACTTGGGACAATCTTTAATAAAATCTTGTATACAGTTTTACATGTTTGTCATACATATGGGGCTGGTTTGGAAGCCGGTCATGATTAACCGACTCACCACTATAAAACCCACAAAGGAGTTATCCCCAACATGTGGGTTGTTAGCAGTTGCATCTGTCAGGTGTATGCCTACACCCCGTGCATAGGTCGTGGTCATTTACAAATGAAATGAGCCAAGGATATCCAGGACACGGTCATATTAACCCCCAATGTTTATGTTATCAAACAAAACAGATTAAAACGGGTTATGTAAATTTATTAATCACAATCCAATTAAATGATTTCATACCCGACCAAGCGGTATTATTATAATACCGTATCCCAAGCCCGTATAACGGAAAATAAGTTAAAAGTATTTACCTGAGCTAATACTTGATTCACAGCAAAATAACTCAGTCGTATCCAATCTATCTAAATGCAGGTAGCTTTTACTGGGTGGCTCTAGTCTGGAGTGATGGTAATATATAACCAATTCAGAATTCTAACGGTCTTATTTAAGTCGTAGACTTAGACCGGCTAGCTTAAAGTATCCAAAACGGTACAATACGCGAGATTAAGCGATGACAGGAATAGAATGTAATTTAGACCCAACAAGTACGAAGACTTGTATAATATGGGTAAACTAAGTACATTCTGGATTTTGAAGTATAAACGATAAGGTTAAACCCGTTTCGGCAAACTTACGTAAACTAGTTACGTAAACCGATCCGAATGCGTAAATGTATAACGGGTAACCAAATGAACCATATACAAGTCTCATATGTTATTATGCTCAAAATATGTTAATACATCAGTAGGATGTTAACATATATGCCCAAAAAGTATTTAAAACCAATTTAAGTCCCGTAGGGGCGTTTTGGTCATTTTAACCTTTATAAAAGAGGTTTTATAGTAAAATGATATTCTGGTCTTAAGTAATCAGTAAAAATATTTATTTTATGTTGTTATAACAGTAAGATATCATTCATATGTGTGGCTTACCATTTATGGCCAAACTATGCCCCGAAAGGGTATTTTGGTCATTTCACATATGCTTTTAAGGACATTTTTGGAAATCTGAGTTCATGACTTATACCTACTGCAATAATATTAAAATTTACTTATAAATTCAGTAGGTAACAAGTCTTGGGTGCTAATTATGGTTTTAAACCATACTATGCACCTTATTAGCGTAAAAATCGCTAATTGACGATATTTAAGATGTTTATGTGATTCATAGATTTTGGACAGCCTTGTATGTTTAAAATATTTTTATTTTTCATATCAAGTCAGTAGAAAAAGGTTTGGCATGTAAATGATATGTAAATCTCATTTTATTAATGAAAAGGGCATTATCATCAATTACCGAATTCATGCTAGAACTCTATGTTATGTTCAGTATAAAATCTGACAAAAATTTCCAAAAATCCCTAAAAATTATATCATAACAGTAGGTACTAAGTTTGGTGCCAAAAATTGGGTTTAAATATGATTTACGCTAAAAATACTTTTAAATTAACAAAAAGTTTTGTTTTACGATATCTTGCATAACTTTTGTTTGAGACCAGAAACTGATGTCAAATTTTTGTGACATACTTATATATCAGTAATAAAGCTTTTTGTCCTCTCACATTTTCAAAAATCTCGTTTTTATAACATAAGGGCATAATGGGCATTTATAAGCATAATAACAGAAACTAGCATATAATTCAGAATACTAATGACCAGGTAATATAACCTCACAGGGTTATACTACAACATAATACGGTCCTAATGGAAGCTTAAAACATAAAGGATTTAAGCTAGATTGGGTCAGAACTCAAAGTCAAAGCAAAAGTCAAGCTTTTGCGACTTTCGGTTGCGAACAGACCCTAAACTCCGAATTGTCGGGTTGAACATGTTTAGACATGCTCTAATATTATTTACCAAGTTATTTAAGTGATAAAATATAGCTTATACCTTCTGTTTTATCAGATTATACTTTTATTTAAAAACTTGACTAGTTTGACTTTTTAACTAAATAGTTTAACCCGGCAATTAACTAAGCAAACGAGAAAATTAGGAGGTGCCCTTTTAAGGGATTAACACCTACCTAATTATGGTCACATAGCCATATTCGCCTCGAACAATAGCTGGACCATTTGAGTTTAAACCGAAGGTCAAAGTCATTTTACGATAACTTTGACTTTTCGGTTTTTAATAACAAAACTGAACTAAAGAGGGGGCTAAGACACTTACAAAGGGTCCTAGCAATCTTTTCTACTAGAATGAGTTTCCTTTTTTGTCAGGAACCTCCAGAATTTGAGAGAAGGAAGATAGAAATGAAATGGTGCAAATGAATGTGATGGAAGAACACCTATTTATAGTGTTTGAGGATTTCATGGATGATTGACATGTGTTTTAGGGGTCCTTAAGATCACAACAGGTGTAATTCTAGCTGTTAAAAACCATCTAATGGCCCCTTGATTCGTTTAACATGGTTTAGGATTGGTTTGGAGTGGAGAGCAAGCAAAAACAAATAAATAAAAAAAATAAGCTGCAGATGTGGGCTCTGGCGGCCCGCGAACGCCCCAGGCCCAATATTACGCGGCCTGCGAGCGCTGCCAGCCCAGCAAAAACTTTGGCAGTTGGCTGTTTTGGTCCCTGTGCTTTCTAAATGCCTTTTTAACTTTCAAAAAATGACTAAATCAGTCCCTGCACTCATGTTAATCCCTTTTAAACTTTCAGAATGATCAGATCAGTCTTTGCACTCTTTTTAAATCCCGTTTAGACTTTCGAAAATGTCCAGATCAGTCCCTGACTTCATTAAGCAATCTTTACTTTCAGAATTGACATAATTGGCACATAACTTTCTAATTTCACGTATATCTTCATTATAAGGTGTGAAGGTGTTAGTGGCCAATCTTCGGCGCACCCGGGAGTTTAACTGAGCATAATGGAGTTCCCGGTTCATTCAAAAGACCTCTCAAAAGCGTAGTTTCACCCGTTGACGCGTTTAGTCCTTTTTACGCACAAAGTTGTGCATAATATCATTTATCGATATCAAAGTCTTACATAGCCCATATAGGGATTCCCGAAAACATGACCGAACATTATGGAGTTCTTGGTTCTCTTAAAGGTCATTCGAATGCGTAGTTTCGCTTGTTGACGCTTTTGGTCCCTTTAACTTGCAAACTTGCGCGTAACTTCACTTATTGGCATAAAAGCCTTGAATGGCCAATATTAGGCATTCCCGAGAATATGATCAAACATCATGAAGCTCTCGGTCTGTTAAAAGGTCACTTAGAGGTATGAATTAACATGTTGACACTTTTAACCCTTCGTCACGCAAACTTTCAAATAATTACGCAAACGGCTCCTCTCGTCCAACAAGTGGCTCGTTTGAGAATATGGACACCGTATAAGGTCACTCAGAGGCCTAGTTTAGGCATGTTGACACTTTCAGTCCTTCTATATTCAAGGTTTTCATTTTTTGACGAAATTAGCCCCTCATAGTCAACGTTTGACTTTATTAGGGTTTATTACACGTGTCAACACATCATTGGACACGATTTTATGAGGTGTTACACGAATGACATTGATGAGTGGTTTGAAGATAAACATGAAGATAAAGATGAACTTCAAACAAAAAACTCACGTCATTTTGTCCTTCCAAACGGCCACAAAAAAGCTACTTCAACAACAAAAACACAAAATGAAGCATGCCAAAGTCAAACCGCTAGTGAACATGTTTCAAAGAAGAAAGAGACTGATGACAGTGAAGATTTGGAAGATGAATTGTTTCTATTTTTATTTTTTATTTTTCTTTTTCTGTTGTTTGTTATGTATTTTTCAGCTAGGAACAAAAAATACATTATTTTAATAAAAACGCCAAACAGACATAATGATTGTGAAATGCCATAAAACGCCAAAAACTCCCAAACTATAATAAAAATAATTTGGACAAGTATTATTAAAAGCTAAAAATAAAAAAAACGCCAAAAACTACGTAAAGCCATTAAAAAACGCCAAACTTGGAAGATGGCACGTCTATCACCCTAAAATCTCATAAAAAGCTGAACAAAAACAGTAAAAATACAAACAATGTGATTCTGTATATGCTTGGTGAACACATGAAAATAAAGCTATTATATGGAATATGGTTTCGAACCGCATGACCTCGTTTATCATTATTTGGAAGTTAGACTTGTATATTGTATACACATAAAGTGAAAACGCGAGTTGAAGCATATCTCCTACTAAATGAATACAAATAATTCTTCACATGACATGTTTTAAACACTCTTATTCACATGACATGTCTTAAGCACCCCGTTTTATGTTTTAAGAAAAATTAGGTAGACCAAATTTTTGGACACTTGTCACATGACGTAACTTCGCTTCCCCGTTTAGCCTATGATCCCATTTTTCTAGGTTTCATCGCATATTTCGGTGTTGATGGTTGCTATACTTATTGTTGTAACAAGGGCGGGACGTTTTCTGAATAATGTTTCTTAAATTACCAGATCTCATTTATTTGGGATCGTCTTCTATATTTTCAGGGTGATCCGTTTCGGTTCATGATAGTTTCTTGTTAGAGTAAACTGCAATTTTACCCCCTGGGGTTTGGGGTGATTGGCATGTCTACCCCCCTAAGGAAATAATTGCAATTTTACCCCCCAACGTTTGCTCTTATGTCGCAACTTTACCCCCCGGCGTTAATTTGGCTAACTGATCTGTTAGATTTAATATGAAATGACTATTTTACCCTTTTATTTTATGTAACGCCCTAAATCGTTTTAACCAAATTTCGACGCAGCGGAAAATACATACTAAAAACTTCTTTATAAGTTATTCTTTCTTTCACTTAAATACATTAATCCCTTTTTATAAATTAATTAAAAAGTAACATACGTATCGAATTAAGTAACCACATACACACCCACGTACAATCCATGTCTTGACTCGATCTTCAACCACGTACACAGCTTGAGCAAAACATTCATAAACCTGTACAACCTGCATTCACCATAACCAATTACTTCATTAGCAACCGATGACATAATATATATACTTTAAAACGTGCATAATCAAGCATCAACATCTCTTATTCTCGTTCATATAAGTCCATTCGTCTATCCATTCGGACACTCTCGTCTGACTTCCATACTTAACCTTCATTTTCCATTATTAGTATACCTGCACTTCCATTTCATTCTTAACAGAAAACAATTAGCATCATTATACTTTCCTAACCACTTTCGACTCCTTTTCCCGTAAACTTACCTATTTACTTCCATTGTTTAATACTTTCTCACATGTATCACAATAATCATCATACTACAATATATTTTACATCTAAAGTGTAAGTCCGGGATTTACTTACCTTGTGCGTCCGTAATTGCGTTCGCTTACTTGAGTCTCCTTAGTCCGTTAGCCTTCCATGTTCTCAACCATCTTAACATGATTCCTTATGATCCCCTAGCTTGGGTGATCATTAATTCACGTTCGGTTATGAATTTAGACTTCATTTGGCCCTTCAATTTGATGATATTGTTGAACTAGGGTTTTGGCTCCATGGGAGCCTCTTCTTGAACGATCCAGAACACACACACGAGGTGTGTGTGTGTGTGTGTGTTTTCATTTAATAAAACAACTTTCAAGTTGTCCCACTTTGGTCCCTCATGTTTCGTTTTAATTAAATAAGGCCACAACCCTTCGTTTAATACCAACGATACTAATATTCAACTAGGTTAGTCATTCCTAGTTAATATTCATTTACGGGTTCAATTTTACCCCTAACGGTATTTTTACCCGTTCCTTTATATTAACCGTGTTTAAATTACCAAACCCATTTTTGGGGTGTTACAAGTCTACCCCCCTTAAAAGAGGTTTCGTCCTCGAAACCTTGCTTACTTCCACGGGACCATAATCTTTTACTTTCCGGTCCTTCTATGTAACACAATTATGACATATACTCACATATCTTTAGATTCCGAATTCTTGCCTCAAGCTAGTACCTTAGTGATGATCATCACTACTTGGTTAATCATTCATTTCATTCAAAATACATACTATGGCAAGAATGCATTCATACTTGAACAAATATAACCGTACATCCTATCCTTACTTTCTTAAATCAAGCATAATACTTTTATGCGTTCATTGATCGTAACGACTCGATTACATCTACTTTTTATTCATAAATCATGTTGGACATGCCACTCTTGCTTTCATCGCACAAATACTCATTACAACAGTCCATACTGTCACATATCCTTTTCATTTCCTTGACCCGTTAGTAACAGGTCAATATGCATATTTCTTCAAACTTGTGATAAGACATACATTCATATGATCCGTTTACAACGAATCTAATACCTTTATCTCGTCCTTTAAAAATACATTCCATACATACAATGTATAACCTTTAATTCTGGTTTCGTTATCACAACAAAACTAATATTTCATATTCACACATAATTGCTTAACTCTAAAGTTAACATCATCCTACGTCTATTAACGTTACATGCTACTGGATATACTTATATACGTATTCACACGTATGTTCATACATACAAGCTTTATTCCTTTGTGCACATTCCATCCCATTTAATGCATACGTACATGCGTTCATATATGTACACTCATACATCTATTTACATACACCCGAAAACATACTTGCAACAATAACACATCTATACGTACATGTTTACATGCTTACTCATCGTTATATAATGCACACACTCATACGTACCTTCATACATTTATTACTTACATTCATACCGTCCCTATCTCTTTACATACATACGTGTCTTCATACCTTCAGACATTCCTACATCTCTACATACAAGCATACATTCATACATGCCATTCATACCTTCCTGGACGATAATTCCTTCCTCATGCATACGTACATCTACACGTATATTCATATATTACATTCCAAATCATTTCATTCGTGCTTTCTCATGCATTACTTACTATACACACATATGGCCGTTACTGAATACTTTGAGACTGAACTAAGATATCATTCCTTTATTAACCTTTAAAAGTCAAACCTTTTATACCATGTCATACTTGTGCTATTAATAGTTTGCATGGAAATACTATTCCATCTATAACATTTCTATTAACATTCACAATTCAAACAATTGGCTAACCTCGCCTTCATTACATGCTCATCAATCTGCACCAGATTGATTTTGTTCATTTAAAAAAATAAGCTCTCATCGTGAGCATCCTTTCAATACATCTACTACTTTCATCATTCTCATTTATTGCATTAACGGGTATTACATTTCCTATCATACTTTCATTCGACTTGGTGTTTATTCATCCCTAATTCTTTCACGAATTCCCGATTTGCATTAACATTATGCTGTACATGGACTAAATAATATAACTTGTAAGACCTAAGCTTACATAATCGAGAATTTATAAGAACTTTCGCATTTATATAAGTAATGGCCATAAACTTTCTTACAATGTTAATAACACTTCAACACTTAAAAAAAATATTCATACTCATACAATCCTTACAAGGTTCATCCACATATACTTTACATTCCGTTATCACTTTTAAATGTAGGCATTTCCTCTGTGTATTCATTCCCCGGTGCGATTTCAATAATGTACATGTATTACATTTCATTCTCAAGGTACACTATTAATAATGTTAATGATATAACGTTCTAAATCATGCATATGTACATACATTCATGCCTACTTACATACATATCCACATACGTGCATACATTACTACATCTCTACATATACACATACACTCATACATACATTCGTACTTACTTACATACGCATCTTCATACGTACATATCTTTCATACATTACTTCATACTTGCATATATTCCTACGTAACCTCATACGTGCATACATACATACATTCATTAACACATATGTGCATATATTCATACCTACCTTCATACGTACTTACATTCGTACATACATACATACATATATTCATACATACATGCATATCCCTCATTGGGACTAACGGGGGTTCGGGGGCAGCGCCCCCGAGAAAAGCGGGGTTCAAGGGGCGGCAGCCCCTGGCGGGGTCCAAGGGGCAGAGCCCCTGGCTGGGGTCGAGCTGCCAGGTCAGCTTGGAAATTTTTTTATTTTGGACAAAAGTCCTTTATAAAAAAATGCATCAGAAACTTGATTCCGGCCCATTCGGGGGCTTAACGGAGCACCAGGAGGCGAACTGGCTCAACCGGGATCAAGAATGGAAGAAACAGAAAAACAGACATCCTAAGCACCGTCGCCGACGCCCATAAGGGCCGTCGGCGACGCACCTCCGTCGCCTGAAATTCTCCGTAGACAGCAGGTTAAGCCGTCGGCCAAAAGTCAGCATACACGTTCCGTCGGCGACGGCCCCTTTGGGCGTCGGCGACGGCTCCCCGAATCTTCGTTTTTTCTGCAGCTCTATTTTTGTCGTTCTTGCATACTAAAACCCGCATAACTTTTAACCCGTTTACCCGTTTAACCTCCCGTTTCTTCCTACATGCTTGTAAAATCACATTCTATCATACGAACTTAAAACCCCACCTCCGGATTAAGAAAATTCTTAACTTACAAGCTTTCGGCTTAATATTCATTTAAGAATTATTCGACCCGTTCATGCATTTATCAAACAAACACGTTTGTTTGATCCCCATTTCTCATGAACTCCATAACTTCAAGGTTGTCTATCATACTAGGTTCATATAACGGGTTTATATACGTTCTTAAACCCATTTTCGCTTATATGCTTATTTTGACCCGTTAAGGGTATTTAAGTCTATTTTAAGCACGGATCACATTCATTCGCTTCTAGCTTCATATTTTCACATTAAAACTTCTTTCATCTTCCACCACGACCATAATCGTGGTGATTCTACATGCTCACATCTAATATTCCACACTTTACCCCTTTAGTTTGACAATTTACGAAAAAGGCCCTTAACAAGGCATTACGCCAAAAAGGCTTATACCTTTCACTCTTACTCAACCACAAGGGTTTATTCATTTATAAAACTTATTTCCGAACTACCTTTAAGGGTCGTTTACCCATTTCGCCCTTCGGGGGCGTTTTGGTCAACTTTTAACCCTTCTTTTACGACGAGGGACTTTCAACTACGTAATTGACCAAAATCACACATCTTTGCTAAAAATTTTACTTACACATACCTGGCTCGAGTCAAAGCATTGACCCGTTTAAGTACCTTGCCTTTTTAATTACTAAATACTAGCAACGAAATTTCCATACGCTATCCATCCTGTGAGCACAAAACTCAACAAACGTTCATTAATCCTCATCATTAATTGATCATATCATCATTAATTGACCCATTTGGTCTAAACGCCCCAAACCTTTTGCATTTTAAGTAAAATGGTATCGATTTACCCTTTCGCTCATTTGACTCATTACGGATTTTCACCGTATGGTCACAATCTTTAAACATTTCTTCCATACATTTAACCCATCATCACTTACACCATAGGGTGTTCTTTAAACTTCATTTTTATTCGTCCATGTAACTAAATTACCGTTTTACCCCTATTTACTTCTCATGGCATACATCATAACAGAATCTTTCAAAACTCATTATACTTTCATCATTCCGTGACCAAATTACCATTTTACCCTTTTTACCATTAAATATGGTTTACTACCAGCTTTAATTTGTTCCGACCCGTATCGATTCGTGTCGGAATATCTTATTTCGAAATCTCTTTTCGAATACTAACATCTCTTATTCTAGTCAAATACATGTGTAGTTGTACTACTTTAAATGCCGTAAACTTTACTTACCTTCCATCCGACTACGCTTTTCGGCGTACTCGACTCAAGCCTTTCATTCTTCTTTTCCTCCTTGCGTATTTAATCCGTATTCACCACAGATTTTTTTTTTTTTAACTTTCATTCTTATTTTCATTCCTCATAAGTTTGATCCGTATTCGTCTACGGATTCAAACCTTCATTCATACCTTCCATTCTTTTCATTCCATTCCATTCACGTTTGAATTCATTCACGAATTCGCACTTTTCATTCCTTTCATTCCATTCCAGTTTGAATTCATTCCCGAATTCAAACTTTTCATTCCTTTCATTCCATTCCGGTTTGAATTCATTCCCGAATTCAAACTTTTCATTCCTTTCATTCCATTCCGGTTTGAATTCATTCCCGAATTCAAACTTTTCATTCCTTTCATTCCATTCCGGTTTGAATTCATTCCAGAATTCAAACCTTTCATTCATACTTTATATTCTTTTCATTTTTATCTTTATTCCTATTTTTCATTCTTTTCATTCTTATCTTTCTTCCTCATGTTTGACCCGATTCTAAAGAATCGGGGGACCCCTTTCTATCCCACACGACCCCTATTCCCGATTCGTCCGGACATACATGTGATGATCCTCATAATCCCACAAGCGTCCTATGCTTCTTGCACACTGGCCAGGCGTGCAATCCACATACTAGTCTCGTGTTCTCATAAGAATTATCACTTTATGTCCAGGGAACCGGTCTTAAGTTCGTGCCACACTCATTTGAATCCTTCAAGGATTTCACCCTCGTACATAAGGGTATGCTACATACTAATACTTGCCAAATTTAGAATTTGTGTACCTGGGGTCCATTTTCCTGACATATCACACATCTTTGCTTTCGTTCTAGCCCGCGACGGCGGAACATCCTCTTTATCCATCAAGCTTACCTTTCAATATTTATCATTATTAGTAACCTCTCGCATACTTACTTATATTAAATCTTACCTTTCGGTCTTGATCGAGTCTTGGATTGTACGGGTCATTAATCACAAGAGCACACAGGTTTGAGTTCAAGTACTCATTCACTTGTACTTGATTTCGCTCAAACCTAGGCTCTGATACCAACTTGTAACGCCCTAAATCGTTTTAACCAAATTTCGACGCAGCGGAAAATACATACTAAAAACTTCTTTATAAGTTATTCTTTCTTTCACTTAAATACATTAATCCCTTTTTATAAATTAATTAAAAAGTAACATACGTATCGAATTAAGTAACCACATACACACCCACGTACAATCCATGTCTTGACTCGATCTTCAACCACGTACACAGCTTGAGCAAAACATTCATAAACCTGTACAACCTGCATTCACCATAACCAATTACTTCATTAGCAACCGATGACATAATATATATACTTTAAAACGTGCATAATCAAGCATCAACATCTCTTATTCTCGTTCATATAAGTCCATTCGTCTATCCATTCGGACACTCTCGTCTGACTTCCATACTTAACCTTCATTTTCCATTATTAGTATACCTGCACTTCCATTTCATTCTTAACAGAAAACAATTAGCATCATTATACTTTCCTAACCACTTTCGACTCCTTTTCCCGTAAACTTACCTATTTACTTCCATTGTTTAATACTTTCTCACATGTATCACAATAATCATCATACTACAATATATTTTACATCTAAAGTGTAAGTCCGGGATTTACTTACCTTGTGCGTCCGTAATTGCGTTCGCTTACTTGAGTCTCCTTAGTCCGTTAGCCTTCCATGTTCTCAACCATCTTAACATGATTCCTTATGATCCCCTAGCTTGGGTGATCATTAATTCACGTTCGGTTATGAATTTAGACTTCATTTGGCCCTTCAATTTGATGATATTGTTGAACTAGGGTTTTGGCTCCATGGGAGCCTCTTCTTGAACGATCCAGAACACACACACGAGGTGTGTGTGTGTGTGTGTGTTTTCATTTAATAAAACAACTTTCAAGTTGTCCCACTTTGGTCCCTCATGTTTCGTTTTAATTAAATAAGGCCACAACCCTTCGTTTAATACCAACGATACTAATATTCAACTAGGTTAGTCATTCCTAGTTAATATTCATTTACGGGTTCAATTTTACCCCTAACGGTATTTTTACCCGTTCCTTTATATTAACCGTGTTTAAATTACCAAACCCATTTTTGGGGTGTTACATTTTACCTCCCAACATTCCTGTTATGTTACATAATTACCCCCCACAGGTAAATTACTAAAATGCCTTCTCTTATTACCCCCTATACTTTGAGTTTAGAAGCAATATTACCCCCTGCAACTTTCAAATCACCATGGAAACCAATATCAAGCTTTCAAAAGAAAAGAAATTTCAAGTTCCACAACAAATTCACTCATTATCACACATCATTCCTTATCATTATACATTTATCCAAGAAATTAGTGAGTATATGTATCGAATCATTCATGGATCATCATCACTGAAAAACACTAACATGAAGGAATTCTCTCATAAACTTCAGTCAACTCAAATTAGATACAATCGTTTGTCACTGTGCACAACATCCTGTAACCTGTCACCAAAATGTCACCATTTGCTTCATAAATCATAATCACCTTGTAGAACACTGAACATAAACTAAGAACACATACATATGAAATCATTTACTGCATCTAAGATGGTTCTAGAATTGAAACTACCTGACAATGTTTCCATGTTGCATCTCCTTCAACAGTGAAATCTCTCTGATAGCTGTGCTCGGGACACCCTCATCTTCTTGTTCCAGACGGATCTTTTTCAAAGCAATTGTTTCATTGGTCACCTTGTCATGAGCCTTGTAGACCACACCGTATGTTCCTTCACCAATCTTCTCAACCTTCTCGTACTATATTATTAAAAGCAACATTAACAATCAAGTAGCAGAAGAACACAAATCACTAGTACCGAAACTGTGAAACAACATCGATACAACTACATTAACCAAACATATAACGATGAATACCTCAAAATGAACAGCAACTAGCAGAAGAATAATTAATCATGACATTAAAAACTAAATTAAGCAAGTTCAGAACAGAAGTTCGCAATGTTTTAAATTAAAATCAAACGAAACGAAACATCGATTCAACCGAACAACATTTGAGCCAAATCTATAAGCACAAAAAAGATCAAAAACCCTATAAATATCTCCAAAATTACTCAATCTTCAACCCTAGATCAATAACAACTAAATCTCCAATCAAAATCAGTGAAAACTGTAACATTTTTAACAATGAGAACTCAAAATGCACAAACAACAATCATGAATGATCTACAATCAACATCACTGAAACTAAACTTCAGTCAACTGAAATTAGGTCAAATCAGCAACGCGTGATGTCATTTTCAAAGTGAAATATGTGGTTCAGTATACAATATTCCAAACCATGTGCAAATTCAAAGTTAAAATCAAAAGAAATAAGTCAAAATAGAAGGATAATAAGCTTCGGTTAGTGGTGAAAATGGATACCTGAGATGAAGAATCGAAGCTTTTTGTGTGAGAGAGAACAATGCCTCTCACTAGGTTTTGGGGGAGAACACGTTGCGTCAGAACCATCACCTCCGACATTGAACCATCACCCACAGTGTCAGCTGCTGCCCGCCGGTGCTGCGTTTCGCCGGAAAACTTACACCGGAGAGGGAGGAGTGAGGGTGGAAGAGTTGTGGGAGGTTGTGAGGAGGAGTGGTTACGGTGGTTGAGGGAGTGGATAAGGCCATGGCCTAAACGTTTGGTGTTACGTTTGGTGTTACGTTTGGTGAGGAGGCCATGGTTACGGTGGTGCTGAAGATGATGATGTATCTAGGTTATTTGAAGATGATGATGAGGAGGAATGGTTACGGTGGTTGAGGGAGTGAATAGAGAAGAAGAATCCTAGAAGTGGATCTGGGTTATTTGAAGATGATGATGATGATGGATCTAGGTTATTTGAAGAAGATGATGATGATGGATCTGGTTATTTGAAGAAGATGATGATAATTTGATTTTATAAATAATAATAATAATAATAATAAATATAGGGTAAGATTACCAAAATACCCCTGCCTATAACAGTCAAATAACTGTTGACTGACGGCAGGGGGTAAACTTGCGACATAACACCAAACGTTGGGGGGTAAAATTGCAATTATTTCCTTAGGGGGGGAGGGGGGGTAGACATGCCAATCACCCCAAACCCCAGGGGGTAAAATTGCAGTTTACTCTTCTTGTTAATATATATTTTGATAGGATCCAAAGATGCCCAATCTTAACCATTTGTCGCAAAATTGAATTCACTGATCTACACCAAATAAGTGTTTTTCATTCTTATTATTTGCCCATGATAATTTGACACTTTTTGCAGGAAATGGAGCTTCATTCACACCTGGACACAATTTAAGAAATCGAATACGAACTTCCAATAACATCTCCAATTATGTTTAATTTACCCTTAGACTTGAATCAAACATGCTAAACTGAACTGTATATCATCACAACTCACAATCCCAATTTTTGGAGTTATATAATAATAATAATAATAATAATAATAATAATAATAAATAGTAATAATAACTGTTATGTGTTGTGATCATAGATTGTTGATTGTTACCCATGGCCGTCTAATGACCGATTTGAGGCAGACAACGGGTCACACACTACTAGAAAAAACAACTTTCTTGACGCGCATTGCGCGTCATTTAAGGGTGCTTATGACATGCCAAAGCGTGTCGTTGAATGAGGGGTCATAAAATTAACATGACATGCATTTGTGTGTCATCTTTTTATGACACGCGTTCATGACACACGTTTATGACAATCATTTTTGACACGCATTTATGACGTTCATTTACACGTGTCATGATTTCAATTGTTTAAAAAATATACATTTTTGTAGAATTACTAATTTACCCTAAATACATTTATGACACATATTTATGACATTCATTTACGTGTGTCATGTTTTTAATTGTTTAAAAAATATATATATTTTATTTTTTGTAGAATTACTAATTCACCTTGGATATATATATATATATATAAACAGTAACAATAAATCCATTTCATAAATTAATACAAACAAATATATAAATATAAACAGTAACAATAAATCCATTTCATAAAACAACTCATTGAAGAATCATTTGTCAAGTATACTACAAATATTTTAACATTAACAATAATATTGTTTGTCCCTTGACGCCTAAAATAATTGTTTGTCACCTAAAAATAAAGGTTGGCCCAAAACTCGACCCTATTTCACGAATTCCATTGATACCCGCATTCATGTAATCATCTTTCCCTCTCTTAACCTGAGAAACAATTAAATAAAGAAAATATTAAAAAACATTCAAACTTGGTTATTTATCAAAGAAAATCATATAGCAAAAGAAACAAACACAACAAAGGATCTATTATTTATTAATCTTTGATATTGTATACAACCCCCCCCTATTTTGTGCTTATCAAAATTCAAAGGATGACTACGACATTTTACTACAGTCAAAGACTTTGTTAAAATTGTGTCTATTAAATTGTTAACTAGAAGAATTATCTAGTATAGAGGTAATATGTACACATACGCATTAATGTTAAGAGATAGAATTTACCCTATAAAATTTATTTTTCTATGTACGTATTTGCATAATGCATATGAGCTATGTTTAAAGATTGCAGGATAAAAGCAACCAAAATGAGGTTTTGAAATACTTGTTGAGTTTTGCTAATAATATTTTGGGATAACCTATGATGTATAACAAACTTAGGATGACATAAGAGTGTATCAACTTACCTCTATTGATTTGGTCAACTTTCCATCTGTGATCACACATACAATCTATAGAAATCAACTTCCATATTCAATCCTGCACATACAAATATGGTCAACTTTCCATTTGGTCAACTTGCTTGTTCTTAGTTTAAAACCACCAACTTACTAGCCACTAATTTATTAATTAATTAAATAGTAATCAAAGCAAGAAGCATAAAATTTTAAACACCTGATAAAATCGTGAATATTTATGAGAAACAAATGGTATATAAAAGTTAATAACTTCTTACATCACCAAAATCCGGGACAGTAGATCTCCTTTGTTGCATCCTTTCATCATTCTGCATGGGTCTCACATGTTTGATGCAACTTGTTCACTTATATAATTAGGGGTGCAAACGAGCCAAACCGAGCCCAAGCTCGACCGCTCGATTAACTTGTCTCAGGCTCTTGGCTCGTTTATTATCTATTAATTAATATAATAAATAAAAATAATAGATTCGTTTATGCTGCCGAGCTTGGTAAATGAAGCTTGGGTTCAGGCTCGTTTATTAAACAAACTTATTTTTAGGTTCGGACTGGCTCGTTTACTAGACGACTTTAAATAAGGGGTAAATGTTATAAAAATTAATAAAAACTTACATTACACCAAGGCTCGACAAGGCTGACGAGCTTCACATGCCAGGCTCGAGCTCGGGCTCGATAAATAAACGAGCTTTATTTTAGGCTCATGCTCAACTCGATAAGGCTCAGTTTGTTTTGAACTTTTTCTCGAGCAGCTTTCGAGCCGCTTGGCTCATTTGCGTCCCTACTTCTATTCTACACAAAAGAACAAAATCAGGTGACGATGGTAAAACCAATTAACATGAGCAACTTAAACCCCAAAAAAACAAACCTCATTAAATTCTTGAAATTTATTCTTCATACCCATGACACCACTTGTCATATGTGTTCACCATTTAATTAATGAAATGCTTCTAAATGGAGTAATTCTGCATTGCCATAATATAGTCAATAACAAGTTCGGTATGCAAAATATATTTAATTGAGAAAATATATACATGATTTGGATTACATTATGATAATTCTAGTGATGGTAAATAATATAAAGGAAAAGTACATCTATTATTCTGTAGAGGGATTTCTTTCATATTAATGTCAAGTTATAAAAGTTTTCCAACAGCTAGATGTAAAAAAAGTAATATTAGTTACTACTATACATGATTAAAAAAACACAAACAACAAATATGATAAAAATATTTACCAATGACTAAACTAGCTTAAAAGGAATAAATATTAGTAACAATCCCTTGAGCCAGAAAGTTAGAAGGGTTTAAACCCGTAAGCAAGAAATAATTACATAAATATAGTCTTAGTTAAGCAAAAATAATTAGTTACACAGGTAAAGCGGTCTTAATGGATGGAGTCAAAAGGATGCTTAAGTTTCTAATTGCTAAGTTTTCATACAATTAGAAATCTAAAAGTAGCACAATACAATTTGGACAAAGAAGACGGTCATGGAGCTAGTGAAACAGAGATAAACCATTTGAACAAATAGAAAGAAATGAAAAGAATGAAATGTACATGTATGGACCAGCTCAATTGGGGATTTGAGAGTTGCTCGAATGGCAAAGGGTAGTGGCTTACTCCCATGAAACAAAAAGTCAAGGAGCTGCGATTGGCAATGACCCATAGCTTTCAAGGAGATTTTTACATATGACAGCAAGTTGAGTATTATTTACATATGACAAACTCAAAATTCTAACAGTTGACAATTAATATACTTTACTGCAGATCTCAAATTAGCTATTTTTAGTTTCAATTTAGTTAAGGATTTAGCCATTTCAAGAAAAACTAGCATAACATACAAAGATTAAAATTCTTAATCTGATTAATGACTAAATATAAATCAAGTAAAAGAACATTAAATACCCTATAATTGAATTTCATAATCCTTCTCAATTGAGCATCCATAAAAAGGCAATGTTATGTAATTTTAAAGATAGTTCTTTCCACATGTAGACAACAGTTTACCATTCAATGCACAAAATATAAATATAAAGTTGGTTGAAGCATTTAATTGAACACTTGGTGTACGTCTTCAACCTTTCAGTTTAAAACACCACCACAAGAATTATAAACCAAAGCTCTAATCTATTCAAACCAAATCTCTAATCTATTTACAAAATTCTATAACCAACATATATTTAAATAGAAATATTTCACATTGGGCTCCTAAAAATACTCTAATTTCCAATAGTTAAGAATTGAGCTACACCTTAATTGCATTAAAACAATTACAATTATCAAGACATATAAGTTAAAATTGCATACCAAACGACCTATGAATTCTAACTTTATAAATAGCTTTATGAAATCCTAACATAAATAATTAAATCAAAATTGCAATACGAGTAAAAGGAAATGATATACCTTTCTTCCATAGATGAACATGTAGACCTTAATCTCAGTACTATTTTTTATTTCTCAAAGTAGAAGAAACTCACTGTCATCTGAACGTGAATACCATAATAAAAGAAACATTCAGGTTTTCAATATATAAACCAATGAAAGAAATTCATAAAAAGATAATCACCTATATCAGAACAACAAATAGAGACACTCATAAAAATTGTTACCATTTGTGTGGAATTTGTGTTATATCCAATAGAGGGGTTGAGTGATACGTTAACATAAGCGATCTATGATTAATTTCTTCTGCTGCCATCACTCAAATCTGGGGAGTCTAGATGCAGTGGCGGCGGTTCTGCCTCTTCTTTTCTTTTTGCCAAATCTTCTTGCTAACTTGTGATTTTAGATGAATTTTGAGGGTGGGAAACAAAAGCGCCAATATGAATTTGATTTGGGGAGGAGCGGGAATACTAATGAAAATGGGGAGGGAAATAATCAAATATAGGAATTAGGATTTAATTTCACTAAATAATAAAAAGTAAAATAATGGTCAAAAAATCTTGAGTATGGGGATTTCTGCTAAGAAAAAGGCCCCTGTGAATTTCCTCACGCACCCTATAGAAGGGAGATCTACTCTGCGACCAGCGAATCTGCTCGTCTTTGGCTGGGCTGGGGGGGGGGACACATGCTTGTGTGGACCTTACGGGGGTTTCCCCTTTGGTTGGTTTAAGGGAAAACGGGTTTGTAACTGGACAAGCAGCAAGAAAGGTAGAATCAAAGCAAGTGGATAAGCACGCTAAAGCTTGCGCAGAAAACAAGCATGTCTTTGTCCCCTTTGCCTTTGATACATTTGGTTCCCTAGCACTAGAAGCTATCCACTTCTTCACTCAGGTCTAATGGGTCATCCACAACAATTGCTCAATCCTAGGGGGGCAAGGATTTGTCTTTGGAAGGTTAAATTCAGAAAGGGGTGGTGGCGCAGCTTGTTGCCCGTCTACCTTCTTTTTTGATTTAACTTGACAAGTTTTTTTGGTGATCTAATGATATATTAAATAATTTGTTTTAAACTATGTTTTACCATTATTCACCACTATTAACAATATTTAACCTACAATGACTATATTTGGCCTTCTAAATTGAACATCATGTTCCTAAGTAAACAATTATGTTCTTATCAATGCCCAAAACTAACAAGTAATGAACCTATATGATTATCTATTACATTAATCGACCAAAATTGGTTGTAGTTGACCACAGATAACTCTAATGGATCATCAATGGCCTAATGATTGGCCTTTAATGATGATAAATGAGCATCTGTGATCCTAGTTCACCGTCATTAGGCCTAATTGATCTCAAATATCATCAATGTCCCTAACTAAACATCATTGGTCTTAATTGAACATCAATGCCCAAATTTTGGTCTCTAAGAGCATACGATGTGGGGTTTTGAAATTGGCGTGAACCCCCCCCCCCCTCCACACCACCCCGCAGGGTGGTGTGGAGCAAAGAGCGTCGAGATCTTCAATGACGTGAAGGAGGGGGGAAGAAAGGTGGTGAGGTGGTGGCGAGTTATTGGTTGTTGTTTGGCTGGATTTTAATTGTTTAATTTTTTTTTTAAAAATGCCCTCTTTCAATCCCCTTTCACACTGTGCTTGTTTTAAAACGTCTATTGCTGGTATAGCTGCCACATGTCGCTTCATGCTCATTTTTTAAACTCCGCCACACCGAATAGTCTCTGGTAGTTTAGTCTCTAATAGTCACTTCTTTTATAGTCGTCGACCTCTTTAACTAAAGACATGTCAACCTGAACATAACCTATTTTTTAAACAGGTTGTTAACCCAAAATCTTGATTATTTTCATGTTTTGCTCATTAAGGTAAATGATGTTCTATTAAGATAAATGATTGTTAACTATGGTTAATGTTAAATAGAGATTAATTTGGGTTATTGATTGTTACATTTAGTCAAATCATGATCGCCCATGTTTAATTATGATTAGGGGTGCAAACTAGTCGAGCCGAGTCCGAGGTTGGGCTCGACTAGATTCGAGGTTTTTTTTTTAAGCTCGAGCTTGACTCGCTTATTATTTATTAATTTATTTATATTAATTATAATAATTTTAATTTTACATGTAATTTAGTTGTTTTTTTATTTCGTAAATAGTAATTATTATTATATAAATACATATTTAATATATTGATTAAAAATGATATAAATAATGGGCGTGTTTAGGCTTGACAGCCGACTCGAGCTCGAAGCGAAGCTCAGGCTTGGGCTCGCTTACTAAACGAGCTTGTTTTTAGGCTCAGACTTGAGCTCGTTTAAGTTCGACTCGTTTTGAATCGAGCTCAAGTAGCTCGCGAGTAGCTCAACTCGTTTGCACCCTGATATATGATGAATGATGTTCTTTAACTATAAACGATATTGATGGTAATTTTAATATGAACAACTTACCCTCTATCTTCCAGTTTCAAGGATTCATAATTAATCTTACCATTTACTGTATTATAAAAATATTGTTTAAATATAAAATATCACCAATAATATATTAGTAGTTTTTTAACTATCTACAAATCAAAAGTTTCTATGTTTTTTTTTTCCTATTTTATTGAATTACCCAAACTTTTTATAAGAGGGGGAATATTATCCATAAAGTATATCTCTATAACTAATATTTTATATTTTTAGCAGTAATATGAATTTTGAAGATATTTTATAAAAAAATACATTTATTTGCTTTTTTACCTCTAAGAGGAGGAATAATATGGTTTAAGATGACAATAAGAGATGACACGCGTATATTGACGGTGTCTTGTTTTTCTTTTATGACACTAAAACAATGACACATAAAAATGTGTGTCATAAATTTATCAGATTTTATAAACCATGACATTTTTTTATGACACACACATATTGATGGTGTCTTATTTTTCATTTACGACACTAAAACAATGACACACAAAAATGTGCGTCATAAATTTATGGTATTTAGTAAACCATGACATTTTTTTTAGAGAAAAATGCCCGGATAGTCCCTGTGGTTTCACCTTTTTTCAGCTATAGTCCTTATCTTTCTAAAACTACTTGAATAGTCCCTGTGGTTTTCCGTTTTGTTCTCGGATAGTCCCTGGGTCTAACTTCAGTTACTTTTCTCTGTTAAGTGGGTGTTAAGAGGGTGTGAAATGACCAATTTACCCTTTTTTTAAAGGCCAAACCATAGGGACTATCCGGGCATTAGAAACCCTAATCACAAAACAAAACTCTCTTCATTTGAAACCCTAATCTCAAAACCCGCACACTATAGATCCCCCTGCTCCCTCTCTCTCCGAACTCCGATCACCGGAGGTGATCTCCGGCCGGTTTTACCGGCGTCTCCTCGTTCTCCGACCAATCACCTCCCCCACCTCCACCCTCCTCTTCCGACGAGACCCTCACACCACACACCACTTGAGCCAGTTTCCTCCTCACATTATCATCCAAAACGACGTCGTCTGAACCAAACCCTAAATCAACAAAACCTGAACCTGAACCAGCACTATTCAAATCAAAATTAACATAATCCTCCCACTGATCAATCGATCGCTTATCAAACGCACGCCGAATCACTCCCTGCACATGATCATAATAATATTTAGAAACCCTAGGTTGATCGGTGACATCATCGTCGGAATAATGGTTGAAGATGTCGTCTTCTTCTTCTTCGTCTGAAACCCTAGAGAATGGATCGTCTTGAACGGTGTCGTCTAGGATGTCGATGCGGTCGTCGTCGGAGGTACGGTCTTCGGGATCGGAGTCTTCGAGGAGAGGGTTGGAGGTGAGGTCGGAGTGGTGGTGGTGGGGGTGTGGTGGTTGGTGGGAGGTGAGGCGGATGTAGAGGATGGAGACGGAGAGGAGGAGGAGGAGGGCGGCGGTTAAGGCGCAGAGGTGGGTGGCGTAGTGGGGGCGACGCCGGGATCGGAGCATTTTTGGGTTAGACGGTGGTGGACCGGTGTAGCATTGTCTGAAAGTTGGGGATTTCTGTTAAATTTCGTTATCCTAAGTGTATTTTGTGTAAGATGAATATTATGCACTTAGTTTTACTTTTCTGGTTTTCTAAAGATGTCATAAATTATTATTTGTTATGTTTACTGTGTTTATTTTGTTAATTAAATTCTTTATTATTTTTTTATAGAGAAAAATGCCCGGATAGTCCCTGTGGTTTGACCTTTTAAGGAAAGGATATTTTTGTCATTTCACATCATTTTAACAGAGAAAAGTAACTGAAGTTAGACCCAGGGACTATCCGAGAACAAAACGGAAAACCACAGGGACTATTCAAGTAGTTTTAGAAAGATAGGGACTATAGCTGAAAAAAGGTGAAACCACAGGGACTATCCGGGCATTTTTCTCTTTTTTTTATGACACACTTTTGTATGTCATAAGATGAGTGTGTGTCATTGTTTGCGTGTCAAGAAAGGTGACTTTTCTAGTAGTGACATGTGATCTCCACAAGGCGAGGGTCATCACACTAGTTACAATTAAGTAAAGAAGTTTATAATATTTTAATATTTCAAAAAGGTTAGAAAAATATTGTAGCTCAAATAAATATGTATCGAAATTCCAAGGACTTTTTACTAGGTTTGCACTTAAATAAAATAAAAGGGCCAATATATATTCCCTATTACAAAATTTCCTCAATTACGATATGTATCAATACTAATGGATACTAAGAATAAACATTAAACAAAATATCATATCATATGATAATAGTGATGACGGGTGAAAATTCGTAAAACTAGTCCCTTTGTTCATAGTTTTTTATATCAGAACCTGTTACTAGAACACTCGCGTTGTATTTAGACTTGGTCCTTTGAATCGCTTGATTCCGATTCGTTTGATTCATCACTCTCTTCTACTTTTTGATCATTATTATCTTCACTTTTTTCACCAACTGCTTCCACCTTACATTTGTTCATGGCATCCTCCACACTTTTAAGCCTTGCTTCTTCCTTTGCAACTTCTAGCGATTTGATCAACTTGTTCAAGCAAACCTCAACACCCTCTTCATCCGACTTCGGCATCAAACTCTCGGCCACATCAGCTGGAGTCATATTCGTCTCCCCCAAAAGTCGACCGATGGTTGGGAACAACTCATGCGTTTCAACATCCAAATAGTTCTTCGCGAGAACCTTAAACGTTTCAAAACAACAATACGACATCTCAATATGTTTATCCATCCGTCCTCTCCTAATGAGAGCAAGGTCAAGCTTTTCTATGTGGTTTGTCGTGAACACGACCAATCTCTCGCTGCCACAAGCCGACCATAGCCCATCAATGAAGTTGAGGAGCCCGGACAAAGTCACCTCGCTCTCCTTATCCTTTTTCTTCGCCATTTTCTCCATTTCCTTAATTGGATCCTTCTTATCGTCTTTATCATCTTCATGTTTCTCCTTTCTCTTACCGGTGAGATCAAGTGAACAATCGATATCCTCGATCACAATAATGGACTTGCAAGATGTCTCGATGAGCAGCTTCCTCAAATCCGTGTTATCTTTCACCGACGCCAGTTCAAGATCATAGATATCGTATTTCAGAAGGTTAGCCATGGCCGCGATCATGCTAGACTTCCCGGTTCCCGGTGGACCATATAGAAGATATCCTCGTTTCCACGACTTGCCCACCTTGAAAGAATTAAGAACACAAAACGAAACGATATTGGTGAATAATATTTTTGGTATAAAAACTAACGAAACGTGTTATGACTATAATTTTTGGTTTTTTTTTTCACTTGCTATAACGAGTGCACCAAAATCGATCAAATTCCCACTAATTGCAGCGCGCGAGCACAATTACACTAGTTTAAAGACAAATGTTAAATAAATTAATAATAACTCTAATAGATAATAAACTCAGTTAAGTTATCGTACCTTTTTGTAGTAGTCTTTGGACTTGCTGAAGGTCAACAGATCGTTCAAAATCTCATCCTTCTTCTTTGGATCCATCGCAAGCGTATCAAAGGTAGACGGGTGCTCGAATATGATGTGGCTCCAAGTCTTCTGATGGTAACTACGATAGTCATCACTCTTGTTGTTCGTATAAAGCTTTCGTTGTCTGGTCCTTAAAGCAATATCGTTACCTTCATCGAGCACATGTTTAATGTAAACGTTTGTGACGAAATCTCGGTGTTTTCTATGGCAAGTGAGCCTATAGAACCGCTTCTCGCTATCATTACGATACGAAAAGACGGGCTGCTGTGGTGGAATGGTTTTGCTTGAAGTCCACCAGAACTTGACACCATTGAACTCATCAAAGACTTCTTCATAATCATCCATACTTAGCACAACCGATTGACAGTTTTTGACGACGTTGGCTCTGAGACGTTTGGCTCGGGTTGATGAGTTGGCGCTGAGGTAGCGTTCGATGGCAGCGTACGCTTTGCTCCGCCCAAAGGATTCAGCTGTGTTGTATTCATGAAAACTGATCTGGATATAAGGGTAAAAGTACCCAATGAGCTTGTGAATATACTTTTCAATATGCCCATAGAACTGATCAATAAACCATTGAGGTAACATTGCCCGTATGAACATGCCTGCCCCAATCAGCTGCCCTAACTGACCCATAAACCACATCATTGTTGTGTTCTTGGTAGATTACTTTCTGCAAGGGTTCATACACATATATTATTTATCAATGGATGATAATTGTATTAATTGCTGGCTTTAATTAAAAAACTTTTTTGTATCAATGAAGATATGTTAGAATATTTGCTTTAATTATCCATGATAATGTAAGATCTCAAACAGCACTGACATGTGAATACATAACCTAAATGTCTTTGAATTTTTTTTTTATTATTTTTTTTTGCGTTTCATATAGAAGCTGTAATAAACAATCCCCCAATCTTCTTTTACGAATAATCACAAAAATTATATGAGGAAAAAAACCTGACCCCACTAAACAAAGCCCATATGATCCAATTAAAACCCCAATGTCTTTATTTACCCAATAACCCATTACTCAAATCCCCAACAAATTATGACAACCTGAAAATTATTTAACTTGTTTCGAGATTTAATTCCGATCATTGTTTAATGAGGTTTCTTGAGTTATTCAAATCATGAGGACACTATCGGTTGTGAAACATGATTTAATTCAGATAACTAAAAATAAAATCCATTACATATACAAACATATATATCTCAGTAATAATGTAACGCCTATTTAACATATAGTTCATGATAACAATCAAAAACTGTAACGCCTATTTAACATACATGATACATCTTCATTACATATACAACCATATATATCTCATTATAGTTACCTATAAATACTGTAACGCCTATTTAACAAACTAAATTCATGATAACACTCAATTTCTTGTACCTAACAAGTAGTGAGTTATGGGCTAAAATAGTTTAACGATCGAGTTATCATGTGAGAATAGCATGTATGAAGGGAACACGACGTTTACCTGGTACAACGGTTCGCTTGCGTTTCGAACTTGGTGTGATGTCGCAGGTTGCCGAGAAGCAGGTTGGTTTCGGTGGTTGAAAATAATGGTGGGAGCGTAAGGGTGGTGAATGGTTTGGAACGAAGGTGTACGTATATTTATAGAGATAAAATTGGTTTATTTTAGGGAAGAAGATCAATATGTTAGAAGATAAATATATGTTAGGATATTTTTGTTAATTATACATACATGTTTTATGTTAATTAATATACCGTAGTGCAAAAGCAATTGAAGCGACCTAGAATTTAGTTGAGGCGGTTTGCGTAACTAACCTTTCAAAAAACTAGTAAAAAACAATGGAAATTGTATACGCTTACTACGGTAATAGCCATCTCTATTTTTTTATTTTTTCTTTTGTGACTTTTTTTTTTATATTTATCCTATATCTTTCAACATTGATTACTACAATCCCTCAACTTTTTAAACACTTTGTAATCGAGTTTTACCCTGAATTATGTTTCGACAAATTTTTTCTTTTTTGTGAAATCAGTCGGGTTCAAATATAATTTTGTTCCGTACCATTCTTTGACCTAATAAAACATTATAAACTAAAACAAGCCATTTTAATTAGACGGTATAATTTTAAATTACTTTACTTTTCAACGTCACCACAACGCGTTGTACCATTCTTTAACTTAATAAAACTTTATATATTCTTATGAGCTTTTTTTTTATGTACGTGTCAGTATAGATATAGGTTGGTTAAGGTCAAATATAATACGTTTTTGTAGTTCTACATTTTAAAGTAAACTTTGTTCAGAAACAGGTCGGGTCAAATATAATACGTTTTCATTAGACGGTATAAATTTGAATGATTTTACGTTTAAACGCCGCCGCAACGCGCGACAGTAACTTCAAGTGGGCCAACTTTTTTTTGCCTTTTAGTGTTTTTAATCTTTACCCTTCAAAATTTAGTATTGACACTTACAACCCCTCAACTTTATAATCACTTTTCGCGTGCTTATTTATATGTTTTTGTCGATATAAATTCAAGTTTATTACGTTTCTTTGAAAATTGATAGGCACGGATATAATATGTTTTTTTTTACATTTTCAGTTCATCTACGTTTTGGAAAAAAAATTATTCTATAACAAGTGGGTTCAAATATAATACGTTTTCATTAGACTGTATAAATTTGAGTTATTTTACGTTTCGACGCCACCGCAATGTGCGATACCATTTTTAACTTAAAAACATAATCCTGTACTATTTTTTATGTACGTGTCAGTATAAGTTCAAATTGGTGTCTAATGTAAATATTTTTCGCAAATAAGTCGAGTTAAATATAATACATTTTCGTTCTTATTTTTATGTACATCTTCAATTTATATAGGTTTTAATGTAACTTTTGTTCAAAAACGATTCAGGTCTTTACGGTACAAATTCAAGTTACTTTACATTTAGACCCGCTGCAACGCGCAGGGAAATTTGCTAATTGTATATAGTTACAATTTGAAGTTGCATATACAACAACAACAACAATAATAATAATAATAATAATAATTTATTTAACCTTTTAATTTTATATAATAATTTGATCAGAATTTGCTATATAGTAGCAATAATAATATTTTTTAACTTTTTCAATTCATATAATTTGCTTTATGCCTGAGTTCCCAATTTGCAAACCACCTCAATCACATATTGCTTCTTCATAATGGAAATTTCTACATTAAATCTATATTCTATATAAATGTATTTTTCCACAAAATAACCTTACTTAATTTTCTTTTATATATAAATACAAATATTAACTATTCTAAATTAAGTTGGTATTATTAAGTTGAATGTGTAACGCCCCAAAATTCGAATGCATATATTCGCCCTGTGTTTCCACATTATATGACACAAAATAAAATAACTAGGCTATTTAACCTAGTTAAAATACTTGGTAAAACAAGTAATGAATGAGTTTGATGGCAATTGTGATTGTGTGACAAACTAGAGGGACTAAACTTGAATAAGTGGAAAGATTTATTATTAAAACACAAAATTAAAACACAAACACATACATATCAGATGTATGTGTCGACTAGAGCTAGAGGAGAAAAAGGAAAACCCTTGTTGCTACAAAATCAATCAAATTGAAAGGGAATTGAAGCTCGATTGTATGCATGGATTAAGATTTATGACCAACTAAGTGTTCTCATCACTAAGTAAGTCGAATTTCATGTTTTGGTGATTTTGATGAAGTGGGTTATGGGTAATCCGTGAATGTTTAATGAAATTGAGCATGAATACTAGATAATATCAACATGTGAAGTTTGTATTATGCTTAATTTTGATTGTATTGATGAGTTGGGATAAAACCCACTTAGAATTTGTAGGAAGATGAAGTTTAGTGAAGATTTATGATGAATTGTGTAATGTTGATGTTAGAGTAGTGTTATAGAAAGTAGTTAGATGGATAATTTGATATAAAACATATGATGCTTGGTTATGATAATGATTTGTGAAAGATTATGTTAATTCATGGATGAACTAGGAAGAATGTGCTTTAATTACTTGTACAATGTGCACTAAATGGTGTACGCACACCAAGTGTATGATGAAATGTCTAAGTGAAGTTAAGATATGAGATTGTATGAAATGGCTTGATATATATGAATGAGATGAGGTAATGATGTAATTAGTAGTATACTAACTTGAAGAATGTGCTTTAGATGGAACTTATACAAGAATTCGGGTTGAATGTATGTCTTGGTCAAGACTATGCATTAAGGACTTGTACGGTGCGTTTAATATCACTAGGTGATCATGTGATTGTAAGCATATTTGCATCGTGAGTAAGAAATGTATATAGTGTCATTGATATAGCATAAATGATGTTACGGATATATGTGGATAAGTCGGAAGTTCATATGATAAACCTTTGACTTCTAAAAGTCAACTACACATAGGAAGCATAAATTGACTTGTTGTTGTAAAGGTAGGATATTAGAAAGTCGTATGGTACATGTTACATCAATACGTGTTATGTAAGGACTCTAAAAAATGTCCCAATACTACTCGTAAGTGAGAACCCTGACCCCTGAAACCTTACTGTACATGAAAAACCAAGAAATCAGAATTAGTGGGTTTCAGGCGGGCCGCGTAAACCTTAAGGAGAGTTTACGCGGGCCGCGTCAATGTTGGGTTGACCAGATAAGTGTTCCGGATCCACGTGTTGACCAGCTGGCAAGTCTACTCGTGACCAATCAACCCTACGCGTAGAATAGGTGGTTAGGCGGGCCGCGTAAGGTTCGAGCCAAGGTTTACGCGGGCCGCGTGAACCCTAAATTTCAACTATAAATAGCTTGTCTCAGGAGCTTTCATTCTGTGTCGACGAAAACTTTCAAAAACGAAGTTAGACTGCTCTGAAGTTGAAATTTACAATTTCAATTAGTATGTACTGCTACGATACAGGGTATTAACTCAATCGCTGCTACGATTTAATGTCTGATCAATTGAAACTATCCAATGGATGTTTAAGTGCTGCCCACATTAGGGTTATGCTTTGTCATTCGTCGTGAATTCGATGGATGTTTAAGTATCGCACTTTCTCATTCGTTGTGAGGGTTTAATCTCGTGAGTTATCGTAAATGCTGTATTAGTTACTGACCTAGTTCGTGTGCATGTTGTTTAAATTTAGGTTAAAAGGCTAATCAGTAGGCTAAACTCTGCCCGTATAAATCTGCAATGTGAGTCATTCTCTTTTTATCAACTGTTTTACAATACCTCAAATTATTTTCAATTGTTATAATTACAGGGAGTAAGTCGTGGTTATCTTAATCACTGGCTAGTGGGGTATTGTGCACATTACTAATTTTCACTGGTTAGGCTAATATATCCTAACAGTAATTGTCACTACTTGGGTGACAGGACCCAATAGTGATATGACCATCGTCACGCAATGTGACACAGCGCCAGATAAAAATAAGATAGAAGCCATTGTAATCGCTCTTATGCTGTAATTGATAACTATGTGTCATTTTATCAAATTGAGTGACTCGCCAGCATTTCCCCGCTGATAAAATATTTTTAAAACATGTTTGACGGGTGGTCCATAGGACAACCCTTTATGATGTTAAAAGACAAGTTTAACCCTCATTTAATTGTGTAATTATCTTGAATTAGATAACTACGGTTGCTTATGTTTCAGGTGCGGTTCGGGAGCTTAAAGTGGATAAAACGCAACTTTGGACGGTTTGGAGATGAACGGGTCGCGCGTGGAAGGAACAACGGAACAAAACATACAAGTCAGGGCTCCACCGTAAATTACGGTGGCCACCGTAATTTACGGTGGCCCTGAAAAGTGCACAAATCCCTACCGTAACACAGGCTATTCATACCGTAACAAAACTTGGTCCACCGTAACTTACGGTGATACCGTAATTTACGGTGGACATGGCGAGGAAATCCGTAACTGCCCTATTAAACGGTTTTGAAGGTGTCTTTTCAGATTATCTCATCATTGGACAGTTTCTTGGCAACTAGGGGGCGATTTTGGCTGATTGTACTTGGTTTCAAACAATTTCTAACATTCGGTTTATGTTTTTGATTGGTATGAACACTAAACTTGTTGTTATGATGATTCACCAAGCTATGTTTGGCTAAACTCTCGGTGATCATCTTAGGTGAAAGTTTCTCTTGAACTTTTGTGTGCTTATTTCTGAATTTCTAGAATGATAACATTGTGTTGCTTTGATTATCATGGTGTATGAGTAATTGATTGTAATTTGTTAATTGATAGTGCAATTTCTAGTCTCAATCGTACGTTCTTGGTGCCGTTGGCAATCGAGATATCACGGAAAGGGTTAGGGTTGGTTATTGATTAATTGATCATCGGGAAACAACCTCGCGTTCATATAATCCGAGTACTTTGTTCCCTTTTTATCACTTCGATTATTTATGCACGAGTTATGTCTATGTAACTCTTTCTAGTTGGAATTTCACACAATTGTTAAAAGAAACTGAATCTTAAGATGGTCATTATTCTCTTAATCTATTAAACATCTAATTTTGATTTGCAATTAGTTAGTAATTTAGTTTTCTAAAACAACAATCCAAATCATTGATCTTTATTTTCTGCAAATTAAGTTAATTGTAGTTTAATCGCAAAGCTATAAAATCAACGCACTTTCCACATACTCCCTGAGTTCGATACCCATTTGCCACTATCTATAGTTGTTATTGGGATTAAATTTACGTGACCACGACATCACGTCAATGTTTCAGGTGACCTGCTGTAAATCAAGGAAACGTGCTATGGAGCACTAACAAGCTTGAAGAGGTGGCTCAGTTAAAATGAATAAACATGTTTTAATAAATCAGGGAATTTCTTAGTTAAATTCCTCTGTTGTAAATTATGGGATTTATCCCAATTTATGGAATAAAATAATTGGGCATTTTGAGTTTTAAAAAGATCCTGTTAAAAATCTTCCGCTGTCGCATCATAGATACCACGGGTTCCTGTCCCGCGGCTCCTGACCGGGTTTAACCGGGGCTGGGGCCGTGACAGGAAAATGTGGTATCAGAGCTACTGATCGAGCCATTGATTCAAAGCCTATTAAGTATTTCAAAATACTTAAATTTCCTAATTTCCATTCTATGATTATGTGATTATATTTTGATTATCTGTTAATTTACAAAATGGGTAAGCAAAGAATTTCAGATATCTATCTTAAACTAGATAATTCCTCGAAAGATAAGGGAAGTACATCCCAATCAAATTCCTCAAGATACTCCGTAGATACTGAGGAAGGAATATTTGTTCGAAAGACACAATATGAGGAACCACTTTCTCCTAAGAAAAGAAGTTTTATTATTAGAAAAAGTCGGGAGAAAAGAAAGAAGTCACAACCAAAAGAAGTGAGGGTTAATCAGGAAACCCAGGAACTAGGCAATAACCCACCATGGGAAGATAAATTAGATGAAAAATGGGCAGATCTATATATGCTAGCCACTGTAGCAGTAAATTCAAATCTTTAAAATATCATGACTCAGTTTTACCACCCTTATCACCTACAAGCCAGAAACTTTACCCAGTAAATAAATAAATTACAATAAACCCTAGTATGTTTTAATTTTCAGTTATCCTTTGTATTAAATTAGTCACACGGTATGCAATAATACTTGAAGGTTATCTGTGAAATTTTGTTATAAAATTTTAACTTAATATTTTTACATATATGCTAAACAGCATGAATGAATTATCTGGAGCCCTAGAGAATCTCAATCTCTATCCTGTGAACATAGAAGTTTCCAATGATTTTACTGGTTACTTTGCTGATATGGAAAAACCTATAGAATTTCAAGCTCCACCTCTGGAGAAAGCAAAACCTAAGAAAAGAAGAAGACTTGTAGGCTGGAGACGGGTACGCAGAAGGAAACCAGCAACTAGGAGAATTCCTAAGATAGAGAATCCCATGGATAAAGGAAAAGGGATAGAGATTGAGGAAGATTCAAGGCAAGCAGGGATGGAAATTGGAGAAAGTTCTAAGCAAGAGATTGGAGAAAGCTCCAAGCAAATCAAAGAAATGACATTGCAAGAAGAGCTAGATTTCATACTAGCAAGCTGTGATACCATTAGGCTTATCAATAACAACCTTTACCCTTATCCTGCTGAAACTCAAATCCCAATAAACCTAGAACCAGCCATTCCAGACCCTCTGGTCCACACCCAACCTCTAGGATAAATGGATGAGTAGTGGACTAACGACTGGCAGTTTCAAAACCTCCTCAGCAGCCCCTATACCTTTTTCCCTCAATTCGATCCAGAACCTATACCAAACCCACCAATGAGTAATGAAAACTTAGCTGAACTCCGCCATTTCGGCGAGGAGTTGATGGATGCAGGGAATAGGATCCGGGAGATAGGAGGACAAATCTCCTGGAAATATGATGAGAGGGAACATCGCTTTTAATATGCTAGTTGACGAGGGAAAAAGGGGATTGTGAAACTATGTTTGTATAATAGTAAATAAAAATCAGTATGTGTAATAAAATAAACAATAAAACGGTTGTAAGATAACAGTGTGTATAGATGCATAATATAATATATAAATGGGAGTTAAGAAATCGATAACTTTTGACTATATGTGTTAATATAATTATGTGTAATTGTTTGTTATGTTTAATTATTATTAAAATTAAATACTAATCATTTATATAAAATTTATTACCAGATGGCAAACGATGGTAATGAACAAGTTAACGAGGGTAATCAATCCGAGCACAACAATGAGGATCAATTTCTAAATAGGCAAGATATCGAAAATATCGTTGCTCAAGGAATAGCCAATGCTATTCCAGCAATCCTTGCTGCTGCTCGAAATCCAATCGAACCTCAACAAATTGTTCCTAGTAAACGAACTCAGGAAGATAATTTCAGTAATAGTGTAAATGGAGGCAGCAATCATATTAATAACAAAAACAATGGGATGCAAGCTCCGCTCCTTAAGAAAATGAAAGCTGCAACACCTGGTTACACTTAGAAGGAATTTCTTGCCTGTAAACCGGCTGAATTTGCAGGCAACGAAGGAGCAACTGCTGCACTGCGTTGGTTAGAGAAAACCGAAGCAGTAATTACAATAAGTAAATGTGCCGAGAACGATAAAGTCGTGTACGCGTCACATCTTTTCAAAGAAGGGGCGCTAGAATGGTGGAATACAGTACTTCAAGCCAAAGGAAGAAATGTGGCCTATGCCATGAATTGGGAAGAATTTTAAAATCTAATGGAAAGAAATTTCTGTCCCGAATATGAGAAAGAGCAAATGGCGAATAAATTCCTAAACCATCGGATGATGGATGTAGACTATCGAGGGTATACTTCGACATTCTTCGAATATGCGAGAGTAGTACCTACCCTGGCTTCGCCAGAGCTTGTGCTTATTTCCCGTTGTATTTGGGGATTAATTGGCGAAATCCGTGATATTGTCAAAGCTGCGAGACCACGCACTATTGATGATGCTGTGGAATTAGCTAACACCCTAACTGACGGACTGGTACGTACACGAGAAGAAACCAGGAAAAAGGAAGTAGCCCAAAAGATTACCCAAGGATTCCGTATGGGTAACCGTAACAATTTCAAAAGAAGGGGGACTGGGCAATCTTCCACTGGTCCATTTTGCAATTCTTATAAAAGAAAGCATTCTGGAAGATGCAAAGGATATTGCAATTTTTGCAAAATTCCGGGGCATCAAGAGGAAGATTGCAGGAAGAAGAAATTCACAGTTTATTACAACTGTGGAGAAGCTGGACATATTAGGCCAGACTGCCCTAAATTAGTCAAACCAGCTGACAACAAAGCTAAACCTGCAGAAGGAACTACCAAGAAGAACGTAAGAGCATTCCAACTGACTACTCAGGAAGCAGAGCTAATCCCGGATGTGATAGCTGGTACGTTCCTAGTTCACAACGTTTATGCAAAAGTATTATTTGACTCTGGTGCAAACCAAAGTTTTATAAATACTTCATTCTACCAAGCTCTTAATTTACCCTTAACCAACCTTAGGCAGATTTTTACAGTCGAAACGGCAGACGGAAATTCTTTTGATATAAATAAGGTTTTGCAAGAAGGAAAGATAGAACTTTTAGGCCATAAATTTTCTGCAAACCTGTTACCTATGAAATTAGCCGAATTCGATGTGGTGTTAGGAATGGATTGGTTAGTAACCAACCATGCTCGAATTCTTTGTGATAAGAATTCCATAGAAATTCATGCAACCACCGGAGAAGTAATTTTGATTACAGGAGATAAGCCAAGGAAACCAATAAAGTTCATTTCAGTAATGAAAATTGCTAATTATGAACGAAAGCAAGGATTAGTGTATATGATTTCAGTAATCATTAGCACTAAGGGTAAGGAACTTAAGGAAATTCCGGTAGTATCAGAATACTCGGATGTATTCCCAGAAGAACTACCAGGATTACCACCAAATCGAGAGGTAGAATTTAGAATTCATCTAATTCCTAGAACTACACCGATAGCCAAGGCACCTTATCAGTTAGCACCCACTGAAATGCTAGAATTGAAAAAGCAATTAGATGAATTACTTAGCAAAGGATTTATACAACCTAGTTCATCCCCGTGGGGAGCACCAGTGTTGTTTGTAAAGAAGAAAGATGGTTCAATGCGAATGTGTATCGATTATAGAGAATTGAATAAGGTTACTATTAAGAATCGATGCCCATTACCTAGGATTGATGATATCTTTGATCAACTCCAGGGAGCTAGATACTTTTCTAAGATAGATTTACGCTCCGGATATCATCAATTAAAGGTACAAGAAGAAGACATACCTAAAACTGCTTTCAGAACTAGGTATGGTCATTATGAGTTTACAGTCATTCCCTTCGGATTAACAAATGCACCTGCAGCATTTATGGACATGATGAATATGATCTGTAAACCGTACTTGGATAAATTTGTAATTGTCTTTATTGACGATATACTTATTTATTCCAAAAGTCAGAACGAGCATTGTCAGAACTTGCATGCACTCTTAACTTTGTTAAGAAAGGAGAAGTTGTACGCCAAATTCTCGAAGTGTGAATTTTGGCTACAAGAAGTGCAATTCTTAGGACATATGGTAAATCATGAAGGCATTCACGTAGATCCTGCTAAGATAGAAGCAATCACCAAATGGAAGGTTCCGCAATCAGCAATGGAAATTAGAAGTTTTATAGGTTTAGCTGGATATTATAGACGGCTTATTAAGGATTTTTCTAAAATAGTTGTACCATTAACTAAGCTAACCTGTAAAGCAGTTAAGTTTGAATGGGGATCTAAACAAGAAGAAGCCTTTAGGATTTTGAAGCAAAAGTTAACAAATGCTCCAATTCTAGCTTTACCAGAAGGAACAGAAGATTTTGAAGTATATTGTGATGCTTCAAAGCTAGGATTAGGATGTGTATTAATGCAACGCAAGAAGGTAATTGCGTATGCATCAAGACAATTGAAGAAGCACAAAGAAAACTATACGACTCATGACTTAGAATTAGGAGCCATAATTTTTGCCCTTAAAATTTGGAGACACTATCTGTACGGAAGTAAGTTTACTGTCTATACGGATCATAAGAGTTTAAGGTACATATTTGGGCAAAAAGAGTTAAACATGAAACAAAGGAGATGGATGGAAATACTAAGCGACTATGACTGTGATATTCAGTATCACGAAGGAAAGACAAATGTAGTTGCAGATGCCTTAAGTCGTAAGTATCATGAGAAACAACGAAGGGTTCGTGCTCTTAGATTAAATCTACAGTTAGATTTAATGGAACAATTAAAGAATGTTCAAGAAACAGCAATCAAGGATGATGCTGAAGGAATGAAAGGAAGAATAAAAGAATTAGAACAAGGAAATGATAGAATTTGGAGATTCCATAAGAAAAGAATTTGGGTACCTAAATAAGGAGAATTAAGAAATAAAATTTTGGAGGAAGCCCATAAATCTAGGTATACCATGCATCCTGGTAACAACAAAATGTACCAAGATTTAAGTAATGATTTCTGGTGGATAGGTATGAAAAAGGATATAGCTAGATATGTTTCTAAATGTCTTACTTATTCACAAGTTAAGGCAGAACACCAGAAACCATCAGGTTTACTTCAATAATTAGAAATGCCTGTATGGAAATGGGAACTCATAACAATGGATTTTGTTACTAAGTTACCCAAAACCAGAAAAGGTAATGATGCGATTTGGGTAATTGTGGATCGATTAACCAAATCAGCTCATTTTCTACCCATGAAAGAAACCTTTAGCATGGAAAGGTTAGCCACGTTGTATGTAGATGAAGTAGTATCTTTACATGGAGTTCCACTCTCCATTGTATCAGATAGAGATAGTCGTTTCACTTCTCATTTTTGGAAAAGTTTCCAGGAAGCAATGGGAACCCGACTAAAATTAAGCACTGCATATCATCCTCAAACAGATGGACAAAGTGAAAGAACAATCCAAACTCTAGAGGACATGCTTAGGGCATGTGTGATAGATTTTCGTGGAAATTGGGACAACCATTTACCCTTAATTGAATTATCCTATAACAATAGTTATCATTCAAGTATTGAAGCTGCCCCATTCGAAGCACTGTATGGACGAAAGTGCAGAACTCCAGTTTGTTGGGCAGAAATAGGAGAAAGTCAATTATCAGGACCAGAGATTGTGCAAGAAACTACTGACAAGATCACTCAAGTCAAGAAAAGACTAAAGACAGCTCGAGATCGCCAGAAAAGTTATGCAAATAATCGGCGCAAGACACTTGAATTTCAAATTGGAGACAAAGTACTATTAAAAGTATCTCCTTGGAAAGGAATCGTTCGGTTCGGTAAGAAAGGAAAGCTAAGTCCCAGATACGTAGGACCATTCCCAGTATCCAACGTATAGGACCAGTTGCTTATCGTTTACAACTACCAGAAGAACTAGCTGTAGTACATGATGTGTTTCATGTATCCAACCTCAATAAATGTCTATCTGACGAATCTTTGGTAATACCTATCCAAGATATAGAGGTAAATGAGAAATTGAAGTTTGTTGAAAAACCACTTCAAATCGAAGATCGAAGTTTCTCAAACACAAAAGATTGGTGCTAGTCAAAGTCAAGTGGGATTCAAAGAGATGACCTGAACACACTTGGGAGCTAGAATCGGAAATGAAGCGAAAGTATCCTCACTTATTCCAATGTATCTCGAGGACGAGATTTTAAATAAGGTGGGGAGGATGTAAGGACTCTCAAAAATGTCACAATACTACTCGTAAGTGAGAACCCTGACCCCTGAAACCTTACTGTACATGAAAAACCAAGAAATCAGAATTAGTGGGTTTCAGGCGGGCCGCGTAAACCTTAAGGAAAGTTTACGCGGGCCGCGTCAATGTTGGGTTGACCAGATAAGTGTTCCAGATCCACGTGTTGACCAGCTGGCAAGTCTACTCGTGAGCAATCAACCCTACGCGTAGAATAGGTGATTAGGCGGGTCGCGTAAGGTTCGAGCCAAGGTTTACGCGGGCCACGTGAATTCTAAATTTCAACTATAAATAGCTTGTCTCAGGAGCTTTCATTCTGTGTCGACGAAAACTTTCAAAAACGAAGTTAGACTGCTCTGAAGTTGAAATTTACAATTTCAATTAGTGGGGTACTGCTACGATACAGGGTATTAACTCAATCGTTGCTACGATTTAATGTCCGATCGATTGAAACTATCCAATGGATGTTTAAGTGCTGCCCACATTAGGGTTATGCGTTGTCATTCGTCGTGAATTCAATGGATGTTTAAGTATCTCACTTTGTCATTCGTTGTGAGGGTTTAATCTCGTGAGTTATCGTAAATGATGTATTAGTTACTGACCTAGTTCGTGTGCATGTTGTTTAAATTTAGGCTAAAAGGCTAACCAGTAGGCTAAACTCTGCCCGTATAAATCTGCAATGTGAGTCATTCTCTTTTTATCAACTGTTTTACAATACCTCAAATTATTTTCAATTGTTATAATTACAGGGAGTAAGTTGATGTGTGTAAAATGCAACATATAAATTACATCAAATGAGGCATAAAACTAACCCTTTTTAAGTACTAATATTGGAAAAAGAGTGTTTTTGTCTTCCTTTTGTATTTTCAGGATTAAATGAGCTCAAAAACGCAAAAGAAGCAAAAAGACAGCAAAATCCAACATAAATACAAGGAAAGGAACATTAGTGGACTGCCCGACCCCTAAACGGCACCTTCCAAAGCAAAAAGGAGAAGACAGAAGGCTGAACACGCCCCGTGCTCAGCCAGCACGGGGCTGTGCCCAAGAAGCAGCAGAAAAGACAAATCTATAGAAACTTCTATTGCCCATCACGGGGCCGTGCTCAGCGGACACGGGGGCGTGTCGAAAGTACAGCAGGCGCATTTATTGTAATTGCGAATTACAATTAATGAGGAGAGAGATTGTCAGACGGACACGGGGCCGTGCCCAGCGGACACGGGGCCGTGTCCAGCACTCTGTTCAGCCTAGAAATAGGAGTGCTTGGATTCATTTCATCTCATCCCTTGGCACACCACCTCTCTCACACTTCATCCACCACCCACCACCATCACAACACCATCATCCACCACCATCATCCATTGTACATCGTAGAGTGTGTGAGTCGTCTCGGGATCCAAGATTGATCGTAAGAGTTCTTGACAATCAAGGCCATGATTGCCTAAGTCTCTTACATCACTTGGTGAAGACAAAGTGTCTAGTATAATACTTTTTATTTCTAATCTTTTGCACTTTTTATTTGGTTTTGTATTAATGACTTTAATAACTAGTTACTTATGTTGAAGGTGATCTTTCCTTATCGTTTGTTCGTGGTGTCTTGCCATTATTTTACTGTCTATATAAAATAAAGGATTTTCCCCATTCATATCTCCACGGTCTATATGGAGGTATGTTGGCTACCTGGTAGGGGGTTAAGGGAACGGTTTGGTAAAGGTCTTGCCATTGTTCAGCGTTTAGAGGTCCTGCAATGGACCTGGGTCAAATTTAGTAGGACCTCCTTCAATACTTCACGGTATTGGATGGCGGGGGTCCAAACTCTTTGATCCCCTCATAAGTTAACTACTATTAATACTATAACCCGGCTATTTAGGACTGTATCCCTGCTGACTCAGACTACTTAGCCGAGGGTAACGTCACCGCCAAAAGCGGGGCCTACCACAATACTGCATTAATAACTTAATTCATTATCTTCCAATAATCCACCCTTTTAGGATTGTATCCCTGCTGACTCAAACTACTGGGGTGAGGGTAACGTCACCTTCAAAAGAGGGGCCTACTACAATAACTAAGATAATCTCTTAATTATGTGCAAAAGTGCGGAAATAATCAAAGGTTATACTAGATACGAGTCGGAACCAAGTGATTCATCTTGTCTATCTGTTTTTCTTTTCTTTTTATTTTTCAGCATTTTAGTTAGTTTTTAATTTTCTTAGTTTAAAACATTTTCTAAACTTTTATTTTGGTTAGACGTTGAGGATAAACCGGTACTAAAAGCTCTTGTGTCCTTGGACGACCTCGGTATCTTACCAACGCTATACTACACTCAACGATGGGTGCACTTGCCCATATGTGTGTTTAGTGTTAGTGAAATATCGTGTTTTATAAATTTAAAACTTGGCTAAAATAAGTGTTAAAAAGGGCTTAAAATATACACCTAATATAAGTAACACTTCACACGCATCATAAGTCGTGGTTATCTTAATCACTGGCTAGTGGGGTATTGTGCACATTACTAATTTTCACTGGTTAGGCTAATATATCCTAACAGTAATCATCACTACTTGGGTGACAGGACCCAATAGTGATATGACCATCGTCACGCAATGTGACACGGCGCCAGATAAAAATAAGATAGCAGCTATTGTAATCGCTCTTATGCTGTAATTGATAACTATGTGTCATTTTATCAAATTGAGTGACTCGCCAGCATTTCCCCGTTGATAAAATATTTTTAAAACATGTTTCAGGCGACCTGCTGTAAATCAAGGAAACGTGCAATGGAGCACTAACAAGCTTGAAGATGTGGCTCAGTTAAAATGAATAAACATGTTTTAATAAATCAGGGAATTTCTTAGTTAAATTCCTCTGTTGTAAATTATGGGATTTATCCCAATTTATGGAATAAAATAATTGGGCATTTTGAGTTTTAAAAAGATCCTGTGAAAAATCTTCCACTGTCGCATCATAGATACCACGGGTTCCTGTCCCGCGGCTCCTGACCGGGTTTAACCGGGGCTGGGGCCATGACATGTTATGTGGAATGACGTGGTGAATTATATGAGTTTGAAAGGATGTTAAAGTGGGTATATGTCTTATGCTTGTTATGATTGACTAATGAAAGTCAAATGTGAAATATGCAATTGATATGATATTCAACATGTAAACTTGTGTATGCTAATAAGAATGTGATTTCGATGACATGAAAGTATAGGAATCATGTCGAAATGGAATCAAACATGAAAGGCTAACGGGTCAAGAGGAGGAAAGGAAGCCGACACGAACACGGATGCATAAGGTAAGTGATTCCGATTTCACTTCTTAGCTTGTTTAAATAAGGTAGCATTCTAGATAATTAAGCTTGATGTGAACTCAAGTATGGGTTTGGTGATCTTCGTTAAGTAGATCGAACGGGTAAAATGAGGTCTTGTTGTGATAACGGAATGAAGTATAAGAAATGGCTACGATATTATAACCGGGTAATGGGTAGAATTGCACATAAGTACGCTAACCGGGAACGGGGACGTGGATTAATAGTCAAAAGTCTCGGTTGTGAATGTTGACTAATGGGTAAACAATTTCGTGAATGGAACTTGGGTTAACAAAGTTTGATTTCGTATAATTAAAGAAAATGAATGAGTTTAACGCATACCGGGTATCTGAAGCTTAAGCCCCAAGTACAAAACTCCAGATAATGTAAAAGTATTAAGGTTATAATGTCCATGTAAGATTTGTGTTAAATCAAATGAGTCGTTTGATAAAAGCATGAACGGGTCGAATAATTCGTAAATGAATAATAAGCCGAAAACGTATAAGTTAAGAATTTCCTTAACCCGGATGTTGGATTTCAAGTTCCCATGATAGAATGTTAATTTACAATCATGTAGGAAGAAATAGGAGGTTAAACGGGTAAACGTTTTAAAAGTTATGCAAGTTTTAGTGTGTGCGAACGACGAAAACAACACAGCAGAAAAATGGCAAAACTAGAGGCTGTCGCCGACGCCCTGTGCATTTTCAGTTTTGTCCGACGCCCTATTTTCCTGTCGACGGGGGTTTCTGGCTACGCGAAAAACTAAGAGGCGTCGCCGACGCCCTCCCCATATTTCAAAAGCTGAAATTTGTTATTTAAGTTGATTTATAGATCGTATGCTTTGGTATACAAACCGTGGTCTACGGCGAGCCTCCCAAACCTGATTTTGGGTGTTTCCTAGATGTTTATTGGTTATAAATACAGGCCTAATCCTCGTGTAATTAATGTATGAGTATGATAGATGAATGCAAACAAGTTGAACAAAAATTATGAGTAAATAGTATGTAAGAACTTGTGCAAAATATGTAGATACGCATACGTGTATGTAGGTATGTTTGAATGTATGTACGTATGTAGGCGTGTAAGTATGTATGTAAGTATGTATGCATGCATGATTTAGATACGTTAGAGTATTAACGCTACTAACTATGGGCTTGAGATTGGAATGTAATGCAGGAATGAGAACATCGGATTTTTATGAAATTTAAGCTGAACCCAGAACAAGAGGATACGAGAGGATAGTTGAATGAATCAAAGTTTATATTGTTGAATGTTATACAATTTTTAATTATATGAGAATAATGTCGTATGATGTTATCAATGACTAATAGCTAAGTTGTATGTGATGCCCACAGGTACTACACGGATTTCTTCTACCACTAATGAAGCGAAGCGGACGTAGGTCGAGCCAAGAGCAAGGATTGTACGGAAGATCGGTCACATAGTTAAATTATGTAACGCTTTGAAGTCTTAATTTAAGTACGAATGTTGGGAATTATTTTACAAGACGTTTGACATTTTGTAATTTGAACCTTCATGTAAGTAATGTCGTTACTAAAGAAAGAAATTTTAAAGCTCGTATTTCCGCTACGCCGCTTTTAAGGTAGTACGTGATTAGGGTGGTACAGAATGAGTGTCGATAATGTACTGTTACGTATTGTGACGAATCGAGTTGATACCTTCACAACAATATCAGTGTCACGTCGATTCCGGCCAAACAACGGTATCAGTATTAGAACTATTGGAATCGTATTCATTTTTTCTATTTTTTTATCAATGTAAAATTACGGTGTTTATATCCTTTTGGACATATTACGATTTCATTTTTTGAGTTCTATCTTTCGGTTGCCATACCCAGTGCCAGTGCCGTATGGATACCGTAATGAACCAAACCGATACCAACCGAATGAACCTTAGTGAACAGTGCTTAGAGGTTTTTTTCATCTGTGAACGCTTACCAAATTTCGGATGGAATTTCTTTCAACTTGGGGATGATGTGACAACCCTCAATTTCAGGTTAATACTTTAACCTAACCACAGTCAATTTATACATACATTCATAGCACTGCATTTAACTAGGGTTAGTTAAATAGTCTACATTGGTAATTCGAGGAATTACCAGAACATACTACATTGGTAATTCGGGGAATTACCGAAACACACTACATTGGTAATTCGGGGAATTACCGGAACACACACAAGTTAATTCTCGAATGTTGGCAACTAACACGAATAATTAAAATAAACTGACGGTTTATACGAAACATAACGTTGCATGGAAAATACGTGAATTATATGTTTTAACTTCAAACTGCAAGATTGTATGTGCTTTTGTGTGAAAGTTATACAGTTAAGGGTGTTTATTGTTAATATGGAGATTATAATAAAACAGTACAACCCTAAACACTCCTCATAATCTCATCATACGGCAGTTGAGTTTTCTCTAATCATTTTGGCTACACAACTGTCACACACAATCATCAATCTCTGATCTTTCAATCCATCAAGAATAAACACTAGATTGAATCTAAGGTAAATGTTTATTGTTAAACGTTGATAACCTTGTTCTTTTGATTTAATGCAAAACCCTAGATATCCAAATAACTGATCTGTGATTAGTTAATCATGCTTGAACAAATGTGTGATTGTTTGTTAATGAATGTGTAATTGTTTTGTTAGTTGCTAGAGATGTTATTTATATATTAGAAATGCTAATGTGTTGATTGTTGTGTAGATTTTTTAAGATTAGGGGTTCATCGTACTGTTACATTGGAAAAGCTGCGATATTTGTGTATTTCGTGTTATTGTGCTTTGTAATTTGAGAATAAATTGTTAGTCCGGAGATAGTTGTCAGACTTTGTGAAGTCACAAAGTCCGAGATTATCTTGTTACGAGTTCTAGAATTCATACATACAAAGGTAGTCAAAGTTATGATATATGTTTATGTGCTCCGAGTTTTTACACATGATCCGAATTATATAAGTGTTCTGAGGTTATGAATGACAGCCCGAGTTTATATATGTCCGAGTTCTGTTAGATGGGCCCGATTTTAACATGATGATGATAGTTCCGAGTTTACTTAATGTGTTCCGAGTTTTGTTATGGGACAAAGTTTCCAAGTTTATATGTATAAACCTATGATTTCCGAATTTATTTATAAAATCTATGAGTTTTCGAGTTAGTATATATATTGAATCCAAGTTTTCTTGTGTATACATGGTCTGAGTTATGCATGAATGATCCGAGTTTGTATGATAGTTCCGAATGTATTTAGAGTCTGAAGATGTATGATGATGATAAGTTATTTCGGGTTTCCTTTTGTGAGTCCGGGTCTCAATGGTTCCGAGTTTCTTATATGTTTCCGAGTATATGTGGAATCATGATGGTCCGAATTTATTAAACCAAAGAAAGGGTTCCCGGATTTAAGTGATGGTCCGAGGTTAAGGGGGAGTCAAGGGAGACCGAGATTTTCTTATGTGAGTCTGAGGCTGATGAGTCCGAGTATGTGTGTTACTTGTTCCGAGATTGTTACTTGTTCCGAGTAAACACACATGAATTCCGAGTTTCGTAATACATGACCCGAGTTAGTAGATGTATAATGGCCTGAGTTTGGTGTATATGTTCCGATTATATATGTTGAGTCTGGGTTATATGTATGATTGTTCCGGGTATATATATGTTAAACAATATATCCAAGTGTTTATGAAGATCATGTCATTATGCGATGTCCGTGTTTCTCAGAATCACAACTAATGTCACCAACTAGAGAAACCCATTGTGTGTAAACTATCTGATCACATTGAACACTTGGTTGTTTAGACACTCAAGGTATTGCATAACCCTACATGTATACATAATTACACTTGTTGTACATTGGGTCGCGTGTAATGGACCTAACACTTATTTAACGCGTAGAAGCACGTTAACACATACTGAGCAAACTAAGTTGAGTTCACTACTCTTTCACAAGCATGCGTCCCGGGGGGGGGGGCAAACTATTATTCCTAGGAGGAATACTTTTTAAATGTTGTAGTTTAATTTCGATGTCAGATAATAAACTCAATCTCTATTATTTAAGTCCCTACTTATTACCGAGCTATTTTCCTGGGAGATAATGGGGTATTAGTTGATAGCGCTATTAGGTTTGATAAACCTTACACCGTGCTGGGAGCCGGGCGTGAACTAAGGACCTTAAACATTTGGATCAATGCTGATAGACATTGATGAGGGCCCAACAGACATAATCAGTCATATCGGTACCGAGTTTATTATTTCTTGACATGTCTTTAAAGCTAAATATTTTCATGATTTTCGTTGAACAAAACTGTGAACTCGCCAACTTTATGTTGACGCACTTTTCTGCATTCTTGTAGGTCGTTAGATACATCAGTGCATTGAAACTTGCAGTCTGGGGAGTTGGAAGTGTCATGGGGCGTGCTATTTGATGAGAACATTTGATGTTATGCATTTTTAAACGATATGGTTTTGATTGTTTTGAAACAGTTACTTTTGCTTCCGCTAAACATATACTTTGTTTGAAACGTTTATTTTGAAATACACTATTCATGTCGGACATGAAGATTGTGTTTAATATTATTTACTATAAGTTTGACATGATTAGTGGCTAGATCCTGGTACGTCACACGCCTCGCAGTGAAACCCGCATGTGGGAATTTGAGGGTGTGACATAATCGACCTGAAGGTAGTATTGTTGAAGGATATACTTTTGAAGAGGTGACTGAGTTCTGCACAGGTAATAATATCATAACTTTTATAATATTTATAGTAACATATATTAGTTTTTTTTTTTTTAAAACTTACAATGTAATAACTAGTTTATTCACAGGTTATTTGGATGGTGTAAAAAATATTAGTGTTTCTCAATCTCATCACTCGGGTAGAATTGAAGGGAAATGAGGTGTTGGTATGAAAACAATCCTCCCAACCCTCGATAATTTAAAACTTGCACATTTTGAGGTCCTAAAATACATGGCTTGTATTGCTTCATACATTATCGAACACAAGGGAACATTACGGTCAACAGACCAGGGTAAGAGCGAAACGTGGTATGAAAACAAGCATAACAAAGAGTTTGTTGATTACATTGAACCTAAGGTAACCACATATTATGGCCAAACAAATGTTGATAAAACCATGGAAAGGTTAGGGCGGGGTGCAGATGCTAGAGTAAAATCTTATCAAGGGTACGACTTTAAGGCTTATACGTTTTTCACAAAAGATCAAGATGCAAAAAGTACAATGCAGAATAGTGGAGTTACAATCATAGCATCAAGGATGGAGTTTGACAAGAATAATCATTCTACAAGGATAAGAATCACCAAGGATTCTTATTACGGTGTCATACAAGAAATTTAGGAATTGAATTACCATTCCTTCGATATACCTATGTTCAAATGTAAGTGGGTGAATAACCATACAGGTGTTAAAGTTGACAAAAATAATTTTACACAGGTCGACCTCACAACAAATGGATATGCATCCAAACTATTCATCCTCGCACAACTCATGGTTGATTAATAGGAAGAGATTTGGCAAATTATTTGAGCATTTGTTAGTCTATTAAACTCTATTTATTTTATATAATTTTGTGAAAATAATTGAAATACTAATAATAATAATAATATGTAAATAATAATAAATTATAAATAATAGAGAATTATTGAATGGAACTAGTTAATAATAGAGAATTATTGAATGGAACTAGTTGATTTCTTATCTCTTATTGCATTAACTAGGGATGAGAAAACCGATTATCGGTTGTCTAAAATCAACTAGTTCTTGAATGCTTGCTAACGGCACCCTAACAAAGGAATGACTCTCAAAAGAGTGTCACGCAGGGTGATCCAATTTCGCCTTGTTGTAACGAGATGAAATTTGTTATGTGATGTCTAAAAAGTTTTATATGTTAATCAACAAAGTATTTTTTTTTAATTTATACAAAAAGGTAAGAAAACAAATACTAGGTCCTTTATTCTCTATTACAAGATGAACTCAATCCCAATATATCAATGTTACCAACAGATACTAACAATAAACATGTAACAAAACATCATTTCATGTTAATATAATAATACCAATGAAAATTCGTTAAACTCAAAGCTCCCACCAATACCAGTTAATCGTCCTCTGAATCGCTTGATTCATCACATTCTTGTACCTTTTGACCACCATTGTCTTCACTTTCCACAACTTTAAGTCTTGCTTCTTCTTTTGCATTTTCTAGAGACTTGATCAACTCGTTCAAGCAACTCTCAGCATCTTCTTCAGCCGACTTTGGCATCAAACATTCCGCAACATCAGCCGGGGTCATCTTCGTCTCCCCCAACATCCGGTCGATGGTTGCAAACAAGTCATGTGATTCAAGATCCAAGTAGTTCTTTGCAAGAACCTTAAACGTTTCAAAACAACAGTACGACATCTCGATATGTTTATCCATCCTTCCTCTTCGAATGAGAGCCGGATCAAGCTTTTCGACATGATTCGTGGTGAATATGATCAATCTCTCACTTCCACAAGCTGACCATAATCCATCAATGAAGTTTAAAAGCCCAGACAAAGTCACTTCAGTTTTCTTTTTGTTTTTATCCTTTTCCTTCTTGCGAATCGGGTCCTTTTGATCCGGTTTGTTATCTTCCTTTTTCTTCTTTCTCTGACCCGTGAGATCTAGTGAACAATCGATGTCCTCGATCACGATTATTGACTTACTTGACGTGTCGATGAGTAGCTTCCTCAAATCCGTGTTATCATTCACTGAAGTTAGTTCAAGATCATAGATATCGTAATCAAGAAGGTTAGCCATGGCCGCGATCATGCTAGACTTCCCGGTTCCTGGTGGACCATATAGAAGATATCCTCGTTTCCACGACTTGCCCACCTTGAAAGAATTAAGAACACAAAACCAAACGATACTGGTGAATAATATTTTGTGTACTGAATAACTGATCTATAAATAATGTAAAGATAATGATAAAGCTAACATATATAAATACATGTACTTAAACATAACTATTAGGTAAAATAATAATAACTAGTAGATAATAAACTTGGCTAACACACCTTCTTATAGTAGTCTTTTGACTTGCTGAACGTTAACAGATCGTTCAAAATCTCCTTCTTCTTGTTCGGATCCATCGCAAGCGTATCAAAGGTAGACGGGTGCTCGAACATGATGTGACTCCACATGGTCCTCTTGCTCCCATACCAATTCTCACTTTTGCTATTGGTATAAAGCTTACGTTGTCTCGTTTTTGTAGCAATGGCGTTACCTTCATCAAGCACATGCTGAACATAATCTCCAACAACAATATCCCGGTGATTTCGATGCGAAGTTAGCTTATAATACCGCTTCTCATCATCCGCATGATACGAAAAGATGGCCCGCTGTTGAGGGATGCTTTTAGTCGATGTCCACCACATCTTGATGCCTTTGAACTCATCTATGACCTCTTCATAGTCATCCATGCTTAGAACAACGGACTTGCAGTCCTTGATGACGTTGGCCTTGAGCCGTTTAGCGCGGTTGGATGAGTTGGTGCTGAGGTAGCGTTCGATGGCCATATAGGCCTGGCTTCGCTCGAACTCGTCTCCTTGGTATTCATGGAAAGTGATGGTGATATAAGGGTAGAAATAGGTTACAAGTCTTTGGAAGTATTTTTCTATGTGGTTACCAAGATCTTCTGGAAACCATTGCTTGAATATAGCCCAAATGAACATAGCACTAGCCATCACAGACCCCAACTGAGTCATATGATCCCCCATCGTCATCTTCTTCCCGAACTTATGACACTTGTGTACTTATAAAATGACCTTTATAAGTTACAATACTAGGCTCTATCAAGATTTGTAGCTTGTAGAATGTTATATATTTGAACTTTGTTGAGTTCGAAAAATACATGTAATAGATTTCTTTATAAAGAGAGGAGTCAACCAGTCAAGCAAAAGGGTCGCCGTGTAGGACCCAAGTTAAGGTTCTGCGAAAGTTCCTACATGTGGTCGTCCGACATAAATGCGGTTGGTACGCCGTACGCGTACGTATGTGTGAGCTAAGAAACATCAAGGAAATCTAGAAATAAATTTTATTTACTAAGGCCGAAGGGTGTGGGGGGCGCCATACCCGCCACCTCAGCCTCTATAGCGCCCCGGGCGCTATACACCCACACCCTCCATGTTAAAGAGGGGGCGCCATACATGGCTCGCCAACATGGTAATGAGGGAGGAGGGGGTTATCAGCTGGGGCCCACTTGTTTGCACCAATCAAGTTTTTTTTTTCTCTATAGCGCCCCTAGGGGTTATACCACACCCTCCATGTTAAAGGGGGGGTTATAAAGCCCCCTTGGCTGACGTGGCGCCTATGTGTCGCTGAGGTGGCGCTTATAAAGCCCCAAGGAGGTTATCCCACACCCTCTAGCCTAACATTACAATAATTAACCCATTTCTTCTGCTATCTTATTTAAAAGAAATTAAACTAGATAAAAAATTCTCACATAACGTCACTAAACTTGGGGAAAATTTTCTTTGTGATACAGTAACATATATTTATTATATATAAAATTTTTATTTATAAGTGTATTGGGTTTAATATAATAAAAGTTGTCTCTTAAAAGAATATAGACAAGAATTTTAAATCAATCAAAAATCACAAAAAAAAAATCTTAATACCGGTATTGATGTTGTTCTATCTGTATCGGTTTAGTTCGTTACGGTATTGTATGGTATCTGTATGATATACCGTTACTCTCCATATAGCTAATGAGGTAAAGGATCCTGTAAAAAAGGCCAAAGTGTGAGAAAGGTAAGAAAGAATCTCAACCATTAGATCTTTTGATCTAATGGTTGAGATCAATAGGGACCAAAATGTAAAATATTTTTCTTAATTTGGACTGAATTGAAAATTATAGGGGTAATAAAGTCTTTATATCTATTCAAAATAGGAAACTGTAAATCAAAATTCCTATAATTCCGTTCTATCTCCAATTAATCGAACAATAACCTAAAAACCTGAAATCACAACCAATTCAAAAGTAACAAACCTCCAGAATCCAGATTTTACCGTCAATCGATCCACGTTCTCATTTACAAAACCTAAACCTAATTATCGTTTCATAATTTGTTGTTTCACGAGTTTATGAGGCGCGATTCTGTTCGATTTGGATCTGGATGTCCCTCAACTGATGTAATTTTCGTCCAAGATTGCGGCCCTCTGATGTGCGGCCCTCTGACGCTGGTGGTGCGGCAGTGGTGGGTGCCGGGTCGGCAGTGGTGGTGCCGGAAGTGGAGAAGATGATGCAGAGGTGTTTTTATCTTTTTGTGAATGGTGTTTTTTTTTTTTTTTTTTTTCTGAATGGAGTTATTATCTTTTATGAATGGTTTTATTTTTTTACTGAATGGTGTTATTTTTTACTAAATGGTGTTATTTTTTACTGAATGGTGTTATTCTTTTCTGAATGGTGTTATATTTATTTACTGAATGGTGTTATATTCTTGTACTGAATGGTGTTATATTATTGAGTGAATGGTGTTATATTTGTTTATTGAATGATGTTATTTTTTGTTTACTAGATGTTTTTTTTTGTTTCTGAATGGTGTTATTTTTGTTTCTGAATGGTGTTATTTTGTTTCTGTAAGGTGTTTTTTTGTTTCTGAATGGTGTTATTTTTTGTTTACTGAATGGTGTTATATCTTGTACTGAATGGTGTTATTTTGTGTACTGAATGGTGTTATATTTTTGTTTACTGAATGGTGTTATATTTTTTTCGTAAAAACACCATGAATTGAACTATGAATTTTTTTAAAACACCATGTCATGAACATGGCTCTGATTCTGTGAATGATGCAAAAAAAATTAAAAGGAATGATGTTATGGACGGTTATATTCCTTAAATCAAGGATTTTCTCTCTCCAAATCCTTAAATCAAGGATTACCATATTTGAATTTGTTAATGCATTTACAATCTTACCCTTTTCAATTAATTTAGATCTAATGGTTAAGATTATTTCTTACCTTTCTCACACTTTTGGCCTTTTTTACAATAACTCCACCCTCAACATAGCTAATGATACTAAAATATAATTTATTTTGGGTAAAACTTCGTTTCAACAAAATTTCTTTGGGAATGTTAACTAAATTTTTTTTGAACTGATACCGAAATTAAGAAACTGAAAATGAGTAGAAACACAACCCAAACAACATGTCAGTTATGGCAGTACAGTACGTGTCGTGTAAAACTACCGGAAAATACCGAAACGACTTGTATCAAACTATAAAAAAATGAATACCGGTACCATTGTTGTTCGGTCAGTAGTGGTTCAGTTCAGTAAAAACTACTTTATGTTGAATATAAATTTGTTATCAATGAAATTTATATCGAGTTTTGATTTAAAAAAAGAACATAATCGTGTATTTAGATTCTTAAGAAAAGTTAACGAATGTAAGTTATTAAAGAAAAGTCAAATTTATTGATAAAATTAATATCACCGAAACCGAAAAAAATGAATATCGGTATCAATATTGTTCAGTTCGTATTGGTTCGGTACAGTCAGGTAAGACAACCCGTGTAGTTGAAATGTTTTGGAGTGTCATGATGGAAAATTGGAAATGAATAGGAATAGGGTTGATGTTTCTTTGATATAGGTGGCTTCAGTCTGGAATTGAATATTGCCCAAACGAACATAGCACCAGCCATACATCACAGACCCCAACTGAGTCATATGATCCCCCATCGTCATCTTCTTCCCGAACTTATGACACTTATGTACTTATAAAATGACCTTTATAAGTTACACTTCAACCTTATTTTGGTTGGGTGTTACAATACTAGACTCTTAACAAGATTTGTAGCTTGTAGAATGTTATATTTGAACTTTGTTGAGTTCGAAAAATACATGCAATAGATTTCTTTATATAGAGAGGAGTCAACCGGTCAAGCAAAAGGGTCAACCGTGTAGGATCCAAGTTAAGGTTCTGCGAAGTTCCTACATGTGAAAATATGTGTCCCTTACAAATTTGAAGTCAATATTGAATGGTAGACTTTGCATGATATTGTTAGTCAAAAAGGATAGGTGAAGAAATCTTCAAAAAAAAAAAAGTTCACTTTTCAAAAAAAAAAAAAAAAGTGAAGAAATCTTCAACTATGAATTTTGGTGCAAATGCCAGCCAAGAAATATGAGCCATTATTCACATTCTATTTTTTTTCCTATAAATTGGCTTTGAATCATCTCTTCAAAATTTACTATAACACACAAATACATATTAATAGTTAATATATTTGTATAGATTATTTTGTAATTATTATTGTTTCCACATTCATTGTAATCATTCATAATTTACGGGATTGTAATTTTCTATATAATGGAAATCCTAAGAGGGAGAAGGATCAAGGATCCTATTGTTTCATGGTATCACGAGACCAGGAAACCTCTTTCCCTCAAGCCGCCGATCCCTTCTTCTTCTCTTCTTGAAGTTTCGGCTGCAACCTTCTCCCTCCCTACACCATAATTTCGCCTACTGTTTCTCTTCCTCACATCTCCTCCCTCATGGATAATAAGCAACACCCGGCCGTCACGGTCTCTAACATCAAAACCGCTATCCCTGTCACCCTTGAGATGGAAACCGGCCACTGGTCTACTTGGTCGGAACTCTTCAAACTCCACTGCATAGCGTTTCAAGTTTATGATCATCTTCTGCCACGCTCCCCACCCGCCGCAACTCCCTCCACTGACAAAGACAAGGATCCTGCTGATTCATCTACATCTAACGAAGTCTAGGAGCGACTTGACTCCATTGTCCTTCAATGGATTTATGGAACAATCTCTGAAGATCTTGTTCACACCATCATTAAACCCGGTACTACGGCACATCAAGGTTGGACCACGCTAGAAAATCTGTTCCAGGACAACAAAAGCGAACGGGCCCTCCATCTTCGCCACCGATTCACCAATACCCGACTTGAAAACTTCGCCAACGTCTCTGCTTATTGTCAAGAATTAAAGGTTTTGTCTGATCAGTTGGCCAACGTGGGTCATCCGGTTGATAATGATGCACTCGTTCTCCAATTAATCGCAGGACTTACGAAACAATATGAAGGTATCGGGATTGTGCTTTAAGGTCAAGACCCACTGCCGCAGTTCACTACGGCTCGCTCAAAGCTTTGTCTTATCGAGTCTCGCAAGCAGGAACAAGCTCTACAGGCCGCCATAACTGCTAGTACAGCCTTTAGCACCTCCACTCTTCCTTCCTCCTCTCACCAGGCGACGGAGCCAACCTATGACTGTTCTCGTGGACGCGGTCGATCTCGAGGCCGTGGCAGGGGACGCGGCAGGCACACCTGGGGTCGAGGTCAGCCCACTTACGGCCCATGGCCAAACTCTCCTCACACCTATTGGCCACCTCTTTATGGCCCATGACCCAACCAGCCTAACCAGCCGTCATATCCACCCCATTGGGCCCCTCCCCCTTGCCCTTACCCCACTTCGAACCCTCGGCCCAATAACAATTCCAGCGGGGCAGGGATTCTCGGGTCAGCACCAAACCAGGCTCATCATGCAGCATACACTCCCACTGACATAGATCAGGCTCTTCAAGAAATGTCTCTCCATCCGCCGCAGGAACCCACCGGCTACATGGACACCGGTGCGACAGGTAACATGCCTAATACCTCTGTTAATTTCGATTCTTTTTCTGATAATAGAATGGGACAACAAATAATAGTCGGCGATGGCTCAACCATCCCGGTACTTGGACATGGCAACCAAACCCTACCACCACCTTTCCCCCCTCTTGTCCTTAAAAACGTCCTATATGCACCAAAATTACTTAAAAACTTAATCTATGTTCGTCGGTTCACAACCGACAACTCTTTTTTTGTCGAATTTGACCCTTTTGATTTTCTTGTGAAGGACTACAAGAGTCGGATCCCTATCCTCCGGTGCAACAGCAGCGGTGACCTCTACCCACTCGTGCTCGGACCTGGACCTGGAACCACCACCTTCCCATCCACCTTTGCTACTATCACCGCTAGTCTATGGCACCAACGTCTTGGACATCCTGGCCGTGCACCATTACAGTCATTAAAATCTTCTAATTTTGTTCAGTTTCAATTTTTTCATAAAGACGTTTGTCAATCTTGTGTAATTGGGAAAAGTATTAAACTACCATTTGCTAAATCTGATACTAGTATTTATTTTCCTTTTGATCTCATTCATAGTGATTTATGGACTTCTCCCATTTTAAGTTCCAATGGTCATAGATATTACATATTATTTGTTGACGATGTTACTAATTTCTTAGTCAAACAAATCACAAGTATACACCATTTTTGTCAATTCCACAAACACATCACCACTCAATTTGAACGACCCGTCAAAACCTTCCAATGTGATAACGGCACAAAATACATAAACTCCTCGTTTCAAACCTTCTTTTCTTCCCATGGCATACTTTTTCGACGCTCGTGTCCACACACGCCGTCTCAAAATGGTAAAGCGGAACATATGATTCGAACCATTAATAACATGATCCGCACCATCCTCAACCATGCCTCCCTACCCAACATTTTTTGGCATCACGCTCTTGAAACCGCCACTTACATAATAAACATCCTACCCGTTAAACACCTTCAAAACAAAACACCTACCGAACTCCTATACCATCGTAAACCCTCATACGACCACCTACGTGTCTTCGGGTGCATCTGTTATCCGTTGACCCCCACCACCGCCATTCACAAACTTGACCCTAGATCCATCCCATGTGTTTTCTTGGGCTACCCCCCCCCCACACACACATCGCGACTACAAGTGCTTTAACCTCAAAACAAAACAAATAATAATATCACGACATGTAGCCTTTGACGAAACCACCTTCCCCTTTGCTAACACCATTAACCCACCTCCATCTTATGATTTCCTCTCGATGTTACCTCCTGTCCTTTGGCCTCATGTCGACCCAACAACCCACACCACTACTCCACCACACCCCACAGCCCAGCACCAAATACCCAGCCCCTTATCACCCTCGGCCCAAACCACCCCACCTCATACCTCCTCGGCCCACATCCCACAAAAAACCCCACCGGCCCACATCCCTCAAACAACCCCACCGGCCCACTCCATTACCCCTACCACACCAACAACATTAGCCCAACCACACCAGCCACTGACCCAACCAGCCGCACCCTCAATCCAGCCTACACCCTCCGCCCTGAACATTTTTCACCCATCACCAAACATCCAACCCACCACCCGCACCATGCGCACACGCGCCATGGATGGCATCACCAAACCCAAGACTTGCCTTAACCTTAACGCCTTAACCATTGTTCCTATTCCCAAATCCCTGATCTATGCCTTGTCCATACCGGTTTGGCATAAAGCCATGACTGACGAATACCATGCTCTTATTAAGAACGAGACTTGGGAATTAACACCGAGGTTTCCAAATATGAATGTCCTTCGAAGCATGTGGTTATTCAAACACAAGTTTAAATCCGATGGGTCCTTGGAACAGTACAAGGCGAGACTAGTTTGTGACGGTCGCCTTCAGCAGGTTGGTATTGATTGTGGGGAAACTTTTAGTCCTGTTGTTAAGCCTACCACCATACGCACGGTTCTATCAATTGCTTTATCACATAATTGGCAGATACGTCAGCTGGATGTTACAAATGCGTTCTTGCATGGTCATTTACATGAGACCGTATACATGTATCAACCTATGGGGTTTCGTAGCAAAGATTTTCCGGATCACGTTTGTCGACTCAGGAAGTCCTTATACGGGCTAAAATAGGCTCTGCGGGCGTGGTATCAAAGGTTCACCGATTTTGTTTTAACATTGGGGTTCGTACAAAGCGTGTGTGATGCGTCTCTCTTTACGTTTCACCGGGGTCCTCGGGTGGCATATCTCCTTCTCTACGTCAACGACATCATTCTCGTCACATCTTCAGAAACAATACGAGCCACTCTCATGTCTCATCTCGCGGCAGAGTTTGCTATGAAAGACCTCGGGCCTCTCAGCTTGTTTCTCGGCCTTTCTGTTAAACGACATAAAGACAACATCTTTCTCTCACAACAGGCATACGCACAGGAAATCATTGAACGAGCGGGCATGTTCTCGTGTAACCTGGTACAGACTCCTCTTGACACTCATTCAAAGCTTGGTCCGGACTCTGGCACTGATTTTCACGACCCAACTCTGTACCGCAGCCTTGCGGGTGCTCTTCAGTACCTAACTTTCACCAGGCCGGACATTACTTATGTTGTCCAACAAATCTGTATCCACATGCATGCACCTAAGACCGATCACTGGAAATGCTCTAAAGCGCATAATTCGGTACATTCGTGGTACTACTGATTTTGGCCTTATAATCGGCCCGTCTAAGGACCCGCATTTAATTGCCTAATCTGATGGGGGCAGGTTGTCCGGACACGCGCCGTTCCACTAGAGGTTTTTGCGTTTATTACGAAGATAATCTGATTTCTTGGTCATCCAAACGGCAGGCAACCATTTCTCGATCGAGTGCGGAGGCTGAGTGTTGATGTGCGTGCGGTGTGATATATTTTTATATATATATTTAGCCCTTTTTAACACATTAGTCAAGTTTTAAATTTATAAAACACGATATTTACTAACACCAAACACACATATGGGCAGGTGCACCCATCGTGAGCGTAGTATAGTGTTGGTAAGATACCGAGGTCGTCCAAGGATACAAGAGCTTTTAATACCGGTTTATCCTCAATGTCTAATCAAATCAAAAGTTTAGAAAAAGGTTTAAACATGAAAATAAAAACTAAAAATGCTGAAAATAAAAATAAAAACAAAAACAAAAATAGATAGACAGGATGAATCACTGGGATCCGACTCGCCTTTAGTGTAACCTTTGATTATTTCCGCACTTTTGCACTTTTTAAGAGATTATCTTAGTTATAGTAGTAGGCCCCTCTTTTGAAGGTGACGTTACCCTCAACCCAGTAGTTTGAGTCAGCAAGGATACAATCCTAAAGGGTTGGATTATTGAAAGATAATTAATTAAGTTATTAATGCGTAATGTGGTTGGCCCCTCTTTTGAAGGTGACGTTACCCTCGGCTAAGTAGTTTGAGTCAGCAAGTTTACAATCCTAAATAGTCGGGTTAAAGTTTTAATAGTAGTTTACATATGAGGGGGTCAAGGAGTTCGGACCCCCGCCATCCAATACCAGTGGGTATTGAAGGAGGTCCTACTAAACTTGACCCAGGTCCTTGCAGGATCTATACACTGAACAAGGCAAGACTCTTACCAAACCATTCCCTTAACCCCCGACCAGGTAGCCAACATATCTCCATATAGACCGTTGAGATATGAATGGTGTAAATCTTTTATTTTATATAGACAGTAAAATAACGCCAAGACACCACAGACAAATGATAAGGAAGATTTACCTTCAACATAAGAAACTAGTTATTAAAGTCATTAATACATAACCAAATAAAAAGTGCGAAAAGATTAAAAATAAAAAGTATTACACTAAATGCTTGTCTTCACCAAGTGATGTAAGAGACTTAGGCAAACATGACCTTTGATTGTCAAGAACTCTTACTATCAATCTTGGATCCCGAGACTACTACACACACTCTATGATGGATGATGGATGATGGTGGTGGATGTGGGTTGTGATGGTGGTGGTGGGAGGGTGAAGTGTGAGAGAGGTGGTTTGCGAAGGGATGGTTTACAAGTGAGCCAAGCACTCCTATTTATAGCCTACACAGAAGCCCGGACACGGCCCCGTGTCCACCCATCCTCTCTTTCTTCATTAATTGCAGTTTGTCTGCATTAGTTGACCACGCCCCCGTGTCCGCTGGGCACGACCCCGTGTGCAGAAGCGTATCTGTACTATCAAGATTTGCTTGGATTCTGCGAATCATAGAGTTCACCACGGCCCCGTGTCCGCTGGGCACGCCCCCGTGGTGGGTGATAGAAGCTTCTACAACTTTGTCTTTTCTGCAGACACTTGGGCACGCCCCCGTGCTTAGTGAGCACGGGGCATGTTCAGCCTTCTGTTCTCTTGTTCTTGCTTGGGGAGATGCTGTCGAGGAGTCGGGCATGCCACGTTTATTCCTTTTCTTGTATTATTGTTAGATTTTGCTGCATTTTTGCTTCTTTTGTCCAATTGAGCTCTTTTAACCCTGAAAATACAAAAGGAAGACAAATACACACTTTTTCCAACATTAGTACTAAAAAAGGGTTAGTTTTATGCCATATTTGATGTAATTTATATGTTGCATTTTGCACATATCAAATACCCCCACACTTGAATCTTTGCTTGTCCTCAAGCAAAACTCTTTATAATGTGACTTACACTCCCAAATGGAATGGGTAGAAGAGAAGGTTTTGGGCTTGTCATAGAGTGTCGTGATTCCAAGATTTTTATTAGGTTTTATTTTTATTTTATTTGCAATCCTATTCGTCATGATTTACTTAGAACATTACATAAGATAAATTATTTATTTGGGCATAACATGCCTTTTTAAAACTCTATTTATATACAAGTTCACCTACCTCACGGGGGATCACTCAACACTCGGCCGAAGATGTATTTTTGTGAAACACTCGAGAGCGGCATGGAACTTACTTCTACCATATGCTTGACAAGCAATCAATCCTCCTCCTTTTTAACTATACACCTTTGTAAATATCAAGAGGACTTTTGAGGAAGGGTTATGATTGGGTTAAAGGCAAGTGGTTGGGTTAGTTGTAAGTAGAAAATGGCGAAAGGCGTAAAAAGCGTCGGTTTTCGTAAGACTGTTTATTTTTTTTCCAACTTTATATTTTTTAATGAAGCATTTCTTTAAACAAATTTCTTTTTGATGAACTTGTTTGTTTAGTTTTTAGCTTCATATTCTTCTTTTTTTTTATAAGAAAGTCACATGAAAACCGAGCTATTTACTAAAATAAAGGGTTTAAAATGAAAAAGGATTTTGGTGGGTAAAAATGGTGTTTGTTTTGGGTTAAGAAATGAAAAGGTTTAGGCTCAAAGGGGTTAACTAGGGGGGTTTTGGGTAGGTGGTAAAAAAAAGATAAATAATGGTGTTGAAATAAAAAGGGTTAGTCCTAATGCCTCCATCATTTACTTACTTGGGTTTAAGTTGGTAAGGACCGGGAATGTATCGTCATGGCAAGTTCTAGAGTCGTAAGAACCAAGCGGCTATTCACACAAGAAACGAAAAACGAGCATTTAGTTTAAAGAAGTGTATTTTTATGCTCAATAAAGGCTTAAAACTCACTTTTTGTGGGAATGAGTTTTTATGTGATCAAGTATATATAATCAAATTTTAACTAGATTTGTCATGCCGTTTCATAATTTTCTTATGTTGGTTCTTTTTATCACAACGCTATCGGTTGTAATTTTGTAAAAATATAATTTTTTTAGAACTTGTATTTCCCAAATTAAACCAAGACAAGTAAAAAAATGAAAAAGTTTTTGAAAAAAATTGGGGTGTTTAGCGGTTCCAATAGAGTTTTGTGTAAGGCTTGTAATTAGGACTTGCAAAATTCGAGGTTTTAGCATCCCCCCCCCCCCACTTAAATTACACATTGTCCTCAATGTGTCCCAAAAATAAGTTTTTAGGTTGATTGAATGTGTAAAAGTGTGTTTAAAAACAAATTTTTATGTTACTGGGCATCTGGACACGGGCCCGTGGTGTCCAGGCACGGCCCCGTGTTCAGGTTGCTAGTAACAGAAATAAGTAAAAAGAAACAGAAGCCTGGGCACGGGGGCGTGTTCAGCGAACACGCCCCGTGTCTAGTTACCTGAACTGGGCATTTTTCTGCAGATTGTTCAGCACGGGGCCGTTTTGGCTGGACACGGCCTGTGCCAAACTTGCTGTAATGATGAAAATTTTGCGGGAGGCTCTATTTTTGTGCATGGGGCGCTGGTTCAAGTTTCCCTTGGTATCCTTCACCATCCCGAGTTTGTTTTATCCCTGAAAACTAAAACTAAACTAGAAAACATTAAAGATTAATCTAAGCTAAACTAAGGATAGTTCCGCGGAATGCCTCCGTGGTGTGCCACGTTTATAAGGGTCCTTGGCTAGACCCAAAGCCAGTCATATGTTAACCAAGTGGGATGTTTTGCATCCCATGTTGCACCGTCGGAGAGCATCATCCAAACTTGAGTCTATGACCTTCATGTAATTGACCGGGTCATCGTCTTCTATTCTCTTACCAACTCCGAACTTCATTTCCTTGTCCCCAACCCTCAATGTTAGTGTTCCACTATTCATGTCTACAACCGCATGGGCCGTAGCTAGGAATGGCCTCCCTAGGATGAGTGGTACTTCGGTATCTTCCTCCATATCTAGTATGACAAAGTTGGCTGGGAAGACAAATTTGCCGACTTTGACCAATAGATTTTCAGCGACACCTTGTGGATATTTGACGGACCTATTGGCGAGTTGTATGCTCATTTTTGTAGGGCTTGTTTTCCCTAGGCTGAGTCGGTCGAACATTGATGCGGGCATGAGGTTGATGCTAGCCCCGAGGTCGGCTAGTGCATTGCGAATGGGAGATTCCCCAATCGAACAAGGGATTGTGAAGCTTCCAGGATCAATCTTCTTTTGCGGGAGTTTGTTGAGTAGCAAGGCAGAGCATTATTCGCTTAAATTAACTAATTGCAATGATTCAATTTTCCTTTTGCGAGTGAGGAAGTCCCTCATAAACTTTGAATATTTAGGCATTTGGGTTAGGACTTCAATAAATGGAATATTAACATGCAATTGTTTTAGCAAATTTTTGAACTTTGTGAATTGCTCATTGGTCTTTTGGCGAATTAACCGACCGGGGTATGGAACCGGAGGATTCTTGGTGGGCTCTTGATTTGGTGGAGGAGCCGTCTCTTGTTGGGTCGTCGGTGGAGTTGGGGTTTGGCTAGATTGGCTCTTTTCAGTTGGAGGTAATGGAGCCTCCTTGGGACCCACGGTACGGTTTCTCAATGTGATGAGATGTACTTGCGCCTTTGGGTTGGTTTCGGTATTACTTGGTAACGTGCCTTGTGGTCTCTCGGAGATATTTTGAGCTAGTTGATTTAATTGTTTTTCAATGTTTTGAATACCAGCTTGTTGATTTCTAAAATTCGATTCCAGTTGTTGAAATCGATCCGAGTTTTTCTTTTCGGTGTCGGAGATGAGGCGAGATACGGTATCTTCAAGCCTTTCTCGTCCCCCTTGTTGTTGAGAGAAATTTTGTGACTCGTTTCTTGGTTGTTGAAAGTTTGTTCGTTGGTTTAGATTTTGTTGGTTACTACTATTGCCGGGTTCTTTCCAACCAAGGTTAGGGTGGTTACGCCATCCTTGGTCGTAGGTACCCGTTAGAGGACCCGACGGCCTAGGTCTATTATCAATGTAGTTTACCGATTCTGTTTGATTATCCATTTCTTTCATACAACTCCAATTTTCATGTGGCCCACCACACCCCTCGCAAGCCATAACCAAAGCCGTTTTTGCCTTTTCTAACTTTTTGATTTTTGAAGAAAGGGCTTCGATTTGGGCTTGCAAGGAAGTGCTCTCATCAACCTTATGGGCGCCCGGGGCAATAGATTTCGTGCCTCGGGGAGTGTGCCATTGAAAATTGGTTTGAGCAATTTCCTCAATTTGATTATAAATTTCATTTGGGCGGCGATTACCTAAAAGTCCCCCGGAGCTAGAGTCGAGTGTTTGTCTTGTGTTTGGCAACAACCCATTATAGAAAATGGATACTTGTTGCCATACTGCAAGACCGTGATGAGGACACTTTCTTAGTAGCTCCTTGAAACTTCCCCAAGTTTCATATAAGGATTCCCCATCCTCTTGTGAATATGTGTTGATTTCAGTCATTAACTTATTTGTTTTAGCAGGAGGGAAATACTTATATAGAAACTTTTGGGCTAGTTCATTCCAGGTGTTTGCCGAGCCAGCTGGGAGGGTATTTAGCCAAGCCTTAGCTCGGTCCTTTAGTGAAAATGGAAACATTCGAAGGCGGATGGCGTCGTTTGATGCTCCATTGATCCGAAAAGTATCACATATTTTCAAGAAGTTAGTAATATGTAAATGGGGATCTTCGTCCGCAAGCCCATGGAAGGTTGCGGAGTTTTGAAGCATTTGTATCAAATGCGGCCGAAGTTCGAAGTTGTTGGCTTCAACATTCGGTGCATTGATAGCGGCGCCGAGATTACCTACGGTGGGACGTATGTAATCCATGAGGGTACGTTGGTCCGCCATTGGAAGTGGGTCCCCCGAAACTTTCTCTTGGTTTTTAGCTTTAAGTCTTTTTCTTAGAAAACGTTCGGGTTCGTCTAGAGGTTCTTTTATGTCTCTACTAGAACTGGATCTCATACACTGCGTGGAAAGTTCAGACGTGGCGCCTGGGTTCCAAGTCCTGCGATAAAAACAAAAAAGAACGTTGGTCAAAAGTTTCACCACGGCCCCGTGCTCAGATGAACACGGCCCGTGGTCGGAGACACAGTAATTGTTTTCCGGATCCCTGTTACTGGGGAGCTCGACACGGCCCCGTGTCCAACTCTCTGTAACTCGGAAAATAAAAACTGCCAGTAATAATGCTGGGGACGGCCCGTGTCCGACCAGGCACGGCCCGTGCTGAGCTCTGCAGAAACTGAAAATCTAAGTAAAATCCTAAAAAAAACAGAAAAACAAGAAAAAACGATTAGGCCGTTGATTCTTAACTTTCTTAAAATCCTTGTGTCCCCGGCAACGGCGCTAAAAACTTGATGTGCGTGCGGTGTGATATATTTTTATATATATTTTTATCCCTTTTTAACACATTAGTCAAGTTTTAAATTTATAAAACACGATATTTACTAACACCAAACACACATATGGGCAAGTGCACCCATCGTGAGCGTAGTATAGTGTTGGTAAGATACCGAGGTCGTCCAAGGACACAAGAGCTTTTAATACCGGTTTATCCTCAATGTCTAATCATATCAAAAGTTTAGAAAAAGGTTTAAACATGAAAATAAAAACTAAAAATGCTGAAAATAAAAATAAAAACAAAAACAGATAGACAAGATGAATCACTGGGATCCGACTCGCCTGTAGTGTAACCTTTGATTATTTCCGCACTTTTGCACTTTTTAAGAGATTATCTTAGTTATAGTAGTAGGCCCCTCTTTTGAAGGTGACATTACCCTCAACCCAGTAGTTTGAGTCAGCAAGGATACAATCCTAAAGGGTTACATTATTGAAAGATAATTAATTAAGTTATTAATGCGTAATGTGGTAGGCCCCTCTTTTGAAGGTGACGTTACCCTCGGGTAAGTAGATTGAGTCAGCAAGTTTACAATTCTAAATAGCCAGGTTAAAGTTTTAATAGTAGTTTACATATGAGGGGGTCAAGGAGTTCGGACCCCCGCCATCCAATACCAGTGGGTATTGAAGGAGGTCCTACTAAACTTGACCCAGGTCCTTGCAGGATCTATACACTAAACAAGGCAAGACTCTTACCAAACCATTCCCTTAACCCCCGACCAGGTAGCCAACATATCTCCATATAGACCATGGAGATATGAATGGTGTAAATCTTTTATTTTATATAGACAGTAAAATAACGCCAAGACACCACAGACACATGATAAGGAAGATTCACCTTCAACATAAAAAACTAGTTATTAAAGTCATTAATACATAACCAAATAAAAAGTGCGAAAAGATTAAAAATAAAAAGTATTACACTAAATGCTTGTCTTCACTAAGTGATGTAAGAGACTTAGGCAAACATGGCCTTTGAATGTCAAGAACTCTTACTATCAATCTTGGATCCCGAGACTACTACACACACTTTATGGTGGATGATGGTGGTGGATGTGGGTTGTGATGGTGGTGGTGGGTGGGTGAAGTGTGAGAGAGGTGGTTTGCCAAGGGATGGTTTGCAAGTGAACCAAGCACCCGTATTTATAGCCTGCACAGAAGCCCGGACACGGCCCCGTGTTCACCCATCTTCTCTTTCTTCATTAATTGCAGTTTGTCTTCATTAGTTGACCACACCCCCGTGTCCGCTGGGCAAGACCCCGTGTGTAGAAGCGTATCTGTACTATCAAGATTTGCTTGGATTCTGCGAATCTTAGAGTTGACCACGGCCCCGTATCCGTTGGGCACGCCCCCGTGGTGGGTGATAGAAGCTTCTACAACTTTGTCTTTTCTGCAGACACTTGGGCACGCCCCCATGCTCAGTGCGCACGGGGCGTGTTCAGCCTTCTGTTCTCTTGTTCTTGCTTGGGGAGATGCTGTCGAGGAGTCGGGCATGCCATGCTTATTCCTTTTCTTGTATTATTGTTAGATTTAGCTTCATTTTTGCTTCTTTTGTCCAACTGAGCTCTTTTAACCCTGAAAATACAAAAGGAAGACAATGACACACTTTTTCCAACATTAGTACTAAAAAAGGGTTAGTTTTATGCCATATTTGAGGTAATTTATATGTTGCATTTTGCACACATCAGTATCGTGGCGTTTCCAACGTTGTTGCTGAAATATGCTGGCTTCGCAACCTTCTTCTCGAGCTTCAACGACCTCTCAGAACTGCCACCATTGTTTATTGTGACAACGTTAGCGCGATCTATCTATCCGGCAATCCAGTCCAACATCAGCACACCAAACATATCGAACTCGACATTCACTTTGTTCGGGAAAAAGTTCAGAAAGGTCAAGTCCGAGTTCTTCATGTTCCTTCTAGATACCAGATTGCTAATATATTTACCAAGGGCTTGCCACAGGTACTCTTTGAAGACTTTCGATCCAGTCTCAGTCTTCGGTCACCTCCGGCTTCGACTGCGGGGGTGTAATAGATAATATATTTGTATAGAATATTTTGTAATTATTATTGTTTCCATATTCATTGTAATCATCCCTAATTTACGGGATTGTAATTTTCTATATAATGGAAACCCTAAGAGGGAGAAGGATCAAGGATCCTATTGTTTCACATATACATATCAGAGATACAAAAATTCTCTCATATATATATTTTTTCTTTTCTTTTCTCCAAACTTTGTAAACACTGCAAAATTATAGTGGATTGTTTCTCGGCTTCCGCCACCCGTGGTTTTTCCCGATTTGGGTTTTCCACGTAAATCCTCGTGTCACTCTTATTTTATTTTCTACCTTTAAAATTACGCGGTGCTTGATTACGCTTGATATATTAATTCCGTTCCGCATCGAACTAATATTATTAATACTTGCTCAATTCTTGGGGCGTGTATTACACAAACGTTTACAACACTACATTTGGTTGTTCGACATAGATGCGTTTGGTACGCCGTACGCGTATAATTAATACGTTTATGCACTATAACATGTGCGTTTATCTCTACACGTGAAGCTTATGTGTGAACTAAGACTATCTCCAATGCTAAGGAGGCCCTTAGGCGCCCTTAGTTGCCTAGTTAACTGCCACATCATATCCATACAAATCCTTAAAACCTCGCAATTTTATCTCCAACCATACAAATATCCTTACATATCCTTAGATTTTCCACATCATCACCTGTTTTTTCTTTAAATTCGTTTACTTAAATTATTGAAATGTATCTAAGTAATTCAATGATTAAACAGTTAATACAAGTAAATAGGTAATATCTAAAATAAAAAAAAGTAAACTGATAAAAAAAATTAAATAGACATGCAACATATTAGTTTTTTGAATTGGATTTTTCTAAATTTGCTTTTTAACTTAATTCCGTTAAGCTATTTTTAACGCAATTTTACATCGGTTTGTAATTCGGAATAAAACTTAACTCCGTTAAGCAATTTTTAACGCAGACTATTATCGGCCAAAAGTGGACCAATTTGGATTATTATCGACAAATAACTGAGTTGGGATTATTATCAGCCAAATTAAGAAAGTTGGGAAAATTTAAATCCAATTTGCCTTAAAAAAAGATAAAAACATAACTAATGCATTACATAATAACAAAACTAAACTAGATTTGAACACAAACATTTAAAAATTAAACATCAGATTAGATGGTTGAAGCTCGTGGAGTTATCTAATTAAAATCTTATTTAATTAGCTAGTTAACAAATTATATAATACAAAATATGGCTTCAGTGGCACAATAACCAAAATCCTTTAGCCCTTGCAGACAGATCTATTATAGTTTTCGGATGAGAATTAATGGGCCCTTAAATGTGGATGATTCCACATCATCACGGGCATAGACAATTCAAATGCGTTGAGGATAGTTTAAGAAACATCAAGAAAATCTAGAAATAAATTTTATTTACTAAGATTTAAATAATCAACACATTTCTTCTGCTATCTTAATTAAAAGAAATTAAACTAGATAAAAAAATCTCACAAAACGTCACTAAACTTGGGGAAATTTTTCTTTGTGATACAGTAACATATATTTATTATATATAAAAAGTTTATTTATAAGTGTATTGGGTTTAATATAATAAAATTTGCCTCTTAAAAGAATATACACAAGAATTTTAAATCAACCAAAAATCACAAAAATAAATATTAATACCGGTATTGATGTTGTTTTATTGTTATCGGTTTAGTTCGTTACGTTATTGTATGGTATCTGTACGATATACAGTTACTCGATATAGCTAATGATACTAAAATATAATTTATTTTTGAGTAAATTGCCATTTTAGTCCCTGAGGTTTGTCCAAATTTGCAATTTTAGTCCAAATAGTTTTTTTTCTCCTCTGGGTCCCTGAGTTTTCCCTTTTGTTACCATTTTGATCACATAACCTAACTCCATCCAAAAACCCCAGTTATAACAGGGGTACTTTTGGCATTTTCAATAAAAACTTTTTACTTGTTATTTTAGTCAAACTTATAACCCAGTATATATTAAAATATATAAATACATATATACACACAAGTGACACACTTTCTCTCTCTATCACTCCTATTTCTCTCTATCTCTATCTATCTGTATCTAGAAAACCACCACTCCTTCGTAACCTTCGCCGCCTTCACCACCCTCACAATAACCACCCACCACCACCATCTTCCCCACCTCCCCATTCCCATTGCCAGAAAACGAGCAGAAACCTCTGTTGCCGACCCCTTCTCTGCTCAAGAACAGCTCCCTCCACCACCGTCCCTAAAATCCGTTCAACAAATCATACCAAAATCATAACACTTGATAGCACCCTAAGAAAGACCTACCTCCGTCGCCACCCTTTGCATTTTTCCGATGACCATTCACCACCGCAGCACCCCATTGCCGCCGTTACTTACGTAGGGAACTCTCACCTTTCTGGATCTTGGTATACGTATGGATTAGCGTCTGTCTTTGAACTTCGTATTTCAGTTGATAAGGAGAGAATGTATAATTGAATATCTTGAACCTAATTTTTGAAAGAGATGATGCACCAGAACTATGCTCATATTATGTTTTGTTTATTCTTTTTAGAAATGAATTTTGTGGCCAGAATTGATTGATATGGAAGTGAAGTGTTTTAATTTTTTATTTAATAATTAAAACGGCGGTAGGGAGGTGGTGGTCTACGGTGGAGGTTGGTTGGGGGTTAAGGGCGGTAGGGAGGTGGTGGCAGGGTGGTGGCGGTTGTAGGGATGGTGGTGGGGTTAAAGGGTTTTTTTATTAAATAGTTTATATATATTAATTAATTATTAATATTTTGTTTTATGTTTTTAAATAATCAAAGGGTTTTCCAAATCAGAAATAGAAAAAAAAAGAATGGATCAAAATGGCATCGAGAAAGATTTAAATTGAAAATCCCCAAAATACCCCTGGTTAAAAATGGGATTTTTGGACGGAGTTAGGGTATGTGATCAAAATGGCAACAAAAGGGAAAACTCAGGGACCCAGAGGAGAAAAAAAAACTATTTGGACTAAAATGACAAATTTGGACAAACCTCAGGGACTAAAATGGCAATTTACTCTTTATTTTGGGTAAAACTTCGTTTCAACAAAATTTCTATGGGAATGTTAACTAAAAAAATTCTGAACTGATACCAAAAATTCAGAAACTGAAAATGAGTAGAAACACAAACCAAACACCATGTCGGTTATGGCAGTACAGTACATGTCATGTAAAATTACTGGAAAATACCGAAACGACTTGTATCAAACTATAAAACAATAAAAATGAATGCCGGTACCAATGTTGTTCGGCCAATACTGGTTCAGTTCAGGAAAAACTACTTTATTTTGAATATAACTTTGTTATCAATAAAATTTATATCGGAGTTCTGATTTGAAAAAAGAACATAATCGTGTATTTAGATTCTTAAGAAAAGTTAACGAATGTAAGTTATTGTCACACCCCGATATTTCCACGTATTACCGGTGGGCCTGGTGGGGAGTATCGTGACGTCGTTGATATCATCATAGTCAATTAATCACAGTTTAATGCACAGCGAAAGTCTAAAAGTAATTATACAAACCGAGTTGAAAGTATAACAAAATATTACACAACGGATTGTAAATGGATCCACAGGCGGATCTAAAACAGGAAGAAAATATTGTTCAACAGACTTTAAGTATCAAAAGCTTGCAAGACTCTTTATTTAATACTCAGGAGTTCTAGTAAAAGCTACTTGTACTTGCTGATTTGATATACGGCTGAGAATAAAATTATATTTTAGCTCAGGTAAATACTTTTAACTTATTTTCCCTTATACGGGATTGGGATACGGTAAATTATTACTGCTTGGTCGGGTATTGAATCTTTAATCGATTAGTGGTTAAATCATTGAGATAACCCGTTTTAATATGTTTTGTTTGATCTAAGCCTTTGGGGGTTAATGACCGTATCCTGGATATCCTTGGCTCATTCATTTGAAATGGTCTCGACTTAAGCACGGGGTGTAGGCATACACCTGACAGTTGCTATGTAAAAAGATATACCCGCTTGTTGAGGATATCTCACCGTGTGTTTATTTTAGTGGTGTGCCCATTAATCTTGTACCGGCCCTTCTATTCTGGTCCTGAACGTACGACAAACATATAAATCTGTATACAAGATTATTTTTAATAATTGTCCCAAGTTATAAAAGAACATTTGTGCCTTGTGCATTTAAATCAATTTTCTTAAATATTTTCAAAAGAGTCGATTAATTGTATTTACCAGTGTAAACTGGCGTACTTTTCAAAAAGACTAAGTGCAGCTACTACGTGTAATGGGCTGGAACATCTGAGTATTAAATAAAGAGTCTTGCAAGCTTTTGATACTTAAAGTCTGTTGAACAATATTTTCTTTCTATTTTAGATCCACATGTGGATCCATTTACAATCCGTTGTGTAATATTTTATTATACTTTCAACTCGGTTTGTATAATTACTTTTAGACTTCCGCTGTGCATTAAACTGTGATTAATTGACTATGATGATATCAACTACGTCACGATACTCCCCACCGGTAATACGTGAAAATATCGGGGTGTGACAGGTTGGTATCAGAGCCCACATTGACGAAATTAAACACTAGCCTATTGTGTTTAATCTCAATGACACAGTTGCACATTCCTTGACTTCCGAGTCTAGGCAAAGGACTTAGGATTAATCCTAATCTTAATTTGTTTTTGTCTTTTGTTGTTTTCTTTTGTTTTGACAGGATCAAAGACAATGCCGCCACGTGTTAGAAGTAGAGGTGGAAGAGGAAAAGCCCCAATGTTGACAAGAAATGATCATGAAGCCGGGCCATCCCACCGGCGAACACCTTCAGCGACCCTTAGCTCTAGTCCCTATGAGGATTGGAGAACTTATTTAGAGCCTGCGAGACGCTCTGTCTCGCTCAGTTCCTCGCCATCCTACCACAACTCGTTCGGACCTCAACAAGACGAGGAGCATAGCGATTCGCACCATTCCTTCATACCTTTGCAGCGATCAGGTTCGCACCGTTCCTTCCAGAACCTGACACCCTTTTTCCAAAGCCGGATCAATCCGATGAACCAGGTTCAAGAACCAGAGGGTCCAAACCCTTTGGGGCCAGCTGATCACTATCCTGAGATGCAGGATATGGAGATGGACGAGGATCCAGATCCCGAGCTATCACCGACAGGGACGCCGACGCATCCCATCAACATATCTAGTGGATCATCATTTCATGGTTCGCCTTACAGGGGCCCTGACATTTTTTCTGAAAGATAGGTCACATACAAGTGGGAGTACACTCCCCCTCACAACCCACCTCCTCAACAGCAGCAGGATCCCTCTGAGGACCCGCATTTCCAGGCGGTCACGCCACCACCACCGCCACAGCCAGAACAGCAACTGCCTCCAGAACCACCGAGGCGAAGAAGATCAGGTGCACGGATGTCCGTGCATGGGGGTTTCCACTTCAGCACCCCCCAACACTCAAGCGACAGCATCTACCCGCCGTAGTACGAAGACCCGTAAATGGGTGGGCCTTCAAACCCAGTTTCTGAAGTCGACTATGTGCCAGTTGCACCACCACTACCGCACATGGGTTATGAAAACCCAATTCCTTCTTACCACGGTGCAGCGGCGTATAAGCCGTTTGAGCAGCAAGCTTATTCGGGTTACAATTACAACAATGCCCCTGATGTTGACCCGTACCTCGAGGCGGTGAACTACAATGCCCTCTACTCTGGAGGACCCTATCAAGCTACGTACCCAACTTGGTACCCAGCATATGGGTATTAATACCCATCACCTCCTCAACCTCAGCCGCAGCAGCAGCCGCCACAGATCCAACCACCGTAGCAGCAGGAAATCCTTCAGCGGTTGCACGAGGTGGAGCAACAGGTTAACGAGGAGCGTAGGAGCCGCCGCGGTCTACTAAAGGGTTTGGCAAACCTTATAAAGGGGAAAAAGAAGAGAGATTATTGAAATTCCTTATTTATTTGTTTTGTAATTCTTATTTTCAATTAAGTCCATGTATGGACTTTTTATTTATGTATTTGGTCCCTGCGTGGATTTGTCTTTCTTATTCCTGTCCCTGCGTGGACAATGTTATTTATTTAAAAGTCCCGTTTAGGGCAGCTATGTACTTCTTTCAATTTATGGGATGTTTTATTTTAAAATTTCATTTGTCATTATATATATGAATATATTATATGAAATAAATCAAAAACATCATTCCACTTTAATATTGACCCGCCATTAAACAAAATCTTAAAGGTAAAACCTAGCCCATATGTCATTTTAAGACAGGGCCATGATGGTAGTTCCTTTTTTAAGAAAATAAATCATTGTTAACATCTGAAAACATGTTAGCACTCCTGACAAAAGTGATACGATAAAATCACACTTGTCATTCCTATATTGGATTTTTCCAATTCCTTATTTTTACCTAATGATTTAAACATCCATTAGTAATGAAATGCCTACGGGCCGTAATCATTGTTCAGTAAGACAAAAGACAGTTGTAGTCTATGACTCCCTGTCAAGAAGGGTAATGAACTATGTTCAAACCTAAATGCCTCGATTCTATAAAATCATGGCTTATAAATTAAAATTGTCCTTGTGACAAGGCCTTTTGTGTGCCACTTTAACACCCATAATAGTTTAAAAATGGGATAAATTATAACAAAAATTTAAATAGATTAAATTATCAAATTAACTAATATGGTATATAATTACCATGTTTAATGAATCATCAAAGAAAAAGACCATTCCATAATAAGACTTCTGAATAAATCGTTGTCATCATTTTTATGTAGCAAACAAGCTACATGGCTGATTCTCAAGAGGTTAACAGTTACCCGAGGGAGAAAAATGATAACACCAGGGTTAATGTAGCTGGTGCAGACTTGCAAGCAATAATAGATAATGCCGTCACTCGGGCCTTAGACAGGCAGTTTAATGAATCAAGTGGTACTCGCACCAGGACTCAGTCTGTACATCATATGGAACCACCTTCCAAGACTCATACATCTCACAAAGATGATTCTCATCATTCGTCAAATCAGAGGAGTATCCCGTCTAAGCAAATCGTACTTAATCAGGAGCCATGTGTTAAAACCTGTTCTTACAAATACTTTGTCTCTTGCAAGCTAAGGGACTTCACAGGAGAAAAGGGAGCCATTGATTGTATGACATGGCTTGACGAGATGGATACTGTGGTTTATATCAGTGGTTGTGCAGAGCAGGATATTGTGAAGTTTGTTTTGCAATCGTTTAAAGGTGAAGCTTTGGCTTGGTGGAGATTGTTAATCCAAGCCACAGGGAAGATCCCGTTGTATAACTTGACTTGGGATTAATTTGTTGCATTAATCAAAGAAAATTTATGTCCTCAGCATGAGGTTGAGAAAATTAAGACGGACTTCTTGACCTTGGTCATGAAGAACTTGGATTGTCAAGCATATGTTACAAGCTTCAACACCATGTCCCGATTGGTTCCTTATTTGGTCACACCGGAACCGAAGCGTATAGCACGTTTTATTGGAGGTCTAGCTCCAGAAATCAAGGGAAATGTGAAAGCATCAAGACCTACCACATACAGGTCAGTGGTAGATCTGTCTCTGTCTCTTACACTTGATGCTGTCAGGAGCAAGTCTGTCAAAGCTTCTGATGAAGGAAAGCGAAAGCGGGAGGATGAGAGTTCTCATCGCTCCGACAAGAAAAGAAAGGGGAACTCAGATCACAAGAAGAGTTCTGGATTTAAAAAGGACACCCAACAAACAGGTGAAAAGCCCAAGTGTAAAATCTGCAGAAAGAATCATTTTGGAAAGTGCAGACTCGAATCGAAATCGCAACAACAATCGCAGCCTAGAGTTTGTGGGATCTGTAAATCAAAAGAGCATAGAACGTTGGATTGCAAGAAAATGAAAGATGCAACTTTTTACAATTGTAACGAGAAAGGGCATATCAAGACCAACTGCCCAAAATTTGCAAAGAAGCCTGAGGAGGCTAAAAAGACCAATGCTCGGGTCTTTCAAATGAATGCTCAGGAGGCCGTTCATAATGACAATGTTATAACAGGTACATTCCTTATCAATGATGTTTATGCTAGAGTGTTGTTTGATTCAGGTGCAGACAAGTCTTTTGTAGAAAATAAATTTTGTAAGTTATTAAATCTGCCTATTAAAACTCTAAGCATAAAGTATGAAGTAGAATTGGCCGATGGCACCATAGAGACTGCTTCAACAGTATTAGATGGATGTTTTATATCCATTAGGAATCACTCTTTTCCGCTGTCCTTACTTCCATTGAAATTGGCAGGATTCGATATAGTGATAGGCATGGATTGGTTGTCTCATAACCAAGCCCATATTGTATGTGATAAAAAGAAAGTGGTTATCAAGACTCCTTATGGTGAGCCATTAACAATTCAAGGAGATACGCAGTACGGATTGCCTAAGCAAGTGTCTATGCTTAAAGCGTCAAGGTGTTTGAAGAAAGGTTGTGTCATTTACATGGCGCAGGTAACCATTGATGAACCAAAGCCCAAGATCGAAGACATCCCAGTTATTTCTGAATATCCAGACGTTTTTCCCGAAGAACTACCTAGTTTACCTCCAGACAGACAAGTGGAATTCAGGATCGATATTATTCCTGGAGCAGCACCAGTTGCAAGAGCACCTTATCTGTTGGCACCGACTGAGATTAAAGAGTTAAGGACTCAGTTGGATGATTTGTTGAAGAAAGGATTTATTCGACCTAGCTCGTCCCCTTGGGGAGCACCGATTCTGTTTGTGAAGAAAAAGGATGGATCAATGCGTCTATGGATTGATTATCGCGAGCTGAATAAAGTAACAATCAAGAACAGATATCCATTGCCCAGGATCGACGATTTGTTCGATCAGCTTCAAGGAGCAAGTTACTTTTCAAAGATCGATCTAAGGTCAGGTTATCACTAGTTGAAGGTCAGAAACGAAGATGTGCACAAGACCGCATTCAGAAAACGCTATGGCCACAATGAGTTCTTAGTGATGCCTTTCGGGCTCACTAATGCACCTGCAACATTCATGGATCTCATGAATCGCGTTTGCAAACCGTATCTAGACAATTTTTTCATTGTCTTTATTGATGACATACTCATTTATTCAAAGAATCAAGCCGATCATGAAAGACATCTCCGGTGTATCCTTAAACTTCTGTAGCAAGAGAAGCTCTATGCCAAGTTTTACAAATGTGAGTTTTGGCTTCGTGAAGTCCATTTTCTTGGACACGTGGTAAGCGAGCGTGGTATCCAGGTGGATCCCGCTAAAATCGAAGCGATTATGAATTGGCAAGCGCCTAAAAATCCTACAGAAATTCGCAGCTTCTTGGGTCTAACAGGATACTACAGGCGTTTCATTGAAAACTTTTCAAGGATTGATGCACCTCTAACTTCATTGACTCACAAGAATATAAAGTTTGATTGGGGTCCCAAGCACGAATCTTTTGAGATTCTTAAACAAAAGTTGAGCAATGCTCTCGTATTAACATTGCCAGAAGGGATTGAAGAGTTTGTTGTGTACTGCGACACATCACACACTGGCATGGGCTGTGTGCTTATGCAGAGAGGCAAGGTTATTTCCTATGCCTCACGTCAGTTAAAGGTGCACGAAAAGAACTACACCACCCATGATTTGGAGTTGGGTGCCGTTGTATTTGCACTAAAGCTTTAGAGGCATTATCTTTATGGAACCAAGTGTGTGATTTATTCCGATCATAAAAGCCTTCAACACTTGTTCAATCAAAAAGATCTTAACATGAGGCAGCGTCGTTGGATGGAGACATTAAATGATTATGATTGCGAAATTCGCTACCATCTAGGCAAAGCGAATGTTGTTGCTGATGCCTTGAGCAGAAAGGAAAGAATTAAATCAATAAGGATCAACGCTAAAAGCATTGAATTAAAGAACAGCTTGAATGAAAAATTGTTAGCCGCCCAGAAGGAAGCTGTTTTAGAAACTAACTTTCTGGATGAGAAGTTGGGTGTGGCTGCTGATCAATTTTCATATGGCAAGGATGGAATCCTAAGATTAAATGGTCGAATCTGGGTTCCAATCCATGGAGGACTTAGAGACGTGATCCTTCAGGAAGCTCATAGTTTGAAATATTCAGTCCATCCTGGCAGTGATAAGATGTACAGGGATTTAAAGGCAAATTATTGGTGGATAGGTTTGAAGAAATCTATAGCCACCTATGTGGCTAAATATCTGACGTGCGCACAGGTTAAAGCCGAGCATCAAAAGCCGTCAGGTTTACTACAACAGCCTGAACATCCCACTTGGAAGTGGGAAATGGTAACTATGGATTTTTATCACTAAGTTACCAAGAACAAAGCACGAGAATGATACTAGGTTATAGTCGATAGGCTGACCAAGTCAGCTCACTTCTTACCGATTAAAGAAATGCACAGTTCCGATAAGCTAGCTCAGCTGTACGTGGATGAGATTGTATCTCTCCATGGAGTGCCAGTGTCTATTATCTCTGATAGGGATACAAGATACACATCGCATTTTTGGAAAAGCTTTCAGCAATCTCTAGGCACACGTTTAAATTTCAGCACTGCTTATCATCCTCAGACAGATGGGCAAAGCGAGCGTACAATTCAAACACTGGAGGATATGCTACGAGCTTGTGTTATAGACTTGGGTGGAAGTTGGGATGACTATCTTCCTTTGATTGAATTTTCGTACAATAATAGTTATCATTCGAGTATCCAAGCCGCGCCTTTTGAGGCCTTGTACGGAAGGAAGTGCAGAACGCCAATTTGTTGGGCGGAGGTTGGAGAAGCCCAACTGTCAGGACCTGATATAGTCCTCAAAACGACAAATAAAATTGTCCAAATTCGTGATCATCTCAAAGCTGCCAGGGATAGGCAGAAAAGCTACGCGGATAAAAGGCGTAAACTTCTAAAGTTTGAAGTTGGTGATAAGGTGTTACTGAAGATGTCACCTTGGAAAGGGGTGATGCGCTTTGGAAAAAAGGGCAAGCTGAGCCCAAGATACATAGGACCATTCGAGATCATTGAATGTGTTGGAACTGTAGCCTACAAGCTAAATCTACCTGAAGAGCTTAGTGGGATACATAATGTATTCCACATCTGCAACTAAAAGAAATGTCTAGCCGATGAATCGCTAGCAATGTCGCATAAAGACGTGTAGATTGATGAGAGTTTGAAGTTCGTTGAAAAACCTTTGTCGATCGAGGATCGACAGGTTAAGAAGCTTCGAAGAAAGCATGTGCCGATTGTGAAGGTAAAATGGGATGCCCGTAGAGGCCCAGAATACACGTGGGAGGTTGAATCCACAATGAAACAGAAATACCCTCATTTATTTCAGTAAATCTCGAGGTCAAGATTTCTTTTAAGGGGGTGAGGATGTAACACCTCGCAAAATCATGTCCAATGTAGTAACGACACGTGTCATGAACTTTAAACGTGTAACTAATTGATTACGAGGGACTAAAGTTGACAAACGAAGAAAATATGTGTGTAGAATGATCCAAAGTGTCAACATTTAAAAATTTTGCCTTTCAACGACCCTATACAATGTTAATACCCTTAAACGAATAAATTGTGAAAAGTATGAAGCCGTTTGTGAAAGAAAGTGAAAATTTACAAGACGCGAGGGTTAAATGTGTCAACATGTTAATTTAATACCTCTGAGTGACCTTTTAACAAACCCGAAGCTTTGTAACGAATAATTATACTCCCAAGAATAAGTGATGAAAATTTCACAAGGTTTCGATATTGTTGGTGCACGATGTCTATAGCCTACGTTTTAAGTCTAGGTCATAATGTATAGGGGTCAAAAGTGTCAAATATGTAAAGTTTAGGGGTGTTAATGTAATTCCGCTTGAAATGGTACTATGTAATTCCGAACGGAATTACATTAGGTAATTCCGTTTGAGATGTCATGTTGTGTTTCAGGCGGAATTAGATGGCTATATATATATATATATGTGTGTGTGTAGCTTCTCATTTGGCACGGAATTAGCTAGTGTGTCACGAAGTGCTGCTGAAATTCCACCGTGTAATCAAGTCTATTTTGAATGAGAAGCTTGTTTTAAAGTGAAATACTCTATTTCTACTCAATTCTTCACTGATTCTAAGCTGTTTGTTTGATTCCGCCTCTCAAACAGTTGTGTATTGCCTCTGATTGACTCATTTGGTCGGTAAAACGATCCTACAATTGGTATCAGAGCCAGTTATGAGTCAATACACTTGAATCAGTGCCTTTTTCTACACTTTCTTGGACTTCTGGACAATTTAACGGACAAAATGGACTGATTTTCTGATATTGTGTGTAAAACATTGTTTTAACAAACCCTTGAGTGAATCAGATCAAAATTCAAAGTAAAAGTGACAAAAAATGGGCCAAACAGTAATTCCGCTTGAACGAATACTTAATTTCATTTGAAAGATCTGAGGTATTTTCACACGGAATTACTAATTCCGTTTGAAAAGTTGAAGTAATTTCAAACGAAATTACTGATTCCGTTCGAACTGTAATTCCGTTTAGCTAATTTCGCTCCAAAATACTAATTCCGTTTGAAATCACACCTAATTTCGCTTGAAGGTGTAATCTCGTTTGAAAAGTAATTTCGCTTGAAGGTGTGAGATGATCTGATTCCGTTTGAAAGTCCAGTTTGTTTGTAATTCCGTTTGAAAGTCTAATTTCGTGTAAAAGTTAATTTCGCTTGAAAGTATCGTGTTTTCAAAACTTGAAATTTTTTTTCGTAAACTGATTTCGTAAAATGGACAATCAAGAATTTTATAACTTCTTTGCCGGTGGGGGAATGACAGCAGCACAAAACCCGGCCAGTATTGTGCAAAACGTGAATATGGAGAATGAACTTGGGACGATGCAGAAACCTCCTAAGTTGATGAATATTGACTAGTATGCGGGTTGGTCTGGAAGGTTTAAGACATGGGTTCAAGCAAACCACTTCGAGTGCTGGATGAAGATTGAATCGAAATATGTTCCTCCGAAAGATGGTTTGGGTCTTGTGAAGTCGATTGGCAGTTTGACACAAACTGAACAAGAAGATTTTAAGGCAGAAAAGAAGATGACGACTATTCTACAACAGGCCATTAAAGAAGATATCTTGGTATTGTTGCAGCATGAGGATAATTCACAATCCATTTGGCAGTCGTTGAAAGTAAAGTTTCTCGGGAGTGTGTCCATGGTCAAAAGCAAAAAGGCTTTGATGAAGAAAGAATTTGACATCTTCATGGGAATTAAAGATGAAACAACAAGACAATTGATCGAGAGATATTGTCACCTAGTTGTTGAAATGAAGCGTTTGGGTATTGAGAAAACTGACGAAGAGTGGGTTGATAAACTGGCAGATGCCTTGCCATATGATGAATGGGGAACTTATCTTTTGGTGTTGAAAAACAACTCAGAATATGTTGGATTTAACCTCAGTTCATTCATTGAAATGATCGAAGCACGTGAGGTTGAACTGATGAAGATCAGAAAGATGAATTCTGCAGATGTTCAACAGGATGTTTCATTATATTATACAGGCAGTTCTCCTGCAACAACGAATCAAAGCCCGAATATTCAAACAACGTTCAGTGCAGATTCAACATCTGGTGCTTCGTCTTGTACATCAAGCAACAACAAGCCTTCACCGTTTGCAAGTTATGAGCCGAATCCCAAGACTTCAGAACAAATGTCTCCACAAAGCTCATCAAGCTCGAACAATCAGGGTTATGTTTCTGGGATACAGTGTAACATTGCTGTAAACATAAAAAATGGACAAGAGTTTACAGAAGCAGCTGCAAAGCAACACATCGCACTATTAGCTTCCGTTCTTGAGTCATATGAGAGTTTGGTTGTGAAAACTGTCAAATTTGCATGCATCCGTACAGTTAATTAATAATTAATTTGTGCCTAATGACTGTGCTTGATTACAACTGTTGATTAAACGGCTTTCTAATTTCTGTTACATACATACATATGCATCACATTTATATTGTCACTCCATTTATTACACGCAAACTTTAGTGACAAACTTTATGCACAAAGCACAGTTAGCACACTGAGTGGATAACCCAGAAAACATGCTGACAATGCCAGCACCTAGACAGACAATGATTTTGAGGCCAGTATGAGCCAAAGACGGGGTACTACACTAGTAGGGAGTGTAGGGAAGTGAGGACCATAAAACTGCGTCACTAGGTGATAGTTATAGTGCCGGGAAGTGCCTAAAACATACTTCAAATGCAGAATTCTGCACTAAATAACCAAAATTCAGCATTTAACAATGCTAGTAAAGTGTAGAAACTTGGCAAAATAGCCCTAGATACTTTCCAAAGTGTTGGGAATTTAATGTGTCACTAAAAGTAATATAAAAGACACTCTATGGATTAATTTAGCACTTTAACAGAACAACACCCAACCGAACAACCGGACCTGACCCGGAACACAAAAATATTGTCAAAGACATTGTTTTTACTTTTCTGAGCTAGTTAGGGTCCCCGAACACCCTAACACACCTTATAAATAACAATGCATCATAACATACTAACTAAACACTTTAATCTTAACTAGTTTGTAACTAAACCATTACAACCCAACCCCATACCCCCCCCCCTTGGGCGACGGTCACCATAGGGTGACCCACACATTGCTTTCTTTTCAATATTTTATTTATATGTTAGTGGTTAATGAAACATTATGTACAATGGTTAAAGAGATATGGATGGATTATAAAAAGGCACAAAGGTTATGATTTCTCATTCACAAATCAACAACATTAGCAAACAACTCTCTCTTCTCTCCTCCTTGGGTTCGGCCGCCACCACCACACCACCATACCACCACCTTCAAGCTTCCTTCAAGCAATCCATACATACCCAAAGGTGCAAGAGACACTACAAGTAAGCTTGGTGTGTTCGGAAGCTCAAGGGCCGCTCTCGTTTTCTTTTATCCATCACTTTTACGCTTTGAAACTTCCCTAGCCTTGTGCTAGTAGTAAGTGCCTTAGATCTTCATCTTGTTCATATTTTTGGTGGTTAATAGTGAAAAGGATGATGAAATATTAAGAACTCTAAAGAACATAATCAAAGTCTTGACATAAACTAACTATGAAATGAAGTAGTGCTAAAATGAAGATGAAATCATGTTGTTCTTGTGTTGTTATGATTATTGTATGTTGTTTGTTAGTAAAAATGATATGGTTTACCATATGGTCTTGCTAGATCATGTTTAAAGGCATGAACTAGCAAGATGTGAAAGTTAAAGATGTGTGGGATGATGAAATTATCCACACATAACTATGAACTAGAATAAATGAAAGTTTCTTAAAAAAAATAAAGACCAAAATAAGTTATAAACTTGTAGATCTAAAGATCTATGAGTGGTTTTTCGAAAGAACCAAGTGAAAAGTATGAGTTTTGTTAAAACTCGGATCTTACATAAACTAAACCCATTTTTAATGGACAAACAAGTGTAGGAACACTTGTGTAAAAAGAAAATTTCACAAAGAAATATTTTTAGAGAATATGACTAGAAGTTGTAAAAGTTCAAACTCATTAAAAATAAAGTTTTTAAGAAACTAATCACATTTTTAAAGATAACAAGACTTACTAAGTGTGCTAGTAAGTTACTACATGTTTTTATAAATCTTCAAGTTCATAAGTTCATGATTATGCTTGTTTTTTTTTGGCTAGTTTGGTAAATGAAGGTTATATGTTGTTGATTGAGAATTGATTGAATGATTTTTACAAAAGAAAATGATATGCTAGAAAGCATGGACGCCTCCATTTACAAAGAAAACTCTGGCGAAATTTTCTAAAAATTCCAACACTTAGAAAATATTTTTCTAAACAAGTGTTACAAGTATATTTTATAACTTGTGTTTCAAATATAAACTTCGCCATAAATTTTGTTACGAAATACAAAGTATCGGAGGTTGGTTTTCGAAAATAAAAGTGAGTAAATATATATTTAGAATATATATTTATTACTGAGACACTTGTGTGATTATTTGTATATTTTGTGAACTGGTTATATTATTTTAGGGTAAAATAATATAACTTACAAAATGCCATGGAAATTACAATTCCAAAATAATGTCAAAATTGCGAGGAATAAAATAATTAAGTTACACACGTAATATTGTGAAACCGAACAAGAAAACGTAACTTATGAAATATTCCGGGATATACCATTACACTATATTTTTGGTAAATACTATTTTGGGAATGAAAGAAGTGAAAATATGATTTTGTAAATATTACCAAGTATATCATATTTTTGACAACAAGAAAATATATTATTTTTGGAGATAAAAATATATTTTCCTAGTATATTTAGAAGATATATAATTTTTGAGAAAAATGTATATTTTCTGGGACAATACATGATTGAACAAAATAAGTTTATATATATTTAAGTGAGACTTGAAATATATGGTTTTGGAAATGTATATTGGGAATATATTAACATATTTTTAGTTGGAACAATACACCGAAATGCGACGCCATTACTTGGCAAGATATACAAATACAAATACGAAAATACATGTATGAGATACCCCCATCCTTGGGAAGGAAAATGCGAAGTTAAAATACTTGAGAAGTAGGAATATGAAATATTGTTTAGCAATTAATCCAAACGTTAACCAGTGATTATAACTTTGAATAATGTCAAGAAATCGTAACTCAAAAACATAAATACTAAGACAAGGCACGACCTGTTCGTCTAATAGACGTTAGACCATTGTAGGTAGTCGTGTTTGCCGCGGAGATTTGGGTTACAAGTACGAAGACGCAATACTGTGAGTTCATGTCCCCCTTTTCTCTTAACTGTTTTCAGTTTTTATACTTCGGGGGTGGAATACATGTTACAGTAATTACAGACACTTTTATACATGGTATGGTTAGCTTAAGGAGGGTATACTACTTAGATCATGTGAGTGGGTAGGTGGTACTTGAGGCCATTAATCTTCGTTGTAGGACCGAGGGTCATGAGTGATAGATCTATTTGGGTGTAGCGAGCCCCACTCCTGAGTCCGCTGAGTGGACCATGAGGTGACTATGAGCCCGACGCCAAAATCTGCTAGGTTTGAGTCTTCCTGCATCACTTCACACATGTCATTGGCTTTGCAACCCAATGGTGATCTCTTTTTCCTTAATTGCTACATACCAGGGATTTTCTTACATACAGACACATTACAAAGGTTTATACATACTCACTTACACATGAACTCGCTCAACTTTATGTTGATTTTTCAAACTACATGTATTTCAGGAATTTTGTAAAATGGATCTGGCGGGTGTTGGAAGTTGTTATGCTGCGTTAAGAATAAAGATGTCATCCATGGTCTTTGGGTTTGGTTAGTGTGTCTTATTCCTGGACGAGATACGTCTTCCAAACCTTGGTGTCATTCAATATATTTTGACGAGTCTTTTATGAACTCATAAGCAATTTGTACGATTTGTAAAACTTGAATTTGAAGTCTACGTTTTAAAACAATGTTGTTATGTTTTGAACTTATTAATGGATGGTAAACTTATGGTTTTATCATATAGTTGATGTTATGATTGAATGCAATGATATTAAGAAAGTCACACCATAATCACGCTTCTGCAAAAGTCAGGGTGTTACAGCTTGGTATCAGAGCTTCGATCGTAGCGAACTAGGATTCTTTCCCGAGTCTAGACTACGATCATTAGGGCTCTCACGAAAATGTTTTCACGACTTTTTTTTCATTGCATACACAAAACATCCAGATCCAGGGAACAAACATTTTTACAAATAAAAGGCACACATACACGTTTCAAAATTTATATTTATAGTTCAGTCTTAGAGACTGAGGGAGGTTCAGTCTTAGAGACTGAGGGAGGTTCAGTCTTAGAGGCTGAGGGAGAATCAGCCTTAGAGGCTGGGGATAATCAGTCTTAGAGACTGGGAGGATTGGTCTTAGAGGCCAGGGAGTTGGTCTTAGAGACCAGGGATTTAGTCTTAGAGACTGGGAGGTTGGTCTTAAAGACCAGGGATTTAGTCTTAGAGACTGGGAGGTTGGTCTTAGAGACCAGGGATTTGGTCTTAGAGACTGGGAGGTTGGTCTTAGAGACCAGGGATTTGGTCTTAGAGACTGGGAGGTTGGTCTTAGAGACCAGGGAGTTAGTCTGAGAGATTAGGGAGTTTAGTCTAAGAGACTGGGTGATTAGTCTGAGGGACTGGGAGGTTTGTCTGGGAAGACTAGGACGAATATGTGGATACGTGATTACATTATGAAATGTCTTTGTTTGCAATACACAAAGTGTTAAAGATTACTGTGAATATGCATGCTATGACTATTATGTACCGGCACACACGTCACCTTCTTCAGGGAACAAATTGTCAGATGATAACGAACCTATGGCCACCGCCACAGATGATGAGACTGTACCTGCGCCAGAGATGTTTACGTCAGACACTGAAAGTGACCCTGACACGCTGACCAAGGACGAGGACGAGGACGAGGACGAATTCCAACCGTCAGCGCTGCCAGACTTTGGCGATGAATTACCCTTATTGATGGATTTCTTGACGAAGATCCCTCTGTCATTCATGTTTCGGCCCATGACCACTTCACTACTGGTCATCCCGTTGGTAAGCACACCATGGCTCCGATCCTCGATAATGCGCCTCTTGTGGACATTCCTTCCCAAGGTCGGTTACTCGACGAACAATTGATAACGATATTGACGTGATATCGATGGTCCTTCCGATAACGCCCATGATGATGGAAAGTTAGACGAGAACGTTGTTACAAATTTCATTTTTGAGACCCCTGTTGTTGAGCTACCCTCTGACTCTAGCGTACATTTGATTTCAGACTCCTTCGAGTCTGTGACATCTGCAGCCTTACAGACAGCCGGATTACAGCTTCCTACTACTGATGCAGACAACGATGACATGATTGCCGCACTAGCACCTGCTCAAGGCACCACACCGTTACATGACCCAGGGCCTGCTCCTGAGCTAGCTTCTGCACCTTTTGGGTCAGCTTGATGTTGCACCTACTGATCATGCACCCTTACTTGGTCATAACCCTGCTTATTTTGGTTTACTAGACATTGCACCCCTATTATCTAACCCAGTACCAGCACCTGACAATCTCCTTATTGGCTGAAACGTCTGTTTTTGCACCGAAACCGCCAATGCTGCTCCTATGAAGACCGACGTCCATTGTGCCAACGTGCCTATCGCTTTCTTTCAAAACATACCCGCACCCCGGAAAGGTACTTCAGGTCAGCACCCGCATAACGATTCGTTTGCTACAACGGCATTTTCCCAACTTCACAGGTCGCACCGTTTGCTACATTCACCTCTACCACGCCGGACGAGCCATTTCGATGGTTCCTATAATACACTATACTGATTTTAGACCCTTGCCATCCCTCATATTATGGAGGCTGCACACGGGATGAGTGCTCCTGTAACATCAGCTACTGTTTAAGGATATAAGTCGCAGAGTTTTGGAGCTTGAGCGGACACCACGTTCTCCACACTGTCTATTATCAGTATACTTTGATCCCCCACATTCATCAAGATTCCTTTTGGCGCTCTCACCTGCTGCTATTACACCTCTCCCAGGTTTTTGATGCCCGTTTCTTTATTATCGAGCGGCAGATCAGTTAACTACTTCGATGTATATACAATCTCGAGGAGGAGTTTACGCCTGCTAGCAGATTACTTTTCTTCCCTCCTCCACCCCAGTCACCAGAATAGTTGGTTTCTGGATTATGCGGATTGCATTACATTTGGGTAAAGACACTAATGATAAACCGGGATTGGAGAGACTTTTGAAGACCACATCTGACTACGTAACTTTGATACACTAATATATTTAATGGACAAGGGTAGGGTGACCCTGTGTCCCTGTTGATATGATACATTTTGGAAGACAATACAATTGTGGGGAAGCCAATCATCACTAAACATGCGACAATACTTTGTGACCATTGACCAACGAGAGCTCAGTCGCTATGTCTTCGTCAAGCACGTTATTAATCTATTTGTGTGTGCTATAATTATAATGCTACGTGCTTATTTGCTATGCTCTCATTAAACATAATTACCAAATTACTTGGTTATACTATGATTATACTATTGTTTGATTGGTTGGTATGATAACCTAATATGTGTATGTGCATATGATCTTTAAACAACTATATGCACTCCCCGAACGAATAAGACCTGACCTAACCAATCTTCTCTTCAGAAGATGTCGATACCAGGGAACGTCGATACCAACAACCCTCTGCAGACAACAGCAGAGTCAGAACTGCAAGGGCGCATCTCGCAAGCCATCGCACAACTCGAGGCCCTTCGCTCCGAACACGGCGGAGGTACCTCAGGAAATAACCCACCCAGCGGCTGCACCTACAGGCAGTTCTTAGACCACAAACCTCGAAAATTCGATGGCACTGGGGGTGCCTTAGCTTTTGTGCGTTGGGTGGATAAGACGAATTATGTCTTATAATTAAGCAAATGTGCCCTAGAACATTAGGTCACGTACGTAGCTGGGCTATTTGTATATGGGGCTCTGTCATTGTGGAACCTTCAGGTTCAGGCAATGAGCGAGACCGCTGCGTATGCTTTGGCGTGGGACGAACTGAAAGAACTGATGCGTAAGAGATATTGCTCTAGGGCAGAAGTCCGGAAGTTGGAAACTGATCTATGGAACTTGAAAATGGAAGGCCCAAAGATAGCTGAATATGTGCAGAGATTTGGTGAATTATCACAAGTTGCTTCACGTTTGGTGGAACCGGAATCTAGGAAGATCGAACGTTTCATCGGGGGACTGGCACCTCAGATTCTAAGCCTAGTAACAACATCTAAGCCTTCAACAATCATCGAAGCAATCGACATGAGCGTGGCGCTCACTGAAGAAGCGATTAGACAAGGAAAATTTTCCACTCCGGAAAAGAAAAATGAGACTCCTGTAGAGTCATCTGGGGATAAAAAGAGAAAACTCATAAATTTCAAGAAGATTACTCGGGTAAGTAACGAGAAGAAGGCCAAGAAGGGAAAAGACTACATGGGTATCCTACCTAAATGCGACAATTGTCTACGTTATCACGTCGGGCGATGTAAATATGGAAAATGTGATAACTGTGGTAAGAGGGGACATCCCAAGGAAACTTGTAGGCAAGGTATTGAACGTGGAAATAAAGGCCAAGATGATAGCAAGAATCACGGAGGAAACAACGACAATGACAATTATCAAGGCGGAATGAGTGACAAACAAAAACGTGCTCAAGGTTGCTTTAATTGTGGAAGCAAAAAGCATTTCAGAAGATATTGCCCTAAAAATAATCAAGCATAAGAATGAAAGCTCAACACCGGAGCTAGGGAAGCACGCCAGAAATTCAAGCGAGGATATCGGTACGTCCCATGTTACTCAATGATATGCATTTGTATTGCCAAATACTGTTGCAAATTTTACGATTCGCATCTCTAGAGTTTGAGAGTATACGTGGTTTAGTAACAAGTAAGTTGGATAATCTGCACATGATAGTACTAGCTAACGAGAAGCTAGTAGAAGCCAACGAAGTAATTGGAATCGGCAAGATAGAACCCGGAGAGCGTAAGTTTACGCTAGATCTACTGACAGTTGAGTTGGGAAGCTTTGACGAGGTAATTGGGATGGATTAGTTGCCGAGCGATCGAGCGGAAATTGATATCCGCACCCCGATGACGAATGATGGTACGATCACGACTCACGAAGCAGGATACGCCTCTACTGATCACGAATTGCTTGGAGGAACGAAAGTTATTATGGAAAGGATGTGTTGTATTCTGGCTCATGTCGGGGACAAGGGAGCCGAGGAATTAAAAACTCGAAGATACTCCTGAGATAAGGGAATACCCTGAAGTCTCCCCCAAGGACTTGCCATAATTATCTCCTCAACGACAAGTTGAATTTCGCATCGATTTGATTCCAGGCGCCACATCTGTAGTTAATGCACTCTTGCGACTTACACCTTCGGAAATGCAAGGATTGATAGTGTAATTTCAGTAGTGGATAGAGAAGGAAGATAACAGACCAAAATTTCCGTTTTGGGTAACCCCAGTTCTGCTCATCAAGAGAAAGGACGGTGATTTTCAAATGAACATCAAACTACTAGGAGCCGAACGAGCTAGCCAACAAGAGTCAGCAACTCTTGCTAAGGATTGATGAACTACTTATTTGACTGACTGCGAGGATCCAACCAGTATTTCCCGGCTGATCGATGATCGAGTAGCTGTAAATTCAGGAAGAAAGTATACCGGGGGAAAATTGTGGGACAATAACTTGTTTAAACATACCCAAGAATGGCGTTTCCTACACGATGCACAGAATGATTCTACACCAAATACGAAACTCTGAGAATCTAGGAAACATGTACTTAGGACCATCAGGAACCAGGTCCAAACCCACAAAGGTTGTTACTTAGGAACCACATCTATTAACTCAAGCAGACACCATTAACTTGACATATATGCCAGTTCCGTTGACCAAACGAAGAGTATTTGAATTTCTTTTACTTCTAACGAGCAGATGTTTGCATCTCTACTCCCCTTAATGGTAGTTGCATCACGATAATTTTCATCGCTGAGAGCGAACACACATTTGCTTCGATATCTGGTCATTTTTTCATTTTAGCAGATACTCATTATTCCTTTTCTTGGAAACTTATCTGACATACATGCATCATTTGCCACGCATGTGGTTTCGTTTCGAACAAACGCTTCATTGAAATTTAAATATTATTTTGCTAAACCTAATTACAGATTCATGATTCGAATAACCTACATTATTGTTATTGTTGGCTCTTTTGTTACCACGTCAACACACTTTCTTGAAACTTCTTTCCTTTAAAGTTACATTCATGGTTTATTTTTGTAACCATACTAAGGTTCCCTGGTTGGTACATACGTTTATTGTCAGGTTACGCTGAAACCCAGTTCAATTGCTTGAACTTGTCCAATTCGCATATTTAGTTTAAGACGTCATATGATGTTTTGGGAGCATCATATTCAAATATATTTGCAAAGACTTTTTCTTTACGAGTCATAGATATTCGATTGATCTACGACTCCACTAAACCGTTTGTTAATTTCGATACCTCACAGTGATACCTTCATAAAATTGAAGCTTGCGCTAATCTGGTTACTCACTTCATACGCTGATTTAATCGTCTACTTATTAAATTCAAAATCCATTTGGAAATTCACAATTAAAGCAGTCTCAACACAGTTATGTGTTAAGGCAATGGTACATAGATCTATTTCATAGTACGGTGTACCTCCTAACGATTCCTTCATTACAAATCGAACACCTCGCAGTATTTATTGCTTTCCATCTTCAGTCAGAAATAGTAATCCTTCGATGTCCCGTATTCAGTTGAAAACTCTGTGACATGGTGTAAGACAAATCTTCAGGCTTGTTTTGGTAAACTTGTTCAGTCACCACTATACTTGAATTATGTCATTACGACACCTTGTGGTGTCATTACCAACTTGTAACTTGTGCTAATCAAGGTCAACCGTTTCACACAAAACTGCATATACTTTCGTTTGACTTGTCATTTAAACATTTTTGATGCAACTACGAATTAAGACAATGATACACCCGATTCGCTTGTATTCCATTCAGTGTATCTTCACAATTCAAAAATGACAACGCACTAATTCTTACCAATCAATTGATTCAGGAGATTGACAGATCACCTTACTATTACTTTTGAGTTGTTGAGTTTGGGTTCATATAGCAGATGCTACGGTTGTGAAGACTCGTTGGCATACTGTGACCAATCGCTTAAGAATCCTATTGGACAAAACTCCCCTTTGTGGAACCCCTGTAACTAGATTACACTAGACTATACCACATCTTGTACCTTTGACATCAAATGCTATGAGCACACACCTTTTAACCCTAGGATTCGGGTTGTTACATATTCTTGGACTCACCTAATGTGAGTAAGGTTTGATTCGGTTTGGTGATTATCCACCTCGGTATTATTAATATATATACACATGTGACGGAATCATAAGGAGTTAAGGTAGTACAAATTTCGAGGACGAAATTTTCTTAACGAGGGGAGAATGTGACAACTGTCAAATTTGAATGCATCCGTACAGTTAATTAATAATTAATTTGTGCTTAATGACTGTGCTTGATTACAACTGTTGATTAAATGGCTTTCTGATTTCTGTTACATACATACATATGCATCACATTTATATTGTCACTCCATTTATTACACGCAAACTTTAGTGACAACCTTGAAGCACAGTTAGCACACTGAGCGGATAACCCAGAAAACATGCTGACAATGCCAGCACCTAGACAGACAATGATTTTGAGGCCAGTATGAGCCAAAGACGGGGTACTACACTAGTAGGGAGTGTAGGGAAGTGAGGACCATAAAACTGCATCACTAGGTGATAGTTATAGTGCCGGGAAGTTCCTAAAACATACTTCAAATGCAGAATTCTGCACTAAATAACCAAAATTCAGCATTTACCAATGCTAGTAAAGTGCAAAAACTTGGCAAAATAGCCCTAGATACTTTCCAAAGTGTTGGGAAATTAATGGATTAATTTAGCACTTTAACGGAACAACACCCAACCAAACAACCGGACTTGACCCGGAACACAAAAATATTGTCAAAGACATTGTTTTTACTTTTTTGAGCTAGTTAGGGTCCCCGAACACCCTAACACACCTTATAAATAACAATGCATCATAACATACTAACTAACCTTAACTAGTTTGTAACTAAACCATTACAACCCAACCCCATACCCCCCCCCCCTTGAGTGACGGTCACCATAGGGTGACCCACCCATTGCTTTTTTTTTCAGTATTTTATTTATATGTTAGTGGTTAATGAAACATTATGTACAATGGTTAAAGAGATATGGATGGATTATAAAAAGGCACAAAGGTTATGATTTCTCATTCACAAATTAACAAAATTAGCAAACAACTCTCTCTTCTCTCCTCCTTGGGTTCGGCCGCCACCACCACACCACCATACCACCACCTTCAAGCTTCCTTCAAGCAATCCATACATACCCAAAGGTGCAAGAGACACTACAAGTAAGCTTGGTGTGTTCGGAAGCTCAAGGACCGCTCTCGTTTTCTTTTATCCATCACTTTTACACTTTGAAACTCCTGTAGCCTTGTGCTAGTAGTAAGTGCCTTAGATCTTCATCTTGTTCATATTTTTCGTGGTTAATAGTGAAAAGGATGATGAAATATTAAGAACTCTAAAGAACATAATCAAAGTCTTGACATAAACGAACTATGAAATGAAGTAGTGCTAAAATGAAGATGAAATCATGTTGTTCTTGTGTTGTTATGATTATTGTATGTTGTTTGTTAGTAAAAATGATATGGTTTACCATACGGTCTTGCTAGATCATGTTTAAAGGCATGAACTAGCAAGATGTGAAAGTTAAAGATGTGTGGGATGATGAAATCATCCACACATAACTATGAACTTGAATAAATGAAAGTTTCTTAAAAAAAATAAAGACCAAAATAAGTGAAAAGTATGAGTTTTGTTAAAACTCGGATCTTACATAAAGTAAACCCATTTTTAATGGATAAACAAGTGTAGGAACACTTGCGTAAAAAGAAAATTTCACAAAGAAATATTTTTAGAAAATATGACTAGAAGTTGTAAAAGTTCAAACTTTTTAAAAATAAAGTTTTTAAGAAACTAATCACATTTTTAAAGATAACAAGACTTACTAAGTGTGCTAGTAAGTTACTACATGTTTTTATAAATCTTCAAGTTCATAAGTTCATGATTATGCTTGTTTTTTTTTTTTGGCTAGTTTGGTAAATGAAGGTTATATGTTGTTGATTGAGAATTGATTGAATGATTTTTAAAAAAGAACATGATATGCTAGAAAGCATGGACGCCTCCGTTTACAAAGGAAACTCTGGCGAAATTTTTTTACGAGTATATTTTATAACTTGTGTTTCAAATATAAAATATTTTTCTAAACAAGTGTTACAAGTATATTTTATAACTTATGTTTCAAATATAAACTTCTCCATAAATTTTGTTACGAAATACAAAGTATCGGAGGTTGGTTTTCACAAATAAAAGTGAGTAAATATATATTTAGAATATATATTTATTACTGAGACACTTGTGTGATTATTTGTATATTTTGTGAACTGGTTATATTATTTTAGGGTAAAATAATATAACTTACAAAATGCCATAGAAATTACAACACCAAAATAATATCAAAATTGCGAGGAATAAAATATTTAAGTTACACACGTAATATTGTGAAACCGAACAAGAAAACGTAACTTATGAAATATTCCGGGATATACCATTACACTATATTTTTGGTAAATACTATTTTGGGAATGAAAGAAGTGAAAATATGATTTCGTAAATATTACCAAGTATATCATATTTTTGACAATAAGAAAATATATTATTTTTGGGAGATAAAAATATATTTTCCTAGTATATTTAGAAGATATATAATTTTTGAGAAAAATGTATATTTTCTAGGACAATACATGATTGAACAAAATAAGTTTATATATATTTAAGTGAGACTTGAAATATATGGTTTTGGAAATGTATATTGGGAATATATTAACATATTTTTAGTTGGAACAATACACCGAAATGCGACGCCATTACTTGGCAAGATATACAAATACAAATACGAAAATACATGTATGAGATACCCCCATCCTTGGGAAGGAAAATGCGAAGTTAAAATACTTGAGAAGTACGAATATGAAATATTGTTTAGCAATTAATCCAAACGTTAACCAGTGATTATAACTTGGAATAATGTCAAGAAATCGTAACTCAAAAACATAAATACTAAGACAAGGCACGACCCGTTCGTCTAATAGACGTTAGACCATTGTAGGTAATCGTGTTTGCCGCGGAGATTTGGGTTACAAGTACGAAGACGCAATACTGTGAGTTCATGTCCCCCTTTTCTCTTAACTGTTTTCAGTTTTTATACTTCGGGGGTGGAATACATGTTACAGTAATTACAGACACTTTTATACATGGTATGGTTAGCTTAAGGAGGGTATACTACTTAGATCATGTGAGTGGGTAGGTGGTACTTGAGGCCATTAATCCTCGTTGTAGGACCGAGGGTCATGAGTGATAGATCTATTTGGGTGTAGCGAGCCCCACTCCTGAGTCCGCTGAGTGGACCATGAGGTGACTATGAGCCCGACGCCAAAATCTGCTAGGTTTGAGTCTTCCTGCATCACTTCACACATGTCATTGGCTTTGCAACCCAATGGTGATCTCTTTTTCCTTAATTGCTACATACCAGGGATTTTCTTACATACAGACACATTACAAAGGTTTATACATACTCACTTACACATGAACTCGTTCAACTTTATGTTGATTTTTCAAACTACATGTATTTCAGGAATTTTGTAAAATGGATCTGGTGTGCGTTGGAAGTTGTTATGCTGCGTTAAGAATAAAGATGTCATCCATGGTCTTTGGGTTTGGTTAGTGTGTCTTATTCCTGGGCGAGATACGTCTTCCAAACCTTGGTGTCATTCAATATCTTTTGACGAGTCTTTTATGAACTCATAAGCAATTTGTACGATTTGTAAAACTTGAATTTGAAGTCTACGTTTTAAAACAATGTTGTTATGTTTTGAACTTATTAATGGATGGCAAACTTATGGTTTTATCATATAGTTGATGTTATGATTGAATGCAATGATATTAAGAAAGTCACACCATAATCACGCTTCCGCAAAAGTCAGGGTGTGACATTGGTAGCTAGAAGGATCAGTAATCCAGACATGACAAAGGAGGATTACGACCAAATCGATCCAGAGGAGCTAGAACTGATTGACATAAAATGGGGAATGGCTAGTTTGGTAAGAAGAGCCCAAAGGTTTATGGAAATTACGGGTCGAAACAGTTTGTCAGGACCGGATCAAAAGCTTGGTTTTGATAAGTCCAAAGTGACTTGTTTCAGATGTAAAGAGAAGGGGCATTTTAAGCGGGAGTGTCCGAATAGAGAGGTCAACAACCACCAAAATCCATTTACCAACGATTACTACAGACAGGCGATCTATCACAAGACAAATCAACAACCTGTCGTTCAAAGACCTCAGATAAAAAACAAGCCGGAAAAAGCTCTCATAGTCAATCAAGATGATGAAAAGGTAGCTGAAGGTTTTAGTTGGGATAAGTATATCCCTGGCAGTGAGGGTAGAGCAATGATGGCTGAGATTGTGGAGGAACAGGAGAGTGTTGTTGAAACAGAGGTTGTTAGTGAAGATGTGTCTGAAGAAAGTTTGGTTGATCTCGAAGAAGTTGCTGCAGAAGTCTACTATTATCAATCCGAACAGGAGGTTTTAGCTAGTTTTTAAAATCAATTATGCCTTCTAATGTGTTTGATTCTTTTGCAGGTTTTTTTAGTGAGCCAACAACCGGATTTTGCCCATAGTATGATGTTGAGAAAGCTCCGGTTGAAGAGATAATTGATGTCTCAAAAGAAATGACTGAAGAAACACTGAAAGAGATTGCTGACAAAGCCTTAATGGGAAAACTGAAAGAGGTAGACATAGAATCTGTAAAACTAGAGTCTGTTGATACTGAGTCAGTTGAAAACATGTCGGTCAAAACAGAGTTAGGTCAAAAAAAGTCTGACGGGAAATCCGAAAAGGAGGAGATCAAATCAGAAGGAGTGTCTGAGTCAGAGTCTGATGGTGTCGGTAAACAGGGTGTTAAAATTGATCAAGAGGAAAAGATTGTTGAAAAATTGATTCAATATCTGAAACTTCATGCAAAAAATGTTCAAAACCATGCATGGAATGTCTTGAAAAAGACAAAAAGTTTCAGGAATTGAAACAATACACTGATGAGATTAAATTTGATCTAAGTGAAGCAAAAGAAGCTTATGACACGTTGGCTAGATCTATCAAAATGATTCAAAAAGAGAGTCTTGAAAACGATAAAACCACAAGATTGTTAAAATCAATAGTTTTTGATAAACAAAAGGAAATCAACTTTCATTTGGACACGATTGCTTCATTGAAAAAGGAATTAGATTTAACAAAAATTGAGAATGAAAGAATTGATAAGAAGTTGATGAGTTATGTTGCATCTTCATATGTGATTGATCAGATTGTCCCGATACAACCAGATGCAACACCTGTCTTTAACAGTGTTCCACCCCCAATGTGGAATCATTATACTCAGAAGTATCCAGATGGGGTGGAATCTACATTAAATCTCAACTTGAGAACCATTGAGAATGAGTTGCCTGAGAGCATTGATGTTACATTTTCTCCATCCGACACTGATAATGAGTCACAGGTGATCAAAACCGTTGTTGACCAAGTGTTAAATGAAGAAAGTGATAACTCGGAGTTTGATACTGTGAAAACTCATTTTGAAAACTCCATTTCTGATTCTGAAGAAGATGGTAACTTCTTAGACAAGTTCATACCAAAATCAGATTCAGTTGTGAATGATGATTCGATCATTGTGGTTTACATAATGACCAAACTTTATTCTGATTTTGAGTATCCAATCCAGAATGCAAACATGCAAAATGTTGAGAAGGTGTTTAAACTTGTTGAGATTGACATTTCTGAGGTTAACAACAACGAGTTTCTTACAAAACCTAAAAAGTCTTTTGTGAAACCACTATCAAACAACTCGGGAAAGAAAGAGTGGGTGGGCAATGGTGGAAATAACAAGAGAAATGGAAACAATTTAAAAAACAAAGGTATTGGTTTTGAAAAGAGAATGGCTAAGAATGTCAAGCCAAAAGAAAAGATGAGTGATGTTTTTATCGCTGGTCCTAGTGTTGATGCTGAAAAGGACTATATCTTCAGTCAAAAAGCCATTGACGATTTCAATGCAGCGAAAAAGTTGAGAGAAGAGACCTACAAATCAACTTTTGTTGAGTATGACAAAAGAGTTTCTTACCGCTGCAATGAAATTGGTCATATGGAGAAACAATGCACCAAAAAGATTGAAAAACCCATTTTCAAGAAACCTGTTTTACAAAAGCCGAAATCTAAAATTTCAACTGATGATAAGGGCAAAACACCAATGATTTCTCCCGTTCGAATTTTGAAAAGGGGTGAATCTTTGAAGTCCGAAGAAAAGCCGAAATCAACATTTGAGATTGGTGAATCTTCGAAAACTCAAAAGACTTCAAAGATTTATCCAAAGACAAAAATTTTGCAAAACCAATCATGAGTGGCAAAACCGAAACAATCAGTTGAGATCAAGAAAATGGAAAATGAGCTAAAATCTGAATCAAAAGTGTGTGCAAATGATGTTAAGAAACTTGAATTTGAATTAGACAAGTTGCTTGAGGAATTTCCTCCAATTAAAGAGAAAGATTTAAAACCAAAAGCTGAACCTATTGTTCCAAATGTCATTTTTTAACATTCCAAAAGTTGATGTGACATGTGATATTGTATTTGGTAGTGTTTCAACTGTAAAGAAATCATGGGCTTCATTGTTTGAATGATTTTCTTCAATATGTACAGGGGCTGCCGAAGTCAATAATCTCGAAATGGATCATGGACAGCGGAGCTTCAAGGCACATGACTGGAATGCTAGCATTGCTTTATGACGTCAAATCTATCAACGGAGGAGATGTGGGATTTGCTGGGAATCAGGGTGGCAGGATAGTTGGTCAAGGGAATCTATCGAATGGAGTCATTAAGTTTGATAAAGTGAACTACATAATAGAACTTGAAAACAATCTGCTGAGTATCTCACAGATCTGTGACAAGTCTTTTACCGTACATTTCACTAAAAATGAATGTCTTGTTATAAAACCTGGTTTCAAAATTCCTAAGGACATGGTGTTGTTGCGAGCTCCATGAGAAAATGACTTGTATATTCTTGATATGAGTGTCGCAACAACAACAGATCATCAGAAACAATGTTTTGTGACGAAAACCAAAGCAACTGAAAAAGAGTCGAGAATGTGGCATCGAAATATGGGCCACATTCATGTGTGTAAAATGAACTTTCTTATACCCAATGATTTAGTTGAAGGTGTGAATCTTAAAAGTTTTCATTTAAATGATGATTGTATAGAGTGCAAGAAAGGAAAACAAACGAAGAAGTCGCATCCACAGAAGTTGTTGAATTCAATCAGAGTCCCGCTTGAAAGGTTGCACATGGACTTATTCGGACCAGTCAATGTAAAAAGTGTTTGCGGAGACTTATACTGTCTTGTGGTTACTAATGACTTCACAAGGTTTTCGTGGGTAGTGTGCATGGAAAGAAAAGACCAAACCTTTGAGTCGCTGATGGTATTATTCAAGAAGATGGAAACGCTGTATAAGCTGCCGATCAGAAGAATAAGAAGCGATAATGGAACGGAGTTCAAGAATAATCGAATGCTCGAGTTCTGTAACGAGAAAGGGATTCTTCATGAATTCGGTGCACCTTATACTCCACAGCAAAATGGTGTAGCTGAACGAAAGAATCGTACCTTAATTGAGACAGCTCGAACGATGCTCGCTGATTCCAAGTTGCCAATATTCTTCTGGAGTGAAGCAGTTGCTGCAGCATGCTATACATTGAACCGCGTTCTGACAGTAAAGAAATTCAAGAAAATGTGTTTTGAACTTCTTCATCGTTACAAACCAAACTTGAAGTTTTTGGAACCGTTTGGATCTCCGTGTACTTTCATAGATCAAGATGGCAAATTTGGTGCAAAATCTAATGAGGGTTTCTTTGTAGGTTACGTGAGCCCGCTGAAGAGAGTGTTCGTACCATGCCTAGGGAAGATAATTCAAGTTCAGCATGTGGATTGTCAGAAGCATACTGCTCCACCACAACTTCCCGGACAAAGATTCCTGTTCGATTATGACAAACTCTGGGAGTCCTTCCAACTTCTGACTGAGCCAAGTATCAAGAAACTCGTACTGTTATACCAACAGCAACAATCTGATTCACAAGATCAGGTGCCAAGACCGTTAGTAGTTTCTCAACCCGACGTGGGTACTAATGATCACGAGGCCGGTCCAAGTGGAACGACACACGAAGACCCAGAAGAACCAGCTCCAACATTTGATAATTCTGACGACTCAAAATCGGAATCCGGTCCGACTTTTGACGAGGAACCAGATGTTGCAACGACAGAAGCTAAGGATCACACCGGTGATCAAGACATCACGAACTTGCAATCAGAAGTTAATGTGCCTGACACTGCAATGCCAAGAACTTTGTCTTATCATCCTTCAGAGCAGATAATTGGTGATCTTCAGAGCGGAGTAAAGACGCGGGATCAGATCAACAGAGCTCTTACATGTTTTTATACATTTGTTGCTCCTTTACAGGAAGAATTCTCACTTAAGTGTTTTATATCGTAGATTGAACCCAGAACGTATAAGGAAGCTTTGACTGAAGACAGCTGGGTGAACGCTATGAAGGAAAAGTTGCAGCAGTTCGAGAAACTGGGTGTTTGGAGATTAGTAGACCTTCCTGAAAACCAGAAGCTGATAAAGACAAAGTGGGTATTCAAGTGCAAAAGAGATGATAGAGGAGTCGTTGTTCGAAACAAATCATGATTGGTAGTACAGGGATTCAGTCAGCAAGAAGGCATTGACTATGATGAAGTTTATGCGCATGTTGCTAGACTTGAGGCTATTAGGATCTTCCTGGCGTTCGCGTCATGGAAAGGATTCAAAGTCTACCAACTTGATGTGAAATCTGCATTCGTGCATGGAAAAATCAAAGAAGAAGTGTATGTGGGACAACCGCCGGGTTTCACTGATCCACTACACAAGAACAAAGTCTATCTTCTAGATAAAGCGCTTTACGGACTACACCAGGCCCCGAGAGCCTGGTATGAGACGCTTTCCCAACATCTGCTGGCCAACGGGTTCACCAGAGGGACAGTTGATAGCCCTCTGTTCACAAAGGAAGTTGCAGGCCATCTCTTAATCGTGCAGATCTACGGTGATGATATCATTTTTGGTTCGACAAATGACGACTTGTGTAAAGATTTTGAGAATGTTACGAAGAAGAAGTTTGAGATGAGTTCGATGGGGGAGATAAAGTTCTTCCTAGGGCTGCAGGTGGAGCAAATGCCCGAAGGAATCTTCATTCATCAAACCAAATACGTGAACGATGTTCTGGAGAAGTTCAACATGGCTCAATCCAGTCCAGCATCAACCCCCTTAGCTTAGAATCATGGTATTTGCCCAGACGAGAGTGGAGAGAAAGTGGAAGAGACACTGTATAGGTCAAAGATTGGATCTTTGATGTATCTTACTCCTTCCCGCCCGGACATCATGTATCCGCGTGTTTGTGCGCCTGATATCAGTCTAGCCCACGCCAGTCACACTTGACGATCGTGAAACGCATTTTAAGGTATTTGAAAGGCTGCCCAAGCATTGGCTTGTGGTATCCTAAATCTGGCGATTTCTCACTTACAGGTTTTGCTGATTCGGACTTTGGTAGCTGCAAGCAAAACGCTAAGTCCACCACTGCAGGCTGCCAGTTCTTCAAAACTCGATTAGTCACTTGGCAGTGCAAGAAACAAACCTCAGTAGCGCTCTCTACTTGCGAGGCTGAATACGTTTCGGCCTTGAGCTGTTGTTCTCAGATCCTTTGGATTCAACAGCAGATGCGAGACTTTGGTTTGCAGTTCTTGGACACGCCGATTTTTGTGGACAATGAAGCGGCTATTAACATAACTAAAAACCCGGTTCACCACTCCAAAACTAAACATACTGAAATTCGGCATCACTTCATCCGTGATTGCTACGAGAAGAAGTTGATCCGAATAGAACATATACACACCGATGAACAGAAGGCTGATTTTTATACAAAACCTTTTGATAGAAAGAGATTTCACTATCTTTTGAAATTAAACGGGATGAAAAATCTGTTTTCTGGGAGGGTTATCGAGTGTGAAGCCGAGGAGGACGGCGATCTGATGTGATCCACGTTATGTTGTCAAGTTTTTGTACAGTTTATTTTCTTCTTTTGATAAAACCAAAAACACAAAAAAATATGTCTTTGTTTTTAGGGGGAGAAAGTTTGTAGAAAAATACAAAAACATGATAAAATTTCAAAATCCAAATACATTTAAAAAAGTAAAAATGAGTTTGTGTAAAAAGGAGAAATGATAGTACATCAGCTAGACAATGCAGTACGCTAAAGAAATGAAAAGTAAAAATGTGTTAAGCAGTCTTGCAGATGATATGCCGATAGGTTTTTACACATTTAGTAGGTTTGTTCGGGTTCAAGTCACTGTAAAGAAAGAGATGAAGACCAGACTGAAGACTCCGGCAATATCCAAGGGGGAGTTTGTTGGTGCACGATGTTTATAGCCTACGTCTTAAGTCTAGGTCATAATGTATAAGGGTCAAAAGTGTCAAATATGTAAAGTTTAGGGGTGTTAATGTAATTCCGCTTGAAATGGTACTATGTAATTCCGCACGGAATTATATTAGGTAATTCCGTTTGAGATGTCATGTTGTGTTTCAAGCGGAATTAGATGGCTATATATATGTGTGTGTAGCTTCTCATTTGGCACGGAATTAGCTAGTGTGTCACGAAGTGCTGCTGAAATTCCACCGTGTAATCAAGTCTATTTTGAATGAGAAGCTTGATTCAAAGTGAATTTTTTTTAAATGATGAAACATTGAAAAATGCTACTCATGTGCTGTTGTAAAAAAGATTCTCTAAAGGGAACCCACCAAAAGTCGAAGCCATCATCTCTCTGCTGAACGGAAGTTCTGACCTGAGCTCTCACGGCCTTCGCATTTAACCCCTTACAGATATCATCTAGGAATACTCACCTGTAAGACTGAATATTGGGATCTGGATACGGGAGTATATTCTGAGGTGGTACACATGTAAAAGTTAAGCCTTAAAACACTAAATCCGTATCCTGAATAGATTGAACTTTGTGTGAAAATTTAAAAGTATCAGTATATCAACAATCAATGCAAACTTTTTAATACTGAAAATGTAATCAAAGCTTAACGGTGCTTGTATCTCGTCGGCAGCTGATATGATCCCCTAACACACTCACAAAAATATTGTGTGTACAGTTTATTGCTTATCATACTCTAAAATCCAAAAAGATTTTCTTTTCATCTTATTTTCGACAATGAACGTTGGGGAACAGATGATCAAAGTCTACTGTGCAGAACATGTCTGGATCATGAGGGTTGGGTAAGCAGAAGTTTGAAAATGTGATTGGTAATTGCTTGAAAGTTCAAAAGTTCAATAACTTGAACTTAAATTTGCTTCAAAAATTCAGCATCTTCATAATCTGGTCAGCCAAGGTCATTAACTTGGACTTGGCAGGCTAAACAGTTGACCAAGGTCATTAGCTTGGAATTGGTTAACTGGGTGTGTCGGTAAATTCTCAAAAAGTTCAAAAAAAATTGAAAAATGTTGTAAATAATTTCGCTTGAAAACATAATTTCATTTGAAATGGAATTCAGTTTGAAGTGGTAATTCCATTTGATTTATGCAAAGATAACATGCTCGAGCATACAGTTAATCAAAGAATGGCTGCTGAAGAAAAGAAAAGGGTTGACGAGAACGAGAAGCTTAGGAAGCTGTTGTTGAAAAAGCCTAAGCAGAGGGAAGAAAAGTTCAAGTCACTGTAAAGAAAGAGATGATGACCAGACTGAAGACTCCGACAATATCCAAGGGGGAGTTTGTTGGTGCACGATGTCTATAGCCTACGTCTTAAGTCTAGGTTATAATGTATAGGGGTCAAAAGTGTCAAATATGTAAAGTTTAGGGGTGTTAATGTAATTCCGCTTGAAATGGTACTATGTAATTCCGCACGGAATTACATTAGGTAATTCCGTTTGAGATGTCATGTTGTGTTTCAAGCGGAATTAGATGGCTATATATATGTGTGTGTAGCTTCTCATTTGGCACGGAATTAGCTAGTGTTATTTTGAATGAGAAACTTGTTTTAAAGTGAAATACTCTATTTCTACTCAATTCTTCACTGATTCTAAGCTATTTGTTTGATTCCGCCTCTCAAACAGTTGTGTATTGCCTCTGATTGACTCATTTAGTCGGTAAAACGATCCTACAGATATCGTTTGAGATAAATACGTTAACTTTCGTAAATAAAGGGTTAAAAGCATCAACGAGGCAAAACTTGTATTTTCGGTTATCGTTTAACGAAACCGGACCTATCGATGTTTGGTTATATTCTAAGGATCATAAGAATATAAATTATATGGGTTATATGTGCTTGAAATGAAAGATATTACGTTCTAAAAGGTTCAGGGGGTGAAAATGTCAAGTTTGAAACTGGTTTGGCTGGTAATCTACATGGTGGCGTCGCGCCACACCTAAACCCATATGCCGTTGCGCGACGCGATGGCGTGAGTTGACAAGAAAGCATGCACAGGTGCAGGTTCTGCACCCTTCTTCTCCAATACAGCCATGCACTCTCATTAACTCGAAACTAGGGACTGTTGCTGGTATTGAAAAACCTCTTGAACACCTTTATGCCTTAGATTTCACTTGGGAACACTTGTATTAATCCTAGAACCATCCAAAACCCTATATAAAGGGGCAGAATTGGAGCTCTTGAACTTGCACTTCAAAAACTTTCATACTCTCAAACTTACTCTCAAGCTTTGGAGCTTTCAAACACCTTCTCTGGAGCATCCTAACTTGGAAGGAAGCTCTCTTAGTCTTAATTTTCGTGCTAAGGACTCATGTAAGTGTTCTTAGCTCCTGTAGTTAAGGTTTTAGTAGTATAATGACCGAAAGTCAAAGTTAGCGTATTTCTGCTTTGACTTTGTGATTAATCACTAATGGTCCAGCCATTATTCGAATTGAAAGTGGCTATGTGTTGGTAATTATGTAGGTGTTAAACGCTTAAAAGGGCACCTCCTAATTATCACGTTATCTCAGTCAATTGTCGGGTCAAACTACTTAATAGAAAAGTCAAACGAGTCAGTTTTTGCAAAATAAATCATAACTGATAATGTAGGAGCTATAAAATACATTTTAACACTTAAATAACTTGGTAAATAATATAAGAACATGTTTAGGCATGTTCAGGCCGACAACTCTGAGTATTAGGCTCGGTTCGCAACCGAAAGTCGCAAAAGTAGACTTTTGCTTTGACTTTCAGTTCTGACCCGAATTAGCTTAGTTTTAGTCATGCCTTAGGGTTCCTTTGTGACCATATTATATGTTAGGATAACCCTCTGAATTTATACTACATGGTCCTTTAGAAATCTGAATCATTTACATGTTTCTGTTAAATGCTTAAAAGTTGACCATTTTGCCCTTATATTATAAAAACGAGATTTTTGAAAATGTGAGAGAAAAAAAATTTTTATTACTGATATATAAGTATGTCCTAAAAGTTTGACATCAGTTTCTAGTCTAAAATGAAAGTTATGCAAGATATCGTAAAATGAAACCTTTTTGTTAATTAAATGGCATTTTTGGCATAAATCATATTTAAACCCAAATTTTGGCACCAAAATTTCTACCCACTGTTGTAATATAATATTTAGAGATTTTTGGAAATTTTTTTCAAATTTTATACTGACCATAACATAGAGTTCTAGCATAAATTCGGTAATTGACGATAATGCCCTTTTCGTTAATAAAATGAGGTTTACATATCATTTTAATACCAAACCTTTTTCTACTGATTCTATATATTAAATAAAATATTTTTAATATTAAGGACTGACCAAAACTACAGAATTTTATAAACATCTCATATATCGTCAAATACCGACTTTTACGCTTATTAAGCGTATAGTTTGGTTTAAAACCATATTTAACGCTTAAGGCTTATTACCTACTGATTTTAAAAAATAAATTTTTATACTTTAACAGTAAGTTTAAGTCTTGAACTCCGATTTCCAAATTTGACCCTTAAAGTATATGTGAAATGACCAAAATGCCCCTACGGTGCATAGTTTAGCCATAAATGATAAATTCCACATATGTATGATATCTTACTGATGTAACTTGTTAAAATAAATAATTTTACTGATTGTTTTAGACCAGAACTTCAGAATACTATTTAACCTCTTTTATAAAATTTAAAATGACCAAAATACCCCTACGGAGCTTACATTGGTTTTAAATTCATTTTGGGCTTAATGGAAGATATCCTACTGATATCACAACATAATTTAAGCATAATAACTTATGGAACTTGTACATTACTTATTCGGTTACCCGTTACGCATATACGCATTCGGTACGGTTTATGTAACTAGTTTGCATAAATTAACCAAAACGGGTCAAACCTTATCATTTTTGCTTCAAAATCCAGAATGTATTTAGTTTACCCATTTTATAGAAGTCTTCATACTTTTTGGGTCTAATTCACATTCAAATCCGGTCTTCGCTTAATCTTGCGTTTTGAACCGTAAACCTTTCTTTAAAACTAACCGGTCAAAGTTTCAACTTAAATAAGACCCGTTAGGAATCTAATAGGTTATTAAAACCTTCGTTCCAGATTAGGAGCCCAGTAAAAGCTACTTGTACTTGCTGATTTGATATACGGCTGAGAATAAAATTATATTTTAGCTCAGGTAAATACTTTTAACTTATTTTCCCTTATACGGGCATGGGATACGATAAATATTACCTCTTGGTCTGGTATTGAATCTTTAATCGATTAGTGGTTAAATCATTGAGATAACCATTTTAATCTGTTTTGTTTGATCTAAGCCTTTGGGGATTAATGACCGTGTCCTTAATATCCTTGGCTCATTCATTTGAAATGGCCACGACTTAAGCACGGAGTGTAGGCATACACCTGACAGTTGCGTATGTAAAAAGATATACCCGCTTGTTGAGGATATCTCGCCGTGGGTTTATTTTAATGGTGTGTCCATTAATCTTGTACCGGCTCTTCTATTCTGGTCCTGAACGTACGACAAACACATAAATCTGTATACAAGAACATTTGTGCCTTTTGCATTTAAATCAATTTTCGTAAATATTTTCAAAAGAGTCGGTTAATTGTATTTACCAGTGTAAACTGACGTACTTTTCAAAAAGACTAAGTGCAGGTACTACGCGTAATGGACTGGAACTCCTGAGTATTAAATAAAGAGTCTTGCAAGCTTTTGATACTTAAAGTCTGTTGAACAATATTTTCTTTCTGTTTTAGATCCGCCGGTGGATCCATTTACAATCCGTTGTGTAATATTTTATTATACTTTCAACTCAGTTTGTATAATTACTTTTAGACTTCCGCTGTGCATTAAACTATGATTAATTGACTATGATGATATCAACTACGTCATGATACTCCCCACCGGGCCTACCGGTAATACGTGAAAATATCGGGGTGTGACAGTTATTAAAGAAAAGTCAAATTCATTGATAAAATTAATATCACCGGAACCGAAAAAAATGAATATCGGTATCAATATTGTTCAGTTCGTATTGGTTCGGTACAGTCAGGTAAGACAACCCGTGTAGTTGAAATGTTTAGGAGTGTCATGATGGAAATGAATAGGAATAAGGTTGATGTTTCTTTGATATAGGTGGCTTCGGTCTGGATTTGTGTTGTCAAGTTTATGAAAAACTCGAGATTAGGTTTTCTTTTAATCCATGGAGTGCACAAGCCTCTGGTTAAATTGGACCTTAACCCGTACCGATGCAAGAGACGGTCCATGAAGTAAGGAGTTTGCATGGCTATATCTTGAACTGAAATGATTTACGTGGATGTTGGTGATCAAGATTATCCAAGGTATTTGATTTTGTTTCTCTTTTGTGAATCGACTTCATCAAATGCTTGCGGCATGAGTGTCGATGGAAGTTGATAATATCACACCCCGACCCGCAGCGGAATGGTATGGGGCATGATGATTGTCCATAGCTTATGACAATATTATAAGTTAAAATATTTAAAGACACCAAATTTAGATTTGTCACACATAATCATAGAATATATCCAACATAACTTTCATACAATATCCATAATATAAATAAATCATGAACAATAATCCTATTTATTATTAAGGCACATCCTACGTGACTTCAACTTCAAACCCTCTCAAGTCATGTACCTATATCATGCGTAAAAAGGTTTTTGTTCAACATAATGTTGGTTAATACATCTAAATTTTAAATAAAATGTTTTGTTTTATTAATTGATTTATTTTACTTAGAATTTTTTTAAATATATTTAACATGCAATATCATATGTTGTAGAAACATCCATAATCACCACAACAACAATCAACAAATCACCACAATCATAATATAGATACAATAGAAACAATAAGACTCAAAGACTATAGTATGCCTTAGTCTCAAGCCTTGAAGAGTGAGTCTAATACTGGTGGCGATACTAGGCTACAACCCATGACCGTGGGGAACCTAGTCAGCCAGGTGGATCCACACGAAATCTGCGACACAAAGCGAGCAAACACATGTATGCATATATATGCAGGGCGTAGGTTAGAAGGGGTCGGGGGTGCTCGACCCCCGAAATTTTCGCTCAGTAGTGTTATGTACGTAGCTTTCGTATAGAAATTTTTGGGTATATACGTTTTCGACACCCCGGTTATATAGAAATTTTTGGGTATATACGTTTTCGAATATGATGATATGATGATTTCTAGGTTCGCATGATTTGAGGATTTTCTTGCTTAAATAATAAAACGATTTAAATGACTAAAATATAATATAATACAATTCGTATTTATATATAATAGTAAAAATATGACAAAGTTGTACGATCTCGACTAAAAAGATATTATACATATTTTTCTCTAAAAACAAATATATAGCATCTTCAAGTTCGAAATAATTAAATATATTACATTTGTTTCTATATATATATATATATATAGGGTCAGGATTTGGAGAAAACGGTGAAAAGTGTGAGAACGGTGAGAACGATTATGGATCCTCCGATCAAAACAATCCATGGACTAGATTGTGCGGTGGCGTTTTCGTAAATAACATCAATATTATTAGGTGGGACGCGCTTCATTAAGGGTAAACGTGTCTTTTACCCCTCATATTCAAAACGCCATCAAATAATAAAACGCCATACAAAAAATAAAACGCCATTAAAAACAAAACGCCAAAATTTAAAAATAAAACGCGTTGAATATTACAGGAAGATGAAACAACACAAAATAACTGAATTTCAGTTATTAACATTTATTAGAAGAAATTCCCTCCTAAATTACGCGCCAAAACATCATTATATAAACAAACGTTAACCATAGCTTCCATAATCACTTCAATCTATCAATTTTCTGCAAAAAAAATCGTTAACCAAAAACGTCAACTTAAAACAAAACGCCAAAAATGGCAACAATCATTTCTTGGAGATACACTCTGGGAATCAGGCGATACGCCCTCCATTTTGACAACAGAAGGAGGGTATATGTTAAGACGGTCAGGGCAATTCTTGTGACAACCGTCACTTTTCCGTACATTCCGTACACGAAATGAACAGTAATTTGTGCTTAAATGACTGTGCATGATCTGGTTTACCAGACAAATAAATTTCTGAATTCCATGCAACTGAATTCATGCACATTTTGTGCTACAAAATATAGCTTTATGCATAAACGAGAGCGTTGCGTCAGAAATATTAGTAAACTCACCGGTAAGACACATCGTGTCAACAGAACTGCAGAAAGCAGTCAGACATTAGAATTGAGGCCTAGGTGTAGGTCCGACGACAAAAGTACATTAAAACCCAAGAGTACATGTAAGGGTTTAATTTACAGATATTGCGAAAGCAAAAATAAGCACTAAAAAGCACCCGAAACGCACTTTAAGTGCATAATTTTGTATAATTCAGCTCAATTCAGCATTTAAACATATGAATATTATGCAGAAATTTCGTTTTATCATCCAGAATATTTCCCTAAGTGATTGGGAATTGAAAAGGTACTTAAAAGACACTAAAAAGTGTGATTTAGCACTTTAACGAATCGGTACCTAACCGAACAACCGGACTTTACCCGGAACACCAAAATATTGCTAGAAGCAATGTTTTTATTTTCCTAAGCTAATTAGGGTACCCGAATACCCTAACACCCGTCACAAGACACTACATGCTAATATCTAGTCTTAACCATCTTACTTAACTAGCTAAATCTTAATCATTAGTTGGAATTTAACCATGAGACCCCCCCCCCCCCACGAGTTCGGTCCCATGAGGGGACAAACACTTAGAAACTTTGATTATTATAATCCCTCATGTCTAATATCTTCTAGACATAAGATCCAAGGGGTAATTGTGATGGATGGACTATAAGTTAGCACAAAGATCACTTCATAATTCATTAACCACACAACAAAAACTTCACACTTTCTCTCCCTCTTGCCCATATTCTCGGCCGACCACATAGGCACCACCACCACCACTTGTCGATTCCGATCTTGCCATTTTCCATCCATACAAAGGTGCAAGAAGGTGAACAACGAAGGTCGGTGCGTTCGGAAGTTGAAGGACCGCTATCATTCTCTTTTATCCACCTCATTTGCACTCTTGAACTTCCCTAGCCTTGTGCTAGTAGTAAGTACTCTAAAACACCATCTTGTTCTTGTTTAGAGTGGTTAATAAGCGATTTAATGGTTAAAAATCAAACACACACAAGATCATAACTTAAATGTCTTGAAAGTAAGATGAATATGTTGGATAAAAAGAAACTAGTGGTGTAAATCATGAAAATCTTGGTTAGTTGTGATTATTTTATGTTGTTTGTTGCTAGAAGTGGGATGGTTCATCATCTAACCATACTAGATCATGTTCAAGAACATGAACTAGTGGTATGTTAGTGCTAGAGATGTGAAAGATGATGAACCTTCCACCCATGAAACATGAACTTGAGTAAAAGTAAATTTTCTTGTAAAATAAGACTCTAAACATGTAGATCTAAAGATCTACAAGTGGTTTTTCGGAAAAACCAAGCAAAAATATTAGTCTTGTTTAAAACCCGGATCTTACATGAACTAAATGTATTTTTAGTAAATAAACAAGTGTGTAAACACTTGTGTAACAAAAGTTTTAACAAAGAAATAATTTGCGTAAAAACCGACTAGAAGTTGTGAAACTTCATATTCTTTAAAAATAAATTTTTTAAGAAATTAAACTTATTTTTAGAGATAACAAGACTTACTAAATGTGCTAGTAAATTACTACACATTTTTGTAAATATTCAAGTTCATGAAATGGAGAAATTAGTGATTATTGTTGATAATTGTTGTTGATGATTATTGTTGATAATTGTTTTTAATGATTGTTGACGATTTTAAAGAAAATAAACACATGTTTTGAAAACATGGGAAACCTCCATTTTTAGGGGAAACTCTGTCAAAATTTTTATAAATTTTGACACTTAGAAAAATATAAGTTTTTGAGAAACTTATTCCCTAAAAATGTATTTAAAAGTTTTACCAAGGTTTCCCTAATTTTTGGTGATAAGAAATGAGGATTTCTTCAAATATAAAAATGGATATAAGTATGTATATTTTTGAGAGAAAAATATATATTATTTTATCACCAACTCTCGTGCTAAGTGTATATAGTATGTGTTATACGTGCTAGTGTATTAAGACTTAAAAATACACTAAATACTCATGAGGAGTATAAACATAAAAATACACATACAACATACAAGATACATAATTCGGGTGCAAAGTGCAAAACATGAAATACTTATATTAATTTTTGAGAAAATAATATAAGTAGGATGCTTAGTTAAAAATATAAAATATTTTTAACACAAGAATATATACACAATAGAGAGTGACTGTACTTGTGCGACGCAACTCTAGTGACTAACGTTAAGAAAACGCGTATAGGTTACGACGTTAATTAAGCAAATCCGGTGAAGTTTACGACGCACAGGAACGCAAAGTTGTGAGTTCATGCTCCCCCTTTTCTCTAACTGTTTTTGGTTTTATAACTCTCGGGGGTGAAATACATGTTACAAATATTATAATTTTTACAAAGGGTAAAAATACAAGAAGCACTCTTGGTGAGAACGAGAACCGAGTGCAATATGATTTGAGAATACGAGAAGCACTCGTGGTGAGTGCAATATGATGAGCTTTAAGAAAAGCCTAGAAAATACTAGATCATGTGAGCTTAAATTAGATATTGAGATGCCATTAATACTTAATTAGGGACGAGGGTTAGATCTAACGGGTACGGCCGAGCCCCACTCATGGTCCTTATGTGACCTCATGAGTGCTTCGGTGTCCCAGTCGAGGGAAATCGACACAGTGAAGGTTAATCGACACAGTCGAGGGTAATCGACACAGTCAAGGGAAATTGACGCAGTCGAGGTTAATCGACACAGTCGAGGGTAATCGACGCAGTTAAAGGAGAAAATACTAATGCTCCCTATGTCCTCACATGCCTTGAGGGAGAAAATACTAATGCTCCCTAAGTCCTCACATGCCTTGAAGGAGAATATACTAATGCTCCCTATGTCCTCACGTACCTTAATGTCCTTGTATAAACAATCATTTAAAACGTGGGGTACACAAGAAAACCTGAATGATACTTGAGTACGTGGGGTACTCAAGAAAACGGGAATTATACTTGAGTACGTGGGGTACTCAAGAAAGACTTGAATTATACATGACACATACTATGTTTTCATACAAAGTATAAAAATGTGAAATACAAAAACGCATGAACTCGCTCAACTTTATGTTGATGTTTTCCAAAATTACATGTATTTCAGGTGACATGATGGATCTTGGGCGCAAGTGTCGTAACTAGAAGTAGACTACAAGTTTAGATGTCATCCACTTTTGTTGAATAGTAACCTTGTCAAAGGTCGTGTTTTGAAAACTTAAATAACAAGTGTTTGTAATACTCAAATTTTCATAAATGGATGAACATCGTTGATCATGTAGTTGTTTATTACGATTGAATGCAATGATAACAAGCTAGTCACACATCATACGCTTCCGCAAAAGACAGGGTGTGACAGTTTGGTATCAGAGCTTCGATTGTAGTGAACTAGGATTCTTTCTCGAGTCTAGACTACAATCACTAGAGTTCTCTCACAAAAACATTTTACAAAAAGGTTTTCATTGCATTCACGAAAGCGCCAAGATCCACAAGTCAGACACTTTTCAAAAAGTGACAAGGCAAGGACATTAGTGAGGAATACCTTAAACATAAGGTGCCAACCAAAGCATAGTCTACACGAGTTCGACTTGCCAAAAACAAAATGACCCCCCCAAAAACGAGAGTTATACGTGATATAATGCATTAAATTGCTTGATTATGCTAAGTAGCATATATGTTATTGATATACATACATACAAATAAGTGTACGGAATGATTATTGACGTGAATAAGATACTTTCGACTCCGACTCCTATTACTATACGTGACTCGCACGATGAAGCTACCGACCTCGCATCCTTTGCAAAGCTCATGGCTGGGAGTGATTACCAAACAGGATGCTGAGCTTGCTTCCGTAGGAGATGGCTGCTCTTCCCTCTCGATCGTGAAGGTGCCTAACTACGGTGATGATGATGAGGCAGAAGCGGCAACCTTGATCGAATTCTCAATCAACGGGACGAGATCCCTGCGGCTTATGTGAAGCAAGATTGATGACATACTTGACCAGAAAAGGAAGATGAAGTATTCATCTCGAAGGTGCCCCTCCAACTACTAGGAATTCTCTCTATTCCTATTCCATCTAATCATCGTGCCTATACGCGCATAACGATAACGAATGTTAGCGCATGGACCATCACAAGGGTCCTTTCCATGACAAGAGGTATAAGGACAATAGTGTCCCCTCCTTGATTGATCATCTGCTTGGACGAGAGAAAATTTGGGGTAACTGTGCAAGACAATTTATTATTACGGGGGCCCACGTAATAATGACTTGTAGTGCACAGAAATCCTGGTGGACTCTGCGGGTCAAGCTAATGAAAACCATAGAAAATTTATCTATAGGTGTCCTCACCTTCATCTGGTAGAACAACACATAGATCAGTGCTTTAGCACGTTAGAAAGTAGGAAGCCTGTCTTAGCCTACTTCGTGACTGACACTTCTACCTGCATACGAGACGTTTGAGCAAACGACATTTAAGCAAGAGAGGTGGAATAACATTCAAAAAGAATCAGTGACGATACACTCTCTATCACCTCTACACAAACAACCCCATCAAAGGGGAAATATACGCACCAGTAAAGCTAAAGACCTAAGAAAATCAATGAAGCAGGAAATAACTGAAACTTGAATGACCAAGGCGATGTAGCCTCGAGTTCATTTCAAACAATAAGCCAAGTTGGCAAGCCTATGTGAAGGCTCAATAACTGTTTCCTCGCTTATACACTGATTATATATACGTGTGAAATTGGGTGATTACATAATGGCTTATGGTGCTATGTATCTCATAGACAATTGGAATGTTGTCTAACCTACTTCATACCATCTTGGCAGAAGAGAATGCCGCCCAGGAGAGACACAAACACCAGTACGTTGCCAAGGACAGAAGCCGAGCTGCAAGAACGCATCTCACAGGAAATTGCGCGACTTGAAGCCCTCCGCTCTAAGCACAGCGATGGCACTACTGGAAATAACCCTCCAACTGGCTGCACCTATAAACAGTTCCTGGACTGCAAGCCATTAAATTTTGATGGCACAGGAGGTGCCGTTGCTTTTGTTCGTTGGGCAGAAAAGACTGACTCCATTCTAACAATGAGTAACTGTTCGCCCCGACAGAGTGTTACTTATATCTCAGGGTTATTCGTAGATGGCGCACTCTCCTGGTGGAACCTTCAGGTTCAAACCCTTGGTGCGGATGCTGCTTATGCACTAAGCTGGGACGAGCTCAAGGAAATGATGGAAAGGAAATACTGTTCTAGGGCTGAAATCCAGAAGATTGAGGTGGAGTTCTGGAACTTCAAAATGGATGGACCGAAGATTCCTGAATACGTCTAACGATTTCACGACTTGTCTAGGGTCGTCCCCTACTTAGTCAAACCGGAATTTAAAAGGGTTGAACGATTCATTTGGGGACTTGCACCTCAGATCAGGAGCATGGTTACTACCTCAAAGTCCTCAACCATTGTAGAGGCTATCGATATGAGTGTCACTCTTACTGAAGAAGCTCTACGTGCGGGAAAATTTTCGGAAGCTGAGGATAACAAGAAAGAGACTCATGTGGAGTCATCAGGCAATAAGAAAAGGAAGTCTTCGAACCTAAAGGTGGGCACACGAGTCAGCTACGGAAACTCTAAAGCAAACAAAAGAAAGAAAGTGAATCCGCCACGTGACAGGAAAACTGATGGAGCCACTAATAAGGCCGGTGGTAGAATATACTCGGGGACTAAACCGAAGTGCGGAGAATGCAATTCCCACCATGAAGGTCGATGTCCGAGCCCTAAGTGCGGAAAGTGTGGAAAAGAAGGGCACAGCAAGGTTGCCTGTTGGGCAAAGGACCCAGATGGGAGAAATAAGAGAATACCGGGTTGTTACAGATGTGGTGAAGCAGGGCACTTTAGGAAAGATTGCCCTAAGAAGAAACAAACAAGGAAGGGTTTTCAAGATTGAAACTCATGAAGCACGCCAGGATCCAGATGCGGTTACGGGTACGTTCCCTATTAACCAACCTAATGCATCTACTTTTAATTAATACTGGCGTCAACTTTAACCTTGCATGCTTAGAATTTAAGAAACCGCTTAGCCTAGTAAATAGACGTCCCGTATTCCTTAGAAATGGGCATATAGAAGGCTAGATTAAACAGTCGAAGCAATTGAGGATTGCATTTAGGGACTCAGAAGGCCGAAACCTTCTGTTACCATTGACTCGCGAAGTCGTAATATGATAATCAGCATGGACCAAAAATCCAAGTATAGAGCTGAAGTCGTTTGATATGAGAAAATCAGTCGCATCCCTCTTGCGAATGATGAAACCCAAACTTCCTGCAATAGGTGCAAGGATGCTAGACCCCACAAGGCGGCAGATCTACGACATCCCTCATTGGTCAAAAAGGCATAGAAACGCCTCCGAGTAGACTGCAGAGCCTGAGAACATCCCCGTGACGGAAGAGGTCCTAGTAGCCTTTTCAGAAGACTTGCTAGGAACGCCTCTCTGTAGCGACGAGAGGAGTTTGGGATAAATCGCGTGCCAGGAGCAGCACCCGTGACGAATGACGCCATACCGACTAGCTTCATTAGCGAAGCATGAAACTCTGTTATAACTGCAAGAGCTGCCAGGCAGAGGAAATTAAGGACGTAGCATCCTTAGTTAAGGAGACAAGGAGAAAGTTGGTAGTCTCCACTTTGCATAAACTTCAGAAAATTGAGAATCAGAATCCTTTGCCCAGGGACTGGTGACACAAATGAGCCAATCGTAAGGTTCCAGTTACCACTCAAAGATCAACTTGAGGACAAGAGGTCCTCCACTGTGAATACAAGAGGAAATATCCCTAAAACGACCTTTAGGACTTGCTTCGAGCATTACGAGATCCTTGTCGTATCATTTGGCTTAACACATGCATCGACAATATTCATGGACCTCATGAATCGAACGTGTGAGCCATAACTGGATAATTCATATACTTATTGACTACATTCTTATATGGCCAACGACCAAGGAAGGTCGTGAGCAACAGCCGCAATTTACCTTGCAACTCTTAGAGAAAGCACAGTTATGTGCAATGATGACGAAAAGCGGATTTCAAGTTCGCGAAGGGAGAACTTTAAGATACATGGTGGATAAGAACGAAATTCACGCCAACCCTGTAACCAAGAGCTATGGAGCTAGAGTTGCAATTATGTGACGTCTCTCGACAAGTCTCGATTTTACGTCGACGCAACGAGACCACGACATTGCACACACGACACATTGATTAAGGAATCACGAGAAGAGATCTTGAGATAGATACAGTGATTGCGTGCCGCAACTGGACGTCATTACCTGAAAGAAAACGTTGCACGATCTTTATTGATCACAAGGGTTACAACACACCGATGATCGTAAGAACTCGATTATGAACTGAGCTGCTGATCAATGCAGACTGTATGAACACAATACGTGCTTGTGTGATAAACTTTGATGAAAAGTCGGAACACTCACTTGCCCTTAGTGGAGTTTTCCTACAACGGTATCTATCACACCGCCGTCTAAACTGCTTCGTGTAAAGCTTTAGACGGAACATAATGAGTGGATTCCCGTCATTTTGAACGGAGACCAGAAATAAACAATCAACTGGCCCGAGATGGCCCAGGAAAAACTAGTGGCAAGATCCTTCAGATATGTGATCATATCAGGATAGCCCGCAGAATACAGAAAGATAGCGCCGATGAGCGGCATAAGTCGAAAGAAATTGAGGCAAGAAGTATGACTAAAATGAGAGCCTCGCCTAGAGAAGGCGTAGTGTGATTTGGAAAACGAAAAGGTTGAATCCCCGGTGTAGGGATCAGAACCATTGTTCACAAGATGAAGCTCCCAGAAAAAGATCAGTAGTGATCGCGACACATTCATGTGTCTAGTCTGTAGAGGAGTCTGACTTAAGGAACAATCGTTGTTCCCACAAATAAGATTCACGTCAATAACAAACGACAAGAATTACTATAGAAACTTGTTAAGGTTTTGGACCAAGAGTCCGTGATACTATAGAAACCTGTTGAGGTTTTGGACCAAGAGTCCGTGATACTATAGAAACCTGTTGAGGTTTTGGACCAAGAGTCCGTGATACTATAGAAACCTGTTGAGGTTTTGGACCAAGAGTCTGTGATACTATAGAAACCTGTTGAGGTTTTGGACCAAGAGTCCGTGATACTATAGAAACCTGTTGAGGTTTTGGACCAAGAGTCCGTGATACTATAGAAACCTGTTGAGGTTATGGACCAAGAGTCCACAAGATACAGAAAAGTCATGATCGACTTACTTGAGTATGATAGAATTCATGACATGACCCAGAGATTTCATGGGAACATGAAGACAAATCATGAATCTAAGTGACCATATTGGTTTCACAACTCCCCTGCGACCGATGGCATCGCTTGAATTTCGGGATGAAATTCTTTTAACGGGGGGAGACTGTGACAACCGTCACTTTTCCGTACATTCCGTACACGAAATGAACAGTAATTTGTGCTTAAATGACCGTGCATGATCTGGTTTACCAGACAAATAAATTTCTGAATTCCATGCAAGTGAATTCATGCACATTTTGTGCTACAAAATATAGCTTTATGCATAAACGAGAGCGTTGCGTCAGAAATATTAGTAAACTCACCGGTAAGACACATCGTGTCAACAGAACTGCAGAAAGCAGTCAGACATTAGAATTGAGGCCTAGGTGTAGGTCCGACGACAAAAGTACATTAAAACTCAAGAGTACATGTAAGGGTTTAATTTATAGATATTGCGAAAGCAAAAATAAGCACTAAAAAGCACCTGAAACGCACTTTAAGTGCATAATTTTGTATAATTCAGCTCAATTCAGCATTTAAACATATGAATATTATGCAGAAATTTCGTTTTATCATCCAGAATATTTCCCTAAGTGATTGGGAATTGAAAAGGTACTTAAAAGACACTAAAAAGTGTGATTTAGCACTTTAACGAATCGGTACCTAACCGAACAACCGGACTTTACCCGGAACACCAAAATATTGCTAGAAGCAATGTTTTTATTTTCCTAAGCTAATTAGGGTACCCGAATACCCTAACACCCGTCACAAGACACTACATGCTAATATCTAGTCTTAACCATCTTACTTAACTAGCTAAATCTTAATCATTAGTTGGAATCTAACCATGAGACCCCCCCCCCCCCCAACGAGTTCGGTCCCATGAGGGGACAAACACTTACAAACTTTGATTATTATAATCCCTCATGTCTAATATCTTCTAGACATAAGATCCAAGGGGTAATTGTGATGGATGGACTATAAGTTAGCACAAAGATCACTTCATAATTCATTAACCACACAACAAAAACTTCACACTTTCTCTCCCTCTTGCCCATATTCTCGGCCGACCACATAGGCACCACCACCACCACTTGTCGATTCCGATCTTGCCATTTTCCATCCATACAAAGGTGCAAGAAGGTGAACTACGAAGGTCGGTGCGTTCGGAAGTTGAAGGACCGCTCTCATTCTCTTTTATCCACCTCATTTGCACTCTTGAACTTCCCTAGCCTTGTGCTAGTAGTAAGTACTCTAAAACACCATCTTGTTCTTGTTTAGAGTGGTTAATAAGCGATTTAATGGTTAAAAATCAAACACACACAAGATCATAACTTAAAGTCTTGAAAGTAAGATGAATATGTTGGATAAAAAGAAACTAGTGGTGTAAATCATGAAAATCTTGGTTAGTTGTGATTATTTTATGTTGTTTGTTGCTAGAAGTGGGATGGATCATCATCTAACCATACTAGATCATGTTCAAAAACATGAACTAGTGGTATGTTAGTGCTAGAGATGTGAAAGATGATGAACCTTCCATCCATGAAACATGAACTTGAGTAAAAGTAAATTTTCTTGTAAAATAAGACTCTAAACATGTAGATCTAAAGATCTACAAGTGGTTTTTCGGAAGAACCAAGCAAAAATATTAGTCTTGTTTAAAACCCGGATCTTACATGAACTAAATGTATTTTTAGTAAATAAACAAGTGTGTAAACACTTGTGTAACAAAAGTTTTAACAAAGAAATAATTTGCGTAAAAACCGACTAGAAGTTGTGAAACTTCATATTCTTTAAAAATAAAGTTTTTAAGAAATTAAACTTATTTTTAGAGATAACAAGACTTACTAAATGTGCTAGTAAATTACTACACATTTTTGTAAATATTCAAGTTCATGAAATGGAGAAATTAGTGATTATTGTTGATAATTGTTGTTGATGATTATTGTTGATAATTGTTGTTAATGATTGTTGACGATTTAAAAGAAAATAAACACATGTTTTGAAAACATGGGAAACCTCCATTTTTAGGGGAAACTCTGTCAAAATTTTTATAAATTTTGACACTTAGAAAAATATAAGTTTTTGAGAAACTTATTCCCTAAAAATGTATTTAAAAGTTTTACCAAGGTTTCCCTAATTTTTGGTGATAAGAAATGAGGATTTCTTCAAATATAAAAATGGATATAAGTATGTATATTTTTGAGAGAAAAATATATATTATTTTATCACCAACTCTCGTGCTAAGTGTATATAGTATGTGTTATACGTGCTAGTGTATTAAGACTTAAAAATACACTAAATACTCATGAGGAGTATAAACATAAAAATACACATACTACATACAAGATACATAATTCGGGTGCAAAGTGCAAAACATGAAATACTTATATTAATTTTTGAGAAAATAATATAAGTAGGATGCTTAGTTAAAAATATAAAATATTTTTAACACAAGAATATATACACAATAGAGAGTGACTGTACTTGTGCGACGCAAGTCTAGTGACTAACGTTAAGAAAACGCGTATAGGTTACGACGTTAATTAAGAAAATCCGGTGAAGTTTACGACGCACAGGAACGCAAAGTTGTGAGTTCATGCTCCCCCTTTTCTCTAACTGTTTTTGGTTTTATAACTCTCGGGGGTGAAATACATGTTACAAATATTATAATTTTTACAAAGGGTAAAAATACAAGAAGCACTCTTGGTGAGAACGAGAACCGAGTGCAATATGATTTGAGAATACGAGAAGCACTCGTGGTGAGTGCAATATGATGAGCTTTAAGAAAAGCCTAGAAAATACTAGATCATGTGAGCTTAAATTAGATATTGAGATGCCATTAATACTTAATTAGGGACGAGGGTTAGATCTAACGGGTACGGCCGAGCCCCACTCATGGTCCTTATGTGACCTCATGAGTGCTTTGGTGTCCCAGTCGAGGGAAATCGACACAATCAAGGGAAATCGACGCAGTCGAGGTTAATCGACGCAGTCGAGGTTAATCGACGCAGTCGAGGTTAATCGACACAGTCGAGGGTAATCGACGCAGTTAAAGGAGAAAATACTAATGCTCCCTATGTCCTCACATGCCTTGAGGGAGAAAATAATAATGCTCCCTATGTCCTCACATGCCTTGAGGGAGAAAATACTAATGCTCCCTAAGTCCTCACATGCCTTGAAGGAGAATATACTAATGCTCCCTATGTCCTCACGTACCTTAATGTCCTTGTATAAACAACCATTTAAAACGTGGGGTACACAAGAAAACCTGAATGATACTTGAGTACGTGGGGTACTCAAGAAAACAGGAATTATACTTGAGTACGTGGGGTACTCAAGAAAGACTTGAATTATACATGACACATACTATGTTTTCATACAAAGTATAAAAATGTGAAATACAAAAACGCATGAACTCGCTCAACTTTATGTTGATGTTTTCCAAAATTACATGTATTTCAGGTGACAGGATGGATCTTGGGCGCAAGTGTCGTAACTAGAAGTAGACTACAAGTTTAGATGTCATCCACTTTTGTTGAATAGTAACCTTGTCAAAGGTCGTGTTTTGAAAACTTAAATAACAAGTGTTTGTAATACTCAAATTTTCATAAATGGATGAACATCGTTGATCATGTAGTTGTTTATTACGATTGAATGCAATGATAACAAGCTAGTCACACATCATACGCTTCCGCAAAAGACAGGGTGTGACAATTCTGAAGATGGAAGAAGAGATACAGAGGCAAATCTTATCCATTGGCATCGCTCTAGACAACGAATGTCATCAAACGCATATGCTTATGAAACGCATATGCTTATGAAAGCATTAACCAGCAAATTTGGACCAATCAAAGGAGATGTGAAGCCAGACCCTGTCATGACATCATGGCATTTTGATGATATAACAGACATGGTGACGGTTACATACGACAACGGAGAGCAGGAAATCTACTGGCTAGAGACCATAGTGACAAAGCAGCGACTGGGTTTCATGGAAGAATTGCATAACGCCACTTGTACCAACACAGAAATAGACTCAAAATTGGAGTTAGTGCAAGACATGTTCAGGTGGAGGCTTCAGAATCTTCAGGAACAAGAAGCTGATGAAGGTGAATGTGATGACATGGATGAAGATCAAGATGAAGACTCCGAGGAGGAAGAAGATGACACAAGTGATGGATACTATTCAGATAAAGTACCTTCTGACGAAGGATTTTAATTTTTTTTTCCTCTTTTTTTTTCTTCTATGTAATCTTCTTTTTTTATAAGATAATTAAATGATAAATTTCTATCTTTATTAGCAAAACGCCAAAATAATACTAAAAATGGTTAACCCTAACAAAAAGCCAAAAATAACAAAAAATATTTTTCCTGCTTAATATTTTATTTACTACGTTATTGTATTTTGTCATGTTGGTCTGCATAAGGCCATTAAAAAAAAACGCCAACGATTGCAGAAGATGTAGCGGCTGCTGTGATGTAGTAGAAGGATCAGGATTCCCTTGATCTCCAGGAACATCATCTCTTTTCTTCATAACTTCTTGCTGCTTACATCAATCATCCCACAGATTAGCAACCCGCTTTCGAAGAAACTCATCGCCAGCAGTTATCGTCTTAACTCCATCAAATATCGTTGTATTCCACGACTCGTACCATTCTTTCATGTAGTCACATCTTCCTTTATGATCTTTAGCCAACTTTTGAAGAATGGAACTGCTTCTCTGTCTCTCCTCGTCTGCAGCTTTCAAACGTACATTCTCAGCTTTAAGTTGATCAATCTCAGCTTGTTGGCGTTCTATCACCGTTTGTTGTTGATCAACAGTGGACTTCAACTTGTTTATTTTCACCAATTGACTGACCTGATCATTCTTCGTGATCCTAATGAAATCAGTTTGCCTCTGAATTCGATCTGCAGCCGCTTCAAATTGAGAGAATAAGAAGTTGTTCTTCTCGTCTTGAGACATTTCTGAGAATATCCTTTGACGGTCAGCGCTAGGCTGAGAAGTAGTTGCTCTAATTGCAGCAGCCATTGACCTTTGTGGAACGGCCTGAGGCGTTACTGTTGGAGTTTCAACAGCTGAAGATACCACAGGAGTTTCAGCAGCTGAAGATTCCACAGGAGTTTCTTGAACAGGCTCTTGAGGAACAGATTGCCGAGCAGAGGTACTCAAGTATCTTCTAGCTTTCTTCTTCTTCTGATGTGCAGCAGCTTTCTCAGCTTTCCTTTTCTTTAAACGTTCCGCTTCAGTAGTATCCTCTGGAACGTATTCAGGATCATCTTCTTGTCTAATCCTCCTGTATCTTTTAACACCACGTTCATCGAGATACACTTCGTATCCAGGCTCGATTAGATGATCATTCGAATCAGAATCAGATTCGTCATCGCCAGCTGATGTACCACCAGTCGCACCAGCACTAGATGCACCAACGGCACCTGTATCACCACCATCATCACCATCATCTTCACTATCACTTTTCGACGACTCAGAATCCACTGGATCTGGACCAAACTTTTCAACCATTTTTCTCTTCAACTCCGGCTCTTCGTTATCAGATTGGCTGTCATCATGACGCCATTTATCATCTGCTGGAGCTATGTAGTCCGGTTTCCCAAGCGCACCGATCAACTTCCTTGGAGGATCGCTTTCTTTGTATCTTTTGGATGCAAGGTTCTTGATTATCCTTAATGAATTGAAGTTCATTGCTTCTATCTTCAGAATGTCGTTGTCGGCTTTAGGAAGACCAGGATGTTGAACATTCATGATCATTTGAAGAAACCGCGGATACATCCAGAACTTGTTCCCGGTTATTCTACTTCCAGTCCTCGTCATATTTTCCTTCATATTGGCGAAGATGTACTTTGAGATGCTAAACGGTTTGTTTAGCACCAACGTCACCATGAAATCAACTAGATCATTTCCAGCCATATCATATCCAGCAAGTCTATTGCTAAGACACTGAATGAGAATGTGTAATAGGAACTTGTAGCGTAACGGCAGATCACCCTTGTTGATTTGATTGCTGAAGATGTCTCCTATACACTTCATTCGTAACAAGCAGCCTCTCGTACACATGATAGGTATAGAATATGGAGCATCTGGATGGTCTTGTAGATGTAAAACCTCGTTCAAGATATCCGGAGATACAATAACATCCACATCATTTACACGACCCTGAATAACTTCTTTTCCATCCACTTGCACAACACTTGCTGAATCCCAGAAGGCTTTAATAAGAGATTTGTAGACAGGCGTTGAGAAAGTAACAGCATGATTGATCCACGACTCCCTTATCCATTTAGAGATATCTTTCAGTTCAGCGAGCTTTTCTTCCGAATCCAGAAAAGCGATTTGGTTATGACGCTTTTCAGACATAGTCTCCTCTTCCGACTTGTTTTCCTTCTTAGTCGGTTTCTTACGTTTTCCTTCTTTCGGTGCCATCTGTATATGAAAATGTCCACAATAAGTCACAATGTCACAATAAGTGTATTAAACTTATATACAAACATGTTTGAACATCAAATGGACATTAAACACATAATTTCAAACATTCTGTGAACAAGCACCAATATGGAAAATTTACTAAGGCATAGACGACGAAACAGAGAGTCTTCGACGAAACTTAATGATGTGCGATGAAACAGAGTTGACCGTTGACCAGTTCATTTCGTCGACAGTACCTCGACGAAACGGATCCATCTCAAAGGGCGTTTCGTCGCTTTTGTGTTTCGTCGTGAAGGGGGTTTTTGAACAGTTAGGGTTTCAGAAATTTGGATGTTTCGCCGTATCGAGTTTAAACAATGATCAGATCATCACAAACCAAAATCAATACTTTGTTTAACCCAACCCAAGTTGGAAACACACCCAAAATGTAATGCAGATATGTTTTGTGATCAAAAACCCGTTTGAAACAGTTAAACCTTCAACAATCATCAATCCCCTGTTTCATAGACCAACCCATAACCCAAATCAAAGCACAATCAAAGAAAAACATCCTAAGTCTATCTGTTTTTGATAGAAACCAAAATAAGTACAATCTCAAACCATGAAAAACATCAAGTAAAGAGTGTCTCCGAGGGTTTCAGACAAAAACAGACGGGTTATTTTGTTAGAAACATGATCAGGAACATTTTTGTACCTTTGATTTTGTTAGATTTCAAGGTAAAATGAGGGTTTTGTGGGTTCGAGAATGGGTATGGTGAAGGGTATGGCGGTTGAGTGTTTGGAGAAGATGAACAGGGCAAAGTTTGAAAAAGTGATCAAATAATTGACCTGGGACCCTTTAAATACACCGCCTTACTTCGGCGAAACGCACATCTCGATGAAACAGATTGTGGGCTCGACGAAACGGATCTGTTGGGCTGGACTTGGGCCTTAAAATTTAGCCCACGACGAAACGAACTGGGCCATGGGCGTTTCGTCGTAACCTCGACGAAACGAGGTGTTTCGTCGATTACCAAAACAAGTTTGACCAAGGTTGACCAAGTAGAAACCTTTGACTTTGACCAGCCTTGTTTCGTCGATACAATTTTGTTTCGTCGACCATAAAGTGTTTCGTCGACACCAATTTTCAAAAACACTAAGGCATGAAAATTTTGCACACTGAACAGATTTTGTTTAATTGAACACATTTCCATTTTGATTGAGTTTTCAAATGCAAGGACGTGTTATGAAGTAGGTTTCAGGCTTCCGGCAGAAAACTTCGAAATACCAACCATCGGCTAATCAAAACAAGTTTTACAACTTACACTACAACACAAATTAAAGAACGTTAAACTATCGAAAGACAATAACATAAAGAATTTGTATAGTGAACAACCTTTTTGCGAGTTTCAAGGTAAGAGAATCATTACCAGCTTACGGTCTTTGTCAAAACGGTTTCTGATTTCTGTTTAAAGCTTTAGATAAGTATTCAACCACAATTATCGGTATCGTTGTCCACCTAAGCTCAACTTATCAGATGTAATCATAATTAGGAGATATGATTTACGGTAAGAGTTATACTTACTTGTCGGTGTACATCCACTCACGACACATTCCCGTATCAAGGTATGCACGAGAGTTCATCTTACCGGTGAGTATACTGCTTATCATCCGTTTGACCGTATAAAAGAATGTGAGAAACTCACTTATTTTGATTGAAAACAAGCCCTATGTGATAAAATCACTTATTGATGAGGAACTTGATTTTCGATGCATGAGGGCACAGGAGCAAGTCTGTGAACAGGTCAGTACTTTCGTACAGCAGAGAGACGAACTTGACTCCCGGAAAAATGTGATATATTATCACTTATTTGTTTGGACATGTGATTGTTGATCACTTATTGAGGTCGAATGCAATATGTACACGTATGTATAGTATCATGGAAGATCTAGACTTCGTCTCCGTTATTTTTACGGTTTGATACAACCATGATACCCAGATGATAAGACAGCATAAAGACCGAATATCTCAGAACCTCGGCAATCAATCAAACGAAATTTCGGTACTAAGACCATATGCCAATGAATGGTTCCCACCTGACTTGAAGTCTTTTATGTTTATATCATCCTGCACATTTTAGTCTGATTGTGAGCCTACCGATACATCGTTAGTAAAGCTACTTATCATTTTTCAATTTTTCTTTTCTTTTGACCATATTGACAGACCACACCAGTGTATATCATCACTTTCCCTTCTTTTCTCCAAGAAACTCATTTTTGGTTTTCTATTGTTTTTGAATTTTTTATTTTTCAAAATTAAAGACAGAAAGTAAACGACATATTTTTGGATTTTTGAATTTTCACATGTTTTTGTATTTTCTGAAATTTCTCCCCCTAAAATGCGAAAAGATAAGTAAACTGAAAATCTTTTTGGATTTTTTACGCTTAAGAAAATATTTACAAAAACGATCAGCCGACAGAAGTTTACTCTTGTTTCACCTTAATACCATTGACCAATAAAAGATAGTCAAAATGAGATTTGTCAAAAGCTTTTGTAAACAGGTCAGCACGCTGTTCATCGGTGTGGATTTTAACAACATCGATTAGTCTTTTGTCAAAACAATCACGTATGAAGGGATACTTAATTTCGATGTGCTTGGTCTTGGAGTGTTGGACAGGATTTCTAGTGATAGATAAAGCAGCATTATTATCAACAAAAATAGAGGTAGATAGGAATTCAAAACCGTAGTCGCTCATTTGTTGCTGGATCCATAGAACCTGAGAGCAACAACTTGAGGCAGCAATGTATTCAGCTTCACAGGTTGATGTAGCAACACAAGTTTGCTTCTTGCACTGCCACGTGACTAAGCGACTTCCTAAGAATTGACATCCAGCCGTTGTGGATTTCCCATCTATTTTGCATCCTCCGAAATCTAAATCACTAAAAGCAACCAAGTCAAAACTATCATCCTTAGGGTACCAGAGACCGGTGTCCGGGTAACCCTTCAGATAGCGAAAAATCCTTTTAACAGCTCCAAGATGAGATGCTTTTGGGTTAGCTTGATATCTTGCAAGCAGGCACGTTGGATACATGATGTCAGGCCTTGATGCTGTGAGATACATGAGAGATCTGATCATAGTGCGATAATAAGAAGAGTTGACACTTTCACCCTTCAAGTCCGGAGTAATCCCGTGATTAGTCGGAAGTGGGGTACCAATGGGCGTTACGTCAGACATCTGGAATCGGCTCAAGATGTCACCAACATATTTAGTCTGATGGATGAATATCCCAGACTCAGTTTGTTGAACTTGGAGGCCCAAAAAGAAATTCATCTCTCCCATTGCGCTCATTTCGAACTTCTCCTGCATAACACGTTCAAATTGCCTGCCCAAAGTATCGTTAGTAGAACCAAAAATGATATCATCAACGTATACATGTACCAACAAAAGATCTCCATCATGTTCCTTGATGAAAAGAGTACAGTCGATAAGACCCCGGCGAAAACCGTTCTCCAGCAGATAAGTAGATAAGGTTGCATACCAAGCCCTCGGTGCTTGATGTAACCCGTAGAGAGCTTTGTTGAGCAACCAAACCTGATCGGGATGGATAGGATCTTCGAAACCTGGAGGTTGTTCGACGTAAACCTCTTCTTCAACAATACCATGCAAGAATGCGCTTTTGACGTCCATCTGATAGACTTTGAATCCTTTAAAAGAAGCATAAGCTAGAAAGATCCGAATAGCCTCCAGACGAGCAACTGGTGCATAAACCTAGTTGTAATCAATGCCTTCAATTTGACGAAAGCCCTGAACAACCAATCTCGCTTTATTGCGAATGACCACTCCACGATCATCCTTTTTTCACTTGTAAACCCAACGGGTGCCAATTTTCTTGTAGTTGTCAGGTTTTTCAACAAGTCTCCAAACACCCAGTTTCTGGAACTGTTGTAGTTCCTCTTGCATTGCTTTAACCCAAGAATTATCCTTTAAGGCTTCTTTCCAAGATTTCGGTTCTTCTTGTGAAACATAACAAGCGAAGGACCAATCATTTTGAAGACCAGATTCTCTAATGGCTGAATACAAACCAGCACTCTGGTTGTTTCTCAGCTGATTACGCGTCTGCACCCCGCGTTGGACATCTCCTATGATATTCTACTGTGGATGAGTATCGTGAATCCTCATTTCAGGATTTTCAGGAACATGAGCATTAACACCCAAATTATTAATATTAAGATTAACAACCAACTCCACACCGGGAATATGTGTAGAAGTGGATGCATTCCCTTCAGCGGTATCAATATCCTGCACATGAGGAGTTTCAACAGAAGTACCCTGAACAGGAGCAACTGGAGCTGAAGTACCTTCAGTCGCATCAAGATATTCATCATCTTCTGATGACTCATTATACTCAGTGGCATCTTCAAATACCTCATTTTGAACTGTGTTGTTAACCGAATTAGAACCTTGTGGGTTAACAATAACAGGTCTAACCAATGGCGAGTCAGCAGCATTGTCACTATCAAATAACATTCTAGCAGCTGTAGAATCTTCGTCAAAGGTTGGCAGATTAAAGGAGTCGAATAACCCATCGTAGTCGAACATCCAAGGATCACCCGGAGCCCTAACAGGACTTGTATACCTTTGAACCCTTACTTCACTCCATAGCTCAATCTTTTTGGTAGCCAGATTCCATACGCGAAAATTTGGAGTAGCATATCCAAGGAAGAAACCCTCGATAGCTTTCGCGCCAAACTTTCCATCCGGCTCAATCATAGTGCATGGACCGCCAAAAGGTTCTAGAAAGGAAAGATCCGGTTTCCTTTTCTGTAGAAGTTCGAAACAAGTCTTGCCATGTCTCTTAACTGTAAGAACTCGGTTTAATGTGTAGCAAGCAGTCGACATAGCCTCCCCCCAGAACTGAACAGGAAGCTCCGACTCTACCAACATCGTTCTTGCAGTTTCAATTATCGTCCGATTCTTCCTCTCCGCGACACCGTTTTATTGTGGAGTGTATCGAGAACTGTATTCATGAAGAATGCCTTAGAAGTACAGAACTCATCCATCACACGGTTCTTGAACTCAGTTCCATTGTCGCTTCTGATCCTCTTAACTTTCAACGTGTAGAGATTTTCCAACATTGTAAGAAGATCCTTGAGGATGCCAGGAGTATCACTCTTGTGTGCCATAAAAGCTACCCAAGAAAATCTAGAATAATCATCAGTAACTACTAAACAATAAGCATCCCCGAATGTTGTCTTGTGTTTCATAGGTCCAAAGAGGTCCATATGAAGACGTTCGAGAGGCATGCTAACAGTGTTGATTTTCTTCATAGGGTGAGACTTTTTCTTTTGTTTCCCTTTCTGGCATGAAACACGGATATCTTGTAGATGAAAACTTCTCACGGGCACGCCATTCACAAGATTGTTTTTCACCAAATGGTTCATTTTTCTTAAGTGAATGTGCCCCATTCTTCTGTGCCAAGATATAGACTCCTTCTCCGTGGCTTTTGAGACAAAACATGTGACTTGTGCAGAAGTCGTAATCGCTTGGCTCGTATCAAGAATATAAAGATCATTAACTCTTGGAGCCGATAAGAGAATCCATTCCTCTGGAATTTTGAAACCAGGTTTCAGCACACAACAACCGGCATCATCAAAATGCACGGTGAATTTCTTATCGCAGATCTGCGAAACATTGAGAAGATTAAGATCAATTTGTCGAACATAATTGATCTTATCGAAACATACAACACCGTTGGAGATCATTCCCTCTCCAGTGATGTACCCGCCTTTGTCTCTAGCAAACGCGACATAGCCTCCTCTAATATTTCTCACATCATATAGAAGTCGTAAGTCGCCTGTCATGTGCCTAGATGCTCCACTATCAACAATCCAATGACTATTAATAGTTCCTCCTGGAACACCCTGCACATATCATCAATGATCAGTTGAGGATGGGGACCCAAGCCTTAGTGGTCTTGGGTCGTCCCTGAGCATCACGAAAGATGATCTCGATTTCTTGATGATTTTGTAACACAACACCTCCCCCTAAATTTTCACTCGTCTTAGGCTTCCAAGTTTGATTTGCTTTACCAGATATATTTTTGTGAACAGATTCTAAAACTTCTGGTTTTAAAAATTGTGAAGAACTTGGTTCCTTGTTGACCGTTTTGACTTTAGATTTTAAAGCCTTTTCAACAGCTTTGACATTTTGATGTCGTTGCTTCGTTTCTTGTTCCTTAACAGTTCTTTTATCATGTTTTGGTGAAACGGGACGACGTTGAGGGTGAACCTTTTCAGGTGGTGCTTTCTCAACAAATTTATCCTTGGGAGTGTTTGGACAATTTTTAATGATGTGTCCAAAATCCCCACGCTTAAAGCATGATCTCCTTTCCACAAACTTAGGAGAATCTGATCGACAAACAGATGTCGAACCCGTAGAACCCGAGGTACTTGCTTTTTCATCACACCCGTTTGTATGTTGAGTGTAACTTTTTTGGCTATTACGTTTTAAAATTTTGACTTGTTGTACAAAATCGGTGTTTGATTTGTTTTCAAAAGTCTCAATTTTATCCGTACCCTTCGATTCTACAAATCTGACCTTACTGTTTTTCTTCTGATAACGAGCTCCTTTTGTTTCAAATTTAGATTGAGAAACATTAGGCTTTTGAGCTCGCTTTTCTGGTTGTTTACCCTTAGCAGTAATAGGTTGTTGCTTTGCTGGTGATTTTTGATTTCCAAATGGTTTCTTGATTTCAGCTTTTGGAATTGGGTCACATTGAGTTACAATGACTCCTAGAATTGTCTTTCCCAAAAACTTGTTTGTATTATCTTGAAAAACTTGATCAATCGAAGATGGATTGACATTTTTAATTGGAAAATCGTGATCTGAATAGATTTTAGAATCACCAACCAAAGTGTACAACACGTTATTACTCTTAACGGTTAACAAAAATTTCTTGTCATTCTTGACAGGATCTATCACTTGTTTGACAACTGGTTGAACAGCAGGAGTAGGAGGATCACAAAGAATATGATTCTCAATTGGAATTTCTACTCCTTTCATCTTGTCATGTGATTTATCCTGATCACTCATATCTGATTCTGATTCATCATCAGACGACTCATAGTCCTCAATGATTGGAGGACTTTGTTTCATAGATGTTGAAGTTTTTGTTTGCTCAGATGATGTACTTGAGGAACTGTCCGATTTGAACCCTAGGCCAGTAGTAACTTCCTCATAATCAAGAGGCACACTGGGTTCAAAACGAGGCATATCCTCTTCATCAGGCATTCGAGTATCATTCGAGTATAATTGTGTCTCAAAGGAGGCGGACACTTCCTATACCCAACACCTTTCTTGTTTCCCTTCAGTTGTTGAACGTCAATAATGTGATCGAGAACAAATCGGGAGTTAGAATAACTCTCCAACTTGAGCTTGATTGCGTCATGCTCGCATTTGGTAATGGCTAGTTCCTTTTTGGTTTCCTCAACAATGTTAATGTAATCGTTAATACTAACTTGTTTATGATAAACAATTTTGGTCACTTCGGAAACACTTTTCTTTAAGGTTTCAATTACATATTTAAAATCCTTTTCATTTCTAACCAGAGCCATATTTGCCTCTTTGCACTTAGACAATTCAATAACCAAACTTTGATTATGACTATGAAGCTTTTCAGATTCAAGCTTCAATTCTGCACAAGAATTACAAACACTAGGAGCAGGAGTTTCAGAATTTACCTGACTCGTAGAGGCTGAGACATTTGCCATAAAGGCAGTTTGAAAAGAAAAAGATCCATCTTCAGAGAACAACTTCTCCATTTCTTTAGATGCTACAGCAGCCTTCTTGATCAGAACTGATTTCTGACATTTCAACTCCTCTGCTTCATTTAACAAGTCATCGGATTCAGAATGATAACTTGCTTCTTCCTTCACATCAGATTCAGAATGATAATCGCCAGAAGTAGAACTTTCTTCATCAGAACTCCCGGTATAACCCGAACTGTCGTCACTTTCAGAAAATTCTTCCTTGTGAACGTGCTTGATGTGATTGATGATCTTTGCATAACACGCTGTTCCTCCTCCTTCTTGATCACCTTCTCCAAGTTTTACCTACCAATTACACCCTACATCAGCTTGAACGGTTAATGCTCGATTGGCGTTTGATGGTCCAGACTGGTTCTGGTTCTGATTGTTGTTCACCGCTACCATCCTTCGATCACGATTGTCTTGATTGACATTGACATTTGAAGTACTCGTCTGATTTCTGAATGGGTTCTGATTGCCTTGTTTGCTTGGTCAGGTGCACTCACGTTTGAAGTGCCCCTTTCCGCCCCAATTGAAACATGTAACCGCTTCTTTATCAAATCCATACTTCGTATCCTGGTTACTTTCCAAAGAACTTCTCCCTGTTCGAACCATAAAGTCCTTCGCCCTTCTAACAGCACTTGCAAACACCCACTTTATATCCATCAACTCCATTTCATCACGGTTGATTTGTTGATAATCTTCGTTGGTCAAATTAATGTTTCCAATTTGACCCGCGACCAAACCACAGTAAGCACTGATCATTGTATTAATGAGTTCCATATGCTCCTTCGCTACTTCAATGCTAACATTTGAGAGGTTTGATGTATCAACTCTGACTGTGTTAGGGTTTAGGGGTGGAGGATTGTTGGTATAATGAGCTTGCTGTTGTGGTTGTTGTTGTGGCTGGGCTTGTGGTTGGGGTTGAGATTGCGAAACATAAGCACTTTGATTGAACTGTGGTTGAGTAGTGGTAACTTGAGGTGAAGGTATGGATTGTGAAAGATAAGCACTTTGATCGAACTGTGGAAACGGAGATGAGCTTGTATTGGATACAAACGCCGTTTGAAGCTTCGGTTGCTGAATGGAACTAGAACTAGCTGAAGGACCAAAACCCGGCAAATACATTTCTGTGTTTTGAGGAGGTGCAATCCTTTTAGCTTTCCGAATTTCCTCTTCGTTCTTGTGCTCCAACTTCTGAATGAATTATAGAGAGTGCCATTGGCTGTATTCAGAGCGCCCGTATGCTTTAGAAGTTCAATGAAAGGACTCCACTTAGGAGGTAGAGCATCAGCAAACCGTGCAATCATTTCCTGATGAGTTGCATTTACATTATAGGAACACATTTCACTAATCAAATGATAAAAACGAGAAGTCATATCATTTAGGGCTTCATTATCCAAGAATTGAAATGATTCAAACTCTTTCTTCAATAAATCATGGCGTATCTTTCTAGTAGCTGCATTTCCTTCTCCTCTCGCTACCAATGCATCCCATAAATTTTTCGTGTTCTTACAATAGCCGAATTGATGATAGATTTCTTTGTGAAGCGCTTGTGTAAGAATAGCAAACGCCTTTTTCTCTAAGTCATAGGCTTTCTTGTCATCTTCAAGCATATTAGTAAATCCCGCTGAAGTTGATGCTGCCACTTCGAGTTCAGGGTTGAATGCAGTAATAAAACACGTCCAAAGTTCGGTGCTTTGCCCTTGAACGTATGTGTGGAAACGACCTTTCCATGATGGAAAGTCGTTCATGTGATTCAACTTTGGTGGGCGATTGTTGCTGCCTGTTTCACTCTCGCTAACCAAAAGATTCTGAATGCTCTGATTTTGATTCGACACCAATGCCCATTGACTTGCACTTATTGACTTTTGTTGTTGAGGTATGGAATTCGTTAAATATGCGGCCATCGAAGTCTGATTTTGAGCTGGTCGTGGGTCTGTACTCCAATCCCATGGATTCGTACTACTCATGTTTGATGTAAGAACAACTGTACCTGATAAAACACTTGAAAACACAAAGTTAGAACACTTTTGCAAGTTCTCTGTTTAAAATTCACAACAGATCTCGACGAATCTCTTTCCACGAAACACTCTGTTTCGTCGAAATGTCTTATGACGAAACTCAATGTGTTTCGTCGAAGATGCTTTTGGCGAAACTCTCTGTTTCGTCGCTTGTGCGTTTCGTCGTGGATAAGGTCTCAGACAAGTGGGTGACAGTTGGTAAAATTTTTCAACTTAAATCTTATCTCTTTACTGACACAGTACAAAATTTTCAACGCACAACATGCTTGATTCACCTAATAGTATGGGTGAATAATATTTAATCAATTTAAAACTTTTATCAATTTCTTTTAATTCAAATTCAAGGAATATCACAAGAACAGTTTGAATATTTTATGAAGATTTGAAGATACAACCCAGAATATGAACTTCCGGTCACCTGAACAATTTTCCGAAACGCAAATCCCCACAAACTTTTACCGAAAAGCCTAGTTTTATCTTATGAATAAGCAATGTAACAAAGGTTTTTAACAAAACGTTGGCAAATAAACAAGAAACAAACAGATTTTAAGCACTTTTTCAGAAAATATGAGTTTTTCAAGAACAAGATTTCCAGAAAATCATAAACAACAGTTTCCAATACTTGATAAAAAAACCAACTAAGTTTGATTTTAAACAAGGATAAGAGCCAATGCGCTGATACCACTTGTAGGTCCTGAAATCTGAGGATCGATAACGAAAACCGAATCCTTGTTTATAACAAACAATGTCACGGGTGCGGAATCCCCGTAACGATGCCAAATTAAACACAGTAAATAACACTCACGGTATAACCAATGAAACGCAATCTATTGATTAAATGGGATGAGAACCAAGAACAACTGATACACACACAGTTTGACAGAATAACTTTCAGGGTATGCTCTCATCTAATTTCAAAGTGAAACTAGTGAAGTGTTTATATAGCATCCTGGGCAAGACATCGACGAAACCAAGAGTGGGCTCGACGAAACAACATTGGCCAGCCATTGGGCCTGAAGAAGCCCAACAGTCGATGAAACAAGTCAGTTTCATCGCTGATCACGACGAAACGAGATGAAATGGCCATTGTGAGTTTCGTCGTTATGTGTTCGACGAAACACAAGGTGTTTCGTCGAAGGCTGCAAATGCTGAACTATTTGCTGCAAACAGACAGTTGCAGCAAACCTCATACAAACACAAACATCATGACAGGTTTACCCTTATATGCAACATGCATTGTTCGTATATAATTACATATCAAAACAAGACAAATGTGTCGGACACAAGTGGATAGGAGGATATCCGACTTGGTCGACGACGAATACAGACTCGATAAACGACAAAAGACCGTACAAAATACAACGATACTAAAGACTAGTTACAGACACAAAAAGGTGCATCAACAATGATCTTATTGAAGAACCACCAGAAGCCAAGAATAATGATGGAGCACCACTTTCACATATTAAAATCTTCTATTTAGTACCTAATGCAAAAGTAGCTCTATTATAGTGTTATTAAAACCTAAAATGCTTAGATTCAAGAAATCTTTAAATCTTTATGATGATTTTTGCTTACCAACAGTAGGTTCTCAGATGAATAAGTTTGCTACTCACTTCCTCGCTTCTATCTCAGACCGATAACCTTACCAACAGTACCAGACCGATCATACCTTCATTGATTTAGATCGTCGTTCTACCAGCATGCGGGACCTTCATGGAAAACCATTATAAGAGCATGTGTGATTGCACATGAATTGGCTAAGATATTTTTTCAGTTTGCAAATACCAACAAATTTGTAAGAAGCTTAATATATCATAAACATAAAATTATAAAACATTAATAAACCAGAAGGTTATTAAGAATACCTGAACATTAAGACGGCCTTGAACCAACTACATTGCTGAATAGGTTGCTGACAGGGCAATTATTTCAGCTGTCAAGCACAAGTATCGTCTTTGAGGCATTACATAGAGGTGAGTTCACTGAAACAAAAGATAAAAACGTGTTTTTACTAAACATAGGTTTATTCTAAATGGTGCGTTAATTAATTAATATCATTAAAAAAGGTATGATGTGGAATGGCATGGCTTTTATTACTATACAAAAAGAAGAGATTGACCCATCCATTAATAAAAACAGAAGGGCCCATCCAAACAACACCAACATAGAAATACTAGCTCGATTGCCAAAGACACAAAGAGCTTTTATCATTTGGGATAAAGTTAGACCACCAGCTCTATTGCCAGATTGTAATCTTGGTGTGATTCGATAACCATAGGTATGTCGTCTCTTTAATGTCTTCAATGGTTTTAGTAACAGAGCTTTCCTTGTCGTTCCAGATAATCCATAGGCTCTAAATAGTAGCATATGAAAATAGAAATAAACAGTTGTCTTGTAGTCTTGTTCGAGTTCCATTCAACAGCTCGTTTGTGGCTGACTTCCCATATGAAAGTATGCGGTCACACCTGAATAAAATCGTCTAATTTAACATACGATTAATTTACAATAATAAATAACAATAAAAAAATTATAACATGTTCTAACAAAATCATCCCATGCGGGAGTCCACGTACCAGCTTTAGGTTCCCTGCCATGATATTTACATAATTTGGGTCATATTAGTAACTTGGTGGAAAATATAAATGGCCCTTTTTCCCAGCCATCATAGCATAAAGTCCACGTACAGATTTATCACAATTTTATTAGAAAACAACAAATATGAAAGAAAAAAACTTTTATACGCTTGATAGCTACATGCTGCAATTTTTACTTGTTTACTTATAAATGGGTTGGTTAGGGTTGTATTTTGTCAGCTAACGGGTCAAACATTACAATAAAAATGACCAAAATGACTTTATGCTTGGATACTAAATTTTGAGTAAATTTGCCAGTATGGTGTAATATTTAACTAAATCAAACATTACAATAAAAATTCAATCCCAGCAAAACCTAAAAATAGCTTTAGAATAATGAAAAATAAAAAAACAAAAAGAGACTACATGTGTGTTTGCATTTGCAGCCTTGAAGACTTCATTTCTAAGATTATATGTCGAATACCTATTGCAAGTTATTTCGTGTTCGATCCATGCTGAAACCGTGCTTGAATATAAGACTTTATCGGTCCAACAAAGTGTTTGCAAAACTCGTTTTTCAGTAATCTCATCACATCACCAACCAAATGAAATGAACCCATCACAATTAGGATGAGCTCGGTACCAACCAGTACTGGTACCGAAAATCCCAAAAAATGGGTACCGGTACCAAAAATACTTGGTACGGTACGGTTCGGTACCAGTACGGACCGGTATTTGAAGGTAAAAACAGCTAATGTCCCTTATGGAATTTTTGCATACACTCAACAGTCTGTGGCCCATTTTCCATATCAAAAGTTCAAAAATCTTACAAAGAATATAATAAAAAAATATAATTAAAGCAACCAATACCTTTATTATCTTCCGATAGTCCAAATATGATTCATCTAAAAAAACCAATGTTATCAAGTAATAGAAAAACTACTTGATGAGAACAAAATCATTCTATGATGTACAGAATCGCCTTCAGTATATAGTAAAAACCCCACGTACTTTGTTCTCGAATGAATAGGATGGTTACATGAATCTGCTCAAATCGATGGAGATTCAAATGAATCAGCCAAGTTTGTATGGATTGTGTTACAAATAACATAAAAAGACGATTTAATTGTGAAAAATAAGACCCTAATTCGCAAGAACGGACCTGGTAAATGGGGATTGAAGAAGATGCGGCGATGACGATGAATTCGAAGAAGATGTGGCTGATGTTAGGGTTTCTTGTGAAGGCTTTTGTAAGGGAATATATATAAGACCCGAATACAACAATAGTCCGACCCGAAGTCATCGGATCCCGCGTCCAATTAGAGAATGGAACATTGAGATTGCTTCCCACCTAAATCTTACACCATAACATGCCACATCAGCAAATTGTTCCACCATCACATGCCACATGACCTAAATCCTTTTCATTTATTAATATACTAGTCTAAGTACCCGTGTGTTACACGGGTGTCTAATAAGAAAAATAACTACTTTAACATTGTTGACGTAAATATTTTAATAATATATATGTTGAAATATTAACGGAAATGATAGAGAGTACACCAAATAATTGAAATACATGAATACAACAAAAAATCACAACTCATTGAAGATTTCTTTATAAACGACATTAGTTGTTTTATTCGTAGGTTTGCCGTCGTTGTCAAGTATTAGTAGCTTGACTCTATTTCATATTTGAACCCTTGATAAAGCTACATACAATTAACCAATTATAACGCGGGACTAAATGACCTGCTAAGCTTAAATCGTTTTATGACCAATTATAGCACGAGACTAACATCAAAAAATTTAAAATAATGGCAGACATTATATCAAGAAATATAAGTTTACTTTTTATTTAAGAAGATTTGATTCAACCTTAAGATACATAAATTAAAATGCAGTTGTGGTATAAGCTAAAAGGTGATAAAGGTACAACCTGTGTATTGCCATATATCTATTTCCACCAAAGTTGGTTGCAGAGATTGATAAGTACATCCTCAAAGAAAAAGATAAAATAAATGAATATGGTGATTAACGATGCTTTCTTTCTAGATCATGTAATGAATCATCTGACTTACATGTTTTTCTTCTAGAGTCATAATCTTTTAATCCATTAGTCCAGTAAAATTAATAAATCACATAACATAAAACCCTAAAAAAACATGTGTCAGGAACCAAAGAAAACTCAACATGCCAAAAACCACCACTTTCGGTGTTAATCCAATTTATAGTCAAGTTGGGAATGATCATCAGGAATGAGGCACCTCTTTCACCAAGTTCACCAAATAATCTTCATTAGTTTCTAGCAACATTAAAAAATCTAAAAAAAAATTATTAAAAGAGTCTATACGTATTAACGATGATCTAACATGAAAAAGTGAAGTTATAGAATATAAAGCTCAATGCAATATGGCTATTATTTTACAAATTCCACTAATAAGCACACATATTTTGATATATATTATAAGTGCTAATACCCGCGAAATTCGCGGGTTTGATAAAATAATATGTTTTCGAGATATAGATTCAAAGAACATTATACGTTTATCCTTGTACGAAATACCATGGTGGATAACTTTTAATCAACCACTTAAGGTTTTTGAACCTTTGGAACGAATAATTTAACACTTTTTTGTTGACCATTTGAAAACCAATAATCACATATTAAAATACCTCATCTTTAATCAAATCACACCATCAAATAATACAAAATATTAATAAGAACAATTCGTTGACAAACCTTGTAAATATTTCTTTGTATAAGTATGAAAGCAATGTACTCCAAGAGTGAAAGCTAATTTCCATCACCAATGTCATGCTAAATGTCACACCCCTTTCTGCGGCGGAAGCACGAGGTGTGATCATGAAAGGTTCTCATTGCATACGAAGAGTAAACATACTACATGCTCAAAAATAACTTCAAATATTACATTACCAAAAACATATGTCAAGTGTTTACAACACTAGATAACATATTGTCTTAAAAGTCACGACTTTATTTAAAGATAAACAAAGCGACATCCACGAGCATGAGTAAGACCACGCGCACATCCATCCTAGTTACCTGAAATACATGTGAGTTTTGGAAAAACGTCAACATAATGTTGGTGTGAATTCATGCAGTTTTGTATTTCATGTTTGTATACTTTGTATGAAAACATAGTTTGTGAGTAAATCAAGTTTTCATATATAAATTCAGTTTCATGTGTACACCACGTACACATGTATAATTCAATTTCTTCTTGAGTACCCCACGTACTCAAGTATAATTCTCATTTTCTTGAGTACCCCACGTACTTCAAGTATAATTCAATCTTCTTGAGTACCCCACGTACTTCAAGTTATATATCAATTTTAGTATGTTATGAATTTTATGTAAATACAGTATTTCTGTAAATATCAGATTGTTAATGGGTTGCAAAGCCATTAACATGTGGCACGACATAGGAAGTCACCAAACCTAAGGCATTTAATTGGTATATTCTGAGACACAAAAGCACTACTCGATTCTCGCCCTCACCGAGAGTGTGGCTGCCAGGCACCCGTTAGATCTAACCTTTTGTTCTGTGGTCTAAGTATATTGTTGATTAATGGTGCTTCTGTACCCTATTCGTGACACTATTTCTCATAACGCATCCTACTTGGTTCTCGTCCTCACCAAGCGCGTTTCTTTTTATCATTTCTCATAACGCATCCAACTTGGTTCTCGTTCTCACCAAGCGCGTTTCTTTTTATCATTTCTCATAACGCATCCAACTTGGTTCTCGTCCTCACCAAGTGCGTTTCTTATTATCTTATATTTTTTCACACTTGGTTCTCGTTCTCACCAAGTGTACTTCTTGTATTTATATCATACCAATTATAAATATTGTACTTTTTGTACATGTATTTCACCCCCGAAGTTATAAAAACTGAAAACAGTTAAAAGAAAAGGGGGAGCATGAACTCACAACTTTGCGTTCCTAGCGTCGTAAACTCCACCGGATTTGCTTAATTAACGTCGTAACCTATACGCGTTTTCTTAACGTTAGTCACTAGACTTGCGTCGCACAAGTACAGTCACTCTCTTTTGTATATATTCTTGTGTTAAAAATATTCTATATTTTTAACTACGTATCTTACTTGTATTATTTTCTCCAAAAATAAATATAAGTCTTTTGTGTTTTGCACTTTGCACCCGAATTATGTATCTTGTATGTTGTATGTGTATTTTTATATTTCTACTCCTCATGAGTATTTAGTGTATTTTTAAGTCTTAATACACTAGCACGTATAACACATACTATATACACTTAGCACAATAGTTGGTGATCAAATAATATATATTTTTCTCTCAAAAATATACATACTTATATCCATTCTTATTCTTGAAGAAATCCTCATTTCTTATCACCAAAAATTAGGGAAACCTTGGTAATACTCTTAAATACATTTTTAGGGAATAAGTTTCTCAAAAACTTGTATTTTTCTAAGTGTCAAATTTTATAAAAATTTTGACAGAGTTTCCCCTAATAATGGAGGTTTCCCATGTTTTCAAAACATGTGTTTATTTTCTTTTAAATCGTCAACAATTTCCTCATTCAACAATAAACAATATGCAACTAGTTAAAATAGATATAATCGCAGAAATACATGAACTTGTGGTTTTTCTAAAGTAGGTAGTATCTTTCCATTATTTTTAGTGGATCTTTGTATAGATCAACTTTGTTTCTTGAAAGTCTCGCTTTTAAAGAAGTTACATCTTTACAACTTCCGGTCAACATTTACAAAAATAGTTATTTTGTCGAAACTTTGTGTTACACAAGTGTTTACATACTCGTGTGTTTGCTAAAATCATTCTTTTTCATGTAAGACTCGGCTTTAGAAAATATGATTTCTTGGACACTTGGTCCTTTGAAAGTACCGCTTGTAGATCCGTAGATCTACTAGTTTTAATCACTATTTTACAAGCTAAAACACTTTTACACAAGTTCATGATTCGAGTGTGGTAGAGTTTCATCTTCTAACCCTTGTTATACTTAAACAAGCTTTATGTCATAATCCAAGATCATGACTAAACCGGGTTAAATGATGATCCGAGCTACCACAACATAGATCGGGCCTAAATAACCACACAAATCAAATACTACAAGATTTACATAACATATGTGCTTTTAACCACCATTTTTAGTGTTTTAAGTAGACTTTTGAGCTTCATCTTGTATGTTTACGAGTTTTAACTGTTACGAATCATTTTAACCACTTTAAAATAGTTCGAGAAGGTGATTTAAGCAACATACCACTAGCTCGAGGCTAGGGAAGAATCTAAGCGCAAATAGGGTGGATAAAAGCAAAGTAGAGAGGTCCTTCGCCTTCCGATTGCACCAAGCTTCTTCGTATGAGATCCTTATCACTTGTAGATGATTGGAATGGCTTGAACGAAACTCGAAATCGGGTGTATGTGGGGAGGGGTGTTCGGCCGTGAGCTAGGTAGAGGGAGAGAGAGTGATCAAGTGTTGTAAATTGTGATGAATGTTATGTTGTGTTATACTTGGATCTTATAGACAATTCACAAGATTAATACACAATGGTCACTATGCTTCCTAGATATTAAGCATACTTAATATAATAATCACAAATAGGACAAGTGTGTCCCCCTCATGGGGACGGTTTGGTTAAGGGGGGGGGGGGGTCTAATTCGAATCCAACTAGATAGTTAGGCACAAAGTTAGGTTAAGTTAGTTAAGTGCTTGACCCGGTTAGTTGTGTGTGGAGTGTTACAACGGGTGTTAGGGTATTCAGGGACCCTAACTGGCTCAGAGAAAGATAAATAATGTTATTAACAATATTTTCGTGTTCCGGGTATAGTCCGGTTGTTCGGTTGCATACCGATTCGTTAAAGTGCTAAATTGCACCTTTTTGTGTTTAATAAGTATCTTTTAATAATACTATTGATTCCCAACACTTAGGGAAATATTCTGGATAATAAAACGACATTTCTGCATAATATTTATATGTCTAAATGCTGATTTATTGCTGAATTATGTAAATTCTGCACTTAAAGTGCGTTTCGGGTGCTTTTTAGCGCTTATTTTTGCTTTCGTATTGCATATATATTAAACCCTTGTAAGTACTCTTGGGTTTTAATGCATTCTTGTTGTCGGACCTACACCTAGGCTCCAATTTTATTGTCTGACTGTTTTCTGCAGTTCTGTTGACACAGTGTGTCTTACCGGTGAGTTTACTAGTATTTTTGACGCAACGCTCTCGATTATGCATAAAGCAATATTTTGTAGTATACAACGTGCATGAATTCACTCATTTAGTATGAAGTCAGATATTGCTGACAATTAAGCACATAATTGCAGTCATTAAGCAATAATTAATGTGTACGAAAATTACCGGTTTGGGCCAGTTGTCACACTAAATGATACAATCATGGCTAGTTATAAACAAATATGATAAAATAATCTTTACAATAATATGGAATGATCTCCAATATTCAGTCTTTAATCTTTTCATAAGCATAACACCATAGCTCTTAATCCATCTTCTGTATAATTTGCAAGGTCCGTAAGTGTAGCAAGTTGGTATGTCCTGGAAATTACTCAATTTATATCATACAAAGTGTATTATTTGAGATCACTGAATTTATTCTTTAACATCAAATGAATAACCATAGACTTGCTTATCATCACCTTTACACAATAAGAAAATTTGACCAAATTAACCACCTACTATCACTAACATCCTTTTCGTTGGGCTGCTAAAACAACTTAGAAATATAAATAGGCTTTGAGTTTTAACCCCTTAAATTGACTTTGGCAAATTTTAGAACTTTTACAATTTTACCGGTTATAGGCAAAGTATAACGGAATCGACCCATTTAGATAGAGCTCTAAAAAGACAAACCTCCATCACTCCATGATAGAAGAAACGGCGCAGTTAATGTGACAATCGGACAAATAAACTTATTTACTGGCTGTTACCCGCCAGGCGTTTTCACATTGCCCAAAAGCATCCTGGTTAAAAAAAACAGGTAAGCAATCATACAGATGAATCAAGGGTGGGTCATATTTGCAAACAAAATCTTGCTCATTTGCAAGCTGCATCAACATCATTATTATTGTTATTATCATTTAGTTTCTTTAGGTAAAGGATGAAAAAATCAAGAGTAAAACTTGTTTTTTCTGACCAAGTTGGCGATCTCTTAGTTCCCATGCTAGTTTTGTTAAATGCGAATGTCTAAAACCAATTGACCCGCGCAAGCCAATTGTTGCCTTCATCCCAAAGTGCCTTGTAAATGACTCAAACAGATTCCGAACATCTCCAAATGCACCAACCGACCAGTCACCAATCAGTGTCTCCAAATTGAAAGGAAACCAAGCATAAATCTATGATTATGCATTGCCCTTAGCAATAAAAGTGAAAAGTTAAAGTGCCAGTTTCACAGTTAGTAAAATCTAAATTGACATATACCAATTTGCCAAAACATAATCATATCAGAATTATGTCATGTATACATGTGCAACTCACTTTTGAAAATTATTGAAAATATTCATTTGATGATAAAATGACTTAAAAAGTTAAAAGTTGTTCCAGAAAGTTAAAGCATGGATTGTCTATTTCTGTGTTTTTTTCCTCAATTCAATCAACATTTCAAAAAACGATTGTGCCCGCACCTGCATTCTCAAGAGCACCAAGAAGGTTTGTTTTTTTTCTTGAGAGAGTGCGGCCTTAAAGTAACCCCACTCATCGAAAACCGAATCGGCACAAGTAACACATTTTCCCCATTCGTGACGCCAAAATTTCAAGTTGTCGCCACCTAGGCTCGTAAGTGTTGGCCAATGCTCTTGTAATTCAAGATTTAAAACCTGTAAGCATACATCACAAACACCATGATATACATCAGATTTATTATAAAAGTTCATAACGGATTCAAACTATAGATAATGCCTTACTGTTCCTAAACTGTTCCCGAAGTCATCGGTTAACAATATGAAGTCCACTTGTCCTCTTCATGGAATTACTCATGTGTTCCTTCTTTAGTAGGCATCATGTCAAGCCTACCATATTTTAATATAAAATAAGACTTAAAGTAAAAAAAAGCTGAAATTAATCATGTTTGTTGGCTTAATCGTTATGTCTTGTGTTGAGATACTCTAATAGATTCTTTCAAGTACCAAAATCACATAATGATCTTTGCAAAAATGTTGCAAAATCATAGCAATATATGTATACACATAAGGTGTGATTCAAGATTTTTGAATACCAAAATCACCTCACATTCTATCAAAGACATTTCATCGAGGAGCATGTGGTATGCACAAAATAAACGGAATTTAGTAATAAGAACTTCTTATCATATCAAGAACTTGAAATGCAGATTTTACAGATTAAAAGAACCTTTAGAAACTAATCATATCAAGAACTTGAAATTGAGATTTTAGATAATTTAAACTTTTTGGACCCATTCTGACCCGCACTCGTGTCAGTGACAACCCATTCTGAGCCGCTACGTTGCCCGACTTCCAACCTTTTTTGCTCGGTTTACCAATAGTTAACACAGAATGTGAAACCCCAGTTGGTTGATATCAATCTAATTTTTTTGTCTTTAAAAGTGAGTTAACCAAACCAAATCGCTCAACATATGTGATTTATTAAAAAGTCAGTTAACCAAACCAAACCAAATCGCTCACCATTCGTTAGATCTTTTGTATAAATAAACGAACAGATGGTAATAAAGTTTATTTTTGTGATTGTACCTCATCAATGTTGGATTATTTGGGTTTGTTTACGGGTCACAGGTCAGGACGTTATCTGGTCACGGAACTGGTCAATAATAGATTGCATGTTAATGGATAATCCCCATGTTTAAGAAGCAGCACGTTTTATTAGTTATGGATGTGTTCGTTGGAAAGTGCTGCTGATTTTATGGAGATTTGATCGAGTTTATTGAATTGCACGTTGTAGAAGAATTAGTCGTTTTTGTACCTGTTATTTAGGATAGAAATAGATATTTTATTGTTTTTGTTAAACCCACGTCTGATGTGTATGGCTATATATAGCCACATTTATTAATGAATAAAATAGCACCTCATTTTCTCATTTGCAAATCCTCTGCGCATTAAGTTACATTTCATACATACGTAAATTGTTTGTGTGTATAGAGTGTATTTTTGAGGGGCTGTAACCAACAATCAAACGCTATAAATATATCGATGCTTGGTTGATGAATGGTGCCAACAATGGTTCTTCCTGTATCCACCGTGTTCCTAACCGTTATCATCACAATGGCTGCAGCCCTGTTCTCATCACAATGGCTGCAGCCCTGGCATCTAACTCGAGGGTTGGCTCATCCATAAATAGTATAGACGGGTTAGCCACAAGCTCAACAGTTATGGTCAACATTTTTCTTTGATTAGTTGATAGCCCGTTGACACCTGATAAGATCACAAAACAAATGTCACTTTCGTCATAAAGAATTCAGAAAAAAAGAAGAAAGATACATATTTTTTCCACTATCTTGTTAACCTTCAAATGGAAATTAAATATTGTTACTTACAGATTCTAGCCTCCGAGAAACCACACATCATGAAACAACTACAAATCACAATAAAGCATGTATCTATATTCTCATAGTAACCAAATAATCCAAACACTACATCAGTTAGACCATACAAACAAAACACGCATATACCAGACTGGAGAGACGTTGATTCAACGACACTTCAACGAACGATTGAGCTTGTTGATTAGTGTCAACAGTAGCATTCAGTGAATTAATCAGCAACTGCTAATCTTGGTTTGTCAAATTCGCCATGGCCCATACACAAAATAATTTCTTCAAATTAAAACTCTAAAATTGCCTCCAGTATTTTTTTTATTGACATTGCCTCCGGCATTTTTCTATTCCACTATGATATCCTCTTTTCCTACAACCCAATCAAAACTATAATTACAACCTCAAATTAAGTACTCGATTGTTACAACCCTCCTTTTCCCCTTAAACCCTTAATTTAATTTAGAAATTTCAAGTACAGATCATAAAAAAATATCATAAGTCCTTGAAATTATCTTTAAGTGGAAGAAACCTAGCCGTCGCCGCAGTGGCCGATGCTCTAATCGGAACCCAAACATCAACACTGGATGGATGGCTCCAACCACCACTTTTTCCATTGTCTCTCTCTCTCAAGCTTCAAACTTTTCTGAAGATTTTAGGGTTTCTCAATGGACGGCTGAAACCCTAAGCACCCTGTGCAACTGAAAGATAAAACAAAACTTAAACTCTAGGTCAAAACAAAGAACATCATCAATCAACTGTAAATAAAAAAACAAAAATCATACCTCATCACTTCGATTAGGAAGCTGGTGACAAATCATATTCGATTCGTTGTAAACAGAAAAAGCTTCTTTAACCTCCCTTCGATAAGCATCCTCATCGTTCAAAACTGAGCTTTGCAAAATCCCTAAAAACTATCAGAACAATACAAATCTCTTAGACACCATTCAACTATATGATATTAAATTAGTGGTACTAGCCTAAGATCCCGCGAGTTTCGCGGGTGGCTTAACACAAACATATAATATCTACCGGAATTGAATCCCATGTAGATCATCATTTTTTTTTCTAGGCCTTTCCAAACTTAGACTTCACGTCTAAGGGTTAAAACAGGTCCCAAACCGACAATACACGACCCTAACCGGTACAAACCCAAAACCGAACAAAGTGATCACTTCCCTCTCCAAAAACCTGTTACATACCAGCGAACCTTTAATAGATCAACGAAACGTCACTGTTTTCATCTTTTGATTGACATCAAGTTTATATAAACTTCAATATCTAAATTCTTATTTAAATTCATATTAATATACCCATGGATGATATCCTTGAAAACAATTAAACTCAACTTCAAAAAATAGATGTCAAAACTATATATCATGGTGTTGTTCTCGTAACGACAAACAATATACAGTTAAATAACATAAATGTATGAAAATAGTATTTAAATGATTAAATATATATCATGGTGCTGTTCTCGTAACAACAAACATTTAATTATTTTGAAGTAATCTGCTCTAAAGTTTCAAAACCATATTTTGAAGTAATCTGCTCTAAAGTTCCATACTGACTATATCGATGAGTGGCACCTTCTCCACCTGAAGAAACACGGAACTAATTAAGGGACTAATCAGTTTGGTTTATGTTCCTTTCATAGTGGTTAATCTTCTTATGGTTTCCTGAGCTCCTTAAATGACTTGGGTTATCTGCAAAACAGAACACCGTTACTCGTTAAGAGGAGAATATGGGGGTTTCCCTCTTAACCGGGCTCCAGCGTGAGAATAAGCGACTGTGCTTGGGAGATAATTAAGTATTAAGTGTGAGAGTAGAGGGAATGGAATGTTTTAACCTGTGAAGTGAGCTCTCTATTTATAGCCGGAGTAGTGTAAGAGGGTGTGGGTTGATGGGCCTTGGGCCGGAAGGCGAAAACATGGAGGATATGCTCCTTGTCTCACTGGTGTCGACCGTTAGTGGCTTCTAGGAGCTTTCTGGAGCTGGCGCAATGTGATTGGAGCCACGTGTCACCGTTTTCGGCCTGACCGCCCTTCTGCCATCAGCAGGTAAGTGGAGATCGTGGGGCAGTTGTCTCTGCCCTATGATTGGTTCCATGTAGGCGTCCTTAAGTACTTTTTGTCTCCTGCATGTCAGACGATCGTGGAGCACGATTGAGCAGAGCCAGAGGGGCGTTGATTGGCTCTTTGCTTCTGCCATTTGTACCTTGTGTACTATTTGGATAGGCCTCGCGCCGTAGTCACGCATGATTCTTGTTGGGCACGCTACTACTCCGCGCGGGGTAAGGGCTTCCAAATGTTCTTTGCAGGATGCTAAGTGTTGGAAATGGAGTCTCCATTTGCTCAGACCTCGCGCCGAATCTTTACGTAGGTTGTAACCCGCGCGAGGTTGGCAATAAGAATTGTGCTGATTAAGGAGTATGGTCATGCGCGCGTCCTGGCTGGAGGTTTGCGTGGCGTTTTTGGGACCATACCCCTTCAAGTCCCCCCAGTCCAGTGCTGCACCATGCGGGAGGCAAGTGGTTGGAGCTCTGGACTTAGAAAAAATTATAGTAAAATGGTTGTTTTCCGTTGCGTCGGCGCGCGCGTACGAGTGTTTTATCACTTGTTACGGCGCGGCTAGGCGCTTGGCAGTTGGCCATGCTTTGGGTAGCCATGCGTATTGCGCGTCATGGATAACCTCTGAATTAAGCTATTGAAGTTTTGGGCGGGAAGGTCCTCGAAATTTGAATTTCTGATAGGTTGGTAAAAAAGTTGTGCTTGTCATCAACTTGTCCCTGACGAATCGTATTTTCGTCAGAGAGTGAGGCCCACGCGCGCGTGGCAACCGTCACTCCGGGAAAAACGCCTTACGTGGCGTTTTCTGATTGGCCTCGTTCGCGGCGATTCCGGCACGGTTACCCATCGCATTAAATGCGATGGGTATATATATCCGAAGAGGCATGAGGGATGATCACTTTCTCTTCTACTCTTCTCCTTATTTCCTCTCGAATTCTCTTTGAATCTTCAAAGTTCTGAAGAACATCATAGCAGATCTTCAAACTCTTTTCGACATATCTTGAAGTTTTTATCCAGAGTCTTCGAAGAAATCCTTAATTCTTTATCATGGCTGAAGAACATCATGAAGACCATCCCGGAGAAGAAGGTCCTGTTCCGGTTCTCCGGTGGGATTTGGGTTTGTTTGAACAAATAGTACGGGGTTTCCGGTTCCCACCGGAATGGGATGCTAGGTACCCTGGACAAAACCAGACTGCCGCCGATGCACCGCCGGGTTATATAACGTTGTTTGAAGATTTCTTCCATCAAGGCAACTTTCGGTTGCCGGCGACGAACTTTTTGGCACATATTCTGCAATTTTATGGGTTTCATATATCTCAGCTGAGTCCACCGGGGATGGTGAGAGTACGACACTTCGAATTTTTATGTCGATCTCATGATATCAAGCCGACTGTTGAGAAATTCCGGGCTTTTTACACGCTTCAAAGAAATATGGGGTTCTATTCTTTCGCCAGTCGTGGCGCCGCAAAGAAGATATTGCTGAACCCCCCCCCCCAAGAGTTTTCATGACTGGAAACCAAAGTTTTTTTATATCCGGGAAGAGGTAATCCCGGTCGCCATGACCTTCCGCGCCTGGTCGCCATGACCTCAGCTGCGCCCGGAGCTGGTAAGGTTCCCTTGATTGGGAAACGGAGCAACTTGCGCTCGCTTTACAAAGTTTCTCCGGGTTAGTTTTTTAGTCACGTTATTCTGTTATCTCCGCTCTTTTTAACACTTGGTTTTTGCAGAGTTTAAAAAGACGACCCCTGAAAAGGGGGTGGTGTTTGTAGATCCGCTAGAGCCGGTGCATAAGAGGCCGAAGGTAGCTAAGCCCCCCAAAACGGTGGAGTTTGATAAGGCAAAGCATGTTGTCGAAATCGAGAAGGGGAAAGCTGGCGCTACAGAGAAAAGTGCGTCTGAAGAAGAGAAGAGGAAGGCTGATGAGACGCGTAGGAAAGCCGAAGCTGATGAAGATCGACGGAAGAAGGCTGAGGATGAGAAGAGAAGGTTGGTTGAGCTGGAGAAAAACAGGCTAGCTGAGCAGGAGAAGAAGAAGCTAGCTGAGCAGGAGAAAAACAGGCTAGCTGAGCAGGAGAAGAGGAAGCTAGCTGAGCAGGAGAAAAACAGGCTAGCTGAGCAGGAGAAGAGGAGATTAGCCGAGCAGGAGAAAGAGACGGAGAAATTCGCTGCTGACAAGTCTGTTGGGATTTCTACTGGAAAAGGTCCCGCTTCTGGTTCGGCGGCTGGTTCGGGTGGTGTAAAACAAGGCGCGCCGCCGCGCTCTCCGATAGGCCCTCGGGATACCTTGGGGAATATTTATTACAAGTCGTATACTGAAGAGAGTCGTGGCGACTCTCCGCATAATCCGCCATGGGGGTTAAAGCAAAAGGATACCTTTCAAGAGTTCGCGCCTTGCCGCGACTGGCTGTTGAACTCCATTCCTCCTGGTGAGGTTGATCGCCAAAGGGCGCACACTCACAGCGGGCTATATCATGCTTTTGTTGTTGGCGAGGCCAACACCCGCGCCGCTAACCAGGAAATTATTCGCGAGTGGCGGACAATGGTTAGGGAGAGGGATGACTGGGAAAAATATCGTGATCGGATATTAAGGCGTGCTACTGACTTAGAGAAGTCGAGAGCTGCTTTTGATGAGGAAAAAACGAAATTCGAGGCTGACCGAAAGTCAGAAGAATGGGGGCGCGAGGGCCTTAAAAGCAAGCTTCAAGCTGCTGAACAGCAGTTGGCAAAGGAGAAATCCGAATTCAAGCGCATATGCGAGAAGGACAATGAGCGCGCGGCCGCGGCTCGTAACAAGATTGTCAACCTTGAAGCCAAGGTTGTGGAGATGACGGCGAAGCTCGAGGATGTGCAAGCTGCTAAGGAGCAGCTTGAGGTTTGTACAACTTATACCTTTTCCTTCTGTGTGTTGTTTGCAAAATATCCTAAGTCCCGTCCTTTTTAGGTTGAGCTTGCTGAAGTGAAGGGTCAGTTGTCTGGTAAGAACAAGGACCTGCAGGCCAAGGATGTCGAGATCGCTGAGCTGAAACGTCGCCTGAACGAGCAGGTTGACAAATGAGAGTCCTTGGAAATCGACCTCGAAGCTGAGAAGGTTAAGGCAGCCACTGCTCAAGAGGCCAAACAAAAGGCTGAGGAGGCGCGAGACATTAGCACCACTGCTCTTAATGTAGCGCAAAAAAACTACTCCGAAGCTCAAGGTATCGTGGATACTTTGGTCTCTGAAGCCGAGTGGCTGCGCGGGCCCGGAATGGTGCTGGTATGATTCTGCTTTGACTTCGTTTTGACTTATTGAAATCTGTTGGCTTAAGTATTGCGTTTGCTGTAGATGGCCAACTCCATCCTAAATGCTGGGGAATTGGATAAGGCTGTTGCGGCCGTTATCGATGCTTCCCTCGCGGTTGGTCACCGTAAAGGCTATCTTGAATGTGCGCAACACGCAACAGTTATGCTTGGACAGGATTTCGACACTAGTCACTGCTCAGTGACTGATGAAGCTGAGGCTGAGCTAGCTCGCGCTGAACACGACTATGATCATCTATCAATTCCGGTGATGGATTTGGTTACTGATGCACTGAAGCATGATGACTGGTGTCAACGGCTGAAGAATATCCTTGACCCACCGCAGACCGTTGAGCTCTCGGATGAGGAGGAAGCTGCGGGTGATGATGGCGATGGTAAAGGTGATGGTGATGGCGACAAGCATGATGATAGCTTTGAATAGGCTTGTACCTTTAGGCTCTGTGCCTTGTAATTTTTCCTTAAGTTTTGAAATGTAAAACCTTTGCGTGGTTACGCTTGTTTCTGATCAAATGAATGACACTGTTTTAGAGTAACTGTTGCGTGGTCGCGCTTTTTTTTTAAATATGATGCTCGTTTAGTTTTTCCGTTACAATTATTGCACTGTTGTTAGAGACTTTGGTTAAGTTAGCACGAATAAATGTAAGTGTGGCTCTTGTGTGAGCTTAATTGCCCGGTCTCGCGCTATGTTCGCAGAGGACCTTGGAGGCGTAAGGCGAGAGCTCGTAAGTTGCTGGAGTGTTTTCAGGCTAATCAGAAGTTTAACATGCATTTGTAACGAAAAAGTAATGGAAAACATGTCGTATGCTTTCATTGACTTGGAAACAGGCGCTTAGGCCAATCATACATTGTTTGTAACATAAAAGGCTTGTAGCCGACATAGGAAAGTAAAAGGCGCATGGCCAACATTAGCGGATAAAAGCGCAGGGCCTAGAATAGTCACATATAGCATTTGCGCAGTTGTTGCGCATTCCACGTGCGCAGGATGATGTGTCCATCCAGGGTGCGCAATTTGTAAGCCCCTTTTCCTAGAACTTCATGTACTAAGTATGGGCCTTCCCATTTGGGTGTTAGCTTCCATGGGCGTTCGGCGTTTGAGGCTTCGTTGTCTCGAAAGACGTATTCCCCTGGAGTGAAGGTACAAATGTGGACTCGCGCATTGTAGTACCTTTCCAGTTGGGTTTTGTACTTGGCTTCTTTAATTCGCGCAATTTCGCGCCTTTCTTCCAGCAAATCCAAGTCAAGACGACGCTCTGTCTCGTTGTCGATTGCGTTGACTACTGTCAAACGCGGAGAGGGCAGGCCAACTTCTGCCGGGATAACCGCTTCTGAGCCATAGACTAGGCTAAAAGGGGTTTCGCCGGTACTTGTTTTCGGCATGGTTCGGTGAGCCCACAAGATACTCGGGAGCTCATCCACCCAGCCTCTTCACTTTGTGCCCAGTCGGGCCTTAATCCCATCGACAATACACTTGTTTACACTTTCAACCTGCCCGTTGCCTTGAGGATGCGCAAAGGAGGAGAAAGTGTGTTCGATTTTCATCTCTTTCATCCAGTTCTGGAGGTCTTCAGACGCAAAGTTGGTGCCGTTGTCAGTTACGATCTTGAGTGGGAGGCCAAATCTGCAGATGATGTGTTCCCAGATGAACTTGCGCACCATCATGGCTGTAGTTGAAGCAAGGGCTTTGGCCTCCACCCATTTCGTGAAGTAATCGACGGCCACTATTATAAACTTGACGGCGCTGGGAGCCTCTGGGAAAGGTCCCACCATGTCGATTCCCCATTGCTAAAAAGGCCAAGTAGTGGATACGGGGATAAGATCGTTCTTAGGGCGCAGGGTTTTTGGAGAGTGCCGCTGACAGGAGTCGCATTTGCGCAGCTCTTTCAGGGCGTCGACGTGCATCCCTGGCCAATAATATCCGGCGTTCATAATCTTCGCAACAACCATGCGTGGTCCCGCATGGATGCCGCAGATTCCTTCGTGAATCTCCCTTATCAGATAATGCGCGTCTTGGGGGTCCACGCAGCGCAGTAGTGGCCCCAAGAAGGACTTTCGGTATAAGATACCACCATTCATTTCGTATTGCAGGGCCTTGTTTTGAATCTTTCTTGCCTCTACTTTACTCTCTGGGAGTATTCCTTCTTGCAAATATTGGATTATAGGGGTCATCCAGGATGGCTGCCCTATCTCGATCACGTTGACTTGTCGTAGCAGAACGGATGGATTCTTGAGTACTTCAATCCTTACATCTTTGGAGAGATGCTGGAAGGAGGTTGAAGCAAGCTTGCTTAAAGCATCAGCTGGTTTGTTTTCAGAGCGATTGATGTGGATGACCTTGTGAGACTTGAATTGTTGAAGCAACTCTTTTGCCTGCTCTAGATATAGGGCCATAACCTCACCCTTTGCATCGTATATACCGTTAACTTGGCTGGCTATCAGGAGTGAATCAACGTGTGCTTGTACATTCTTAGCTCCCATTTTGATGGCGAGGCGCAAGCCTGCCAGAAATGCCTCGTACTCCGCCTCGTTGTTGGTGTTTTTAAAATCTAACTTGATGGCGTAAGTGAATTCATGGTTTTCCGGGCTTACTAGGCGCAATCCAGCTCCCGCGCCGTCCTCATTTGAGGCTCCATCAGTATAAAGCATCCAAGTCTCATTTGTCATGTCTTTTTCGGGAGTCTCCACCAACTCACAATCTTTGATTTTCTCAACTGGGACTTCTGTGATGAAGTCCGCTAGAACTTGACCTTTGATGGTTGGGCGCGTCCTGTACAGAATGTTGTGGCCCCCCAGCTTGATGGCCCATTTTGCTAACCGCCCGGATGTTTTTGGTTTTTGAAGTATCGTGCCGATATGGAAATTGGTAAGTACGATGATCACATGCCCTGTAAAATATCTCCGCAGCCTTCGGGAGGCGTGTAACAGCGCAAGCACCAATTTTTCCATCGTGGAATGTCTCGTTTCTGGGTCAGTGAGTACCCTGCTGACGTAATAAATTGGAGTTTAAACTCCATTTCTCTCCACTAGTAATACCGATCCTACTGCCTTGTCTGAAGAAGATAAGTACAGTACGAGTGGTTCTTTTTCAAACGGTGCAGTCAGGGTAGGGAGCTCGATCAAACACTCTTTCATTTACTGAAAAGCCTTTTCTGCTTCAGAGGTCCATCTGAACTCTTGCTTCTTCACACAGTTGCGCAGAGTGCTGATAAAAGGGTACGACTTCGCATCATGATTTGATAAAAAGCGGTTAAGCGCGGCCAGGTGGCCGGCCAGCCGTTGCATCTCTTTGATTGTTCGCGGCGATGGCATTCGCTCTATTGCCTGGACTTTTTCCGGATTCACCTTAAAGCCGTCGTTTGTGACTATGAAGCCTAAAAACTTCCCTTCTTCCATGCCAAAAGAAAACTTGACTGGATTCAACTTCATATTTACGCTGCGCAATGAATTGAATGTTTTCTCGATGTCCTTCAACATTTGGTCCTCTTCGGGACTTTTGACCACCAGATCATCAATGTAGACCTCAATGTGCTTCCCGATGTCTCCCGCGAAGGTCTTATCCATCAGGCGCTGGTATGTTGCGCCAGCGTTTTTGAGGCCGAATGACTTCTCGCCAAGAAGCATTTCCATCTGTATGGCGCAAGAGAGTCTATCTTTTTGTCGATCTCAGGTAAAGAGTAGCAATCTTTAGGACATGCCTTGTTGAGATCGGTATAGTCGACACACATTCGCCATCCTCCACTAGACTTCTCTACCATTACGGGGTTCGCAACCCAACTTTGGTAACGTACTTCTCGCAGGATGCCGGCTTTGAGCAACTCGCATACTTGCTCATTCATTGCTTTCGTTTTATCTGCCCCTAAGCTGCGCCTTCTTTGGACTTTCGGTTCAACAGAGGGGTAGGTGTTTAAACAGTGCTCGGTAATGTCGCGCGGGACTCCGGTCATGTCAGCCGGAGTCCAGGCGAAGATATACATGTTCTTGAATAGGAGCTGCTTGAGGCGAATTCTGATGTTTGGTGAGATTGCGTGGCCTATCGTCACCGTTTGCTCTGGGTACTTGCGATTTAAAACCCATTTTTCGGGCTCCGTTGTTGAAACCTTCGCCGCTTTTGTTGGGCGCATCTCTTCTGTTGACATCACTTCCTTCTTTGCATAAATGATTTCCACCCCCGTTTTGGTTGGGAAACCAATCGCTGAGTGAGGGGTGGAGGTTATCATATTCAGCTCACCTTGCGTCTCTCTCCCGATCAGCACATCATGTCTTGACTTAACAGGCATCACCATGAAGTTAACGTTCGTTGTTCTTGAATGCTTCCCGTCGGAGAGTGTGACGGGGATGCTGATCTGGCCTAGCGGGAAGACCATCTCATTGCAGAATCCAGACAGTGGATAATCAACTGGTTCAAGTCTTGCTTTGTCTTCATCATCGAACTGGTTAAAGCATTGCTCATAGATGATGTCTGCTGTACTCCCCGGGTCAATGAAGATGTATTCAGTTTCATAATGGCTGATGATACCGGTGATGACGATGGGTCGTGTGGCTCGAGGACCCCCGCGCACCACCGGGAAAATGACCTGTTGTTCTTGCCATGAAGGCTCATAAGGTCTCTTGCCTTTTTCTCTCGCGCTATACCTTGGTCCGTTAACCATGTGGGTCTCTAAGCGTCGGACTTTCTTGTGATTTCACTCATCGTGGCGATGGAGCTGTCGGGTTTCTTTGCGCACGTTTTTCACCAAGTGGCTCAGCTTTCCACTCTTCAGTGCTCTTTCGATCTCTTGACGTAAGCTGTAACAATCATCTGTTAAGTGACCTGTATCCTTGTGGAAATCACAATACAGGTTGGGGTCTTGCCCTTTTTTGTTCGTCATAGGCCTTGGAGCCTTAAAATCATGGTTTTCGTCATTAGCACCTCCTTTGGTGTTTTTATGAGCGGAGTCCAATGCTTCTCTCGATTATCATCTCTGACTGCCTTTCGGTAGCCGATGCGATCAATAGTATCTCGCGCGTCTTCTTTGTAGCGGGACCGTTCTTCATAACGAGGTCGTTCACTATAACCTCTGGCGTGGTTGGCCTTCCACCCATGGTTTTTGCCTTTGTTACGTCTGTTGTCGTCGCGCGAGTGATCCCCTTTAGAAAATCGATCTTCGGAGCGATAACTGTTGTTTCTAGCAAGTGACTCTTCAGTTTGCGCGACTATCTTCGCGGCTTCCATGAGTTTATCCCATTCCTTGGGCATTCCATCTTTCCCGGTGATGGTTCTGATTAGGCTTTCACAGCGGATGGCTTTCTTGAAATGGCAGCGCATGAGTTGCTCGCTTACGCCACCGATTTCCAAACACTCTTTGTTAAAGCGAGTGATGAAATCTTCCAAACCCTCATTATCTCTGCGCCAAATGTCTTCAACCTCGGCTGTGTCGCGCTGGTATCGTCTTTGTTGACTAAAGTGACTCATAAACTGAGTCCTGAAATCTACCCATGATTTTATCTTTCCCGGAGGAAGGCTGTCGAACCAGGCGCGAGCAGCCCCGGTAAGCGTTTGGATAAACAGATGGCACCACATGGGCATATTCCATCCTCCCAAGCAGCCCACGCTTGTGAAAACTCTAACGTGATCATCGGGATCAGTCAATCCGTTAAACTTTCCGACCGTCGGAGGTAACTTCTCTTTTTTGAGCGGTGCGAGCACGATTTTTGGAATGAACTTGGAATGTTCTACAGCTTCAGCTGGTCGATAGGCGAGGCAAAAGTCTTGTTCGGCCTCTTCGGTGTACCCAACGTGCTATCTCGGTTTGTAGTACTCGTGATTTCTTTATAAACGATTGAAGACCGAAGATCCTTCATCGTTCTCCCAAGTTGGATCATTTGGGTCAGTATCTTCCCACCCATCGTTCATGTTGCGCGGCGTGAGCCGGCTATGAACTGGGCCTCTTTGGAAGTTTGACGGATCATCATAGTAGCTTTCTGTTTCTCCCCGTGTGTCGCGCGTGTCCTGCACGCTTAATCTTCGGGTGGGGGGAGGTCTGTTAACTCTTCTTTGGACGTTTTGCGGCGGTGGCATCTGGCGCGGCCCGTGACTGGGGCCGGTTGGTGTAACCAAGGATGGTTCTGCCGTTAAGACTGCTTGTTGCGCGCTCAAAGATTGATATGCCTCATTAATGGTGGCAAGTTGCTTGGCGTACCATGAGGCTGGGGTTTCGCCCTCTGGTAGCCCTAGTAGCGCCGAGATGTTCTGAGGTGGAGCTGGGTTTGAAGGTCCGGCACCATTGTTTCCTGGGTTTACCGCTTGAGTAATGCGGGTGATACTCCCGCGCGGTCCCCCCGTATTGGTTACTTTGACTTCACCAACTTCTTCGATGTGTTGAGGTTGGGCATTTAGATTACCCTCCCCCAACGCTGCATTAGGGTTTTCACCGAAACCAACGAACTCGGGAATGATTACTTGACCAGCCATGATCGAAGGAAGAAAAAACAACGAAAACTCAGAAAAAAGAAGATGAAAGTGTTTTGTAGAAAAATCGGTGGGCGACAATGAAGAAACACGGAACTAATTAAGGGACTAATCAGTTTGGTTTATGTTCCTTTCATAGTGGTTAATCTTCTTATGGTTTCCTGAGCTCCTTAAATGACTTGGGTTATCTGCAAAACAGAACACCGTTACTCGTTAAGAGGGGAATATGGGGGTTTCCCTCTTAACCGGGCTCCGGCGTGAGAATAAGCGACTGTGCTTGGGAGATAATTAAGTATTAAGTGTGAGAGTAGAGGGAATGGAATGTTTTAACCTGTGAAGTGAGCTCTCTATTTATAGCCGGAGTAGTGTAAGAGGGTGTGGGCTGATGGGCCTTGGGCCGGAAGGCGACAACATGGAGGATATGCTCCTTGTCTCACTGGTGTCGACCGTTAGTGGCTTCTAGGAGCTTTCTGGAGCTGGCGCAATGTGATTGGAGTCACGTGTCACCGTTGTCGGCCTGACCGCCCTTCTGCCATCAGCAGGTAAGTGGAGATCGTGGGGCAGTTGTCTCTGCCCTATGATTGGTGCCATGTAGGCGTCCTTAAGTACTTTTTGTCTCCTGCATGTCAGACGATCGTGGAGCACGATTGAGCAGAGCCAGAGGGGCGTTGATTGGCTCTTTGCTTCTGCCATTTGTACCTTGTGTACTATTTGGATAGGCCTCGCGCCGTAGTCACGCATGATTCTTGCTGGGCACGCTACTACTCCGCGCAGGGTAGGGGCTTCCAAATGTTCTTTGCAGGATGCTAAGTGTTGGAAATGGAGTCTCCATTTGCTCAGACCTCGCGCCGAATCTTTACGTAGGTTGTAACCCGCGCGAGGTTGGCAATAAGAATTGTGCTGATTAAGGAGTATGGTCCTGCGCGCGTCCTGGCTGGAGGTTTGCGCGGCGTTTTTGGGACCATACCCCTTCACCACCTCATGTTAATATAATAATACTTGGTTAGCTTTATCCTACAATAATACAAAACAAATAAAACAACACAGTTATCATAAATGTCTAAATCTAAACTATGTGGTAGTTAATTTACATCTGTTTGATTGGGCAATTGCTTTATTATTTATGGATGTTTCACTTCTTTATTGGGTATGCCTAAAAGGTTTTATACTATGTGAGTGTATACATCCTATATGTGAAAAATAAAATGTAAAATGTAACAATTTATAAGTTAAAAAAAATCATATTCTTAAGAATGTTTAATGCCTTTAAAGCATAAATAGCCTTACATAAACAGTTTTTAAAGCCACGTTGTATCTATATGTTTTCATAATGTAAAAACCAAAAAACACTAAAACTTATATTTATACTAAAATGCCTTATATAAAAAAGTAAACTTAAACAAAAGATAAAAGTTATAGTAATAAACTTAAAAAGTAACAAAAAAAACCTTATGTGCAACTTCACTCAGCCCAGATACACTTGAGCCCAACTTCATTTAGACCATCAACACGCTTGGTTTTAAAAAGCGAGAGGCGCACAAAAGCGACGAGGTATAAGTAAGGCTTTTATACCATTTTAATTACATGTACAAGTCAAAAAACCCAAAGTACAACAGTTTTATGCAGTAAAATGCCTAAGGTACATGAGGCGCGCGCCTCAGGCCAAAAAGCCCACAAAAAAACATCAAAAAATGCGCTTTTTTGGCGCTTCCTGTAATTACACAAGGCGAGAAGCAAAAAAGCCCCAGACCCTGCGCCTTGTTGCGCCTTGCGCCTAGGCGCGCCTAGGGCACGCATTTTAAAACCAAGTCAACACGTTAAGTCCAGTTTCATTCAGCCCAACAATAATGATCAAATAAAAAAAACCAAACGTTAGAAACAACAAACATAATCAAATATAAATCTACAAATTGAATTGTATATTACATTGTAGGAATGGAGTCCGATAAAATGACAATCGGATACATGATAAATAATATTATAAATAATTATCATTATTATAAAATGACATATCATATTTGAAATCCATAATAGAAACCTTAATCATGGACTGCCCAAACTTTTTCTATAAGCTTTTAAAACATTACCATGCTATCGAGCATTCAAATGATTTTCTATACACATTTACAAAACATGTTAATTAAATAAGTATATGACATCTACTTGTAGAAGATGAGATGTTTTTTTAACATACTAACAAATTAATTTGAGTTATTTCAAAAGTTACTCACCTTTTGCACAGATATGCGTTTGGATTCGAGCGGTCCAACTAGACTACTAAACACATAAAACATTCTAAACGTAGCATAATAATAGCATTACTAGAACACCAACTTCAAGCGTTAACCTATGATTTGGTAAGACTAATATTTTGAGACCGTTGAGTACATCCGGATAGTACATCTCGCTAATCTCTTTTACATATTAACTTTTTGTCAACTAAACCATTCATGATCTTTTCATGCCTTTTGGTCATATATAACACGCTAATACTTTTTTCAAATGAAAAGATAAAAATATTTGTAGACTGGCTCGACCCAACTTCTTTTGACTCACGCTAATAGTTACATGTTTATGTTTTGACCCATTACCCGACCCATTGATATTACCACTATATTTAAGATGTTCAGAACAGCACATATTCAATAATTTGAATTTTTTGATTTGACGATACCGGTACAATGGTTCTATATTGAGAGTTTGATATTACAATTAAGTACCATATAAATATATATACTAAAAGCGAATTATAACCAATAGTCTAACAAATCGAAATATACAAAACCTTCGTGACCGTAAAGAACATTTTGAAACATATATAATACTCAAATGTCTTTAGACTAATACACCAATTTATCTGTGTATATATGCAATTTTGACCAGATCACCACATCATCATATGTATTTATTTTTGACATGTAAATTTGGTGAACAATACCTATTACAAAGTGGACGAACCATGTTTCCATCTATAGTATTCTTTATAATTTTCAATGCAGCCATTAATTTTCTTCAAATATAATTATATAAAATTATGTAAAAGCTAAATTTGACCAAAGTTGTTTTAAGCATACTAAAAGGGGACTGTTTCGATCCCAACCTGCTTTGACCCGTTACCCAATCTACTGACCTATCAATTTAGCCACTCATAAATATGATCATATAAGCTAGGGACTCAAGAAAAGAAACATGTTTAGTTGACTACCCCAAGAGTCAAAGCATGAAGGCAAGGTCTGCTGAGTTTTGAGATCAACTGTGAAAGCTGAGAATGCATGCTTGATGGGTTCTTGAGCTGCAATCGTGACAGGGCCATGTTTTTACAGCCTCCATACATATCATCACCCGTTAGAGAAATGTGAAGGTACTTTGCAAGCCGAGAATTCTTCATGTTTGTTTCGCGTACCTTTGAAATAGCCTTCCAAGATGCATAAATGAGTTCATATTAGGTTTACTTCAATCAATGTACTGCAATATATAAGATCCCAACTTGGCATACGAACAATCAAGAGAGAAAAAAAAAACAACTTACATAAAATAAAATTGTATTTGTATTAAGAAATGTATAATTACGTCAAAACATGACTTCATAAAAATAGTTCAGGAACCGAAAGGATGAACTTGATGAACTCTGATAAGAACAAATAAATCTTCTACAATATTCAATACTCATTTCTAAGTTGTTGATAGGAGAACTACCAAATATTTACCTAATTAGAAATCTGAACTTCTGTAACCTCGTCAATACCATCTCCTGTATACATGTTTATCAAAAAAGAAAGAAAGAATGTAATAATCAGTTATAAAAAAAGCATTAAAAATGCAACCCAAAAAAGAGATTAAAAAAATGTAGCAAAAAAGTTATGTAAAATGCAGGTATGGCAACCTGAGGACCCATTTTAGAGTTTAAAGCATAATCGAAATCAACTCATTTTAAGTAAAACACAACTGTTCCAACTCTTGAGGAACCATCCTTAGGGTTGACACTTACTAATATGCATCGTTGTGTTGCGCATCGGCTACTGAGGAGGATGGAATGTTTTCAGATGTACATAGTTGACCAACCTTAGATGAACCATCCTTGTTGTTGGCACATACTAACTCAGTCAAATGTTTTTCCATCTGTTGTGTTTCTAACATATTATTAGTGCATAAAACCTTCTAAATTACTTCTTTCGAAAGATTAGATTAGTATTGTAGTAGTCAATTAGTATATATTAAGGTAATCATATTTAACACATGAACCATCCGTTTAAAATGATACCTGCACACGGCCCTCGTCTGAGATATAGAATTTGAGGCCATGTCGAAATATACTATGGAGGCAAAGCAATCGTGTAGCGTCACCTGAGACATAAAGTGACAAAAAATTTCAGACTACACTGAACACCTACTAACCAAACCAGTTCATTTGGCCACATGTAAGAATCATGGTTTGTGCATTGAAAATACATAAGCTGATGAAGATGAAGATTCTGGTCAAATTTCAATGCTACACATTTGAATTAATGTTTTGTGGGTCCCATCATAAACGCTAATCAAATGGGATTATGTTCCAACCGATAGCACAAGTGGAATTTATTAACTAACTATATAAAAAATGTATGAAGTCAGCTATATTTCAAACGTGATATAAATTTATAAAATACAATTTAGAAGACTTTTAACTTGGTTGACCCGTTTCGTCTTTACGAAAAAAAGAAAAAAAAGAGTCATGTACCTTTCCAACATAAAGCTCTATCTTTCAAGGTGCATCACCGACATATGCAAAAACAGCAATAGCCATCTCTCCTTTCTCCTGGTCTATTTACTATACAACACATAACTGTAATTTGCTATAAAAAACATAAAAAAGCAAGACTTGTTTATCAAATAAGTGTATTAGAGGGGATTTAGTGATTACCTAAGCACCAGGGAAATGTGATTACCTAAGAACATAAAGCAAGATTTGTTTTTCAAAAGAACATAACTCATCTTGTCACCTCCAAGAAAAAACATAAAGTTGAGTTTTTCTACTCTTTCTTAGTAGTTAAGTGAAACTTTATAATGAACAGAAAGTGTTTTGAGGGTCAGCCTAATCTGACTCAGTTCGTTTCAACCGGTACTAAAATGACATGTTTTAACCCAAACTCGTTTTGACCCGTGATAAAATTGAGTTTTTCTACTCTTTCTGAATGAACATGAGTCAAACATAAAATGGCCACCACTAAATATACATTCACTTAACTTATATGTTAACATGTACGTGCGATATACAACCTAAAAAACACCACAATAACAATATTAAGGCACAAAAGTGAAGAACAAAATCTACACGCATACAATAGTTAAAAGAAGCAAATTACAAACAAAATTGTACCTGAAAAGTATAACCGAAAGTTCCTGTCCATGTCACGTAGCTGCCTTCCCTATCTTATCTATATTATGAATTCCACATCACAATACACACAATTACGACCTGTAAAAATGCCTAAATTTGGTTAAATGAGTAACTAAATTCGCCCGAGATGCCGGAACCCTAGCAGAAAGCCGGATTATCCAAAATATAGTTCTAAGTATCACATCGAAAATACACAAATGCATATGTAAAAAACAGTAAAACAAATTAGACAAAACAACTTAGATTCGAATCATTCAAAAGAAGAGAATAATGAAGTAAATCTGATGGTGAATAGTTTACCAGAGTATAAAAGCTCGATGTGAAGGAAAAATGGGGTTCTGTGAAAGAGATGAGCAGTTTCTTTTGAATTGACGTCGGCCTTTAAAAGAACCTGCATGATCAGCAAATTCACATTCATCTTCATATGCATCAGGTGTAAGGGCAACTGAAATTAATTAATAAATTAACAAATAAGGCCATATAAGAAATCAAACACAAGAATTGCATACTACAAAAAAGAGCATTGGGCAATGAAGAGACCAAGGGATCCTAAGCATAACCGAATACGTGCAGCATGGTAAATTTCCAGATTGCAAGCCGTTGGACCATACAACAACACCATTGAAGCTTTGACCAACCTCATGCCAATAGATCAGCCCGGCCTTGAACTTCTTTTCTATCATGATAGAAGTTAGTACTATCCCACAAAACTCGGGCATGCCTCCCCTTAGATCGCTTAAGTCCCTCAAGATCCTCATTTGATACAAATGCTAGTCAACCCCTTTTCTAAAAAGATATTTATTTATTAAATATAAATTATTATTGGAGTAAAATAGATGAAACGCACCTGGTATTTTTAATTGTGTTGTGATGCTTATGCCAACGTAGAAGCCAGCATAATTCATGTTGCTTCAGGTCCCATAAATATGTAATCACATCAAAGATGTTGACTTTTGGCCGTATTATGTCCTAACCAAACTTTAACTTTCTCCATCTGTGCCAAACAAAAAAGAATAAAAGAAAATAGTTTTAAGGTATGCTTTAAATATACATTTACTTTAGCAGCAGGGTTAATTTTTTGAAGTGTAAAGAGAGCACTACCAAGTATATCCACTCATTTAACATTAGTTACAAATAAAGAGCCCATTTTAATTGCCTATCTTAATCTTTTAAAAAAAATGATTTAGGATGTTCCGTGCAGAGATAATATACTTCGCATGACTTTATCCATTTTTCCCACTGATCCAGTTTGACCCGTGTGTTTTTAAGCTAAATCTTCTTAATTGACCCACTTGAGATTAAAAAAACAATTTGACCCATTCATAATGTGACAACCAGTGATTTACGACTCTTAATTACGTGATTAACAGGTGATTAACGCGATAATAAATAGTGTTTACAGCGCAAATTAACTTAATTAGGCCTTTGGAATGCCTAGGAACGTTTATCGGACTTTACAGTGCGCGTATGGTGATTGACGGGGAATCTGCTGAATACTACGCAACAACGAACTGATACCGTACAAAATACTGATAACGCCGACAAGTATGGATGTTACACGAATACTTTATGTTTATGAAATTAATTTTGTGGATTTACTGGGCTTCCGAACGACACAAAACGCAGACACAAACAAAAAAACGCGGAAACGGTAACGCACCGACAATCAACGACGAAACTGACGCACTAGGCTCGAATTTCGTCTCGATATTAATATATTATGATATATTGGGTATCGCTTTCAGATTTTAATACTCGTAGTTGAAACCGGATCGAAAAATGGATCAGAAACAGCAAACAAGGCATTTACGCGCTTTTTACACAACCGACGACTAAATGCAACGAACAACGACTATCGACCGTATTTTTGTGTATCTTAATTTTTGACGTTAAACGGAGTTCAGAATTTGACAACGGGTCTCGTAGGAATTACGGGTCACTTACACATGAGATGGGCTTGTAGGCCCTGGGCCCAAGCCCAAAACCCACAAGCCTAAACCCGCACATAGTATATTAGATCTCTCGAGTCCTATTAAATCCTATCAAAATCTATAAGATTTTACTAAATCTTAGCAAATCTTTCCAAAATCCTCAAAATCTCAACAAGATTTCTATGAAATCTCTATGGATCTTTATACGCAGAATTAAAAGGAAATACTTTAGACATTACACACACATTCCACCATAAATACCCATCTCCCTCTACAGATTCATACACACATACAAGAACCATTTCAAATAAACTTCATCTCTATCACCTCTCCTAAAGAAACACAAAGCCAAACACCTCCTCCTTCTCTCTCGGTTGCATATAACAGACAACAAACCTAGAGGATTCAACCTCTCAAATACACAACACACATACACCCACATCTGATCTCTCTCTAGAAGACACTCCGGCCACCGGACCGGCAAAGTTCCGGCCGGTGATAACCGGCGACGACGGCGGCGGTGGGTTCCAACCGGCCATGCCTCCCCTTTCTTCTCCGATCGCACACAACAGCAGGCGACCCCCCCCCCCCTTTCGAACAACAAAACGAGTCACCACCACCACTGTTCGGTGGTGGTGCGACGGCGGAGACAGAAACGGGAGAGAGAGAGACCCGGGACGAGGAGAGAGAGACTCGGGACAAGCAGAGAGAGACCGAGAGAGGGAGACCCAGAGAGAAAGAACTGGTGGTCGGAGACTCGGACCACCGGTCGGTTCGTTTATCCGGCGGTCCTTGCCGTTGTCCGCCGAGTTTCACGGTAAAACCCCCAATCTGTTTAATTTTGTTTAAGACTGAAGACCGATGATGATGATGTTGCTGTTGCTAATGATGATGGTGATTCGGTTCAAGTTCGGGTGATTCAGATTCACTCCTTCAGATTCACGGTTTACACGGGTCAGCGGCGGTCCGAGACTCGGACCGGCGGTCCTTGTCTCGGCCCGGCGGTCTTCGCTTTTGTCCAACCGACTTCTGGTAAACCAACCCCTGTTCCTTCATTTTATTCAGTTTCTTTTTTTATGATGATAATGAACGGTTGTTCGGGTTTCGGGTTTCACTCGGTTCAGGTTTTTGGTTCGAGTCAACTCAGTCAACAAATCGGTTCGGATTCGGTTAAACTCAGTCAATCAGCAGCTTCGTGACGGGTTCGGGTCTCGACTCAGTCCAACTCGGTCCGACTCAGCTTGACTCGGTCCAACTCGACTCGACGCGAAAGACTCGGTAAAAGTTTAGAACGAATATTATTTACACTAATTTTAAGATTTTTATTAATGTCGTGAAGGAGCTCGAACTGATTCGTATTGATTATGGTTTACATTTTATACATATGATGAAAATTAACATATTGATATTGATATCGAGTATATTGTTGATTGAATTTCGATAAAATAACGACGACTTGTGTCGTCAGGGGCGTCCAAAAACAGAGGAAACTCTGCCAATTTTTCGAAAAAGTTCGTAAATGAAACGCGTTGTATTATACAACGAAACTATCGGATTCAAACATTCTTCCATCAAAGCAAATACAAATATATATTTACTTTGATGACATTACATAACTTACAAGCGTGTTTATAACATCTCGACAAAACCTTTTTACAAAAATAAATATAATTATATATTTATCAAACGACACGATTTCGTCTTATAAGATAAATATAGTTATATATATTTATTTCAAATGTCGTACAACGCGAATTCTTTTACAAAATTAAATATTGTTATGTATTTATTTTCAAACACGACAACTCGACGATTCTTTTATAAAATAAATATAATTTTTCATATTTATTTTATACGCCGGAGCGGCATATACGAAAATCTTGACAAAGGTCAACGAAAGCAATATATAATGCGAGTTTATTATATAATTTTCGTACGAATTTGATATATATATACTTTCATGTAAATATACTTTACATACACGTACAAATTCTCGAGACAACTAACGCGATTATAACAATGTATTTATATACTTATATAAATATTCATATATTTTAAACCTCTCGAGAACTAAGTCTTTTCAAGACTTCTTATATACCGACGAATGAACGAACTACACAAGTATAACTTCTTCGCTTCTTTTAAGTTGACAATTTACCGTCAAATCGTTTGGTCAACGATTCGGTAGAGCTCGATGACACGTAGTTTAGTTACTATGTTATTTAGAAACTTATTAGGTATTCCGTGTTAGGAATATTGTAGAATGCACGCTAGCAAGTCAAGTCTTGGAAACGACATCACGAAGTCGTATTTAGATAGCTTTGCACAAGGAATATTCAGGTGAGTTCATAACCCCACTTTTTACGGCTTTACATTTTTATAAATGTTTTCGGGGTGGAAAGACATGCACGTTTTGCAAAAACATACAAAGTTTTGAACTAACGCAAAACTCGTATTTCTAAATCATATTACGGAGGGATTTCGAGGAACACAAATGAATTACGAAAGGTTTATACTAAGCATACCGGTTTTTACAAAACAAATGCTTATTTTTGAAATGTGAATGATTTTCGGTCAGGGTGACCAGGGATTTGGTCGGGGAGACCAGGGATTCGGTCAGGGTGACCAGGGATTGGGTCGGGAGACCAGGGATTTTCATACATGCAGACATATTACAAAAGGATTACAGACATTTAGTACATGGTATGGTTAGCTTAAGGAGGGTTAGGACGTACAGATCATGTGAGTGGGTAGGCGCAACTTGAGGCCATTAATCCTCATTGTAGGACCGAGGGACAGTAGCGGTAGATCTATCTGGGTGTAGCGAGCCCAGCCCCAGGCCCAGCAGAACGGACCTCGGGGTGACTTTGTGCCCAACGCAAAATCCGCTAGGTTTGAGTCTTCCTACTTGCACTTCACACATATCAATGGCCTTGCAAACCATTGGTGATCTCTTTATTTCCTTATTTGCTACATACCAGGGATTTTATACTTACAAAAATACTTGTTCATACAAATTAAATACCATGTTTTATACAAATTCAAAGCATAGGATTATACGGGTATGGAGTCAAAGTCAGGGTGGGCATTGACGGTTATACGAACATTACAAATACAAGACTTTACAAATACATGGTTTTTATGAACATAATGTGTTACAAACACAACGTTTCCATATAACTTGGCAAGAAAATGATGTTTAAATTCGTTTTCTCAAATACTGTCTCACAAACCGGTTATTCAAAAAGATTTATTTCAAATCTTTTACAAACAAACTATGAACTCGCTCAACTTTATGATGACTTTTTCGCATGTTTCTTTCTCAGGTTGCATTTCTAAGACAAGGCACGGATGGAATATAAGAACCATTGGAGACTCGAGTACTTAGTGGGCGTTCAATTTCTAAAAGACTTAGCTTATTTGCTTCCGCTGTGCAATGAAGATACCAGTCCAGTCACGCCAATGCTCTGATAATTTCGGGGTGTGACAGATTGGTATCAGAGCGATAGGTTACAGCGAATTAGGTTTCTGTTGTGATACCTAGGCTCTAACCTCACTTTTCTCTGGGACTTAGACAAGACGTTGAATACATACAGAACGCCTAGTACTCGAATATGGTCTCCAACCGTTGCCGAAAAGCAAACTGTCAAAATTTTGTTTTCAAACATACGCTATTATGATGTTTTATACACGGTACACAAAACAATTACATACAGTACACAACACTCTGAGAGTTTAGGAAACATGCATTTAAGACCTTCGGAACAGGGAATTCAGCCGGGTGGCTGGATCTGGTCGAGAGACCAGGGAGTCAGTCTGAGAGACTAGGAGATTCAGTCTGAGAGGTTGAGAGGATAGTCTAGTGGGACTAGGAGATTCAGTCTGAGAGGCTGGGAGGATAGTCTAGTGGGACTAGGAGATTCAGTCTGAGAGGCTGGGAGGATAGTCTAGTGGGACTAGGAAGTTCAGTCTGAGAGGCTGGGAGGATAGACTAGTGGGACTAGGGGAATTACTTGATTGCTTACTGGTGACTAACATGTTTATTTGATTATATGATTGATTATTTGTGCATGTGTGTGTTTATTAAAGGTCATCACGTAGGAACCGCGAATATTAACTCGGGCACACACTGTTATCCATATTGTCTATAATATTTAACTTCCCGAGCAGGCAGCCTACGCATAACAAAACGCTAGCGCACGAGAATACATGAAACTCAAATTTTACGTCAACGGATGTCGGGGTACATCATATTCTACGCGGAACACAACGCTAGTGCACAAGTATACGTGAAACTTAAGCTATGCATCAACGGAGGTTGAAGTACGACACATACAACTATCGAGGCGAGGCCTTTGAAAGGACACGATGGCGCGATTCAATGACGATGCTAGATTCCTGTCAGCAGGAGAACTAACGATCAGGAAACGACAACTTGTCACGCGATCCTGCAACGACACGAATCACGCCAGGGAGAAGACGAATGTCTCCGCATCCCCCCCCCCCCCCCACCTATTTAACGACGAGTACGCTATGTCCGACCTTCCATGGTAATGTCACCTAACAACTGGTCATCACACGCAACCCCAGGTAAAGTCCTCAAATTTCTTTTATTGAAATTTCGACTCTCACATTTACTGAGTAGATTTTCGTATCTCTACTCCTCTTAATGGACATTGTGCCACGAGCATTATTATTGACTTGTGATTCGAATGACCCACATTATTGTAACTGTTGGCTCCTTTGTTATCAAGTCAACACATTTTCTTGAAAATTTTTCTTCTTTTCAAGTTACATACATGGTTTTTCGTTGTGACCATGCCGAAAGTTTTCTTGTCGATACATATACTTATTGTCGGATTACGCTAAAACCAAGTTCAGTTGTTTGAACTTGTCCATTACACATATTCGATTCAAGACACCATATGATGTATTGGGAGCATCATATTCAAATCAATTTTAAACAAACGTTTCATTTGTTCCGAGTCGAAGTAAACTTGTTTGGCATTCGACTCCATTAAATTGTTTGTTGATTTCGACACCTTGTGGTGGTATTTTCACTTATTTGAACTTTGCGCTAAACTCGTTTACATATCTTATGCACGGATTTAATTATTTATTTATTGATTTAGATTAAATCCGCTTTGATTTATTATATTACAACAGTCTTAACACAATCATGTGATAAGACAAGGGTGCACAAAATTCCTTTCATATTCCGGTGTACCTCCTAACGGCCCTTTCAACCTCGATCGAATGTTTGCGATATTCATTGCTTCTTCGTCTTCGATCGAAAACATTATTTCTTTGATTCTCAAATTTCAATTGAAAATCCTATGATGTCATTTGAAACAAAACTTTCAGATTCACTTTATTACGCTTTCATTTGACTTCAAACATGGTGGATTTGTTTGATCACCGCTATTATTGAATTATTTAAATCACTACGACACCTTGTGGTGTCAGTACAAACTTGTAGCTTGGGCTAATTATGATTGAGCGTTTTATGCAAAACACATGTGATACTTGTTCAATCACCTCTATTATTAAATTGTTTCATTCATTGCGACACCTTGTGGCGTCGGTATGACCTGCAGCTTGCGTTGATCACGATCGAACGTTTCATGCAAACTATTACATTTGAGATTGTTGATTCTAAGTTCATCCAGTGGATGTTATTGCTTCTAGAACTCATTTACACGTTGTAAACGTTCATATGGAATTCGATTGGTCGAAGTTCCTGTTCATTGTTGAATCCCTGTTAACTTAGTCACATTAGTGACTGTACCTATACGTCTCGTTTCTGTTGACATCAATTACTAAGACACATTTCTTTTAAACCGTTGGGTTCTTATTATTGAGGAATGTCATTAAATTCACCTGATTCGAATAAGTCTTGTTTCGATTACGCGGTCATTCACTTGGTTATTATTCGGACTTACCTCCGAACAACACAATTCTAAGGAGATAACATAGTCTAAATTTCGAGGACGAAATTTCTGTAACAGGGGGAGAATGTGACAACCAGTGATTTACGACTCTTAATTACGTGATTAACAGGTGATTAACGCGATAATAAATAGTGTTTATAGCGCAAATTAACTTAATTAGGCCTTTGGAATGCCTAGGAATGTTTATCGGACTTTACAGTGCGCGTATGGTGATTGACGGGGAATCTGCTGAATACTACGCAACAACGAACTGATACCGTACAAAATACTGATAACGCCGACAAGTATGGATGTTACACGAATACTTTATGTTTATGAAATTAATTTTGTGGATTTACTGGGCTTCCGAACGACACAAAACGCAGACACAAACAAAAAAACGCGGAAACGGTAACGCACCGACAATCAACGACGAAACTGACGCACTAGGCTCGAATTTCGTCTCGATATTAATATATTATGATATATTGGGTATCGCTTTCAGATTTTAATACTCGTAGTTGAAACCGGATCGAAAAATGGATCAGAAACAGCAAACAAGGCATTTACGCGCTTTTTACGCAACCGACGACTAAATGCAACGAACAACGACTATCGACCGTATTTTTGTGTATCTTAATTTTTGACGTTAAACGGAGTTCAGAATTTGACAACGGGTCTCGTAGGAATTACGGGTCACTTACACATGAGATGGGCTTGTAGGCCCTGGGCCCAAGCCCAAAACCCACAAGCCTAAACCCGCACATAGTATATTAGATCTCTCGAGTCCTATTAAATCCTATCAAAATCTATAAGATTTTACTAAATCTTAGCAAATCTTTCCAAAATCCTCAAAATCTCAACAAGATTTCTATGAAATCTCTATGGATCTTTATACGCAGAATTAAAAGGAAATACTTTAGACATTACACACACATTCCACCATAAATACCCATCTCCCTCTACAGATTCATACACACATACAAGAACCATTTCAAATAAACTTCATCTCTATCACCTCTCCTAAAGAAACACAAAGCCAAACACCTCCTCCTTCTCTCTCGGTTGCATATAACAGACAACAAACCTAGAGGATTCAACCTCTCAAATACACAACACACATACACCCACATCTGATCTCTCTCTAGAAGACACTCCGGCCACCGGACCGGCAAAGTTTCGGCCGGTGATAACCGGCGACGACGGCGGCGGTGGGTTCCAACCGGCCATGCCTCCCCTTTCTTCTCCGATCGCACACAACAGCAGGCGACCCCCCCCCCCTTTCGAACAACAAAACGAGTCACCACCACCACTGTTCGGTGGTGGTGCGACGGCGGAGACAGAAACGGGAGAGAGAGAGACCCGGGACGAGGAGAGAGAGACTCGGGACAAGCAGAGAGAGACCGAGAGAGGGAGACCCAGAGAGAAAGAACTGGTGGTCGGAGACTCGGACCACCGGTCGGTTCGTTTATCCGGCGGTCCTTGCCGTTGTCCGCCGAGTTTCACGGTAAAACCCCCAATCTGTTTAATTTTGTTTAAGACTGAAGACCGATGATGATGATGTTGCTGTTGCTAATGATGATGGTGATTCGGTTCAAGTTCGGGTGATTCAGATTCACTCCTTCAGATTCACGGTTTACACGGGTCAGCGGCGGTCCGAGACTCGGACCGGCGGTCCTTGTCTCGGCCCGGCGGTCCTTGTCTCGGCCCGGCGGTCTTCGCTTTTGTCCAACCGACTTCCGGTAAACCAACCCCTGTTCCTTCATTTTATTCAGTTTCTTTTTTTATGATGATAATGAACGGTTGTTCGGGTTTCGGGTTTCACTCGGTTCAGGTTTTTGGTTCGAGTCAACTCAGTCAACAAATCGGTTCGGATTCGGTTAAACTCAGTCAATCAGCAGCTTCGTGACGGGTTCGGGTCTCGACTCAGTCCAACTCGGTCCGACTCAGCTTGACTCGGTCCAACTCGACTCGACCCGAAAGACTCGGTAAAAGTTTAGAACGAATATTATTTACACTAATTTTAAGATTTTTATTAATGTCGTGAAGGAGCTCGAACTGATTCGTATTGATTATGGTTTACATTTTATACATATGATGAAAATTAACATATTGATATTGATATCGAGTATATTGTTGATTGAATTTCGATAAAATAACGACGACTTGTGTCGTCAGGGGCGTCCAAAAACAGAGGAAACTCTGCCAATTTTTCGAAAAAGTTCGTAAATGAAACGCGTTGTATTATACAACGAAACTATCGGATTCAAACATTCTTCCATCAAAGCAAATACAAATATATATTTACTTTGATGACATTACATAACTTACAAGCGTGTTTATAACATCTCGACAAAACCTTTTTACAAAAATAAATATAATTATATATTTATCAAACGACACGATTTCGTCTTATAAGATAAATATAGTTATATATATTTATTTCAAATGTCGTACAACGCGAATTCTTTTACAAAATTAAATATTGTTATGTATTTATTTTCAAACACGACAACTCGACGATTCTTTTATAAAATAAATATAATTTTTCATATTTATTTTATACGCCGGAGCGGCATATACGAAAATCTTGACAAAGGTCAACGAAAGCAATATATAATGCGAGTTTATTATATAATTTTCGTACGAATTTGATATATATATACTTTCATGTAAATATACTTTACATACACGTACAAATTCTCGAGACAACTAACGCGATTATAACAATGTATTTATATACTTATATAAATATTCATATATTTTAAACCTCTCGAGAACTAAGTCTTTTCAAGACTTCTTATATACCGACGAATGAACGAACTACACAAGTATAACTTCTTCGCTTCTTTTAAGTTGACAATTTACCGTCAAATCGTTTGGTCAACGATTCGGTAGAGCTCGATGACACGTAGTTTAGTTACTATGTTATTTAGAAACTTATTAGGTATTCCGTGTTAGGAATATTGTAGAATGCACGCTAGCAAGTCAAGTCTTGGAAACGACATCACGAAGTCGTATTTAGATAGCTTTGCACAAGGAATATTCAGGTGAGTTCATAACCCCACTTTTTACGGCTTTACATTTTTATAAATGTTTTCGGGGTGGAAAGACATGCACGTTTTGCAAAAACATACAAAGTTTTGAACTAACGCAAAACTCGTATTTCTAAATCATATTACGGAGGGATTTCGGGGAACACAAATGAATTACGAAAGGTTTATACTAAGCATACCGGTTTTTACAAAACAAATGCTTATTTTTGAAATGTGAATGATTTTCGGTCAGGGTGACCAGGGATTTGGTCGGGGAGACCAGGGATTCGGTCAGGGTGACCAGGGATTGGGTCGGGAGACCAGGGATTTTCATACATGCAGACATATTACAAAAGGATTACAGACATTTTATACATGGTATGGTTAGCTTAAGGAGGGTTAGGACGTACAGATCATGTGAGTGGGTAGGCGCAACTTGAGGCCATTAATCCTCATTGTAGGACCGAGGGACAGTAGCGGTAGATCTATCTGGGTGTAGCGAGCCCAGCCCCAGGCCCAGCAGAACGGACCTCGGGGTGACTTTGTGCCCAACGCAAAATCCGCTAGGTTTGAGTCTTCCTACTTGCACTTCACACATATCAATGGCCTTGCAAACCATTGGTGATCTCTTTATTTCCTTATTTGCTACATACCAGGGATTTTATACTTACAAAAATACTTGTTCATACAAATTAAATACCATGTTTTATACAAATTCAAAGCATAGGATTATGCGGGTATGGAGTCAAAGTCAGGGTGGGCATTGACGGTTATACGAACATTACAAATACAAGACTTTACAAATGCATGGTTTTTATGAACATAATGTGTTACAAACACAACGTTTCCATATAACTTGGCAAGAAAATGATGTTTAAATTCGTTTTCTCAAATACTGTCTCACAAACCGGTTATTCAAAAAGATTTATTTCAAATCTTTTACAAACAAACTATGAACTCGCTCAACTTTATGTTGACTTTTTCGCATGTTTCTTTCTCAGGTTGCATTTCTAAGACAAGGCACGGTTGGAATAGGAGAACCATTGGAGACTCGAGTACTTAGTGGGCGTTCAATTTCTAAAAGACTTAGCTTATTTGCTTCCGCTGTGCAATGAAGATACCAGTCCAGTCACGCCAATGCTCTGATAATTTCGGGGTGTGACACATAAGTATTTGGATTAAAATTCCACCTCTACATTGGATTGAATAAGAAGATTCATGGTAGGGAAAGGTCATTTTATAGTTACATAGCCCTATTATTGCTTACGAAAACTGCCTATACGTATTGTTTCATATCAAACCTTTTTAAAATAAATAACTATAAACCACATGATCAATCCAAAATTCTCACAATGCATTTCAAAATGTTGGAAATATGAAAAATTAGTTAATGGGACATTTACACAAACAGTTGGCGGGCATGAATTACAAATTTCAGCAGATGGATTTTTATTAAAGAAAGATGTTCTACTGAATGTGAATAGAAAATACAAAGAACATTAGACGGATCAAAAACTTAATCAATCAATCAATAATTAGCATATTAATCTTCAATCATATCCAGTGGCGGAACTAGCCTATAAAGTTAGGGGTACCCTAAAAAAATTTTAGGATCAGGGGTATCCTTTATAGGAAAGAAACAGAGTTGAAGGGTATTTTTACACTACCGAAATGGAGGTTAGAGGTATTTTTACACTGCAGAGACGGGGTTGAGGGGTAGCCCATGCTACCCCTATTAACACTCTATGTCCGCCACTGATCATATCACATGAACACCTTTCATAATCACATCTAGCATTCTGTATGAAATATGGAAATGGGGATAAAAGATGATATCGTATTGGCTTCACTCTTAATGGTCTTCAACCTCTGCATCTCTTTATCAAGAACACCGAGAGCATAACAACACAGTCGAGGAGTCGTCCTATCTTACCAATCGTTTTAATACACAAATCGATCAAAAAGGATTAGAATCCCATTAGTATTGTGCAACTTCTGATAAATAGATCTCGATTAGAAGAAGCGAATTAGGACAATAGAGACCCAATAGTTGTTCTTCAGTTAAATAATATGAAGCGGGTAAATAGAAACCCTAAACTGAAAGAGGATAAGGACATAGAAAACGTGGATGAAACAGAGCAGAACTCTAGATATCAAAACAGAGAGAAGCGGATGAAGAGTTTAGATGAGAATTAGGGTTTGTGAATCTTACTATGGAAGAAAAAGGCATTTTGTAGGAGAAAATTATGAATCGTAGGAAGAGGAAGCGTTGTGTGAGATAGAAAAAAAAATTTTCCCTCCTAAACCAAAAATAGGTGGTGTAAAAGATTGCCAGGTGGCAATAAATGGCTTAAGACTTAAGAGGCTGCCAAGTGGCCTCAGCTTGTTTTGCTTTATTAGAATTAATACAAGATTATAATACAGGAAGTGTTAAGTATTTACCATTGGAAAAATACTTATCATCATCATCGCCATCTCCTAATTGAATCTTGAGCATACCTACATCGTACATAAATCGTTTATTGGCATTTGAAAGTACTATGAAACACAAAATTGCAGGTCAACAACTTATTAACACAAAGATCTGTAAAAACATGTCAACTATACGGTACCCCTAACATCGTAACACTGAAATAAAAAAAGAGAAATTACCATACTTATACAAACTACAAATTCCTGGAGATCATCTAATCGGTGACTCGTCAGATCCAATGCCAAGTTTAACCATTAAAAAGATGAGCATATATAAAAAAACAAAGAAAAAAAACATCACCACATTGAATAACATCAAACACGAACATATATGAATGATAAATACAATAAAGATCACTAAAAACAATTCAAGATTAAAAGATGAGCATTTATAAAAAAAACATCAAACACAATTCAAGATTTAGATTTTAGATTAAATAACAGTTGTTTAAAAAAACCCTAAAATACAAACATATATGGGTGATACATAAAGTAAAGATCGTCAGTTGCTTTAGATTGAAATCTTGGGGTTTGTGAATGGATCGGAGATAGAGGAGAATCACATAGAGACATCAAAAACAATCGCAAATAAACTGGGTTGAAACATAATCGATGAATTTTATACCTGATTGAGCCATACAAGATTATAATACAGGAAGTGTTAAGTATTTACCATTGGAAAAATACTTATCATCATCATCGCCATCTCCTAATTGAATCTTGAGCATACCTACATCGTACATAAATCGTTTATTGGCATTTGAAAGTACTAAGAAACACAAAATTGCAGGTCAACAACTTATTAACACAAAGATCTGTAAAAACATGTCAACTATATGGTACCCCTAACATCGTAACACTGAAATAAAAAAAGAGAAATCACCATACTTATACAAACTACAAATTCCTGGAGATCATCTAATCGGTGACTCATCAGATCCAATGTCAAGTTTAACCATTAAAAAGATGAGCATATATAAAAAACAAAGAAAAAAAACATCACCACATTGAATAACATCAAACACGAACATATATGAATGATAAATACAATAAAGATCACTAAAAACAATTCAAGATTAAAAGATGAGCATTTATAAAAAACATCAAACACAATTCAAGATTTAGATTTTAGAAATAACAGTTGTTTAAAAAACCCTAAAATACGAACATATATGGGTGATACATAAAGTAAAGATCGTCAGTTGCTTTAGATTGATATCTTGGGGTTTGTGAATGGATCGGAGATAGAGGAGAATCACATAGAGACATAAAAAACAATCGCAAATCAACTGGGATGAAACATAATCGATGAATTTTATACCTGATTGAGGCTATCTTCAGCTTTGCGTTCACCATGATTCGATTATGACTCTGCTTGCTGTTTCATCAACGACATTTGAAAGATCCGTCATTCCATCATAATGAATCAATCGATAACCGGTGTTGATTCCTTTAGGGTTTATAGAGCATGATGAAGAGGGAATAAAGGAAACGTATTCATAAATTTTGGAGAATGAATTGAATTGATTGAAAATTGATTGTGGTTTCCTAATTGAAGCACAAAATAGACGGTTTGAAAGAAAGAGCGTATGAAGGAGAAAAAAAATGCCGCCCAATTCACAATTCTCTGAATAAGTAGCACTACCACATCATAGTCAAATAGTCAACATTATTTTGCTTTAGTATAAGAGATTGATACTAGCGGTAAGACCCGTGTGCAAACACGGGTCGTTTCTTAGAAAACCAAGCATAGCCCATATTGACAGAGAGTAAAAAAATAATTAGTACAGACTTATAAAATTGATATACACTAATGGTCAATAGGTTTATTCAACAGCAATTCCATTATGTTGATAGCAAACTACTGTTATCTATTAACTGTTAAAAACTTCTGTTGCTTTCCAACAGACTTTAATAAGAACTGTCATCCATTATCTCCAACAGAGCTTTCCAGACGGATAGATAGTAACTATCAGATGTTAGTCAACGCATATTAAAAAGGTCAGTCAACAGAAACTACAAAGGTTAGTAAACAGATATTAACAGAATAATGTTATTAACAACATGTGTTAGAAAACCATGCATAACACATATTGATAGAACATATACATATGTGTAGATATTGTACCAAAACGTGTTATCTATTATAGCTAAAAGACATCTATTATAGCTAAAAGACAACTATAGACATGCATCATCAGTTAATATATAAGATACATATGAGTATTTCCATTGTACTATCCACAAAAAAAAGTAGCACCCACCCATTGACAATGAAACTTGTTTATAGACATAACTACATATAGAACATGTCTAAGAAGCAAAATTAGTACCAACAACGAACCAAATGTACAACCATAAACAATCATGACATGAAACTAAGAGGACTTTATCTTTGTCACGATATGCACAACTTTTTTTTAACTTCAGCAATTGAGTAGACTTGTGAAACTCTAACGAAAGTTCATCACCAAAAGCAATATTGCAAGATCTCAGATAAGAAGACCATCCAACAACAGCATAGCTGAATCCAGTATTGGTTTTTTGAGATGTTGTAAACAGTTCATGGACTTCACATTTAAGATTCTGGATCTTGATAGGCTTAGGATTATCAGTATGCAGATCCAACGCAGAAGATACATCTGATGGAAGTTGCTAAAAAACAAAAAATTGAACCGTGAATTTTATAAAATATTGATATATAACTGAAGTTATTGAAATAACGAAACAAAGCAACGACTGCAAAAGCTTACAAGTCTGTCTTCAGCATGTGTGGTGAAGTGTAAGACTGATTCTGAAATGGATGATACTAAACGAACCTTTCGAACTTTACATGGTCTATCAACAACTTTATTATCCTCTACAATTGTCTTGCCACGAAGTTTGCGCATCTTTTCCACCTAAGTAAATTAATTTAGAATATAACAACTCTAAATTCTTGAAATTTTATAACTTTCTTTATCAACACAAACTATCTTCTCAACTCAGCTTTGAAGTTTAAGACTCAATCATACAGAAGAATATCAATATATTGAGACAATAATAAAATAGACAGTATAAAACTAATAAACACTTACATTAGATATAACACTTGAAGAGGCAGAAATGTCACGAACTGGAAAATCGTTAGACTGTAGTTGACGATCGTTAACATCATCAGCTATTTTTACAGAATGATCTTCAGGCTACAACAAAATTTAAAAAAACTGTCTTATACTTATAATACAATAAAATATATGCGTAGAAAATTATAAATTTACAGCATTTTTAACATCTGACTCATCAACCAAACACGCAATCTTTGAATCAAATAGCCCATCATCAGCAAACTATATTTATAAGAAGAATCATATATAAGAAACCGTATTTTAAATCATAATAATATATAAATATCACATGTGTATATATACATTAAAAATATCCTCAAAACTCGTAAGCTGCTTAGAATTACCAACCGAAGCTCCAGCATCCTCATCATTCGAAGCAACTTCCCCGGAATCCAGAAGCTGTTTGTGTTTAGCCTACAAAAGGAGATTTCAAAAGTTATTAGCATAATATAATAAAAGTTACTTATCACCGTCATGTTATCAAACAATGTATTATATCATCAAAATTTTATACCTCAGCCAATAAATCAAATCCATCATCTCCATAAACTGAATCATCCAAAACAACTACATCTGCCTTCTTGAAAGAAAGCTCAGTTCCAGTCTCGGAATGGAAAACGGAGAGCTCAAATGTTTTAGATGCAATCATGGTGAAAACCAACCAAGATTCAACTGGTATGGGAACTTCTTCAATCAACTTTGACCATCCATCAGTAAATCCGCATCCATCAGTCCATCCTTTCATCATCACATTCCAAAACCTTTCGCCAACATAGATAGTTGCCATCCCATACTCGTAATTTTTACCATAGAATTGTTTCCAAAATTTGTCAGCAATTAGCTATAGAATAAGCAAAGGAATATTTAGCGCAGACTTGCAAATTTGATATGAACTAATGAGCAACAGAAGTTACAACGGATAAGTCAACAAAAGTTAAAATGAGAATTACTCAACCGGGTTAGTCAACAGTAGTTACAGTATTTACACACAACCTAACCACTGTTTGGCTATCAACTATTACATACCTCTGTTGCTATCCAACAGAGGTTTCGTAACAACTGTCATCCATTATGTCCAGCAGAGGTTGCAACGTGGACAGATCTTAAATATCAGATGTTAGTCAACCGAGGTTAAAAGACTTAGCCAACAAAAGTTAAAAAGGTTAGTCAACAGATGTTAAGATTATAAGGAAACAGACGTTAAAAGGGCAAATAGATGTTAGCAAGCTGCTGAGATAGCATAAAATATTTAGAGTAAGTAACGAAATAATATATCGTTACTTACAGTCATGCCAACTTCAGGGCTAATATTTGCTGAAATGTAAGAGTTCTCGTACACTTTTTATTTAAAACATAAGACAACGAACGACAAACGTCCAATAGCTTTCACCAATACAGCATCTTTCATTTTCAAACAACAATCTCTAACAAACTTTGTCCATCCATCCGTAAATATACAATGATCATCTCTCTTCTTTACTCGTACTAACCATGATTTGTCACCGTCAAGTAACTCTACGATTCGCCCATACGGGACCTCCTTGCCCCACAACAGAGTCTGAAAATCAAGTGGTATATTCTGCAACAGTAGTTAACAAACATCTTACATCAAAAATTATCGTAGAGTCCTAATAGTAGCAAGAAATTTAAAAAACATACCAAAAATATAATATCATCTTCATTAAGGAATTGTAAAAAGGATGGTGTTTGATTGGATAGATTCATATCTGCAAATAAACAATTTAAACTTACAAGTTATTATAAAAATCAAGTGGTATATTCACACACTTAAGGTATTATAAAAACAAAGCACAAAACGAAAATCATCATCTCTCACAACAATTAAGCAAATGAGCATCAACCAAAAATTATATAGTTGATTTATCAATCGTAATGTAGAAGACAACATCACGAAGATGCATGCACAAATTGTGACAGAGAATGATATCAGTAACTTCATTTAAGTTAATGCAGTACTTAATCAATAAAAATACACCGGATTATAGCAACTATTATTTGCTTCAAGAGAGAATATGAAACGCCGTCAGTGACAAACACATACTCATAATATCAAATAATGATTAACCTAACATATATAATACAAACAATAAATTCAAAAAAACAATACTTGATTTTATAGCATGTAATCTATAATATGCAATAGAACCTTACCAATTTTGATAAGAAAGTTATTTGAGAAAACTTCCGAATATCTTTTCTGGAGCTAAAAGTATATTAAATGGAGTTAATACAGATGTTACATTTACACTGGTTGGTGGAAATTAAATTTTGTAAAATTTATACTTTACCCCCTTTTACATTAAAACATCGCAATTTTTAGACAGCAATAACCACTGTTTGAATATAAATTTAAAATGGTAAATACGAAAAACTTATCTATTAATTTAATATATTTATATTTATATAATTAAAAATAGTTTTTAAATCCCAATATTAAAGATTATTATAAGTTAAATAAATAAACAATTACAAGTTACTAGATAAATATCTTATTTTCAACAATCCCAATACAATCTCACCTCTTCTTCTCTGGCGAAGAAACTCAACAGTTTCTTCTTCCTCAGACTTGACGATCAGAAGTTTGAAGTTTTAGATCAGGTATTTTTTTTTGTTCTCTTGTGTATTTTATAGGTATGCTTTAACATGTTCCTTTCAGTTTCCTCATTTCAAATTATATAAACATCAAAATCATAATCTACTGATGTTAAAATAGATAAACTTATATGAACTTATTTTCTTTATTTTATAATAAGATTTATATCAACCTATTTAGTTACATTTTGATTCATTCCATTTAAGTACACAGTGTTAGATTCATATTGTTGGTTGTAGGGACCATATTGAAATACACAACATATAAGTTTGGTCCTACAGAGTGTTGGATATTTTTTTATACCTTAAATAGAATGCTTTTCAGATACAATTGATTTTATATTTTAGTATTTAACTGTTATTGTATTTTTTACTTTCTGATGGAGTTTATGATAATTATCAACGTCTCTCAATTGGCAGACCTAAATGAGGGATTGGTAAGCTATATTCTTAGAACAAATTAGCTCAAATCACAATTGTATGCTAAAAACTGTATTTATAAAATTAAAGATATATTAAATGTTATGTATTTTATATACAAAGGTACTTCCGAAGATAATGGCTAACCAATTACCAAGAAAGTGTGAAGTGATAAAGTTGGTTGATTATACGGGTTTTAAGTATAAGATTGCAGTACAGAGCATCGGTCATAAAAGTAAGAGGATAAACGGGCCAGAATGGACCCGGTTTGTTGAAACTTATAGAAATAACAAAATAGACAATTTGTGTTCAAAAAATTTGAAGGAAGCAAAATTTGAGTTAAATGTTTTGAACAATGAGGGATTGGAGATTAGAAAAGTTGGCTCGAACAGAGATTATGTTCATGGATGCTTGATACAGGCTGAAGAAGAAACATACTGCAAGCAGGTTAAAAACTACTACTTATTTTTATATATTACCAGTGTATCTTTTGGACTGTTAGAAAAACTTCTAATTTATATTTTGTATCCTATATGAAATCTAATATGACATTTCTAAAATATATGAAATTATAGCATTTACCACACGATTTGTTGAAGTTGTTGTCACAAACGAGATTAAAAATTGATAACTTGGTTGCCAAAGTACATGGACCAAAGCAGAGTAGTAAAGTTGATGTGCATTATGTTTTCTCTCCTGAAAACAAAAAGGGATTAGCTGCTGGTTTTATGAGACCAGGATGGACAACTTTTTGCTTCGAAAATGACATTGAGGAAAGCTGCCAACTGCTGTTTCAATGGATGGGAAGTACTCCTAAAGACGACTTTAACTTCACTGTGAAGGTTTTTAACAAAGACGGGATTGCACTTCACGGGGAGACAAAACATCACTGCAGCCGTACCGATCACCAACACCGTAAAAGGCGTCCACATTATAAAAACAGTTTCAATACCATGTTTTAGAGACACACAGCTTGGTATTTACATATCTACTTTTAATATGGTTGATTTTACTTATAATCTTGAATCTATCTGTTATTACTTAAAGTATATGCTGTTTTGAATGAATAACTAAAGAAAGAATTTTCCTTTACAGGCAATACCGAGGAACTTTGTTCAAGAACACCAGCTAAATGATTACCGTAGAGTTGTGCTGTCATTTGGTCATGTGAAGTTTTTTGTACAGCTGGTTGTTAGGAGAGATCCTAGAAGACCTGACGACAACAACCATCTAGTGATGCATACAAACTGGCAGCGTATCATGGATCAAACGGGAATATCTGTGGGGAAAAAGCTGAGGTTTGAGATAGTAGAAGAAAAAAGTGTAAAAGGAGAAAAAATACACTTTGAAGTTTGTTGACATGATCTTTGAACACCTTTTCAGCCTTGTATAATTTATGTTTTAGTTGACATGTTTGATGGACAAATTTCTTGTTTGGAAACTAACTTAAGAATGAAGTTATGTAGTCTTAGTATATACTTTCAAAACTTTGTGGTTTTACCTCTGCTGATGAAGCAAAATGTATGATGAACCTAAGTTCTGCTGTACATGACCAGATATTACACAATTCAACAGAAGATCTATAATATAAGATCTTTAACAGATGATGATCAACAACTCATAAGGTCTGTTAAAGCACGCTATAACAGTGCTTAGCCTTTAACAGATCTTTAACAGTGCTTAGGGGTTAACAGATGTTAGCACGCTATAACAGTGCTTAGCCTCTAACAGATGTTAATGTATCTCAAACCCCAACAGTTTTCCGACTAACCAATTGATTAAATTTTCATTCATCAATCTAACAATAATATACAACCATACTACTTATCCAGTACATCAATAGCCAAACAAACTCTGCTAATAAACCAAAAGCTCTGTTAAGACAAAGACTGCTGAAGCAAAGGTCTGCTAAAGAGAACCTATGCTGATGAAGTAAAATGTATGATGAACCTAAGTCCTGTTGTTCACCAACATATATTACACAATTCAAAAGAAGATCTACAATATAAGATCTTTAACAGATGATGATCAACAGCTCATAAGGTCTGTTGAAGCACGCTATAACAGTGCTAAGCCTTTAACAGCTCATAAGGTTGTTTATGAAGTTTCGTCTATTTCTAAGGAACTTATCCGGATCGGGTGGTTCCTTACTGGATGGAACAACCCCAAAGTGCCTGAGATACCTTAATTGCTCTAGATTAAGACGAGAACGCAAGAGGTTGTCGGTGAGGGTGATTCCTATGCTAAATGTAGGTGGACAAGTCCAACCCTTTCCCGGGCTCTCGTTAAAGAAGGTGTATGCCGAATCGCTCAGGTCTATGTATGCACCGAACGAAGTCGATGGAGAGTCCTTCACGGCACAATCGACACAGGGACGACTATCGCCCAAGTCTTTGCTAGAGTTAAAGGTAATATCGGGAACAACGAAGTTGTTTTTATTCGAATGTGATCCCAACAATTCTTCTTGGGTATCGTCTTGAGATGAATTATTGAAATCCATCTTAAGTTCTTTTAACCAATTAAGAATTAGATCTTCCAATTGAAATAGTTCATCAAGAAGCATTTCTCCTAGAAGGTCCGGTTGAGAGCATTTGAGGGAGAGATAGGGATTATTTTTACTTTCGCCCCTCTTAAGGCTATAGGAAAACAATGGGTCTATATAATGGGGCTTATAATTTAGAAAATAACATTCTAAATCTTTATGAGGGCCACCACATATTTGACACCATGTAGCATAAGAGTGCCGAAAGTAAAAAATATCATTATCACTCATGTTTGTGTCAGAGATTACCAACCGTCGGGTTCTTACGGTTCTGTTTTCAGTAACTGAAACTTGGGCATGGGGCGTGTTGAGTGGGCACGGCCCCGTGTTCAGCTTACTGTCTGACTTAAAATAGGATTGCCAGTTCCAAAGATTGGGCACGGGGCGTGTTCAGCGGGCACGGCCCGTGCTGAGTTCTGCAGAAGCTGAAAAATCTAAGAAAATAAAAAAAAAACAGAAAAATTAGAAAAAACGATTAGGCCGTTGATTCCTAACTTTCTTAAAATCCTTGTGTCCCCGGAAACGGCGCCAAAAACTTGATGTGCGTGTGGTGTTATAGATTTTTATATATATTTTTAGCCCTTTTTACACGTTAGTCAAGTTTTAAATTTATAAAACACAATACTTTACTAACACCAAACACATATATGGGCAAGTGCACCCATCGTGAGCGTAGTATAGTGTTGGTAAGATACTGAGGTCGTCCAAGGACACAAGAGCTTTTAATACTAGTTTATCCTCAACGTCTAATCTAATCAAAAGTTTAGAAAAAAGGTTTTTAAACAAGAAAAAATAAAACTAACTAAAATGCTGAAAAATAAAATAAAAATAAAAACAGATAGACAAGATGAATCACTTGGATCTGATTCGTGTTTAGTGTAACCATTGATTATTTCCGAACTTTTGCACTTTTTAAGAGATTATCTTAGTTATTGTAGTAGGTCCCTCTTTTGAAGGTGACGTTACCCTCAACCCAGTAGTTTGAGTCAGCAAGGATACAATCCTAAAGGGTTGGATTATTTAAAGATAATTAATTAAGTTATTAATGCATAATGTGGTAGGCCCCTCTTTTGAAGGTGACATTACCCTCGGCTAAGTAGTCTGAGTCAGCAGGGATACAGTCATAAGTAGCCGGGTTAAAGTTTTAATTGTAGCTTACATATGAGGGGATCAAAGAGTTTGGACCCCCACCATCAAATACCGGTGGGTATTGAAGGAAGTCCTACTAAATTTGACCCAGGTCCTTGCAGGATCTATACACTGAACAAGGCAATATTCTTACCAAACCATTCCCTTAACCCGCGACCAGGTAGCCAACATATCTCCATATAGACCGTGTGTCACACCCCGATATTTCCACGTTTGACCGGTGGGCCCGATGGGGGAGTATCGTGACGTGGTTGGCAACATTACAGTCAAACAACACAATATTTAAAATGCACAGCGGAAGCAAATGAAAGATATATTTCAACCGAATATAATTATGATATCAAGTATCACAAACAGTTGAAAAATAATCCACAGAAGGATCAAAAATAAATAGGAAACATTGTTCAACAGTTTGGCGTCCAAGCTTGCGAGACTTATTGTGGACGCTAGGAGAAAAGCCAGCCTAGTTCGCATAGTACCTGCACTTAACCTTTTTGGAAAATACGTCAGTTTACACTGGTAAATACAATTTAACTAACTCATTTTAAAAATGGTTAAAAATTGATTTGAATGCACGTGGCACAAACTTTTTATAACTTGGGATAATTATTTAAATATATAAACTTGTAAAAGAATTACATGTTCCTTATGCGTTCAGTAGCCCGGTTCGTGACGGGTTAAAGATCAATAGACACACCACATTATTTATTTATGCACTGACGAGTGTACGCCTACACTCCGCGCTTAGGTCGTGGGCATTTTGTAAAATGATGCCAAGGATATCCGGGACATGGTCATTAACCCCCCAAAGGCGTTAAGCAAACAAAACATAATTTAAATGGGTCATCTCGATAATACTTAACCACCAAACGATTAAGGTCGAATGCCCGACCAAGCGGTATTTTATATACCGTACCCCAAGCCCGTATAAGGGAAAATAAGTTAAAAGTATTTACCTTTGCAAGTATAATTCACAATTAGCAAATGCGGGTAGCTTTTACCGGTTCTCCTATTCTGGAACAAAGGTTTATAATAACCTATTAGAATCCTAACGGTCTTTAGTTAAGCTTAAGCTTAGACCGATTAGTTTTAAGGAATGATACGGTTCGAACGCGTGATTAAGCGAAGACCGGAATAGAATGTGATTTAGACCCGACAAGTTTAAAGACTTGTCTTATATGGGTAATCTAAACACATTCTGGATTTTGAGATAAAAACGATAAGGTTTGACCCGTTTCGGCCAATTTATGTAAACTAGTTACATAAACCGAACCGAACGCTAAGAATATGTAACTGGTAACCATAAGAGCCATATACAGGTTTCCTAAGTTAATGTGCCTCAAATATGTTGTGACATCAGTAAGATATCTTTTATTATGCCCGAAATGAGTTTAAACTCAAACTATGCCCCGTAGGGGTATTTTAGTCATTTATAAGGTTATAAAAGAGTTTAAGTATTAACCTGAGTTACAGGTCTGATGTAATCAGCAAAAATACTTAAATTGATAAGTTATAACAGTAGGGTATTGCATATATGTGAAATTTATCAATTATAACCAAACTATGCACCGTAGGGGCATTTTGGTAATTTCACATAAGCCGAAAAGCTCAAAACTGAAGTCTGAGTTAAACAACTTTTGATTACTGTTAAAATATTATAATTTACCTAAAATATCAGTAGGTATCAACCCTTGTATGTTTAAAATAGTTTAAGTACATACTATGCGTTGAAAACGCTTAAAAAGACGATTAGAAGCCATTTCCGGGTTCTATATAGAAAGCTAATATTTTAATTATTCCAGAAGGTCTAAAATAATTTATTTATCATATAAAATCTGTAGCAAAAGGTTTGGGGTCAAAAGGATATGTAAAACTCATTTTTTAGCCCGAAAGGGCAAAACCGACAATTACCGAATCAAGCTTATAACTCTAAGTTATGCTCAGCCTAAAATTAATTAAAAATCTTCAAAAATCCCAAAATAATATATTACATCAGTGGGTAAGAAGTTTGATATCAAAAAGTAGGTTTAAATAGGCTATATGCTAAATATGTCGTTTAATCGCTAAAAAGCTTTCTAATTACGCTAATGAGCATAGCTCTCAACCTACACCTCAAACTGATGTCAAATTTTTGGGTATAAGTTTATAATTCAGTAACTAAGGTTTCTACTCTTTTACATTTTCAAAAATCACGTTTTATGGTGAAAAGGGCATAATGGTCAACATTTGAGCAATTAACGAAATTATGCATATTAATTGGATAACTATTGAACCAAGGTGTATAGTCACAGAGGGTTATACTAGCATGTAACCTAGTCCGATTAAAGCTCTAAGTCAAAGTTTTGTGACTTTCGGTTCCGAACCGGGTCTAAACAGAAAATTGTCGGATCAAATAAGCTTAGACCAGTTAAACTTATTACCAGGTTATATGAGTGATAAAATAAGTTACATGCCTTCTACATTGTTAATTAGGCGTTAATTCGAAGATTAGCATTCTGTTGACTTTTTCTAATCAACTTTGACCCGACAAATGGTCTAGTTAGAGTGGGAATCAGAGAGTGCCCTTTTTAAGGGTTTAATGGCCACATAATTACCAACTTATAACTACCTTCAATTCGACTAATCACTGGACCATTAATGATTAATCTCTAAGTCAACCGTTAATTACGACGGTTTGACTTTTAAGCTAAAACTAAGTAAAAACTCAACTAAGAAAGGTTAAGCATACTTACTGAAGTCCTATGCACGATTAGGAAAGACTTGGGTCTGCTCTTATGCTCCAGGAAGCTCCTCAATTGCAGATGGAATGTGTGGTTACAATGATGCAACATAAGGGCCTTATATAGTGCTTTTAATCTCCTTAGATCATTGACAAACAAGTCTATCATGGACTCCTGATCTCCAACAAGTGTCCCTAAGGACTAAAAGGCATGTAGGGGTCGCCCTTGGATGAGGAAAATCGATTTTAAGTCGGTTATAAGGCTTAACAGGCTGCTGCCTATGAATTCTGTATCTGGGCGTCGCACGCGGCCCATGTACGATCATAACAAGTCTTACGCGGCCTGCCTAAGACTTGTTTTCAGGTTAAAAAGTTTTAGCTTTTTGGCACTTGGCTCTTGGTCCTTCCAAAGGTCAACCAAACTTTGTTTCTTGCATTTTGAGCCCCTCATCTTGACTTATAAGGGGTTCATGACTTATACCCACTTTGCTAAGTTCTTGGCAACTTGGTTATTACCCGAAAAGTCATAATTTTCAACGTTAACGCTTTAACCCCTCGCTTACGAATTTGATCATAACTTTCTCATACGATAAGGAAACTTTATGAAATTTTTATCGTGCATTCTAGTGAGCATAATTAATCGTTACAAAGCTTCGGGTTTGCTAAAAGGTCACTCAGAGGTATAACTTAAACATGTTGACACATTTAACCCCTGTAGTTTGTAATCTCTCACTTTCTTTCACATTTAGCTTCGTATGATCCATGATTTATTCGTTTAAAGGTATGAGCATCATGTAGGGTTACTGTAAAGTACATTTATTCACTGTTGACATTTTGAACCCGTATATTCACATACTTTCCATGTTTGTCAACTTTAGTCCTTCTAGAACATTCTTTCACACGTTCAAACCTATGACACGTGTCAACACATTATAGGACGTGAATTTTCAAGGTGTTACATCCTCACCCCCTTAAAAGAAATCTCGACCTCGAGATTTACTGAAATAAATAAGGGTACTTTTCTTTCATTGTGGACTCAACCTCCCACGTGTACTCGGGACCTCTACGGGCATCCCATTTTACCTTTACAATAGGCACATGCTTCCTTCGAAGCTTCATAACCTGTCGATCCTCGATCGACACAGGTTTTTCGACAAACTTCAAGCTCTCTTCTATGTGCACATCTGTATGTGGTATGACCAGTGATTCATCAGCGAAACACTTCTTCAGATTGCAGATGTGGAATACATTGTGAATACCACTGAGCTCTTCTGGTAAGCTTAACTTATAGGCAACTGATCCGATACATTCGATGACCTCGAATGGTCCTATGTACCTCGGGCTTAATTTACCTTTCTTACCAAATCGCATCACTCCCTTCCAGGGTGATACTTTAAGCAACACTTTGTCACCAACCTCAAATTTCAGAGGTTTACGCCCTAAATCTGCGTAGCTTTTCTGCCTATCTCTGGCAGCTTTCAGTCGGTCACGAATCTGGACAATCTTGTCCGTCGTTTCAAAGACTATTTACGGTCCTGTCAGTTGGACATCTCCAACTTCCGCCCAACAAACGGGCGTTCTACACTTTCTACCGTATAAGGCCTCGAAAGGTGCAGCCTTGATGCTGGTATGGTAGCTATTGTTATATGAGAACTCGATTAAGGGCAGGTGGTTATCCCAACTACCACCTAAATCGATCACACATGCACGAAGCATGTCCTCCAACGTTTGGATTGTACGCTCACTCTGGCCGTCCGTCTGAGGATGGTAAGCAGTACTAAAATTTAAGCGCGTGCCCAAAGATTGTTGGAAACTTTTCCAAAAATGTGACGTGTATCTAGTATCTCTGTCAGAGATAATAGACACAGGTACACCATGTAAAGCTACAATCTTATCTACGTATAATTGGGCTAACATGTCGGAGCTATAGGTCTCCTTGATGGGAAGAAAATGTGCTGACTTAGTCAGTCTATCAACAATCACCCATATCGTATCATTTCCTTTCCTTTTCTTATCTTTGGCAACTTGGTGATGAAATCCCATTGTTACCATTTCCCACTTCCATGTGGGAAGTTCAGGTTGTTGTAGCAAACCTGACGGCTTTTGATGTTCAGCTTTGACTTGCGCACACGTCAAACATTTAGCTACATAGGTAGCTATACACTTCTTCAAGCCTATCCACCAAAAGTTTGGTTTCAAATCCTGGTACATCTTATCAGCTCCAGGATGAACGGAATATTTAGAGCTGTGGGCTTCCTGGAGGATAACATCTCGAAGTCCTCCATAAACTGGAACCCATATTCTTCCATTTAACCTCAGGATTCCGTCCTTGCCCTGAGATAATTGCTCTTCAGTGACTCCTAGCCTTTCATTAGGATAGTTAGCTTCCAGCACAGCTTCCTTCTGCGCAGCTAACAACCTTTCATTCAAACAGTTCTTTATCTCAATGCTCTTGGCATTGATCCGGATGGGTTTCACCCTTTCCTTACGACTCAAGGCATCGGCGACTACATTCGCCTTGCCAGGATGGTATCTGATTTCACAATCATAATCATTCAACGTCTCCATCCATCGGCGTTGCCTCATGTTCAAATCCTTTTGGTTAAACAGGTGCTGGAGGCTCTTGTGATCAGAATAGATCACACACTTGATCCCATATAAATAGTGCCTCCATAGCTTTAGTGCGAATACAACGGCACCCAACTCCAAGTCATGGGTGGTGTAATTCTTTTCGTGCACTTTTAACTGACGTGAAGCATAGGCAATAACTTTGCCCTTCTGCATAAGCACACATCCCATCCCGGTGTGTGATGCATCCCAATATACCACAAAATCTTCTACTCCATCAGGCAATGTCAACACAGGTGCATTGCTTAACTTTTGCTTCAGGATATCAAAAGATTCTTGCTGCTTGGGTCCCCAGTTGAACTTAATCTTCTTCCTAGTCAAAGAAGTTAGGGGTGCAGCAATCCTTGAAAATTTTTCGATGAAACGCCTATAATATCCTGCCAAACCAAAGAAACTACGAATCTCTGTAGGCGTCTTCGGCTCTTGCCAATTCATGACAGCTTCAACCTTAGCGGGATCAACTTGGATACCACGCTCACTTACAACATGTCCAAGGAATTGGACTTCTCGAAGCCAGAATTCACACTTCGAGAATTTGGCATAAAGCTTCTCCTGTTGAAGTAGTGAAAGAATACATCGAAGATGCTTCTCATGATCAGCTTGGTTCTTCGAGTAGATGATGATGTCGTCAATGAAGACGATGACAAATTTGACCAAGTATGGTTTGCAGACGCGATTCATGAGATCCATGAATGCGGCAGGTGCATTAGTGAGCCCAAAAGGCATCACTAGGAACTCGTAATGACCATAACGAGTCCTAAATGCAGTCTTTTATACATCTTCATCTTTAACCTTCAGTTGATGGTAGCCTGACCTTAAGTCAATCTTTGAGAAGTAACTTGCCCCTTGAAGTTGATCGAATAGATCGTCGATCCTGGGCAAAGGATACCTATTCTTGATAGTGACCTTATTAAGCTCACGGTAATCGATGCACAGACGCATCGATCCATCCTTCTTCTTGACAAATAAAATCGGTGCTCCCAAAGGAGACGAACTAGGTCTAATGAAACCTTTGGCCAGCAATTCATCTAGTTGCGTTCTCAATTCCTTCATCTCTGTTGGTGCCAACCTATAAGGTGCTCTAGCAACAGGTGCTGCCCCAGGGATGATGTCAATTCTGAATTCGACTTGTCTATCTGGTGGTAAACCAGGTAGTTCTTCAGGAAAAACTTCAGGGTATTCAGAAATGACGGGGATATCCTCAATCTTAGGCTTCAGTTCATCGATAGTCACTTGTGCCATGTAGATGACACAACCCTTCTTCAAACACTTAGAGGCCTTGAGCATAGTCACATGCTCAGGCAGTCCATACCGGGTATCTCCCTGAATGGTAAGTGGTTCACCAGACGGAGTCTTGATCACCGCTTGCTTCTTATTGCAGACAATTTGGGCCTGGTTATGAGATAACCAGTCCATTCCCAAAACTATGTCAAAACCGGCTAACTTCAAAGGAAGTAGGGACAAAGGAAAAGAGTGGTTCCTAATGGATATAACACATCCATCTAACATAGTTGAGACGGTTTCTATGGTGCCATCCACTAACTCCACCTCATATTTCACACTTAAGGTTTTTACAGGTAAATTCAGCAATTTGCAAAACTTATTATCTACAAATGATTTATCAGCGCCTGAATCAAAAAGTACTCTTGCATAGACATCATTTATGAGGAAAGTACCTGTGATCACGTTATCGTCCTGCACAACTTCTTTCACATCCATCCTGAAGACCCTAGCATTGGTCTTCTTTCCTTCATCAGTTTTCTTTGCAAGTTTTGGGCAGTTGGACTTGATATGCCCTTTTTCGTTGCAACTGTAGCACGTTGCGTCTTTCAACTTTTTGCAATCCAAGGTCTTGTGTTCCTTGGACTTGCATATCCCACATGCAAAAGTTCTTGACTGTGTCTGTGGGTTAGATTCAAACCTGCACTTCCCGAAGTGCTGTTTCTTGCAGACTTTGCACTTGGGCTTATCACCAGATTGATGCCCATCCTTCCTCAACTCAGACCCTTTCTTGTGGTCATTGTTTCCTTGGTGCTTCTTGTTTGACCTTCGTGAATTGTCATCTTCACATTTCCTTTTCTCGGCATCCGTGTTCCTCAGCGATCTTTTCCTGACCGCGTCCAGTGTGAGGGACAAAGATATATCAGTTACTGATCTGAAAGTAGTTGGCCGAGAGGCCTTCACGCTTGCCTTTATCTCTGGGGCTAAACCCCCAATGAAACGAGCTATTCTTTTGGGTTCCGGGGTCACTAGATACGGAACCAATCTGGACATTGTGTTAAAGCTCGTAAGGTAAGCTTGGCAATCCAGGTTCTTCATCACTAAGGACAGAAAATATGACTCGATCTTTTCAACCTCATGCTGAGGGCAGTAGTTCTCCCTGATGAGGGCAACGAATTGTTCCCATGACATGTTGTACAGTGGAATCTTCCCTGTAGCTTGAATCAAAGATTTCCACCAGGCTAAGGCCTCACCTTTGAACGATTGAGACACAAATTTTACCACATCCTTCTCAGCGCACCCACTGATATCAACAACGGTATCCATCTCATCCAACCAGGTCATACAGTCTATGGCCCCTTTTCCCCAGTGAAGACCCTGGGTTTACATGAAACAAAGTATTTGTAGGAGCAACCCTTATCACGGGGTCCTTGATTCAGCATGATCTTTTGAGATGGATCACTTCGATGATTTGAAGAGTGACAATCGTCATCATCTTTCTTGGGTTCATCCTTCTTGGAGGGTGGCTTTGAATGCGGTGTAGATAGCGTCCTACTTCGAGTCCCGCTATATTCTTCATACTGCCGCTCTATGGCCTTTGTAACAGCGCCGTCTATTAACGCTTGTTGTTCAGCACCCGTTATATTAATTCGGGCTTTATCATTATTCTCCCTTGGGTGACTATTAATTTCATCCGAGTCAGCCATTTTAATTTAAACTGTTACATAAGAGAATGACAATAGTTCATTTGGGAGTTTATTATAGAATTGTCTTTCATGGCAATTCATTAACCACGGTAAATAGAGACCAGATTTGGTTAATTTGTTAATCATATTTATTTAGGATTTTCATTATAATTTATCCTAATTACAATACAATAACAGTGTTATTAGTAGCACAAAAGGCTTGGTCACAGGGACATTTTTAAAACATAAGCTATGATTTCAGAGAATCAAGGCTCTAAGGTTTGAACATAGTTCTTTACCTTTTTCTGACAGAGAGTCGTAGACTACTACTGTCTTTTGTCTCATATGAAAATGAGTATGGCCCGTAGGCACTATATTACCAATGTATGGTCAAAATATGATCATCTTAATTGATGATTTAAACCCATGATCAAAGATCATTAAGTTGGGTTAGGAATCTTTTGAAGAATCCTTATATAAGAATGACGTGTGTGATTTTAATGAATCACGTCTGCCAGGAGTGTTAACATGTTTTCAGATGTTAACAAGGATCCGAATCTTTTAAACAGGTCTTACCATCTTGGCCAGGACTTATAATGACACGGAGGCTAGGTTATACCGTTAAGATTCTTAATTAATATTTAAAATAGGCAGATTAATTTTTAAAAAGGAATGATTCTGATTTATTTATTTCATGTAATATAACTACGCATATAATAGCAAAAATGAAATTTATAATCTTAACATTCCATTAAAATTTAAAAAGTACACTTTGCCCTAAACGGGACTTTTACATAAACAACTTACCCACGCAGGGGTCACACTGAAATACTAGTCCTCGCAGGGACTTAAACAAACAACATACCCTCGAAGGGGTTAACAGAAAGATAGGCCCACGCAGGGGCTCAAAGGACAACCATACCCACGCAGGGGTTAAAACAGCAAGACAGGCCTACGCAGGGGCTCAGCTGAAACAAGGAAAATACAATCAATAATTGAAGGATTCAATGGTCCTTCTTGCTCTTCCCTTTTATTAAACTTGTCAATCCCTGAAAGAAACTTTGTCGCTCCCTGCGATCTCTGTGAAAGTCTCGCTCGACTTGGTCCAATCTTTGAAGAATTTCTTCCCGTTCGGGTGGGGAAAACCGTGGCGGTTGCGATTGTTGCCGAATTATAGGTCTAGCAGGTATTTGGTACCCATGAGTTGGGTACCCTACTCCCCAAGGAGCTCCATACGGTCCTTCAGGATGAAGGGCGTTATAGTTGGCCGCTACCAAGTATGGGTCGGCTTCAGCGTAATTATAGTTGGTGTGAGCCGGCTGCTCAAACGGGTTGTACGCCATTGAACCAGTGTAGGCCGGAATCGGGTTATCAAAACCCATCGGTGGTGGCTGAGGTGCAACTGGGTTTGAAGGCCCACCCATTTGCGGGTCTTTATATAGTGGCGGATAATGACTGCCACTTGAGTGATGAGGGGTGCTGAAGTGAAAATCCCCTCCACGCGCGGATATTCGCGCACCTGTCCTCCTATGCCTCGGCGGTTCTGGAGGTGCTTAATGAACTGGCGGCGGTGGAGGCGGTGGCGTGACTGCCACAAAACGTGAATCCCCAGAGGGATCTTGCTGCTGATATTGCTGCTGGTGGGGCGATGAATGGTGAGAAGGTGTGAAGTACCATTCATGCTGGTTGAACCTTGCCTGAAAACTGCCTGGACCACCGTAGGGTGATCCGTGAAAAGATGAGCCATCCGAGACCTCGATAGGATGGTTGGGGGTCCCTGTTGCAGGCTCAATAGGGTCGGTGTCCTCCTCCATATCCATGGCGTTATCGCCGGAAAAGTGATCCTCCGGTCCCAATGGGTTAAAACCCACGGGTTCTTGTATGTAGTTCGCCAGGTTAAACCGGCCCTGAAAAACAGGAGTGGGGTTACCAAAAGAATTGTGCGAAAGGGATCGCTGAAGGGGTATATATGAAGGTTGTGGGTTATCGGGCTCGTTTTCTGACTGTGGCCCATAGGAGTTACGAAAGGGAGGCGTTGAACTATGAGAAACAGACCGTCTAGCGGGCTCCACATTGGTCATCCAGTTCTCTCGAGGATCAGCACTCGCAGAGGCAGAAGGAGCTCGCCTGTGCAAAGGCCCGGCTTCGTGATCATTGGGGGCGGTGATTGGCCCCTTGCCTCGTCCTCTTCGTCTGAAAAATCTTGGCGGCATATTTAGACCTGTCAATATAACATAAGATAACAACAAGAATATATAAAATAAAAGACAAAGCAAAAATAAATTGAAACAAATTTGGATTGTTCCTATGTTCTTTGTCTAGACTCGAAAATTTTGGAATGTGCAATTGTGTAACTGAGATTAAACACAAAAGGCTAGTGTTTAATTCACTCAGCGTTGGCTCTGATACCAACCTGTCACACCCCGATATATCCACGTTTGACCGGTGGGCCCGGTGGGGGAGTATCGTGACGTGGTTGGCAACATTACGGTCAAACAACACAATATTTAAAATGCACAGCGGAAGCAAATGAAAGATATATTTCAACCGAATATAATTGTAATATCAAGTATCACAAACAGTTGAAAAATAATCCACAGAAGGATCAAAAATAAATAGGAAACATTGTTCAACAGTTTGACGTCCAAGCTTGCGAGACTTATTGTGGACGCTAGGAGAAAAGCCAGCCTAGTTCGCATAGTACATGCACTTAACCTTTTTGGAAAATACGTCAGTTTACACTGGTAAATACAATTTAACTGACTCATTTTAAAAAAGGTTAAAAATTGATTTGAATGCACGTGGCACAAACTTTTTATAACTTGGGATAATTATTTAAATATATAGACTTGTAAAAGAATTACATGTTCCTTATGAGTTCAGTAGCCCGGTTCGTGTCGGGTTAAAGATCAATAGACACGCCACATTATTTATTTATGCACTGACGAGTGTACACCTACACTGCGCGCTTAGGTCGTGGCCATTTTGTAAAATGATGCCAAGGATATCCGGGACATGGTCATTAACCCCCCAAAGGCGTTAAGCAAACAAAACATAATTTAAACGGGTCATCTCGATAATACTTAACCACCAAACGATTAAGGTCGAATGCCCGACCAAACGGTATTTTATATACCGTACCCCAAGCCCGTATAAGGGAAAATAAGTTAAAAGTATTTACCTTTGCAAGTATAATTCACAATTAGCAAATGCGGGTAGCTTTTACCGGTTCTCCTATTCTGGAACAAAGGTTTATAATAACCTATTAGAATCCAAACGGACTTTAGTTAAGCTTAAGCTTAGACCGATTAGTTTTAAGGAATGATACGGTTCGAACGCGTGATTAAGCGAAGACCGGAATAGAATGTGATTTAGACCCGACAAGTTTAAAGACTTGTCTTATATGGGTAATCTAAACACATTCTGGATTTTGAGATAAAAACGATAAGGTTTGACCCGTTTCGGCCAATTTATGTAAACTAGTTACATAAACCGAACCGAACGCTAAGAATGCGTAACGGGTAACCATAGGAGCCATATACAGGTTTCATAAGTTAATGTGCCTCAAATATGTTGTGACATCAGTAAGATATCTTTTATTATGCCCAAAATGAGTTTAAACTCAAACTATGCCCCGTAGGGGTATTTTAGTCATTTATAAGGTTATAAAAGAGTTTAAGTATTAACCTGAGTTACAGGTCTGATGTAATCAGAAAAAATACTTAATTTGATAAGTTATAACAGTAGGGTATTGCATATATGTGAAATTTATCAATTATAACCAAACTATCCACCGTAGGGGCATTTTGGTAATTTCACAAAAGCCGAAAAGCTCAAAACTGAAGTCTGAGTTAAACAACTTTTGCTTACTGTTAAAATATTATAATTTACCTAAAATATCAGTAGGTATCAACCCTTGTATGTTTAAAATAGTTTTACTACATACTATGCGTTGAAAACGCTTAAAAAGGCAATTAGAAGCCATTTCCGGGTTCTATATAGAAAGCTGATATTTTAATTATTCCAGAAGGTCTAAAATAATTTATTTATCATATAAAATCAGTAGCAAAAGGTTTGGGGTCAAAAGGATATGTAAAACTCATTTTATAGACCGAAAGGGCAAAACCGACAATTACCGAATCAAGCTTATAACTCTAAGTTATGCTCAGCCTAAAATTAATTAAAAATCTTCAAAAATCCCAAAATAATATATTACATCAGTGGTTAAGAAGTTTGATATCAAAAAGTAGGTTTAAATAGGCTATATGCGAAATATGCCGTTTAATCGCTAAAAAGCTTTCTAATTACGCTAATGAGCATAGCTCTCAACCTACACCTCAAACTGATGTCAAATTTTTTGGTACAAGTTTATAATTTAGTAACTAAGGTTTCTATTCTTTTACATTTTCGAAAATCACTCTTTATGGTGAAAAGGGCATAATGGTCAACATATGAGCAATTAACGAAATTATGCATATTAATTGGATAACTATTGAACCAAGGTGTATAGTCACAGAGGGTTATACTAGCATGTAACCTAGTCTGAATAAAGCTCTAAGGCATTTCTAAAACATGCTAAAACGGGTCAGAACTGAAGTCAAAGCAAAAGTCAAAGTTTTGCGACTTTCGGTTCCGAACCGGGTCTAAACAGAAAATTATCGGATCAAACAAGCTTAGACCAGTTATTAAACTTATTACCAGGTTATATGAGTGATAAAATAAGTTACATGCCTTCTACATTGTTAATTAGGCGTTAATTCGAAGATTAGCATTCTGTTGACTTTTTCTAATCAACTTTGACCCGACAAATGGTCTAGCTAGAGTGGGAATCAGAGGGTGCCCTTTTTAAGGGTTTAATGCCCACATAATTACCAACTTATAACTACCTTCAATTCGACTAATCACTGGACCATTAATGATTAATCTCTAAGTCAACCGTTAATTACGACGGTTTGACTTTTAAGCTAAAACTAAGTAAAAACTCAACTAAGAAAGGTTAAGCATACTTACTGAAGTCCTATGCACGATTAGGAAAGACTTGGGTCTGCTCTTAAGCTCCAGGAAGCTCCTCAATTGCAGATGGAAGGTGTGGTTACAATGATGCAACATAAGGGCCTTATATAGTGCTTTTAATCTCCTTAGATTATTGACAAACAAGTCTATCATGGACTCCTGATCTCAAACAAGGGTCCCTAAGGACTAAAAGGCATGTAGGGGTCGCCCTTGGATGAGGAAAATCGATTTTAAGTCGCTTATAAGGCTTAACAGACTGCTGCCTGTGAATTCTGTATCTGGGCGTCGCACGCGGCCCGCGTACGATCATAACAAGTCTTACGCGGCCCGCCTAAGACTTGTTTTCAGGTTAAAAAGTTTTAGCTTTTTGGCACTTGGCTCTTGGTCCTTCCAAAGGTCAACCAAACTTTGTTTCTTGCATTTTGAGCCCTTATCTTGACTTATAAGGGGTTCATGACTTATACCCACTTTGCTAAGTTCTTGGCCACTTGGTTATTACCCAAAAAGTCATAATTTTCAACGTTAACGCTTTAACCCCTCGCTTACGAATTTGATCATAACTTTCTCATACGATAACGAAACTTTATGAAATTTTTATCGTGCATTCTAGTGAGCATAATTAATCGTTACAAAGCTTCGGGTTTGCTAAATGGTCACTCAGAGGTATAACTTAAACATGTTGACACATTTAACCCCTGTAGTTTGTAATCTCTCACTTTCTTTCACATTTAGCTTCGTATGATCCATGATTTATTCGTTTAAAGGTATGAGCATCATGTAGGGTTACTGTAAAGTATATTTATTCACTGTTGACATTTTGAACCCGTATATTCACATACTTTCCATGTTTGTCAACTTTAGTCCTTCTAGAACATTCTTTCACACGTTCAAACCTATGACACGTGTCAACACATTATAGGACGTGAATTTTCGAGGTGTTACACCGTGGATATATGAATGGTGAAAATCTTTTATTTTATATAGACTGTAAAATAATGCCAAGACACCACAGACAAATGATAAGGAAGATTCACCTTCAACATAAGAAACTAGTTATTAAAGTCATTAATACATAACCAAATAAAAAGTGCGAAAAGATTAAAAATAAAAAGTATTACACTAGATACTTGTCTTCACCAAGTGATGTAAGAGACTTAGGCAAACATGGCCTTTGATTGTCAAGAACTCTTACGGTCAATCTTGGATCCCGAGATAACTCACACACTCTATGATGGATGATGGATGATGGTGGTGGATGATGGTGTTGTGATGGTGGTGGTGGGTGGGTGAAGTGTGAGAGAGGTGGTGTGCCAAGGGATGGTTTGCAAATGAGCCAAGCACCCCTATTTATAGCCTGAACAGAAGCTCGGGCACGGCCCCGTGTCCATCCTCCTTCTCTTTCTTCATTAAATGCAGTTTGTCTGTATTAGTTGACCACGGCCCCGTGTCCGCTGGGAACGACCCCGTGTGCAGAAGCGTATCTGTACTATCAAGATTTCCTCAGATTCTGCGAATCTTAGAGTTGACCACGGCCCCGTGTCCGCTGGGCACGCCGCCGTGGTGGGTGATAGAAGCTTCTACAACTTTGTCTTTTCTGCAGACACTTGGGCACGCCCCCGTGCTAATTGAGCACGGGGCGTGTTCAGCCTTCTGTCTTCTTATTTTTGCTTGGGAATATGCTGTTGGGGGGTCGGGCATGCCACGTTTATTCCTTTTCTTGTATTTATGTTAGATTTAGCTGCTGTCACGACCCCCGTCCCGATGTGACCCGGTCTAGGAGCCGCGGGCAGAAACCCGTGGTATTTATTACTTGAGTTGACAGCGGAAGTTTAACTGGATCTTTTAAAACTTGAAAATGCCCAATTATTTTATTTCATGAATTGGGACAAACCTCATAATTTACAATAGAGGAAATTACCTGTTTAACAAAACATGTTTATTTATTTTACTGAGCCACCACTTCAAGCTTGTTAGTGCTCCGTAGCACGTTTTTCTTTATTCATAGTAGGTCACCTGAAACATGTTTTGAAAAAAAATATTTTATCAACGGGGAAATACTGGCGAGTCACTCAAGTTTAATAAAACGACACATAGTTATAAATTACAGCATAAGAGCGATTACAATGGCTACTATCTTATTTTTATCTGGCGCCGTGTCACACCCTGGTGACGATGGTAATACCACTATTGGGTCCTTTCACCCAAGTAGTGATGATTATCACTGTTAGGTTGATGAACCTAACCGTGAGAAATTAGTAATGTGCACAATACCCCACTAGCCAGTGATTCAAGATAACCAAGACTTAATCCCTGTAATTATAACTTTTGAAAATAATTGGAGTATTGTAAAACATTGTTGATAAAAAGAGAATGACTCACATTGCAAGTTTAGACGGGCAGAGTTTAGCCTACTGACTTAGCCTTGTAACCTAATTTAAATAGCAATGCATACGAAACTAGGTCAATAACTTAATACAACATTTACGATAACTCACAAAATCAAAACCCTCACGACGAATGACAATGTATAGCCCAAATACGGGCAGCACTTAAACATCCATCGGATTGGTTTCAATCGATCGGACATTGAATCGTAGCAGTGGTCGAGTTAGTACCCTGTATCATAGCAGCGTCACGACACCGTAAAACTCGTTTTTAGTAGAATTGGGACGTGTTGAGAGTGAGATTTCGAGCACAGAAGAAAGTCCCATGCATAGGCTACTTATAGCAACGTTTTGAGTTTTACGCGGCCCGCGTAAACCTTAACAAGGTCTTACGCGTCCCGCGAGCGCCACCTAGTCTACAACTAGGGCTAGCGTGTCACACCTAGGTGCGCCACGTGTGCGACACATGGCCCGGAATTCTTATCCGGTCAACTTTAAGTTGACGCTGCCCGCGTAACCCTTAGCTTAACTTTTACGCTGCCCGCGTGAAACCCAATTTTCTTGTTTTCTTGGTTTTTCATGCACATTAGGGTTTCAGGGGTCCGTGTTTTCACTTACGGGTCATTTATGGGCATTTTTACAGGTCCTTACATCCTCCCCACATTATTTAAAATCTCGTCCTCGAGATTTACTGGAATAAGTGAGGATACTTTCGCTTATCTCTGATTCTAGCTCCTAGGTGTATTCAGGTCCTCTTTTTGAATCCCACTTGACTTTGACAAGTACCAATCTTTTGTGTTTGAGAAACTTAATCTTTCTATCTTCTATTTGAAGCGGTTTCTCCACGAACTTCAACTTTTCATTCACCTGTATGTCTTGAAGAAGGACTACTAGTGATTCGTCCGATAGACATTTCTTGAGGTTGGATACATGAAATACGTCATGTACCTCGGCTAACTCTTCTGGTAGTTGTAAGCGGTAGGCAACCGGTCCTATGCGTTGGATTACTGGGAAGGGTCCTATGTAACTTGGACTTAGCTTTCCTTTCTTACCGAACCGAACTACTCCTTTCCAAGGAGAAACTTTTAAGAGTACCTTGTCTCCAACTTGAAATTCTAGCGGCTTGCTTCTATTATCTGCATAACTCTTCTGGCGATCTCGAGCCGTTTTTAGTCTTTCCTTGATTTGAGTGATCTTGTCGGTGGTTTCTTGCACGATCTCGGGACCTGATAACTGACTTTCTCTTATTTCTGCCCAGCAAACTGGAGTTCTACATTTGCGTCCATACAGTGCTTCGAACGGGGCAGCTTCAATGCTTGAATGATAACTATTGTTATAGGATAATTCAATTAAAGGTAAATGGTTGTCCCAATTTCCTCCAAAATCTATCACACATGCCCTGAGCATGTCTTCCAAGGTTTGGATCGTCCTTTCACTTTGTCCGTCTGTTTGGGGATGGTATGCAGTACTTAAATTTAACCGCGTCCCCATGGCTTCTTGGAAACTTGTCCAGAAATGTGAAGTGAAACAACTATCCCTATCCGATATAATGGAGAGTGGGACTCCATGTAAGGATACTACCTCGTCCACGTATAACTTGGCTAATCTTTCCATGCTAAAGGTTTCTTTCATGGGTAGAAAATGAGCTGATTTGGTTAATCGATCCACAATTACCCAAATCGCGTCATTACCCTTTCTGGTTTTGGGTAACTTAGTAACAAAGTCCATGGTTATTAGTTCCCATTTCCATACAGGCATTTCTAATTGTTGTAGTAGGCCTTAGGGTTTCTGGTGTTCTGCCTTAACTTGTGAACAAGTTAGACACTTAGAAACATATCTAGGTATGTCCTTTTTCATTCCTATCCACCAGAAGTTATTCCTTAAATCTTGGTACATCTTATTATTACCAGGATGCATGGTATACCTAGATTTATGGGTTTCTTCTAAAATCTTATCTCTTAAATTTCCTTGCTTAGGTACCCAAATTCTTTTCTTATGGAATCTCCAAATTCCATCACTTCCATGTTCTAATTCCTTTATTTGTCCTTTCATTCCTTCAGCATCATCCTTGATTGCTGTTTCTTGAATATGTTTCAATTCTACCATTAAATCAAATTGTAAACTTAATCTAAGAGCACGAACTCGCTTTTGCTTTTCATGATACTTACGACTTAAGGCATCTGCAACTACGTTTGCTTTTCCTTCGTGATATTGAATATCACAGTCGTAGTCACTTAGAATTTCCATCCATCTTCTTTGCCTCATGTTTAATTCTTTATGCCCAAATATATATCTTAAACTCTTATGATTTGTATAGACTGTAAATTTACTGCCATACAAATAGTGTCTCCAAATCTTAAGGGCAAAAATTATTGCTCCTAATTCTAAGTCATGTGTCGTATAGTTTTCCTCGTGCTTTTTCAATTGCCTTGAGGCATATGCAATTACCTTTTTGTGTTGCATCAGCACACATCCTAATCCCAACTTATAGGCATCACAATAAACTTCAAAATCTTCTATCCCTTCTGGTAAGGCAAGAATTGGGGTGTTTGTTAACCTTTGTTTTAAAATCTTAAAAGCTTCTTCTTGCTTAGGTCCCCATTCAAACTTCACTGCTTTACAGGTTAACTTAGTTAATGGCACAACTATTTTGGAAAAATCTCTAATACATCGTCTATAGTATCCGGCTAACCCTAGAAAACTTCTAACTTCCATTGCTGATTGCAGACCTACCATTTGGTGATCGCTTCTATTTTGGAGGGATCTACGTGAATACCTTCGTGATTCACCATGTGTCCTAAAAATTGTACCTCTTGTAGCCAAAATTCACACTTCGAAAATTTGGCATAAAGCTTCTCTTTTCTTAACAAAGTTAAGAGTACATGTAGGTGCTCACAATGCTCGTCCTGACTTTTGAAATAAATGAGTATATTGTCGATGAAGACAATTACAAATTTATCCAAGTACGGTTTACAGATCATATTCATCATGTCCATGAATGCTGCAGGAGCATTCGTTATCCCAAAGGGCATGACTGTAAACTCGTAATGACCATACCTAGTTCTGAAGGTTGTTTTTGGTATGTCTTCTTCTTGTACCTTCAACTGATGGTATCCGGAGCGTAAATCTATCTTAGAAAAATATCTAGCTCCTTGAAGTTGATCAAAAAGATCATCAATCCTAGGCAATGGGTATCGATTCTTAATTGTAATCTTATTCAATTCCCTATAATCGATACACATTCGCATCGACCCATCTTTCTTCTTCACAAACAACCTTGGAGCTCCCCACAGGGATGAACTAGGTTGTATAAATCCTTTGCTTAATAATTCATCTAACTGCTTTTTCATTTCTAACATTTCAGTGGGTGCTAACCGATAAGGTGTCTTAGCTATCGGCGTAGTTCCATGAATTAGATGAATTCTAAATTCTACTTCCATATCGGGTGGTAATCCAGGTAGTTCTTCTGGGAATACATCCGGGTATTCTGCTACTACTGGAATTTCCTTAAGTTCTTTATCCTTAGTGTTAATGATTACCGAAATCATATACACTATTCCTTGTTTTCGTTCATAACTAGCAACTTTCATTACAGAAATGAACTTCATTGATTTACGTGGCTTATCTCCTGTAACCACGATTATTTCTCCTGATGGTGTATGAACTTCTATGGAATTCTTATCACAGATAATTCGAGCATGGTTGGCTACTAACCAATCCATTCCTAACACAACATCAAATCCGGCTAAATTCATAGGTAACAGGTTTGCAGAAAATTGATGGCCTAAAAGTTCTATCTTTTCTTCTTGCAAGACCTTATCTATGTTAACAGAATTTCCATCTGCCATTTCTACAGTAAAAACTTGTCGAAGTTTGTTTAAGGGTAGTTTAAGAGCTTGGCAGAATGAAGAATTTATAAAACTTTGGTTTGCACCAGAGTCAAATAATACTTTTGCATAAACGTCGTGAACTAGGAACGTACCAGCTATCACATCTGGGATGAGTTCTGCTTCTTGGGTAGTCAACTGGAATGCTCTTGCATTCTTTTTGGTAGTTCCTTCTGCAGGTTTGACTTTGTTGTCAGCTGGTTTGACCAATTTGGGGCAGTCTGGTCTAAAATGTACAGCTTCTCCACAGTTGAAGCAGATTGTTGATTTCTTCCTCCTGCAATCTTCTTCTTGATGCCCTAGAATTTTGCAGAAATTGCAATACCCTTTACATCTTCCAAAATGCTTTCTTTTACAGGTACTGCAGAATGGAGCAGTGGAAGGTTGCCCGGTTCCCTTTTTCTTGAAATTACTACTATTACCCACACGAAATCCTTGGGTAATCTTTTGGGCCACTTCCTTCATCCGATTTTCTTCTCTTGTGCGCACCAGTCCGTCGGTCAAGGTGTTGGCTAATTCTACTGCATCGTCAATTGTGCGAGGTCTCGCAGCTTTAACGATATCACGGATTTCACCAATCAAACCCCAAATATAGCGAGAAATAAGTGCCGGTTCTGGCGAAGCCAGGGTTGGTACAATTCTAGCATACTCGAAGAATGTTGAAGTATACCCGCGACAGTCAACATCCACCATCCGGTGGTTTAGGAACTTATTCGCCATTTGCTCTTTTTCATATTCAGGGCAGAATTTCCTTTCCACCAAACTTTTAAATTCTTCCCAATTCATGGCATAAGCCACATCGCTTCCCTTGGCTTGTAGTACCGTATTCCACCATTCGAGTGCCCCTTCTTTAAAAAGATGTGACGTGTACATGACCTTGTCTTCCTCGGCACATTTACTTATTTTAATTACTGTTTCGGTTTTCTCTAACCAACGCAGTGCAGCAGTTGCCCCTTCGTTGCCTGCAAATTCAATTGGTTTACAGGCAAGAAATTCCTTATAAGTGCAACCAGGCGTTGCAGCTTTCATTCTCTTAAGAAATGGGGCTTGCACCACATCATCATTATTATTAATGTTGCCGCCTCCATTTACACTATTACTAAAATTGTCACCGTGAGTACGTTTCCTGGGAGTAGTTGGTTTAGGTTCAACTGGATTTCAGGCAGCAGCAATGATTGCTGGAATAGCATTTGCTATTCCCTGAGCAACAATGTTTTCTATATCTTGTCTATTAAGAAATTGGTCTCCATTATTTTGCTCAGATTGGTTAATTTATTAACTGGTTCATTAACAATGGGTTCCATCTGATAATGAACAATATATATATAAGTTATTAGCATAAACAAATATCAATCAAACATAATAAAGCAATCGCACATAATCACGTTAACACGTATAGCCAAAATTGTCGACTTTGCGACTTTCATATTTTATATATTTTAGTATGCATCCGTACACACCAGATATGTTACAAAAGTTTTATTTTTTTAGTTTTTTTACATAATTATATTTTTATTATTATTAAACACATAACCACACCATCCTGCAACCACAACCAACTGGTGTCTCAGTAACGACGCTCCCTCTCGTCGTATTTCCATGAGATCTGTTCCCCCACTTCTCGGATTCTATTTCCTGTGTCCATCAGCTCCTCGCCATAGTGACGGAGTTTAGCCAAGTTCTCAAAGCTCATAGGTGGGTGTGGTGCAGGCTCAGGGTCAAACTGGGGGAAAAAGGTGTTAGGGTTATTCAAGAGATTCTGAAATTTCCAGTCAGTTGTCCACCATTCTTCCAGCTCTCCTGGTAGAGGTCGGGGGTGGATAATAGGATCTGGGATAGCAGGTTCCAGATTAATTGGAAGTTGTGCTTCCGCTGGTTAATGGAAGAGGTTTTTGTCACACCCCGATATTTCCACCTATTACCGGTGGGCCCGGTGGGAAGTATCGTGACGTAGTTGATATCATCATAGTCAAACAACACAATTTTAAACGCACAGCGGAAGCAAAAGATGAATCACATTACAAACCGAAAATAGTAATATCAAAGTATCACAACGAACTGTAACGGATCCACAGGCGGATCAAAATAAAAAGAAAACGTAGTTCCTCATATTTAAAATGCATCCAAGCTTGCGAGACTCTTATTGATGCTAAGGAGAGGCCAGCCTATTTCGATTAGTACCTGCACTTAACCTTTTTGGGAAAATACGTCAGTTTACACTGGTAAATACAATTAACTGACTCATTTTGAAAAGGTTTAGAAAGTTGATTTAAATGCACAAGGCACAAAACATTTTATAACTTGGGATAATTATTTATATATAAACATGATGATAGACATTGACAGTTCAGGGCACATAAACATGACTACAGTCAGCAGTCGATATGGTAACGAGTCTAGTGTATACATGGGGTAGCCCCCACGGCCGAAATGCCAGATAACTAACAAGGGGTAGCCCCCACGGCTGGATTGCCAGAGTAACCGGGAATAAACAAGTCACGTTTTTCAACTATGGGGTAACCCCCACGGCAGGATGCCAGATAAAGGAAAACTGTTTTCAGAACAACTTAAACAAACACCCAACTGTGAACTCACTCAACTTGTTGTTGACTCGTTACTACATGCTTTGCAGGTCTATAGGTACTTAGCTGGAGCTTGCATGGAAGAGAGTCGTTGTGGGACATGGACAGTTGCGTGCCATGTTAAACTTTCAAACAATTAAACTTATGTTTTGGTTTTAAACATTATGCTTCCGCTTGCAACTTAAACTATGTTTTGTTTGGACACCAATTGTATTGGCTGGATTTTTCTAATTACTTGCATGCTTGTTCAATATGATTGGTGGCTGGATCCTGGTCAGTCACGCCTCCAAGCGGTGGTATTCCGCAGGTGGATTTTGGGGGTGTGACAGATTGGTATCAGAGCCATTGGTTATAGTGAACTTGGTTTTAATAAGGGGAAAAGGTTTTATTAAAATCAGACTATAACCTGTACAGTGTTCTACGGTCCACAACGACGCATCGCTCCACATGCAAGGCTCGACATCCTAGGTGGTATGATCTGTGCATATATATTGCCTACTTGTTAAGTTACATAGTACATTGCTCATGGTATGCTTGGTTGGTATAACTACTGTTGCTTGAACACGTGTGTGTATACTCTCTTCTGTCATCGCATTTTCGCGAACCTCTCTCACTCATGCTCCTCTTGATATAAAGATCATGTCTGGACGCGTTAACATGACACAAGCCCAGTTGACGGCTCTGATTAACGAACGAGTTGCTGCGGCACTTGCAGCTGCACACGCAGGAGGTCAACATGCTCAGCCACCTGTGTGCACCTTTAAAACTTTCATGGACTGCCGACCAACTACCTTTAGCGGCACTGAAGGAGCCGTAGGCCTCCTCCATTGGTTTGAGAAGCTCGAGTCAGTTTTCGAAATGTGTGAATGCCCTGAGGCGCGCAGGGTGAAGTATGCTACCGGTACTCTCGAGGGTTTAGCTCTCACATGGTGGAATGCTCAGGTCCAAATGCTGGGGTTGGTTGCTGCTAACGCCACCCCATGGAACAACTTTAAGGAAATGATCAAGGAGGAGTTCTGCAATCGTGATGAGATTCACAAACTGGAAGTAGAGTTTTTCAACCTCAAGATGACGGGATCAGAGATTGAAGCTTATGTGAAAAGATCGAATGAACTGGCAATTTTGTGCCCTACTATGGTGGACCCTCCCATCAAACGCATCGAACTATTTCTCAAGGGCTTAGTGCCAGGAATCCAAAGTCATGTGACTTCAGCTAACCTCGCCACCATCCAGCAAGTTGTTCAGTTGGCTCACCGTCTCACGGATTAGGCGGTGGAGCAGAACAGGTTACCAAAGCGCATAGGTGCTGTAACTACTTCAGGTGCTCTTAGTGACAACAAACGAAAGTGGGATGGAGCTTCAAGTAAGGGTTCGACTTCTGTTCAGTCTCACTCTCAGCAGAGAAAGACTGATGACTACAAGAGCCCTAGTCAGCAATCTTCTGGTGGTCAAAGTCATGGTGGGTACAAAGGGAATCACCCCAAGTGCAATCGCTGCAGCCTGCACCACAGCGGGCCATGCACCAGGGGTAACTGCCATCGGTGCAACAAGCCAGGTCACGCTGCAAAGGATTGCAGGAGCTTGTATCCCGCCAATCCAAATCGTCAGCAAGCTCAACAGAACCAACGCCAGCAGCAGCAGCAAGGTGATAACAAAGGGTGCTTTCAGTGTGGAGCTGAATGCCATTTCAAGAGGGATTGCCCCCAACTGAACAGGAACCAGAACAACAATAACAACAATAATCAGGGGAATGGTAACAATGGGAACAACAACAACAATGGAGCCAGGGGGCGGGCGTTCGTGATTGGCCAAGGCGAAGCAAGGAACGACCCCAATGTTGTGGCGGGTAAGTTCCTTCTCGACAACTTTTATGTTACAGTCTTATTTGATTCGGGTGCCGATACTAGCTACATGTCACTAGAAGTTAGTCGAATGCTTAAGCGTATTCCAACACCTTTGAACAACAAGCACACTGTAGAGCTAGCTAATGGTAAGAGTTTAGAGGCCACACACGTAGTCAAGGGTTGTAAACTTGTTCTTGCTAACCAGACCTTCTCTATCGACCGTATTCCTATTGTCTTGGGTAGTTTCGACGTTGTCGTTGGAATGGATTGGTTATCCCAACACCGAGCAGAGATTCTTTGCAACGAGAAGATTGTTCGTATTCCTGGATCAGGCGGTGAACCTCTCATGATTCGCGGCGACAAGAGGGGTGCTGTTGAGAACATCATCTCTCTCCTTAAGGCCCAGAAGTGCTTGCGAAAGGGGCACGCTGCCATTTTGGCTCTCATTACTGATACCTCGGAGAAAGAGAAGAAGATAGAAGATTTTCCAATTGTACGCGACTATCCTGAGGAATTACCTGGTCTTCCGCCTCATCGCCAAGTCGAGTTTCAGATTGAACTAGCTCCTGGAGCTGCACCTATAGCTCGTGCACCTTATCGTTTAGCTCCATCAGAGTTGGAAGAACTCTCTACACAACTACAAGAGCTCTTGGATAAAGGTTTCATTCATCCTAGCTCATCGCCCTGGGGAGCTCCGGTGCTATTTGTGAAGAAGAAAGACGGTACCTTCAGAATGTGCATCGACTACCTGGAACTCAACAAGGTGACCATGAAGAATCGTTATCCTCTACCACGTATTGACGACTTGTTCGACCAGCTGCAAGGGTCGAGCTACTATTCAAAGATTGATTTGAGATCAGGATATCACCAGCTGAGAGTCCGAGAAGAGGACGTCTCCAAAACAGCCTTTAGAACTCGATATGGACACTATGAGTTTTTGGTCATGCCTTTTGGGCTGACAAACGCACCTGCGATCTTCATGGACTTGATGAATCGAGTGTGCAAGCCTTACCTGGACAAGTTCGTTATAGTCTTCATCGACGACATCCTGATCTATTCTAAGAGTCAGGAGGAACACGAGCGGCATCTACGACTTATTCTGGAACTCCTTCGAACGGAACAGCTTTACGCGAAGTTCTCGAAATGCGACTTCTGGCTTCGTGAGGTCCATTTCTTAGGCCACGTGGTGAACAAAGAAGGGATTCACGTTGATCCATCCAAAGTAGACTCGATTAAGAACTGGCTTGCACCTCGTACACCAATGGAAATTCGCCAATTCTTGGGTTTGGCAGGTTACTACAGAAGGTTCATAAAGGATTTTTCCAAGATTGCACAGCCTCTCACCTCACTAACGCAGAACGGCGTTGTTTATCGATGGGGAAATGCACAGGAATTAGCATTTCAGCATCTAAAGGATAGACTTTGCAGCGCACCTATCCTTTCCTTGCCAGAGGGCACAGACGACTTCGTGGTCTACTGCGACGCATCAATTCAGGGTCTTGGTTGTGTATTGATGCAACGAGATAAAGTTATAGCTTACGCCTCACGCCAACTCAAAGTTCATGAAAGAAACTACACTACGCACGACTTAGAGCTGGGAGCTGTTGTTTTTGCACTTAAGATCTGGCGACATTACCTGTATGGTACCAAGTGCGCCATCTACACCGACCACAGGAGCCTCGAACATATCTTCAAGCAGAAGGAACTGAATATGCGACAACGACGATGGGTCGAGCTACTGAATGACTACGAGTGCTCAATTAGGTATCACCCGGGCAAGGCCAATGTTGTGGCTGACGCCCTCAGTCGAAAGGACACCGCGCCTAAACGCGTACGAGCTTTGCAACTCACTATACATTCTAGTCTTCCTTCCCAGATACGAGATGCTCAGGTAGAGGCATTAAAACTAGAAAACGTCAGGGCTGAAGCCCTACGCGGCTCATGGTAACGTTTAGAACAGAAGGAAGACGGTGCTTACTACGTAACGGGACGCATTTGGGTCCCACTCTATGGCAACTTACGAGAGCTTGTGATGGATGAAGCACACAAGTCTCGCTACTCGGTACACCCTGGTTCGGACAAGATGTACCACGATATCAAAACTACGTATTGGTGGCCTAGCATGAAGGCCCACATAGCAACTTACGTCAGCAAGTGTTTGACTTGTGCGAGAGTCAAGTCTGAATACCAGAAACCCTCAGGCCTACTCCAACAACCAGAGATACCGCAATGGAAATGGGAGCAAATTTCCATGGATTTTGTTACCGGCCTGCCTAGATCCCAGCGCGGAAATGATACTAATTGGGTGATCGTGGATCGACTCACAAAGTCTGCGCACTTCCTGGCTATCAAGGAGACGGATAAATTCTCCACTCTAGCAGAAGTATACCTCAAGGAAGTTGTTTCGAGGCATGGGGTGCCCACCTCTATTATCTCGGATCGAGATGCACGTTTTACTTCCGAATTGTGGCAAGCGATGCACAAATCCTTTGGCTCACGATTAGACATGAGCACGGCGTATCACCCTCAGATGGACGGGCAGTCCGAGCGCACTATTCAAACCTTAGAAGACATGCTTCGTGCATGTGTAATCGACTTTGGCAACAGCTGGGAAAAGCATCTGCCACTTGTGGAATTCTCATACAATAACAGCTACCACACCAGCATTAAAGTTGCTCCGTTTGAGGCATTGTACGGGCGTAAATCCCGGTCACCTCTTTCTTGGGCAGAGGTGGGGGATAGTCAGATCACTGGTCCAGAACATGTGGTAGACACAACTGAACGAATTGCTCAAATACGACAACGCATGGCGGCAGCTCGTGACCGTCAGAAAGTCAACGCCGATAAGGGCAGGAAACCACTAGAGCTCCAGGTTGGGGAGCGGGTACTACTCAAAGTTTCACCCTGGAAGGGTGTGGTTTGTTTTGGTAAACGAGGCAAACTTAACCCACGATACGTCGGACCTTTCGAAATCATCGAGAAAATAGGCAGGGTGGCCTACAGACTGAACTTACCAGCAGAACTCGGTGCAGTTCACAACGTTTTCCACGTGTCAAATCTGAAGAAGCGTCTGTCAGATGAGACCCACATAGTTCCTCTGAAGGAACTCACTATCGACCAGCAGTTACGATTCAACGAGGAACCAGTTGAAATCACAGACCGGGATGTTAAGGTCCCCAAGAGCACTAGAATACCTCTCGTTCGAGTTCGTTGGAACTCACGTCGCGGCCCAGAGTTCACCTGGGAACGCGAAGATCGGATGAAACAAAAGTATCCCCAACTGTTCGCAAACAGTACAACCACTACTGAGGCTGAAGCTACGGAATTTCGGGACGAAATTCCAGATCAACGGGGGGAGGATGTGACACCCCAGGAAAACCGGGAAAACCATACAACTTAACTAGCTTCCTCAGTGAGTGCTTACCAAATTTCGGGACGAAATTTCTTTCAACTTGGGGATGATGTGACAACTCGAAATTTAGAACCTTTCGTTGTATCTTGATGTAACATACTTGAACGTTATGTGACTAGTTGACTTGTTCGTTTAATGAATGTTATGAGTGAACATTATGTGATTATGCACTATGCTTATATGTATGCGTGTGATTATGTGAACCGAGACACAAGGACCCGACTCGAGACCATGCGGTCTCGAGTGAACAGTGCAACAGTGGGCCGGTTGGGCCATTTAATCCATCCGAAAGTCCATTAGGGTGCATCAACTTGGAACAAGTATATAACATTGGTTGATGGCCAACCTTGCCATTTTTGGGCAACCTACACACACACTCCTACACACACTCCCACATTCTCTCTCACTAAAACCCTAGAAGCACAAACCTTCTTCCCTCATTCTCGGGTTCAAACCGGCAACACTAGGACTCTCGAATCGAGCTCGGGATCATTACTCGGACACTCCATCTTATTCGTCTTCCTTACTATCTCGGAGCCTTTTCACAACCGGTTAGTGATTCACGCTAAGTGCTTTTATTTCGGTTGATGATGTGTGATGAGATTGTATGATAATATGTATTTGCTTGTTAAGTTTTATACATCTTTCTTGAAATGCCGATATTAAGATTGTTGTTATCCATGATGAATGCATTATGACTATTGTTGGTGTTTGATAAAGGTGTTTGTTCGATTTGGAATGCACATGTTCATGTTGGTTATGTAGGATGTGTTGTATATAACATAAAAATGGTTGAATATTGATGATGAATCCGATAGATGCATGTATTGATCGGATGTGGATGGCTAGGTTGTATAACTATTGTGGTTTATGCTTATTTTGATTAATCAAGTGTGCAAGATGAAAACTCTAATGAAGAACATGATGAATATGTGAAGAACTTGTTGAATATGATATGGATATTTGAAAATTGATATGTTTGATCCATTTTGGTTAGTTGCTAGACAAGGAAACATGTTTATGAACCCTTATTGGATAGTACACCACATCATGAAATCGAAATGCTATTGGATAGTACAATTGCCGGCTATTAACAGGTGTGCCAGCCGAGACCCTTGGTCTCGACTCGAGACCATATTGATGATAACTCGAGATCCACGGTTGCGACACAGGTTGCGAGTCGAGAACCCCTAGTCTCGACTCGAGACCACACCACATCAGCACAGAAACAGCATGACTCGAGACCACGGTTGCGGGTCCGGTTGCGACTCGAGACCATCTAGTCTCGACTAGTTCATGCATGACTCGAGAACTCGTAGGCTTTAACCCAAGATCGCACAGTCTCGACTCGAGATCTCTAGTCTCGACTCGAGACCACGTACACACACCTTCTGTTTGGACTTGCACACTGCTATGGGCCTAAGTAGATGGACCGCACACTTAGACTTTGGTTGTTACATGAATGTTACCGTGGAACTTGTTACGAACTGTTGTTGAACTGCCATGCTAGACATGTATGCCATGATCGTTACTTGTGTACAATACGTGTAGAACATACGTGCACTACTTGGATATGAACCTGACTTGAATGGTATCTATGTTAGGACGTAGTTAACCACTTACGACTTGATTGACCTTTCTGTGTATCTGCTGAGCAAACCAAGGTGAGTTCACACCCTCTACAAAGCATGGGATTCCCAGGGGTTGGGAATGGGGTTAAGGAACATGGATTCCTCGTCCTTTCTTGGGTAGGACAGCATTGGTTCAGGAATATAATTCCTCGTCCTCATGGACAGATAACTCGTACTAGACCAAAACTCTATCACGAAGTCCCTCCATTTTTATATCGACATAATCGTCGGGCCAATGGCGAGCGGGTCATTAGTTAGATAGCGCTATTTAGGTCTGACAAGCCTCACACCGTGCTGCAGAGGACGGGCGTGAACTAATGGATCTGGGCACGTCAATGATGATAGACATTGACAGTTCAGGGCACATAAACATGACTACAGTCAGCAGTCGATATGGTAACGAGTCTAGTGTATACATGGGGTGGCCCCCACGGCCGAAATGCCAGATAACTAACAAGGGGTAGCCCCCACGGCTAGATTGCCAGAGTAACCGGGAATAAACAAGTCACGTTTTTCAACTATGGGATAACCCCCACGGCAGGATGCCAGATAAAGGAAAACTGTTTTCAGAACAACTTAAACAAACACCCAACTGTGAACTCACTCAACTTGTTGTTGACTCGTTACTACATACTTTGCAGGTCTACAGGTACTTAGCTGGAGCTTGCATGGAAGAGAGTCGTTGTGGGACATGGACAGCTGCGTGCCATGTTAAACTTTGAAGCAATTAAACTTATGTTTTGGTTTTTAAACGTTTTGCTTCCGCTTGCAACTTAAACTATGTTTTGTTTGGACACCAATTGTATTGGCTGGATTTTCTAATTACTTGCATGCTTGTTCAATATGATTGGTGGCTGGATACTGGTCAGTCACACCTCCAAGCGGTGGTGTTCCGCAGGTGGATTTTGGGGGTGTGACAGCTTTTACTGGGCTCCTAATCTGGAACGAAGGTTTTAATAACCTATTAGATTCCTAACAAGTCTTAATTAAGCATAAACTTAGACCGGTTAGTTTTAAAGGAAGATACACGGTTCAAAACGCACGATTAAGCGATGACCGGATTAGAGTGTGGTTTAGACCCAACAAGTTTGTATACTTGTATACTATGGGTAAACTAACCACATTCTGGATTTTGAGATAAAAACAATAAGGTTTGACCCGTTTCGGCTAATTTATGCAAACTAGTTACATAAACCGCACCGAACACGAATAATGCGTAACGGGTAACCAAATGAGTCATGAACAGGTTTCCTAAGTTACTATGCCTTAACCATGTTGTGATATCAGTAGGATACCTTCCATTATGCCCAAAACGAATTTAAACTCAAACTATGCCCCGTAGGGGCATTTTGGTCATTTTAAAGGTTATAAAAGAGTTTAAATATAAATCTGAGTTTCAGGTCTGATGTATTTAGTAAAAATACTTATTTTTATAAGTCATAATAGTAGGGTATGGTATATAAGTGAAATTTACCTTTTATAACTAAACTATGCACCGTATGGGCATTTTGGTAATTTCACATAGGCTTTAAAGGTCAAAATAGGGAATCTGAGTTTAAAAACTTTTCCTTACTGTTAAAATATATAAATTTACTTAAAACATCAGTAGGTATCAAACCTTATATCTTAAAAATAGTTTTAACTTATACTATGCGTTAAAAATGCGTAAAAAGGCGATTTTAAGCGATTTCCGGGTTTTATATGAAAAGTTAATATTTTTATCATTCCAGAAAGCTTAAAATGTTTTATTTATCATAACAAATCAGTAGCAAAAGGTTGGGTGTCCAAATGTTTTGTAAAACTCATTTTATAGGCCAAAATGGCAAAACCGACAATTACCGAATTAAGACTAGTACCCTATGTTATGCTCAGCTTAAAAATAAATAAAAAATCTTCAAAAATCCCAAAATATTATTTTATGACAGTGGGTAAAAAGTTTGGTATTAAAATTTGGGTTTCGATAGGCTATATGCATTACACCGTTTAATTAATAAAAAGCTTTCTAATTACGCTATTGAGCATAACTCTTAATCTAGACCTCCAATTGATGTGAAAATTTAAGGACATGTTTATAAATCAGTAATAAAGATTATTGTCCTCTCACATTTTCAAAATTCTTGTTTTAAGGTCAAAAGGGCATATTGGTCAACATTTAGGCATATAACGGAAACTTGCATATGAATCGGATAACTAATGAACCAAGTTGTATAACCCCAGAGGGTTACACTAATCAATAACCTGGTCCTAATAGATCACTAAGGCATTTCTAAAACATGCTCTAATGGGTCAGAACTGAAAGTCAAAGAAAAAGTCTACTTTTGCGACTTTCGGTTCCGAACCGAGCTTAAATTGAAAATTGTCGGGTTGAACATGTTTAGACATGTTCATACATTGATTACCAAGTTATATTAGTGATAAAACAGGTTTCATAGCTTCAACATCGTTAATTATGTGTTTATACAAAAAATAGCTTTCTGTTGACTTTTTAAAATTAACTTTGACCCGACAATTGACCTAGTTAGATTGGGAATCAGAGGATGCCCTTTTAAGGGTTTATTACCCACATAATTACCAACTCAAAGCTACTCTTAATTCGAGATTTGACTGGACAAATTTTAATTAATCACGAAGTCAAACCTTAATTACGACGGTTTGACTTTAGGCTAATTAACTAAGTAAAACTGAATTAAGAAAGGTTAAGGACACTTACTGAAGTCCTATGCATGACTAAGAATGCTTGGGAAGTGCCCTTGAGCTCCAGAAATCTTCATAACAAGTGTTTGGAAGCTTTCCAAGTGAATTGCTCAAAGTGTGAGTTCACAAGTGCAACCAAGGGCTCTATTTATAGCCATGAATGGGTCTTGGAGATTGTTACAGGTGTTATGGCAACTCCATAGGTGATAACAAGTGTCTAGGGACGTGTTTCAAGAGCTAGAGGGTGGCAAACTCGCTGAATCGCACAAACATGCAAGCTGACACGTTAAACTGACTTTTCTGATACTGGTAGTCCGTCGTGCTACGCCACGGGGAAGACCCCAGCTGGTGGCGTAGCGCCAGCACCTAGCTGATCAGCAATCCTAGTTTCACAAATGTCATTTTCACCCCCATGGACTTTCTAATGCGTAATTTCTTCCATTTTAGGCACTTTTAACCCTTGAAATTTATATTTCTATGATCCATGAGATAAAACCAATTACCATTAGGTCCGGTTTTGTTAAACGATAACCCAAAACACAAGTTTTGCCTCGTTGACGCTTTTAACCCTTTAATTACGAAAGTTAGCGTATCTTTCTCATACGATATCGAAACCTTGTGAAATTTTTACCACTTATTATTGGGAGTATAATTAATCATTACAAGGCTCCGGGTTCGCTAAAAGGTGACTCAGAGGTATAACTTAAACATGTTGACACATTTAACCCTCGAGTCTTGTAAACTTTCACTTTCTTCTACAAACGGTTTCACACGCTTCTTGATACATTCGTTTTAGGGCATAAACATCATGTAGGGTTGTTGAAAGGAAAAATTATCAAATGTTGACACTTTGTATCCCTATATACATATACTTTCTCCGTTTGTCAACTTTAGTCCCTCATAATCAATCCGTTACACGTTTAAAGTCCATGACACGTGTTGATATTATATTGGACATAAATTTTACGAGGTGTGACATCCTCACCCCCTTAAAAGAAATCTCGACCTCGAGATCTACTGAAACAAATGAGGGTACTTCTCTTTCATTGTGGACTCTACCTCCCATGTATACTCGGGACCTCTATGGGCATCCCATTTAACCTTTACAATTGGTACATGCTTCCTTCGAAGCTTCTTGACCTGTCGATCCTCAATAGAGAAATTTTTCTCAACAAACTTCAGGCTTTCATCTATGTGCACATCCGTATGCGGTATGACTAGTGATTCATCAGCTAGACATTTCTTCAGATTGCAGATGTGGAATACATTATGAATTCCACTGAGCTCTTCAGGCAAATTTAACTTATAAGCCATTGTTCCGACACATTCGATGATCTCGAATGGTCCTATATATCTTGGGCTTAACTTGCCTTTCTTGCCAAATCGCATTACCCCTTTCCAGGGTGATACTTTCGGTAACACCTTGTCACCAACCTCGAACTTTAGAGGTTTACACCTTAAATCTGTGTAGCTTTTCTGCCTATCCCTGGCAGCTTTGAGACAATCTCGTATCTATACAATCTTATCTGTCGTCTCCAGGACTATATCAGGTCCTGTGAGTTGGACATCTCCAACTTCTGCCCAACAAACGGGCGTTCTGCACTTCCTTCCATATAAAGCTTCAAAAGGTGCAGCTTGGATACTGGAATGATAACTATTGTTGTATGAGAACTCGATCAGTGGAAGATGATCATCCCAACTTCCACCTAGATCAATGACGCAAGCTCTTAACATATCTTCCAGCGTTTGAATTGTTCATTCACTTTGATCATCTGTCTGAGGATGATATGCTGTGCTGAAGTTCAATTGAGTGCCTAGGGATTCTTGAAAACTTTTCCAGAAGTGCGATGTATACCTTGTATCCCTATCAGAAATGATAGACACTGGTACTCCTTGGAGAGATACAATCTCATCCACGTACAGCTGAGCTAATTTATCTGAGCTATGTGTTTCCTTAATAGGTAGGAAATGAGCTGACTTAGTCAGTCTATCCACTATCACCCAAATAGTATCGTTTCCTTTCTTTGTCTTGGGTAACTTGGTGATAAAATTCATTGTCACCATTTCCCACTTCCAGGTGGGAAGTTCAGGCTGTTGTAGCAAACCTGACGGCTTTTGGTGTTCAGCTTTAACTTGCGCGCACGTCAAACATTTGGCTACATAGGTAGCTATAGACTTTTTCAACCCTATCCACCAAAAATTTGCCTTTAGATCCTGGTACATCTTATCAGCTCCGGGATGAACGGAGTACTTAGAACTGTGGGCTTCCTGGAGGATCACATCCCTAAGTCCTCCATAAATTGGAACCCATATTCGTCCATTTAATCTCAGCATTCCGTCTTTGCCATAGGATAACTGTTCAGTAGATACTCCTAGCTTCTCATCAGGATAGTTAGCTTCTAGTACAGCTTCTTTCTGCACAGCTAACAACCTCCCATTCAAACTATTCTTTAATTCAATGATCTTGGCATTGATTCTTATGGGCTTCACCCTTTCCTTTCTACTTAAGGCATTGGCAACCACATTTGCCTTGCCTGGATGGTATCGTATTTCACAGTCATAATCATTTAAAGTTTCCATCCATCGTCGCTGCCTCATGTTCAAGTCCTTCTGATTAAACAGGTGTTGAAGGCTCTTGTGGTCTGAATAGATCACACACTTGGTACCATATAAATAATGTCTCCATAGTTTTAGTGCAAATACAACGGCACCCAACTCCAAGTCGTGGGTGGTGTAGTTCTTCTCATGCACTTTTAACTGTCGAGAAGCATAGGCAATAACCTTGCCTTTCTGCATTAGCACACATCCCATACCAGTGTGTGATGCATCACAGTATACTACAAATTCTTCTATTCCATCAGGCAATGTTAGTACTGGTGCATTGCTCAACTTTTGCTTAAGGGTGTCAAAGGATTCCTGCTGCTTAGGACCCCAGTCAAACTTAATATTCTTTCTAGTCAACGAAGTCAGGGGTGCAGCAATCCTTGAGAAGTTTTCAATAAATCGCCTATAATATCCTGCTAAACCCAAAAAGCTACGAATTTCCATGGGCGTCTTTGGCTCTTGCCAATTCATGACAGCTTCAACTTTAGCGGGATCCACTTGGATACCACACTCACTAACTACATGTCCAAGAAACTGGACTTCGCGAAGCCAAAATTCACACTTTGAAAATTTGGCTTAAAGCTTCTCCTGCTGAAGTAGTTCCAGAATACATCGAAGGTGCTTCTCATGGTCGGCCTGATTCTTTGAATAAATCAGAATGTCGTCAATGAAGACGATAACAAATTTGTCCAAGTATGGCTTGCAGACACAGTTCATGAGATCCATGAATGCTGCTGGTGCATTAGTGAGCCCAAAAGGCATCACTAGGAACTCGTAATGACCATAACGAGTCCTAAATGCAGTTTTGTGCACATCTTCATCTCTAACCTTCAACTGATGGTAGCCTGACCTCAAATCGATCTTGGAGAAATAACTCGCCCCTTGAAGTTGATCGAACAGATCGTCATTCCTGGGCAATGGATATATATTCTTGATAGTGACTTTGTTAAGCTCGCGATAATCGATGCATAGCTGCATCTATCCATCCTTCTTCTTCACAAACAGGATTGGTGCTCCCCAAGGAGATGAACTAGGATGAATGAAACCTTTTGCCAACAAATCATCTAACTGAGTCCTTAACTCTTTCATCTCTGTTGGTGCCAACCTGTAAGGTGCCCTTGCAACAGGTGATGTTCCTGGAATAATGTCAATTTTGAATTCTACTTGCCTATCTGGTGGCAAACTAGGTAGTTCTTCAGGGAATACTTCGGGATATTCAGAAATGATGGGGATATCTTCAATCTTAGGCTTTGGCTCATCAATAGTCACTTGAGCCATGTAAATGACACAACCGTTCTTCATACACCTTGATGCCTTAAGCATAGACACTTGCTTAGGTAATCCATACTGAGTATCTCCCTGTGTGGTGAGTGGCTCACCATACGGAGTCTTGATCACTTGCTTCTTGTCACACACAATCTGGGCCTGGTTATGAGATAACCAGTCCATGCCTATAACTATATCAAAACCGGCTAACTTCAAAGGAAGTAGGGACAATGGAAAAGAGTGGTTCCTAATGGATATGAAACATCCATCTAACACGGTTGTTGCGGTTTCTATGGTACCATCGGCTAATTCAACCTCATATTTTATGCTTAGGGTTCTAACAGGTAGGTTTAACAACTTACAAAACTTATCATCAACAAATGACTTATCTGCTCCAAAATCAAATAACACCCTTGCATAAACATCATTAATAAGGAAGGTACCTGTTATGACATTATCATTCTGGATCGCCTCTTGTGCGTTCATCTGGAAGACCCTAGCATTGGTATTTTTCCCATCCTCGGCCTTCTTAGCAACCTTTGGGCAGTTGGACTTGATACGCCCTTTTTCATTGCAGTTATAGCACATCGCATCCTTCATTTTCTTACAGTCTAATGTCTTGTGCTCAGAGGATTTACAAATCCCACAAACTCTCGGCTGTGTCTGGGATTTCGATTCATATCTGCACCTCCCGAAATGGTGCTTCTTACAGATCTTACACTTGGGCTTATCCCCTGACTGTTGACCATCCTTTTTAGTTCCAGAACTCTTCTTGTGGTCATTGTTTCCCTTACACTTCTTGTCTGAACGTCGTGAGTTGTCATCCTCACGCTTCCTCTTCTCAGTGTCTGTGTTTCTCAGCGATCTCTGCCTGACCGCGTCCAAAGTAAGGGACAATGATATATCAGCTGCAGACCGAAAAGTAGCTGGTCTGGAGGCCTTCACACTGGCCTTGATTTCTGGGGCCAAACCCCCAATGAAATGAGCTATTCTCTTGGGTTCCGGAGTTACCAGATACGGAACCAGTCTTGACATAGTGTTGAAGCTCGTAAGGTAGGCTTGACAATCTAGGTTTTTCATAACCAATGACAAGAAATCAGTTTCAATCTTTTCAACCTCATGTTGAGGGCAGTAATTCTCCTTAATCAATGTCACAAACTGTTCCCAAGACAGATTGTACAATGGGATTTTCCCTGTGGCTTGGATCAAAGACCTCCACCAGGCTAGTGCCTCACCTTTGAACGACTGAGATACAAACTTTACCACATCCTTATTAGCGCAACCACTAATATCCACCACAGTGTCCATCTCGTCTAACCATGACATGCAATCAACTGCTCCTTTTTCCCCGGTGAAATCCCTTGGTTTACAAAAGTCTAGACATGTTCTTACATTGATTACCAAGTTATATGAGTGATAAAACAGGTTTCATAGCTTCTACATCGTTAATTATGTGTTTATGCAAAAATTAGCTTTCTGTTGACTTTTTAAAATTAACTTTGACCCGACAATTGACCTAGTTAGAGTGGGAATCCGAGGGTGCCCTTTTAAGGGTTTATTACCCACATAATTACCAACTCAAAGCTACTCTTAATTCGAGATTTGACTGGACAAATTTTAATTAATCACGAAGTCAAACCTTAATTATGACGGTTTGACTTTAGGCTAATTAACTAAGTAAAACTGAATTAAGAAAGGTTAAGGACACTTACTGAAGTCCTATGCACGACTAACAATGCTTGGGAAGTGCCCTTGAGCTCCAGAAATCTTCAGAACAAGTGTTTGGAAGCTTTCCAAGTGAATTGCTCAAAGTGTGAGTTCACAAGTGCAACCAAGGGCTCTATTTATAGCCATGAATGGGTCTTGGAGATTGTTACAGGTGTTATGGCAACTCCATAGGTGATAACAAGTGTCTAGGGACGTGTTTCAAGGAGCTAGAGGGCGGCAAACTCGCTGAATCACGCAAACATGCAAGCTGACATGTTAAACTGACTTTTCTGATACTGGTAGTCCATCGCGCTACGCCACGGGGAAGACCCCAGCTGGTGGCGTAGCGCCAACACCTAGCTGATCAGCAATCCTAGTTTCACAAATGTCATTTTCACCCCCTGGACTTTCTAATGCGTAATTTCTTCCATTTTAGGCACTTTTAACCCTTGAAATTTATATTTCTATGATCCATGAGATAAAATCAATTATCATTCGGTCCGGTTTCGTTAAACGATAACCGAAAACACAAGTTTTGCCTCGTTGACGCTTTTAACCCTTTAATTACGAAAATTAGCGTATATTTCTCATACGATATCGAAACCTTGTGAAATTTTTACCACTTATTCTTGGGAGTATAATTAACCGTTACAAGGATCCGGGTTTGCTAAAAGGTCACTCAGAGGTATAACTTAAACATGTTGACACATTTAACCCTCGCGTCTTGTAAACTTTCACTTTCTTCTACAAACGGTTTCACACGCTTCTTGATACATTCATTTTAGGGCATAAACATCATCTACGGTTGTTGAAAGGAAAAATTATCAAATGTTGATACTTTGTATCCCTATATACATATACTTTCTCCGTTTGTCAACTTTAGTCCCTCATAATCAATCCGTTACACATTTAAAGTCCATGACACGTGTTGATGTTATATTGGACATAAATTTTACGAGGTGTTACATCCTCACCCCCTTAAAAGAAATCTCAACCTCGAGATTTACTGAAACAAATGAGGGTACTTCTCTTTCATTGTGGACTCTACCTCCCACGTATACTCGGGACCTCTACGGGCATCCCATTTAACCTTTACAATTTGTACATGCTTCCTTCAAAGCTTCTTGACCTGTCGATCCTCAATCGAGAAAGGTTTCTCAAGAAACTTCAGGCTTTCATCTATGTGCACATCCGTATGCGGTATGACTAGTGATTCATCAGCTAGACATTTCTTCAGATTGCAGATGTGGAATACATTATGAATTCCACTGAGCTCTTCAGGCAAATTTAACTTATAAGCCACTGTTCCGACACATTCGATGATCTCGAATGGTCCTATATATCTTGGGCTTAACTTGCCTTTCTTGCCAAATCGCATTACCCCTTTCCAGGGTGATACTTTCGGTAACACCTTGTCACCAACCTCGAACTTTAGAGGTTTACACCTTAAATCTGCGTAGCTTTTCTGCCTATCCCTGGCAGCTTTGAGACGATCTCGTATCTGTACAATCTTATCTGTCGTCTCCAGGACTATATCAGGTCCTGTGAGTTGGACATCTCCAACTTCTGCCCAACAAACGGGCATTCTGCACTTCCTTCCATATAAAGCTTCAAAAGGTGCAGCTTGGATACTGGAATGATAACTATTGTTGTATGAGAACTCGATCACTGGAAGATAATCATCCCAACTTCCACCTAGATCAATGACGCAAGCTCTTAACATATCTTCCAGCGTTTGAATTGTTCATTCGCTTTGACCATCCGTCTGAGGATGATATGTTGTGCTGAAGTTCAATTGAGTTCCTAGGGATTGTTGAAAACTTTTCCAGAAGTGCGATGTATACCTTGTATCCCTATCAGAAATGATAGACACTGGTACTCCGTGGAGAGATACAATCTCATCCACGTACTGCTGAGCTAATTTATCTGAGCTATGTGTTTCCTTAATAGGTAGGAAGTGAGCTGACTTAGTCAGTCTATCCACTATCACCCAAATAGTATCATTTATCTTGGATAACTTGGTGATAAAATCCATTGTCACCATTTCCCACTTCCAGGTGGGAAGTTCAGGCTGTTGTAGCCAACCTGACGGCTTTTGGTGTTCAGCTTTAACTTACACGCACGTCAAACATTTGGCTACATAGGAAGCTATAGACTTTTTCAAGCCTATCCACCAAAAATTTGCCTTCAGATCCTGATCCTGGTACATCTTATCAGCTCCAGGATGAATGGAGTACTTAGAACTGTGGGCTTCCTGGAGGATCACATCCCTAAGTCCTCCATAAATTGGAACCCATATTCGTCCATTTAATCTCAGGATTCCGTCTTTGCCATAGGATAACTGTTCAGCAGTTACTCCTAGCTTCTCATCAGGATAGTTAGCTTCTAGTACAGCTTCTTTCTGCACAGCTAACAACCTCTCATTCAAACTATTCTTTAATTCAATGTTCTTGGCATTGATTCTTATGGGCTTCACCCTTTCCTTTTTACTTAAGGAATTGGCAACCATATTTGCCTTGCCTGGATGGTATCGTATTTCACAGTCATAATCATTTAAAGTTTCCATCCATCGTCGCTGCCTCATGTTCAAGTCCTTCTGATTAAACAGGTGTTGAAGGCTCTTGTGGTCTGAATAGATCACACACTTGGTACCATATAAATAATGTCTCCATAGTTTTAGTGCAAATACAACGGCACCCAACTCCAAGTCGTGGGTGGTGTAGTTCTTCTCGTGCACTTTTAACTATCGAGAAGCATAGGCAATAACCTTTCCTTTCTGCATTAGCACACATCCCATACCAGTGTGTGATGCATCATAGTATACTACAAATTCTTCTATTCCATTAGGCAATGTTAGTACTGGTGCATTGCTCAACTTTTGCTTAAGGATGTCAAAGGATTCCTGCTGCTTAGGACCCCAGTCAAACTTAATATTCTTTCTAGTCAACGAAGTCAGGGGTGCAGCAATCCTTGAGAAGTTTTCAATAAATCGCCCAGAATATCCTGCTAAACCCAAAAAGCTACAAATTTCTGTGGGCGTCTTTGGCTCTTGCCAATTCATGACAGCTTCAACTTTAGCGGGATCCACTTGGATACCACACTCACTAACTACATGTCCAAGAAACTGGACTTCGCGAAGCCAAAATTCACACTTTGAAAATTTGGCATAAAGCTTCTCCTGCTGAAGTAGTTCCAGAATACATCGAAGGTGCTTCTCATGGTCGGCCTGATTCTTTGAATAAATCAGAATGTCGTCAATGAAGACGATAAAAAATTTGTCCAAGTATGGCTTGCAGACACGGTTCATGAGATCCATGAATGCTGATGGTGCATTAGTGAGCCCAAAAGGCATCACTAGGAACTCGTAATGACCATAACGAGTCCTAAATGCAGTTTTGTGCACATCTTCATCTCTAACCTTCAACTGATGGTAGCCTGACCTCAAATCGATCTTGGAGAAATAACTCGCCCCTTGAAGTTGATCGAACAAATCGTCGATCCTGGGCAATGGATATCTATTCTTGATAGTGACTTTGTTAAGCTCGCGATAATCGATGCATAGCCGCATAGATCCATCCTAAGAATGCTTGGGAAGTGCCCTTGAGCTCCAGAAATCTTCAGAACAAGTGTTTGGAAGCTTTCCAAGTGAATTGCTCAAAGTGTGAGTTCACAAGTGCACCCAAGGGCTCTATTTATAGCCATGAATGGGTCTTGGAGATTCTTACGGGTGTTATGGCAACTCCAGAGGTGATAACAAGTGTCTAGGGACGTGTTTCAAGGAGCTAGAGGGTGGCAAACTCGCTGAATCGCGCAAACATGCAAGCTGACACGTTAAACTGACTTTTCTGATACAGGTAGTCCGTCGTGGCGTAGCGCCAGCACCTAGCTGATCAGCAATCCTAGTTTCACAAATGTCATTTTCACCCCCCTGGACTTTCTAATGCGTAATTTCTTCCATTTTAGGCACTTTTAACCCTTGAAATTTATATTTCTATGATCCATGAGATAAAACTAATCATCATTAGGTCCGGTTTCGTTAAACGATAACCGAAAACACAAGTTTTGCCTCATTGACGCTTTTAACCCCTTAATTAAGAAAGTTAGCGTATCTTTCTCATACGATATCGAAACCTTGTGAAATTTTTACCACTTATTCTTGGGAGTATAATTAATCGTTACAAGGCTCCGGGTTCGCTAAAAGGTCACTCAGAGGTATAACTTAAACATGTTGACACATTTAACCCTCGCGTCTTGTAAACTTTCACTTTCTTCTACAAACGGTTTCACACGCTTCTTGATACATTCGTTTTAGGGAATAAACATCATGTAGGGTTGTTGAAAGGCAAAATTATCAAATGTTGACACTTTGTATCCCTATATACATATACTTTCTCCGTTTGTCAACTTTAGTCCCTCATAATCAATCCGTTACACGTTTAAAGTCCATGACACGTGTTGATATTATATTGGACATAAATTTTACGAGGTGTTACAGTTTTCATCGGCAGGTCCGATGAGGTCACTAAGTGCCAGTTTACGATCTAGCTCCTCCCATGATGGCATTTCCTGGGATTGCCCGGAACTTTCCCCGATTTCTTTTCCTTTTCCTTTATTCGTCAAATCCTCAGTCTTGATAACTTTCTGTATCGATGGTTTCTTCCTACGCACACGCCTCCAGGCTACAAGTCTTCTTCTCTTTTTCTGTTTTGGTTTCTCCTGAGGTTGGGCTTGGAATACCATTGGCTCTTCAGTATCAGCCTAGTAGCCAGTGAAGGTATCGGTGGTATCCATATCTGTGGTATAGATAGTAAAGTTTTGAAGTGCTTCTGATAGTTCATTCATGCTGTTAGCATACATGAAGAAACACACAAAATTCTAAGTTAAAATTATGTAAATTAAATTTTAATAGAATCACAGAATGGCAATCAGAAAATTAAGTATTTCTAGATACTTGATTGGCTTAAATATGTGGCTCTGATACCACCTTTTTCTGTCATAGCCCCCGTCCTGGTGTGACCCGGTCCAGGAGCCACGGGCAGAAACCCATGGTATTTATTACTTGAGTTGACAGCGGAAGTTTAATAGGATCTTTTAAAACTTGAAAATGCCCAATTATTTTATTTCATGAATTGGGACAAACCCCATAATCTACAATAGAGGAATTTCATGAGGAAATTTCCTGTTTTACAAAACATGTTTATTTATTTTACTGAGCCACCACTTCTAGCTTGTTAGTGCTCCGTAGCACGTTTTTCTTGATTCACAGTAGGTCACCTGAAACATGTTTTGAAAAAAAAATATTTTATCAGCGGGGAAATACTGGCGAGTCACTCAAGTTTAATAAAACGACACATAGTTATAAATTACAGCATAAGAGCGATTACAATGGCTACTATCTTATTTTTTATCTGGCGCCGTGTCACGCCCTGGTGACGATGGTCATACCACTATTGGGTCCTTTCACCCAAGTAGTGATGATTATCACTGTTAGGTTGATGAACCTAACCGTGAGAAATTAGTAATGTGCACAATACCCCACTAGCCAGTGATTCAAGATAACTAAGACTTAATCCCTGTAATTATAACTTTTGAAAATAATTGGAGTATTGTAAAACATTGTTGATAAAAAGAGAATGACTCACATTGCAAGTTTAGACGGGCAGAGTTTAGCCTACTGATTTAGCCTTGTAACCTAATTTAAATAGCAATGCATACGAAACTAGGTCAGTAACTTAATACAACATTTATGATAACTCGTGAAATCAAAACCCTCACGACGAATGACAAAGTATAGCCCAAATACGGGTAGCACTTAAACATCCACCGGATTGGTTTCAATCGATCGAACATTGAATCGTAGCAGTGATCGAGTTAGTACCCTGTATCGTAGCAGCGTCGCGACACCGTAAAACTCGTTTTTAGCAGAATTGGGACGTTTTGAGAGTGAGATTTCGAGCACAGAAGAAAGTACCATGCACAGGCTACTTATAGCAACATTTTGAGTTTTACGCGGCCCGCGTAAACCTTAACAAGGTCTTACGCGACCCGCTAGCGCCACCTAGTCTACAACTAGGGCTAGCGTGTCACACCTAGGTGCGCCACATGTGCGACACGTGGCCCGGAATGCTTATCCGATCAACTTTAAGTTGACGCGGCCCGCGTAACCCTTAGCTTAACTTTTACGCAGCCCGCGTGAAACCCAATTTTCTTGTTTTCTTGGTTTTTCATGCACATTAGGGTTTCAGGGGTCCGGGTTTTCACTTACGGGTCGTTTATGGACATTTTTGCAGGTCCTTACAGCTGTCTTTTTGCTTCTTTTGTTCATTTGAGCTCATTTAATCCCAAAAATACAAAAGGAAGACAAAAACACACTTTTTCCAACATTAGTACTAAAAAAGGTTAGTTTTATGCCACAATTGATGTAATTTATATGTTGCATTTTGCACACATCACTAACCAATTGATTAAATTTTCATTCATCAATCTAACAATAATATACAACCTTACTACTTATCCAGTACATCAATAGCCAAACAAACTCTGCTGATGAACCAAGAGGTCTGTAAAGACAAAGACTGTTGAAGCAAAGATCTGCTAAAGAGAACCTCTGCTGATGAAGTAAAATGTATGATGAACTTAAGTCCTGCTGTTCACCAACAGATATTACACAATTCAACAGAAGATCTATAATATAAGATCTTTAACAGATGATGATCAACAGCTCATAAGGTCTGTTGAAGCACGCTATAACAGTGCTTAGCCTTTAACAGATCTTTAACAGTACTTAGGGGTTAACAGATGTTTGCACGCTATAACAGTGCTTAGCCTCTAACAGATGTTAATGTATCTCAGACCCCAACAGTTTTTCGACTAACCAATTCATTAAATTTTCATTCTTCAATTCATCAATCTAACAATAATATACAACCTTACTACTTATCCAGTCCATGAATAGCCAAACAAACTCTGCTGATGAACCAAAAGGTCTTTTAAGACAAACACTGCTAAAGCAAAGGTCTGCTAAAGAGTACCTCTGCTGATGAAGTAAAATGTATGATGAACCTAAGTCCTGCTGTTCACCAACAGATATTACACAATTCAACAGAAGATCTATAAAATAAGATCTTTAACAGATGATGATCATCAGCTCATAAGGTCTGTTGAAGCACGATATAACAGTGCTTAGCCTTTAACAGATCTTTTAACAGTGCTTAGGGGTTAACAAATGTTTGCACACTATAACAGTGCTTAGCCTCTTACAGATGTTAATATATCTCAGACCCTAACAGTTTTCCGACTAACCAATTGATTAAATTTTCATTCATCAATCTAACAATAATATACAACCCTACTACTTATTCAGTCCATCAATATCACCAAAAATGTATATAATGTATAATAACAATATTATATTATATAACAAACAAAAAGTTAACCTTACTTGATATTCAAACCATAGACATTACATATCATTTTCATCATCGTGGCCCTTACAAACCAAACTTTTAACCATAGTTTGTTAAAACAACAGTTAATAGACTTAAATAAAAATCACAAGAATTCTTAAAAAATAAGTGGTTTCTACTTATCTCTCATAAGAATTGTTTTTTCATAAGCATCTAATTGTTAACTTTAGTCAGCTTCTTCCGGGTTCTTCTCACATTAGTGGATAGCTCACCAACGTTGACAACATCAGCATCTCGAGCCATCCGCTTTCCATTGGGATTTGATCCAGAATCCTTTTCAACTTCAACGACTGAAGAGTTGGCCGTAACAGAGATAGCATCCTTGCAATAGATCACAAAACAACTATTGATCTCATTTAATAAAATAATGAACTCTTTTTAAACGTACTAAACATACTTTAAAAATAAATACTCACCCTTGAAGTTCGCTCAGCAGACACCTGGGAAGAGTCTGAAAGGTTAACGTCTTTAACGTCAGCTACCTCTTGAGTAACCTAAAGGATCATAATATATGATATCATATAAAAAAGTACAGAATGCAGTGTTTAAAACTCAAAAGAAAGATAAATAGGTTGAAATAGTAATTTTATATGCTACCTCATCAGTATTTTCATCACCATTACCATCTCCACCAACCAACTCAGCAATTATTACTGGATCATCACATGTTTTTTGCACAGTATAAACACGATAGTCATTTTTAAGATTGAACTCTGAAACATCAATCTTAAAAGCAGCCTTCTTATCAACCAATCGAAATAGCTCATGAGGGAATCCAGTATCATTGGCCTTAACATGCCTCTCTCTTATGTCACTCGCCGCTAATCCAAGAAGCTTCTGAACATCTCTATCAAACATAACAAAAGAAACACTACCAGTCTCATCCTGCACCCGCACTTGCACCTTGAACCTTAAATATACACAACTAACTAAGTAAACTGCAAAACTATATTCAAATATCAGTCTTAGAATGTTACTTATATAAATATAACACTAAATAATCATCATTACTAACTTTGTCGTGATCGATGTACATTCAGTATGATATCTGATACAAACCAAAGAAGTCGTAGGCAATCGAAGAATATCATCTGAAACATTTTCAACATTCTGCAAGTATTCACTTTTACCCACCACCTTCTTGAAACACTTACGACAGCCAGCATAAAACCAACCATACTCTTCTTGCACAATCTTAATTGTCGCAACCACAACACAAGACATTTCCTGTAAAAACACAAGACACTTCCTGTAAAAACACGCAGGTGACAAACCAAACAAATAACCAAACTATATACAAAGATGTGAAACCTTTTCTATCTCGCTAATCTCATCAACATGTTTCTTCACACCTTCAGTTACAAATTCTTTATGTAATGGAAAAACACTCTGAGACGATAGTATCGTTTGAGAAGTAGAACCACTCCCTTGTCCAAACTTCAGTATATGCCTTTTGAATACCCCAAATGATTAGAATTAGTATACAAATGAGATGAAACCAAGTATTTGACTTGAACATCTATATACAATAGAAATTACATTGAAAAATTACCTCCTCCTTAGCTCATCAACTTCATCAATTTCTTCATTCAGAAAAATTTGTGTTGCAAACTTATCACTTTGAACAGTATATTCACCAACATGGAAAAGTATATAGATATTTAATGTATACCTGTTTTTATATTGCCAGAAATAAACAGTATAGTTATGATTTGCAGAAAATTTTTACAAAAATACATTTCCATTCCTTACACTTTCCATGCTGTATAACAGCCATCACATGCTCATGAGGTGGGATTTTAGAAATGAAGTCCTTAATCTGCAGAGCATAATCATTCCACACAGTACACCGCAAAACCTTACCCCTACATGAAAAGAATATTCATATCAAAACAACATTGAATGAATAAAAACAGAAAATCAACCAGGAAAGCTATAACATTTATTAAAGTAGCAAATGAGCCATAAATTAACTACCATATTCACTAAGATTAAACTGTAGACCTCATTTATTACCATTATTCAGCATTACATACAAACACTATAAATCTCATTTATTACCATTACCATGATCCCACATTAAATACAAACATTCTTCATCTTATTTATTAACATCATTAAATACATTTAATGATCAGTACATGACTAAACACATAAACAACAACTTACTCCAAATCTTCAATCTCGAAATTCATCTTCTTAGTCTCCTTTGGAGGTCGATCAAAGATTTCAAGATCTCCACAACAAATCACAGATCCAGCAACATCTATATGATCACATTATACAAGAATATAAGTAAAACTCTCTAATATTATACAAGCAAGACATGATTACAAAAATATACACTACCAACACTCAAAGCATTTAACGCCTCTCCTTGAAGAATATCTTCATAAGCTCTGAAATTGAAACCATACTCAACACCTTGCCAATCTCTCACAGGAGTAACAGTCGTGCATCTATAAAAGTTGATTTTATAAGGCTGCACTACTACTTTATATAAATCTTTATTCTCACCAACACCAAATTTTGACAGAATCACAACAGCATCTTCTTGCAGCTGTCCATCAAAAACATGTATCAGATGACTCTTAATACCTGCTTGAATCTTAACACCCTGAAGAACATTTAAAGAAAGTATCTTCTTAGCATACAACACTACATTGTCTAAAATAATAACAAAACGGAAAAGCAGAGATACAAATTACCTTCTCATCAATGAAGATGATCTCCATCTTGTAACCCTGATTCCATTTTCGAAGAATTCTCGCCTTCATGTTCCACATATCCTTCCCAGGATTCAAATCGTTAACAAAACTAAGATTATTACTGTCAACTGATATTGACATGCTTCTAATTCGGAATTCGGATTGTGATTAAATTTCAAATTTCAAATTTCAAAATCAGAGAAGATGAAAGCGTGATGAAATATGAAGAGGGAAATGAGAAGAAAAGCCTTATATAAGAAGGATGATTGACAGGAGTTTCTGAGTGACATGCATTAATTGCTAATTACTTATTCCCATGCATATTTGAATTTGAATTTCCTGGTACTTAGCGTTAAACATCTGCTGATCTAAAAGCATTACGGAAGATAACAACAACTGTTGTTGCTAAGTATACGTTTGCCAAAGAAACCAGCTACTACTTTCTCGTAGATGGGCAGTGGTTTGCTCTTTGGAATGTGGGCCAGACCTTTAACATTTGAAAATACACAAGGCAGTGGTTTGATAGAACATTAAATGTATTTTAAAGTGTTTTATATATTCAGGGTTTATGATGTAATAATGACATAAGAAAAGCCTTGTTGGACATGCTCTCTAGCTGACACATCAGCTTTTCTTATGTCACTTGGATTTCTCCTTTTATAGAAAGTATAGATAGATATAGATATTCATGCAAGAATTCATTTATTTCCATACAAGAATTCATATCTATACTTTTTTCTAATAAATCAAGGTTTGTCTTTTTTTAACTTTATATTCCTATAAAGATAATACGCGAAATTTGATTTAAATTAAGTTGACTTAGGTATTCTTAGTAAGAATAATGTTTAAAGGTTTGGAAATTAATATCGAATAGAGTACTAAATTAATGTTTAAAGTTGACTTAGGTATTCTTGAATAGAGTACTAATATTCAAAATAAATGACAAAATATTGGATTTTTAAAGTTTTATTGTTTATTCAAAAATTTTAGTTACATTGAATATGAAAGCGGGTCGGATTACGAATACGGAAAATTGGCGGATGTCACAGATGAAACTGAACACACCGATTTAGAAGCGAATATTATAGATTTCGATAATGAAACCATCGAATCTCCTTTGTGTTCAACATATTTTCCTTGCACGTTTTCTATCCCCATGTACAACCCAATGTTCGTCTATTCCTTAGATCAAACATTAACCACAAGAAGCGGACCATCTTCTACCAGCAAAATGGTCATTAAACTTCATCTCTTGACTCCTCTTCGTCGTCAAATTTGATCCACACGGCGGTACCCGAAAAAGGTTCCTCTTGCACATCTCACATTGAAACTCCAGATTGCGGACTCGTTGCCCTTTTTCTTTTGATCTTAAGATCCATGGGCCATGACCAACTCCATTGTTGCCTTTGTTGACAGTTTTGCGACTTGAAGGTTGATATTCTCGATTAACATTAGTGATCAGTGTGAGAAGTACAATTTTATGTATAATCAAAGTTTGAGTAGGCATGTTATGTTTATCTAGTTTTACACCTAAAATATACATTAAAGTAACTCATTGATTAAAACCTCTTTTTATTACCATCTGGGTTGGTGTAATGCATAATTTGCTTGAGGAAAAGCAAAGTTCAAGTGTGAGGTTGATGATGTGCTATCAATTATACATACTTATTATGCATATATACCCTCATTTATAGGTACTTCTAAGGCATTTTATAAGGAAACACTATCTAAATCATTTCTTTTCAATTTTTATAGGACTTGAAGGTCCAAAACTAAAAATAAGAGAAGCAAAAAACGATGAAAACAAACGAAAAAAATATAAGTTTCCATAATGCACACCCATGCACCCCACGGTGCACCGTCGTGCACAACACCTCAGCCCGCCTTTTGGAAAATTAACAAAGATCAGAAAAGCATGGTAGGCAAGAAAGAAAAGTACAATACAGACTCGTGCATGTCCATGCACGCTCGTGCCTCCCACTAAAGACAAATCAAACAAGACAAAATCTAGAGACCAGAAGTACACCTGATGGGGAACATGTCCGGACACCTCACCATACATGGCCATCCATAAGTAGGCACACACGTGCATAGTACCACATCGAGAGACAAAAAAGACAGCTCTGGAAGATTCGATCAATAAAGGACCGTGCATAGTTGTGCCTCACCATGCATGCCCGTGCTTGCCTGCACCCTGCTGAACTATAAATATAAGCCTCATATTCTTATTTTAAGCATGCCCTTTTTTTGCTCTCTTGTTCCCTGGTTCACTATAGCCCAAGGCTGATAGGCTTGTGCCTTCTAGGCCTTATTCTCTCTTCCTTGAAGGCTCTAGTTCCTTGGAAAAGTGTGGATGATTCATGGATCTTGGTCCATCAATGTCCAAGTATGCCATGATCATGATGCTTCCTAAGCACCCTTTGCTTGGAAGATGAGAGGTTGATCCTTATGGAAGGCCTTCATGCTGACCGAGACCTCTCCAAAGTTAGAATTCCAACATTCTATCTTTGATCATCCATGTTAAGAATAAGGCTTCGTTAGATTAGTTCACTAAATATATTTAATAAATGCGAGTTGTGTAACGCCCAAACTTTTTAACAATCATTACGGTAAACCAAACCATACAAAAACTATGACCAAATTTGAACTTTTACAATTTCTTAAGAAGAACTTTGGTCAACATAAAGAGTTAACCATTTCTGGTTAATTATACAAAATTTGATGTTTACAAAAGATGTACAAACATAAGTCTTTAGCTAATAGTTTCAACAAACATACTTAAAGGTTTATAATCACAAAAATTGACCCGTTTACTACATGTAGATCGGAAGCGTGTTGTGGGCGAGAAGTACTAGTGTGTTCAAAGCATAATCCTACTAGTTCATATCATAGATCATCAAAATCAAACTAATTCACATAATTTTCATTCTCCAACAATTTATCTAACAAAACATATTTCATACAAGTTCATATTTCAACATTACACCTATTGTTGCATCTAGATATTCATCATTCATCATCATACTATCATACAAGTGGGTTTTTAGTATTAATCATCAAGATGAGTAATTTCTAACATATTTCTTGTTCTATAGTGTTAATCTAACTTACAATCATTCAGTTTTTCATATAAACTTCAAGATTGGTTAAAACTCACTTTCTCATAATCCTCAAATCACAAAATTCGACTTACCGCCTGTTAAGAAAGTTACATGATCAAAATTAGGGCTCATGCACTAGTTTGGCCTTGAAATTCCCTTCCAATTTGTTGATTTTAGATCAAAAGGGGTTTTCTCCATTTTCTCCTGCCTTGATCGATCCCAGACACACACAAGTGTGTGTGTTTTTGTGTTTAGCTTGTTTTAATACACTTACTTTATCATTGTCCATGTTTGGCCCTTCTAGTATATGTGTTTATTTTTATTTAGGCATTTTCCATCCTTAGGATAACATCTAACATATATCCGAAATAGGTTAAGTTTCTAGTTAATTTAAACACATATGCATAACTAAACTTTTTGGGGTATTACAAATCTACCCCCCTTAAAGGAGGTTTCATGCGTACCAAATAATGTTGGGTAGTGTTTCCTCGTATCTTCTTCCGATTCTCAAGTTAGCTCCGATCCCTTTCTATGTTGCCATTGGACTAAAACTTGTCTAATGGTCTTGTTTCGAAGATGCGTTGTCTTGGAATCCTTAATGGCTATTGGTCTTTCAACGTAATTCATTCATTCATCGAATTCAATATCATCATGAGACACGTAGGTCGTTTCATCCGTGAGACACTTTCTTAAATGTGACACATGAAACGTATTATGAATCCCATCTAAAGCCGGCGATAAATCCAATCGATAGGCTACCTTTCCCAACCAAGCTTAAATCTTGAAAGGTCCTATGTAACATGGACCCAATTTCCGTCGCTTTTGAAAATGGATTATACCCTTCCATGGAGAGGCTTACAAAAACACGTGGTCCCCGACTTGAAATTCAAGAGGGCATCTTCTTCGATTTGCATAAGCCTTTTGTCGATCCCGAACCACCTTTAATCGAGCCCGTATAAGATCAATTTTCTTGATATTTATGGCTACACGTCATTGGGCGTGATTTCTCTTTGTCCCACCTCTCCCCAACAAACGGGAGTTCTACACTTTCTCCCGTACAACATTTCGTAGGGAGCCATTTGAATGCTACTATGATAGCTATTGTTATACGAAAACTCCACCAAAGGTAAATGATCATCCCAACTCCCACTGAAATCCAATACGCATGCTCTTAAGATATCTATGAGCATTTGAATGGTTCGCTCAAATTGACCGTCCTTTTGAGGGTGGTAGGCGGTACTGAAATGTAATTTTGTGCCCATTTGTTCGTGAAACTTTTGCCAAAATCGGGATGTAAATCGGATATCTCGATCCAAAATGATGGATACGGGTACTCCGTGACGAGATATAATCTCATTTACATAAACTTTCGCCAACTTTTCTGAGGAAGAGGTTTCCCGGATGGGTAAAAAGTGGGCGCTTTTGGTGACTCGATCTACAACCACCCATATGGCATCATGCCATTTCTTTGTCTTTGGGAGCTTAGTTACAAGGTCCATTGTCACTTCTTCCCATTTCCATACTGGGATTTCCAAAGGTTGTAACTTACCATACGGTTTCTGATGCTCCGCCTTTACTTGAGAACAGGTTAGACACTTTGCGACGTATTTCACAATATCCCGCTTCATCCCGGGCCACCAATAGTTTTTTCTTTAAATCCATATACATGTTCGTGGCCCTCGGGTGAATCGAGAATCGAGACTTGTGAGCTTCTTCGAGTACCGCAGCTTTTGCTTCACTAAACCGAGGTATCCAGATTCGGCTGTACCTTGATTTAACCCCATTGGTATTTTCTTCTAATTTAGCTACAAATCATTTTGTCCTTTCTTCTTTGAATCCATTTCATTCAACGGTTTGATTTGAGCCTCCTTTATCATTTCAAGGAAATGAGGCGTAATCACCATTTTCATGGACTTCACTCGAATTGGGGGAGGGAAATCCTTTCAACTTAGGGCATCAACCACCACATTTGCCTTGCCCGGGTGATAAAGGATCTCACAATCATAATCTTTAAGAAGTTCCAACCACCTTCGTTGTCTCATATTTAAATCCTTTTGCTTGAAAAGGTATTTGAGGCTTTTATAATCAGAATAAATTGTACTTTCCGTCCCGTACAAATAATGTCTCCATATCTTCAAAGCGAATACTACTGTTGCTAATTCCAAGTCATGGGTCGGATAATTACTTTCGTGTTGTTTTAGTTGCCTTAAAGTTACGCAATGACTTTGCCCCTTTGCATTAAAAGACATCCCAACCCTTGGTGTGATGCATCCGTAAACACAACCAAATCTTATGTGCTATTAGGTAGAGTCAATACCTGGGAGCTTGACAGTTTCTCCTTCAGTGTTTGAAATGCCTTATCTTGATCTGTGCCCCATGTAAACTTCTCATTTTTTTTCGTCAGATTGGTCAATGGCAAGACGAATTTAGAAAAGTTTTGAATAAACCTCCTATAATGGCCTGCTAACCCCAAAAGGCTCGCTTAGGTTCTTCGGGGGCACCCATTTCATAATAGCCTCGACTTCAGACAGGTCCACAAGGATGTCGTCCGCGTTAATCACGTGGCCGAGAAATTATACTTCTCTAAGGCAAAAAGCACATTTAGAGAATTTCGTGCACAAACAATCCTTGCGGAGTACTTCAAGAACTTCACGTAAATGGTGTGCATGATCGGTTTCACTTCGAGAATAGACCAAGATATCATCAATGAACACTATAACAAATTTGTCTAACATGGTCCGACATACCCTATTCATAAGATCCATAAACGTGGCTGGCACGTTTGTTAACCCAAAGGACATTACTAGGAACTCGTAATGTCTGTATTATGTTCTAAATGCCGTCTTCTCCATATAATCTTCCCATACTCTTAGTTGGTGGTATCCTGATCACAAATCAATCATAGAAAACCAACTTGTCCCTTGCAATTGATCGAATAGATTATCAATTTGGGGCAGAGGATAGCGGTTTTTCACCGTTAACTTATTTAACTCTCGATAATCGATGCACATGCGCATCGAACCGTCTTTCTTTTTCACAAAAAGAACGGGTGATCCCCAAGGTGATACGCTCGGGCGTATAAAACCCTTATCAAGTAATTATTGTATTTGAGTCATTAACTCCTATATTTCGGTCGGGGCCAATCTATAAGGGCCCTTGGCAATGGGTTTGGCATCGGGATATAATTTAATTTTGAATTCCACCTCGCGCTCAGGTAGAAGCCCCGGTAGATCTTCTGAAAATACCTCAAGAAACTCATTCACAACTTTAACATCTTCTAACCTTGGAGTGCTTTGGTTGGTGTCTATCACGTATGCTAGAAATTCTTTACTTCCGTTTCGTACATGCTTGATTGCTTGAACTATAAAACAAAGCTTCGGATCGACATTTCTTTCCCCTTGTATGCATACTTGCTTTCCCCGGGTGTTAGGACGTGTATAACCTTTCTTTCACATTAGATTTCGGCATGATGTTTGGCTAGCCAATCCATGCCTATCACAACCTTGAATTCTCCCAATACCATGGGAATAAGATCAATAATAAATCTTTCCTCTTCTATGATGATTTCATAATTTCTACATACTTCACGCAATAAGTAACTCTTACTATCGGCTATTTCTACTTCTAGTGGCACTGGCATCGTTTCGACTTTAAAGGGCGGGTGACGTATAAGTTCATCCGACATAAACGACCTACTAGCTCCGGTATCAAATAGTACATACATGGGAATTGAATTTAGTAAAAATATACCTGATACGATATTCAGAAGAGCCTTGGCTTCTTCAGATGATATCTGAAACATCGTGCCCTGAGCCTTTGGGGCTTTTCCCTTTCTTCCTTCCTTGCCCGTTTTCTGTTGAAGCTTTGGACATTCAACCTTGACGTGACCCGGTTAAAAGCAGTTGTAGCAAGTTCTCTAGGGATTTGGACACTTATAGTATGGGTGTCCTTCTTGACCACAGTTTTAACATCCTTTCTTTCCCATTAGACACTCCCCCGTATGTAATTTCCGCAAGTCTTGCATTTGGGAATATTACCCTTCACTTTTTCCCTCTTACCGTGATATTGAAACTTCAACTTCTTTGATGAGCTTGTGGTAGGAAACTTTTCAGATGATCTCTTCTCACCCCTTTCCACTTGTCTTTTCGGCTCAATCTCCCTATCCTGGGCCCAATTGATGAGCTCGTTCAAGGTTTCACATTTCAAAGGGGTGATGAATTCTCTAAATTCTTCCTTCAACATGTCGTGGTAGCGATTTATCTTCATTCTTTCTGACTTTGCAAAGTCTTGACAAAATTTCAACTTGTCAAGAAACGTATTGGTAATCTCATCGATCGACTCCTCCTTTTGACGAAGGCGCAGGAAGTCTTCTTGAATTATGTCTATCGCTGACTGTGGGCAATGGTACTTTAAGAACGGCTCCTTAAATTCTTGCCATGTCAAAGCTTTAATTTTATCCTCCCCCATCTCATTGCAATAGGCATCCCAACAATCCTTAGCTTGGAGTTGGAGTAAGCCTGTAGCAAACATCACTTGATCCTCCTTCTCGCATCGACTTCTTACAAATACTACTTCCGTACTCGAGATCCACCTTTGACATGCTATAGGATCAATCTCCCCTTTGTATGGTAAGGGGTTACAAGCCATGAACTCCTTATAAGTGCATCTACGAGTCCCTTTCTTCCCTTGTATCTCGCCTATCATTTCCTTTAATTCATCCATCTTACTCATCATCATTGTTTCTACCATCTCTAGTACATGGCTTTCTACTTCTTGGGCTAACCGAGGAATATTCGCCTCTATCGCCCTTCCAACTTTTTCCGCAATCATTGTTTTCATCTCTTCTTGGCGTGCCACTTCGTCATCGTTTATATCTCTATCATCCACCATCTACACAACCATAACTTTCTTTTATTAGCATATCACAATCATTAATTCATCATATCTATGTTCATTAATGATCATAGTCGTATTAAAAACTTAGTCTTTCTTGTTATCGTATAACCAAAACGATCACGTAGCATTTATATGCCATCATATGTTTAGATGACTTATCATTTTGTACATCCTCAACCTTTCTTTTATTCAATTCTGGTTTTCGAGATATCCTAATGGCATACCATTGAATACTCATAATCATTTTATCAATTTTTACGACTCTTCGTAGATCATGCTACTTTCTAGATGTTTATCGGGTCCACCTTACACAAGTCTTAAAGGTTACGGATGTTCGGGACACAAAATCGTGCCAAAAATAAATTTTTTTATTGATTTCCAGACCCCGCCGTAAGCTACGGATCGCCCACCGTAGCTTACGGTGGAGATCAGAAGCCAACAACAGACCCGTTAGACATAGGGTACGACCATCTGCCGTAGCCTACGGTACTCTTTAGCTGGTTCAGTTATTTCGCCGTATGCTATAGTTAGCCCACCGTAACTTACGGTAGATGCATGCTTCCCAAAACAAACCCCCGCCACCGTAGCTTACGGTCACCAGCCGTAGCCTACGGCTGGCTGCTGCTGTTTTGGTTGCAGCCTGTTTTGACCCGTTTCACTTCCTTTTTGATTACATCAGTCCCGAGACCTCCAACACACCTTTTTCCAATGTTTTGTCAGTTCTAAATTCTTTTAAAACCGCCCGCAAACATCACCCCAACCGTAATTGTCACAACCCCCGATCACACCATGGACGGGAGCCGTGAACAGTCAAGTGGTACCGGTGGTTATTTTGTAAATATCATAGCGGAAAATATCACCAGGACTGTGAGTTATGAAAAAATACCAGAGTTTTGAAACACCAGATTTTATTTATTAAACTAATGAGGATAAAATTCATGCTTTTACAAAGGTAGTTTTAATAGGGAATAAACCCGAAATACATAAAACAACATTTCTTAATTTAATAGATAAAATAAGCCACTTCTTTAAGCTTTCGGTGTCGTATCACAACTCTTATTCCGATCTACTGCAGTCACCTGAAACGCGTTTTAAAAATATTTTGTCAGCAGGAGATACTGATGAGTTCATTCATTTGTAAAAAAAAAGACACATTGTTTATATCTATTAATTACTCAATCAGTATTTGTCACACGATGGCAATTCCGATGTGGCGGTGGTCATATCACTCATTGGCTAACTTGCATCCAATAGTCAAGATTATCAAGTAGTGTATACAAAATAGGGATGAGCAATTGGTATAAAATACCGTCCCGATCCCGATTCCGAAATCCCGATCCCGAATTTTTTCGGTACCGGAAAGGGTATCCACCTTTTGGCATTTTCGGTATCGGTAAGGTACGGTATCGGTAAAATACCGGATTTTACCCTCAAAATACTGATACCGTACCGTACCGACGGTACCAAGTTTACAGAAAATTCGGGATCGGTATTTTTCGGGATCGGGACGGTATCGGTATTTGCTCATCCCTAATACAAAACCCCACATACCGGCAGTAATTTCAGAATACAAAAACTTAATCACTGTAAGTATAACTGAAAACATTTAGGGTTTTGAAAGCAATTTGGTAAAAATAAAGAATGACTCACCTTGCAGAATTGTGGTTTTGATTTAACATGCCTCCTGGTTCTAATCCTCATTATAGCAATTTGGCACAACACTTGAGGCCATTAATCCTCATTATAGGACCGAGGGACACAAGAGTGATAGATCTATTTGGGTGTAGCGAGCCCACACCCGTGAGGCCAGGGCGGCCCATAGAGGTGACTGTGTCTTCCAGCCGGAAGCCCGGTAACAAATTTGCTAGGTTTGAGTTTCCCTGCACCTTTTCACACATACCGGTGGCTTTGCAACCCATTGGTGATCTCTTTTTCCTTAATGCTACATACCAGGGACTTTTATACATACTTTAAAGGTTATACATACCAGGGACTTTTATACATACTTTAAAGGTTATACATACCAGGGACTTTTATACATACTTTAAAGGTTTATACATACCAGGGACGTGCATGTTTACAGAAATACTTGATTTATACAAATTAAATACCATGTTTTATACAAATTTAAAGCATAGGATTATGCGGGCATGGAGTCAAAGTCAGGGTGGGCATTGACGGTTATACGAACATTACAAATACGAGGGTTTACAAATACATGGTTTTACGAACATATTGCATTACAAATGCAAAGTTTCCACTTAACTTGGCAAGAAAATGATTTTTAATTTCGTTTTCTCAACAATACTTCAAAAACCGGTTATTCAAAAGATTTATTTCAAATCTTTTACAAACAAACTATGAACTCGCTCAACTTTATGTTGACTTTTTCGCATGTTTCTTTCTCAGGTTGCATTTCAAAGTTAAGGCACGGTTGGGAATAGGGGAACCATGTGGAGTCGAGTACTTAGTGGGCATTCGTTTTCTATAAGTCTTAGCTATAATTGCTTCCGTTGTGCAATGAAGATACCAGTACAGTCACGCCAGCTCTGATAATTTCGGGGTGTGACAAAATCCCTCTTAGATAATCATCCAAGTCCAAATTAATGACCTTGGAGAATTCACAAACTGTTTTTGAAATTTTCATTTAAAACCACAAGTTCAAATTAATGAACTTGTTTATTTTTCAAAAACATGTTCAGCATACTTTAGATTTTGAAACTCAACTTTCAAACATCGGTTGTCGAAAATAAAGTAGAAACAAAATCTTTTTGTCTTTTACAAAGTTTATGCTAAAACACACTGAAAATCTTTTTGGAATTATTTTTAATGAAATGCAATAAAGAAATATTTACAAACAATGTTTTGTTTAAGTTTGCGTCAGAGGATCATGTCAGCAGGAAATACTGGTGAGTTCATTCATTTGTATAAAAAGACACACTATTATAATTTATAGCATCAAGAGTTTTACATTTGTTTATATCTATCAATTACTCAATCAATATTTGTCACACGATGGCAGTTCCGATGTGACGGTGGTCATATCACTCATTGGCTAACTTTTGTCCAATAGTGAAGATTATCAAGTAGTGTATTTTACTTGGCTACTTGATGAACTAGGTAGATTAGTTGTATTTTACTTTCATTCAAGACCAACCGGGATTACCAGCTATGTTGGTGAACTTTGTGCTTTGGTGAATCATATAATGAGGTTAACCATACCTCCATGCTTGACTTGTATGACACTACATGAAAATACTTGATGGACTTCTACTATAATATATATATATATATATATAACCGAATTTATAATGGTAACCGAATCATGGTTAGATGTTATGGAATATAGGTTATACTATATTTGTCCTAAATTCCTCGTTTATGATTCTAATGGGCAAGTTTGGACCCATGAAATCACATAAAAATCTTAGTGTCAAAACGAGTGTTTAAGAACAAGATAAATTTTCGTATACATACTTTTATTACTTGAATTCCAAATCCGAATCCTCCACCAAATCCGAATACTCACACACCTTCGTTTCCCCCTTGTAGGGTGACTACGGTGTTCCATCTCCAACAACTATCAAATTTGTGGTTTAACTCGGAAAGCTTCGCAAAACCGTGAGTATACGTGACCCTTTTTTATTTTAAAACTTTTGGGTGCAATACGTGTAACTTATCAAAAATGCACACATACACTTATAAACACGCTTACAAATAAACAATCCAATATGCATGCTTGATACGATATACTTGAACTCATACAAGATACGTGTTGCTTTATTCTTGCCATTAACTTCGTACGAGCTTCCCTTAACATGTATAGCGCTATAGGATTAACGCACCAGCCGTATTCTTGAGGTCATGTTAAGTAAACAAAATAGTCTTATCATCGCTATGATAGGATTACGCTAGCGAGAATCTTTGGGTTGACAACTATAAATTGTATGATAGTATTGCCATGTTAGGTTCTTAGTATCCGAATTTAGCCATGTGGATTCGTTTAAACTTTTATACTTATGCTAGTACCTAAACTTGTATGTTCGTCAATACTTTATGTATTGATCTATACTTTAATACGTATTGCAGGAAATTGATGATGATGAGTGAAATCTAGTAGGAAGACTAGAAACGCACCTTTAAATTTTTAGTACTTATGTTGTATTTTGTTTCTTTGATTAAGCTGTTTATTTGCTTCAAAACGATGTACTTGAATTTAGCAATTAAATGAAATTTTGATTTTATTAAATATTGTCACAAATAGTGTTATGAAGTATCTTGCAATCTCGTTTTCGTCTCACTCCGATGTTTCCACCATCGGTTGGGGTATGACAATTTTTGTCATCGATGCATTTGAATATATTTTTGTATACATTGTAGTTATTTGATATACTTTTATAGTGATAGTGTTAATTGTAACTGATTAGTACTTACCCGATAGATATATATCGGGCTTTGGGTCGGGTATACCTGGCGGCTAATGTTTTTAAATTAACAGGTTTACCCGAAACCTGTGGGTATACCCAATACTCGACGGGTAATTACCAGAAAAAAAACCAACGGGTTTGAAACAAGTTTATCTGATTGGGTTTTAGATTGGGATTGTCTAAACATATCCCAAACACTCATGAAAAGGCAAGATATCTTTTATGTATTTCATACTCGTAAATTTCGTTTACTTTCCAATCTTCAAATCCTTATACTCATACACCTTTGTTTACCATTTTAGGGTGACTTTAGTGATTCCATCCTCCAACCCGATCACTCGCATTTTGTGGATTTTTTCGCAAACCGTGAGTTCATACTTAACCTTTTTACGCTTTAAACATTATTTGGGTTGCAACGTGTATCCATACTAAACACGCTTATACACACATACAATCAAACTAAATAAAAACTCAATCCTTAAACATACTTGTTTGTTATGCTAATTATGATTACATGCTAGATTATACTTATGCTTAGACATCTATCATTAACCTTGCAACCTTCTCTTAACATGTATAGCGCTATAGGATTAGCACACCACTCGTTTTTTGGATCATTGTTAAGTTATTCTTTACCACTTTATTTACTTCGATGATAAGATTACGCTAGTATCAAACTTTGGATTGATACGTAGTCTATTGTATGCCAGTATCTTATACGAATTAGTATGATATAAATATGTGGATTTGAGACTTATTATATCTATACTATGTAACCAAACTAGTATGCTCACCGACATAATTTGTGTTGAATGGTATTTTATACGTGTTGAAGAAAATATTTGATAATGCTATCACAAGAAACTACTTAAGATGGATTTAGATACTCACCTAATTTATTTATGCATTTTGATGTTTTTAATTATGAAATTCTCAATTGTTGTATTTCGTTTTTTAACAATGTAATGTTTGATTCGATTATATGAAAGTAAAATTTTGAATCTTAATATATCTCATAATTTAGTGTTATGAAATCTTTGAACAATCTATTACGTCTCGCTTGACGATTCTACTATCATTCAAGTCCCTATATTTTTGGATTTTTATAGTATGATTTCCATAATCATCAAACTTACTAAAAACCAAAATAATTGCTATATTGAGTCTTGTGCCATACATATAGAAAAACAAATATGGTGTATAAAAAAAAAATCTTTAATGTCTTGTAATTTTTTTAGTATTCATTTCTTTCAATTTATTGTAATTTAATATTTACCTAAGTAATGTGACGTTTTTTTTCATTTAAAAGTTTATGTTAACATTGTTAAATAATATAATTTACTTTGAGACCACTCGTATAACATACAGAAACTTAAACTAGTTTTTTTCTAAACAATAAACATTTCAACCACAAAATGACACATGTCCAAATACGAGGTCACTCTTATATTCCTAAAATATAAAAGCGAGTGAATTAAACATGTCATATAGACTATGATATTTAAAGCAAGTCACGTGAACAATTATTTTTATCTATTAGACTAAGATTTTTATTTAAAGCAAGTCACGTGAACAATTATTTTTATCTATTAGACTAAGATTTTTATTTTGTGGCCTAGTAGTAGGGAGGCTTGAGTTTTTTGATTGAGACACAAGTTCAATCCTCACTTATGTCACTTTGATGAATTAGACAATGATGGATAGAGTCTAGCCTCCTTGCACAGGTTTCATGTTCTATCCTGAGCCCATCCAGGTTTTCGTCCCAACGTGTGTTACGTCAGAGAGTGCTTAGCTCTTGTAGTGGCACAACGGTTGTCAAGTGGCAGTTGGCGGTATGGTTTCCCGGAGAACGCCCAAGCCAAACTCTGAAGTAAGCGTGGATCCCACCCGGGTTTTCGTCCTAACGTGTGTTGCGTCAGAGAGCGCTTAGCTCTTGTGGTGGCACAACGGTTGTCAAGTGGCAGTTGGCGGTATGGTTTCCCGGAGAACACCCAAGCCTAACTATGAAGTAAGCGTGGATCTGGTAAAAACAACATAGTATGGCTGGAGTGAGGTAACGAGACTCTCCAATTTACAAAGTTTGGTAACCTAGGGCATGTTTGGCTAAGCTTTTTGAAACAACTTATTGACTTATTGGCTTTTTGAAAAAGTCTGTATGAAGTGACTTTTTGGAAAGGTCAATTTTCCCTCTCACATACACTATCATTACCAAACATCATTTTGAAGCTTATGACTTTTCAAAAAGCCAATAAGTCAATCAGTTGTTTCAAAAAGCTTAGCCAAACATGCCCCTAATACAAGAAAGTTGTCATGCTAAAAAAAAGGTAGGAGATTACAAATGCTCAAAGGTTTTGTACGTACTTTTTAGTTTTGTTATTTTGATTTTTACAAATCATGGATCCGACGAGGATGAAATTGGGTTTGGAAATAGGTTTAATAATCAAGCTAAGTTAACGTTTAAAATACCAAGAAACCTCGTAAACATGTTCGTTGTCATCCTTATTGTATATGTTATTATCCTTATATTAATTTTCTATCGATTTGAACAGTACTTATGTTTTTAATATTATAGTAATACATATAGTTTTTTAAAACTTTATTATTTTGATATTATAATAATAATTACTTCCTTACTTTTTAAGTTGAATTAGCTTTGTGTCAACCGGTACTTGTAACGAAAATACATATATAGTCTGGTTCGTTATCGGTACATGAAGGTAAAAACCGGCACCAGCCTAGCCTGATACAGATTTGAACAGTACTTATGTTTTTAATATTATAGTAATACATATAGTTTTTTAAAACTTTATTATTTTGATATTATAATAATAATTAATTCCTTACTTTTTAAGTTGAATTAGCTTTGTGTCAACCGGTACTTGTATCGAAAATACATATATAGTCTGGTTCGTTATCGGTACATGAAGGTAAAAACCGGCACCAGCCTAGCCTGATACAGTTATCGATACACGAAGGTAAAAACCGGCACTAGCCTTGTACAGAAAACCAAAAAAGTCAGTACTGAAATCATTTTGAAAATCTTTTAGTTCGGGAAATTCGATACTTCTACCCGGTACCATTTGCTCATCTCTGATCATGGGTACCGTACGAACAACAACGGTATCGGGCAACTTTTTTTGTTGATTTTCTTCAACTTTTAATAATTTCTTTTTTTTCAGTTTCAGGGGTAGGGTTGAGCTCGGTGCCAACCGATATCGATACCGAAAATACCGGTTACGGTACTGGTATATGAAGGTAAAATCCGGTAGGCGCCAAAAGTCAGGACCGAATTTAGGGGTGAGCAAAAGGAAAAACCCGTCCCTACCCGACTATTACCCGACCCGACCTGAGAACCGATCAAACATAAAATACAGAACAGATTCACTACCCTAAATATAAGGTCGGTTCCGATCCATAGGTCCAAGTCGGGTTTCACCATGAAAAGAACCAAGAACCGACCCGACCCGATTTTATATGAAAATTTGGAACCGATCTAAATACCTATGTACTTGGGTTCAGGTCAGGTTGAGTATATTTTCGGTTCGGTTCTCGGTTGTTTTCGGTCCGGACCTCAACTTGCTCACCCCTAACCGAATTTGTACTTAAGATCTTTCGGTTCGGGAAATTCAGTACTGGTACCCAGTACCATTTGCTTATCTCTGACCACGGATTTCATACGAACAAAATCATTACCATAAAATTTTTTTGGTTGATTTTCTTTCGGTTATCTTTTAATATTTTTTTCTATATGTTCTTTTTATTCTTGTCAGCGGTTTCGTGCGCAACGTCCTCGTAGTGATTTCAAAACACATGTAAACATAGACTAAATAACAAAATAAGTTCGCCGCAACGCAGTGATTGTGAAAAAACCTAGTTACACTTTAATAAAAAAAAAAGAAATTACTTTTATTTATAAACATGTTCGTTGGCATCCTTATTGTATATGTTACAATTTAATATAAAACTAGCATATTTGACCACGCGTAGCGGCAGTACGTCAGGTATACGATCGGTATCAGTTTGGTTTATTACAGTATCGAGTATCGGTACAATATATGCACTTGGTATTGAAATCTATACGCCTTTTACATCAATCAATGATGAAAAACGAACATCGGTACTAGCCCCGATGTTGTTCGAACAGTATCGATGATCGTCACGGCACTAATTCATTTATCATCGAAGACAGAATTGTATACATGAAAAAATATCGAGACCAGAAACCATAAAAATGAATACATGTACCGGTCCCAATGTTCTTATGTACGGTATCATAGTGATACAGTGTTAGTTTATCACAAAGAAAAACAATAAAAATAAATACCCGTACCGATGTTATTCGGTCAGTTTCCATTCGGTTCACTATGGCAGCGGCACAATATCCGTTATCAAATTCAAAACCATAAAAACGAAAGCAAAAACAACAATAATATTATATTTGTACCGATACAGATGTTTTTCGATCGGTTTTGGTTCGGTTTTGTACGATATCAGCACACTATCCATTTTCAATTAAAATTTTAATCCCAATGTTGGAAAACTAAACATTGAACCCATGTTATTATAAAACAAATTTTAATTGATGAATAAAATACTATTAAAAAAATAAATACTTTCGTTATTCACTGTTGGCTTTGATTCGGTTTAAAACAATAGCGGAAGGTATCCATTTGTGGTAAAACTTGGAAATAAAATAAAATAAAACGATGATATCATTAGAAAATAAGTAAATACTTAATAATATTAAATTACTATTTATCGTCAATTTCGATTCAGTTTGGTACGATAGCGGACGGTATCCATTTCCAATAAAACTTATATCACAATATTGAAAAATAATAAACGCAGAATTAGATTTTTCTTAAAAAGTTAACCAAAAAAGTTATTAGAAAATAATCAAATTAAATGATTAATTAAATACTATTATAAAACCAACAAAATACCTAAAACAATATTAAAAAAAACACTTAAAAATTTGGAATCACTATTCATCAATAATCTTAAATCATATGTATATAACTAGCGATTTTTCAACGAGCTTTGCGGCGGGAATTCATTTGGTATATGTTCGGTTCGTTACGCTACCGACACTCGCTATATGAATCGAAAGAGAAAACCTTGCATCGATAGAAAACAATAATAAAGAATATCAATATCAATACCGGTACCAATGTAGTTCTGTTGATATCTCTTCGGTTGGTTTGCATTATGTTTATTTGTTTAAACATTTCCATATAAACTTTATTGAAAACAACTATTGTGTCGCTATCGTATGAATCCAAACCAAAATTAACTGAATAACATTTGTATCGGTAGCGATATTTATTTTTAATGTTTTTGTTTTAGATAAAATAAGATACTATCTCTACCATACCGTACCAAACTGAACATCGGTAGCGGTATGTATTAATTTTTTTAGTTTTGTTGACAATTTGAACCAATCAATACCGTTCAAACAAAATTGGTGTTGGTATCGATGTCTGTTTTCGATCGATGTAAAACACGTGTTGATTTCTAAACCGAGTGCATGAATTCTACCGGAACTATAACGAACCGAACGATACCGATACAATGCCCACGATAACGTATCGTCACAATGCACGAACAAATAACTTGGAATGTTAAAAAAATATAAACACAAATTTAGAATATTTTTTAAAGTTAACGAATGTAAGTTTATATAAAATCAAAATGAATGCTAAATAAAATACTACTAATAAAAAATACGAAAATAAATATCTAAGAATGATCAATTACCATTTATTATTAAAAGATCAAATCTATCTACTATAATAAAAGAAACCAAGTATTGGACACCTGTCATTCATTGAAGATATCCTTAAATCTATACTTATCTTGTATTAATTAAATAAATAAATAATAAATTAATAGTAAATCTTATCTTACTTTAATAAAAATATTATCCTCAAATCTAAATTGTTAATTTAATATATTTTTAAAACAAATACTTCTCTTTTCTACTTATCTTATATTAAATATATATAAAATAAATTAATATTAAATGTTATCCTAATTTATTAAAAAATATTTTTTTTATTATTTGGTATACAAAATTATATTTATTCAACTCGTGTAAAACGCGAGGTTTTTAAAAATATAATTTATTTATTATTTACTATAAATATAATTTTTTTTATTATTTACCATACAAAGTTACATTTATATAACCAGTGTAATACACGAAGTTTTTAAAGATATAATTTTTTTATCATTTGCTATGTAAAATTAGATTTATTCAACACGTGTAATACACATGGTTTTTTAAGGATATAATTTTTTTATTATTTGGTAGATTTTTCAACCCGACTATACATGGGTTTTTTAAATAAATGACGTTTTTAGTATTTAATATACAAAATTACATTTATTTAATCTGTGTATAGACATGAGTTTTAAACATAATATAAACTTTATTGAAAACAACTATTGTGTCGCTATCGTATGAATCCAAACCAAATTAACTGAATAACATTTGTATCGGTAGCGATATTTATTTTTATTGTTTTTGTTTTAGATAAAATAAGATACTATCTCTACCATACAGTACCAAACTGAACATCGGTAGCGGTATGTATTAATTTTTTTAGTTTTGTTGACAATTTGAACCAATCAATACCGTTCAAACAACATTGGTGTTGGTATCGATGTCTGTTTTCGATCGATGTAAAACACGTGTTGATTTCTAAACCGAGTGCATGAATTCTACCGGAACTATAACGAACCGAACGATACCGATACAATGCCCACGATAACGTATCGTCACAATGCACGAACAAATAACTTGGAATGTTAAAAAAATATAAACACAAATTTAGAATATTTTTTAAAGTTAACGAACGTAAGTTTATATAAAATCAAAAATGAATGCTAAATAAAATACTACTAATAAAAAATACGAAAACAAATACCTAAGAATGATCAATTACCATTTATTATTAAAAGATCAAATCTATCTACTATAATAAAAGAAATCAAGTATTGGACACGTGTCATTCATTGAAGGTATCCTTAAATCAATACTTATCTTGTATTAATTAAATAAATAAATAATAAATTAATAGTAAATCTTATCTTACTTTAATAAAAATATTATCCTCAAATCTAAATTGTTAATTTAATATATTTTTAAAACAAATACCTCTCTTTTCTACTTATCTTATATTAAATATATAAATAATAAATTAATATTAAATGTTATCCTAATTTATTAAAAAATATTTTTTATTATTTGGTATACAAAATTATATTTATTCAACTCGTGTAAAACGCGAGGTTTTTAAAAATATAATTTATTTATTATTTACTATGAATATAATTTTTTTTATTATTTACCATACAAAGTTACATTTATATAACCAGTGTAATACATGAAGTTTTTAAAGATATAATTTTTTTTATCATTTGCTATGTAAAATTAGATATATTCAACACGTGTAACACACAGGGTTTTTTAAGGATATAATTTTTTATTATTTGGTAGATTTTTCAACCCGACTATACATGGGTTTTTTAAAGAAATGACGTTTTTAGTATTTAATATACAAAATTACATTTATTTAATATGTGTATAGACATGAGTTTTAAACATATAACTTTTTTTTAGATCTATTCAACACGTGTAATATACGGGGTTTTTAAGAATGTAATTTTTTATTATTCAGCAGATCTATTCAACCCGATTATAAACGGGTTTTTTTCAAAGATGCGACGTTTTTAGTATTTAGTATACAAAATTACATTTATTTAATCTGTGTAATACACATGGTTTTCAAAGATATAACTTTTTGTTATTTGATATATAAAATTAAATTTTTTTAACCAGTACAATATACGGGGTTCATAAAGATATAACTTTTAATTATTTAACATATAAAATTACATTTATTCAACCCGTGTAATACACGGGTTTCTAATCTAATTAATAATAGATAAAAATATTAAAAAACAATTTCTATTCATATGTATAATATAATATATAATTACTTTTATTTTAAAAGTTCTGAACAAAGAATATATGGGTTAAAGAATGGTTCAAAGCAACATAAAAACGTGAGTCGCTCCTTTGGGTAAACCAATTGGGTTCAAACTTACGTAAGACAAGAGTTAACCAGTTTCTTGCATGAATACACTTTGCTTCCATTTAGGGCTACTTTTGTAACTTTAGACATAAAAATAATTAAAAAACATACAAAAAGAATTCGTAACTTTTTATTAATATTTGTTTTTTTAAGTTTTAATCAAAGCGTAGAATATATATACACTTTTAAACCATTTAATAGTTTTAATTATTTTAGTTATCTCTAATAACTTGTGTGATTAAACGAGTAAACATATCCGTATTATCAGAACTACAACACCCGGTTTCGGCATATCAAAACCGCCTAAAGAATTTATAACTTCTTGGTTTTTTTAGTTTCAGTTTCGCCTTTTATACTGTAAATAATATATGCACCTTTAAGTCATTTAATTTTCTTTATTTTATTTCTCCCTTATAACATGCGTAATTAAATGAATAAATATACGGTGTTATCAGAACCGGTATCGATATTCTTGTTTTTTGGTTTCGATCGATATAAAATACATGTTAATATTCTATTGGGCACATCACGACTTTATTTTTCAGTTACAGAGTATCATACGTGTAATTATACAAGTATACATTTTTCTCGCCGTATCTGAATTTGGAACTTACTAGTAAAAAAAGAACAAAACAACATGAATACACAATCGGAGGTTTCCTGTTCCTTCTTACCTGGAAAACCTCAATTGTTTCAAACTATTGTTTAACTTGAACTACAAGTCAATCAACCATCCATTCATGCATTTCATCTCTTCATGTATATATATATGTACATACACCCACGTGATGTATACATAATTACATAGACACCATATATCCAATACATACTGTTCATATTTCAATATCAATATCAATACTAATATCAATCAAAGTTAATAAGTTAGATTCATTAGATGAAATCCGAAATGTCGAACGAGATCGTATTCTTCGATTTAGAAACAAATGTTCCAAAAAATCCTACACAAAAATTCTGGATCCTGGAGTTTGGAGCGATGGTGATGTGTCCGCGAAAGCTAGTCGAGCTAGAGAGCTATTGTACGTTGATCAGGCCGGGTGACTTATCTGCGGTCGGGGTGAATCCCGCAAGGTGTCATGGGATATCTAGAGGGACGGTTTTAGAAGCGCCTTCTTTTGAAGAAGTTGCTGATAAAATATTCAAGATTTTGGATGGTAGGATATGGGCGGGACATAATATTCGACGGTTTGATTGTGTTAGGATTCGAGAAGCGTTTAAGGAGATAGGGCGGGCTGCGCCTGAGCCTGTTGCGTTGATTGATTCTTTACCGGTTTTGTCGGATAAATTTGGGAGACGAGCTGGTGACATGAAGATGGCCTCGTTGGCTAATTATTTTGGCCTTGGTGAACAAAAACACAGGTACTATATCATATCATATCATATCATATTTTTATTTTTGTCGTGACATTGAAGAGAAATGAAAGAGTTAATAAAGATAAATGCTTTCTTGATATTTAGGAGTCTTGATGATGTTCGGATGAATCTTGAAGTTGTCAAGCATTGCGCGACGGTGTTGTTTCTGGTAACGAATCGAAAAACGTGTTTTTGAGTTAATTATGTCTGGGAATGTCAGATTTTAACCTTGTTTGATGTTTTTAACATGAATAAATCTAGGAGTCCGCGATTCCTAGCGTTCTTAAGGATCAATGGAAGCAAGATATATCACCTAACATCACAACCAGAAGTAGAGGCAATGTAATGGTATGTATAGAATATTGAAAATTCGTAAGGTATTATGTATTATTAATCAATTATATATATGGATAAAATATCAATAATTATACGATAATAAATAATTACAAAGGATAATGAAATAAACTATAAAGGAAACTAATGAAAGCATATTTTCTGAATATGAAAAAAATAATTACAATAAACTCTAACTAATATATATTATCTATGGTATGTTCCTTCATTAAATATATTTCATTTTCTACTTGTTATATATGTGGTAATACAAGGAACCGAGCATATCAAGCACAATGAACAAAAAATTGCATCAAGAGGCACCACCAAGCATATCAAACATAATGAACAAAAAATTGCATCAAGAGGCACCACCGATATCGATGATGACAACAAGAAGTAGGAGCAAACCAAACAACGACGAAACAAGCCGTAAATCACCTTCGGTACTCAACCGTCGTCGAGTTGTCCCCTATCCAACCGGAAGCCTAGGACAGGTTCAATAGTTATTACAAACCACATTTAGTTTTTTTAGAGTCAAACTGGTGAAATCCAACGCATAACTGGATTTCACCAATTTCCACCCTAAAAAGTACAATATTCACCGTTATAATCTCTTCTCATTTCCCATTGCTTGTTGATCGAAACAGATGACGGAAAAGGTGAAAAACATGTTGCGAGATGCACGAAACACGCCATTGAATAATCTTCTCAGGCATTCTCATACGTTGCTCAGATGAAACGAATTCAAGATTGGTTGAGTTCAAGCTTTGAATTGGATTTTGTTTGAGCTTCAACAATGGAATTGATTCATTATAGAATTCTTTGATTTTTTATTCTACATATAAATTAACTTATTAATGATTTAATCTATGTAATACCTGTCAATTATTTGTAATATAAACGAAATTTAAGATTCTTTTGTTGCTTAATCTTTTGAAAACGTTTCATTTGATGTGTATTTAAATAAACACGTTTTGATTATCTATATCTATAATATATTAAAAAGGAAAAGTGATGTACAAGATGGTAATTTTACCATGTGTATCAATTTTAAAGCAACATGTACAAGGTGCTTAAAGCTATGGAATTTGGAATTTCCACTCAAGTTTAAGACGCCAAAGGGGGTAATGTTGGTATTTCAACACATACGCTTCTCTTCCACATTTACTATCCAGAATTCCAATTGTCAAAACCGTCGAACCGTCGATGCTTGGTGTTCTGTGATGTTGATAAATCACGGCAGCCTTCAATCAACCGTCGATGCTTGGTGTTCTGTGATGTTGATAAATCATGGCAGCCTTCAATCAAATCGCCTCTCCATCTCCAACCACCACCTCTACTTCGCCGGTCACTCACCCTCATCAAGCACCGGCCGTCGCCACCACTCACACGATCCATCTCCGTCTCCGGTCACCCACCACCGTACTCCTTCTCCACCCTGAACCCCAACGCCGTACAATGACGTATTTCCGGTGGCCGTCTCCGGCGGTGGAATGGACGCATCAATCACTGGTGAGTTTCTATTACTTTTCAATTTTTCAGTTTGATTCATCTTCAATCTTATTGGAACCCTAGAATTCGTATCCATGTATATGTAAATCAATATGCAGGGTTTGAAGAGGGGTTATCGCATACATGGTCAGCCTAGGGTTAGGATGAAGATGCAGTGAGATGACGGCACAGGTAAGCAAATGACATCTTAATTTATGCAAAAAAATCTGATTTGTTTCGATTCAGTATGGTGGGTTGAGTGTGGATCATTGTGATTGCAATCCTGAATTTACTATTGGTGATCCGGCTACAGTTGTTACTGTTAAACCAACCACTAAACAAACTGTGGAGATTATCGTAAATGAGGTAAAATTACAAATAGAGAGTTATGTGAGAACAAAGGAAGAAGTCGATTTAGGGTGTTCGTCGTTGAGGGTTAAGGTTGCGAGTTGGTTGCAATCCTGGTCAATATTTACCGTCACGTTCATAGGTGTTGAAGATTTGTGTTCCGGTAAGAAATATCATCGTCATATATCTCACTATCAGTTTGGCGGATCTGTGCCATATTTATGTTGATTTTTCATTTTCGGTTTCTTTTTTCTGTAGATTTTGGATTTTATTGAGTTTGAGTTAGATGTATTGATAAAAGTGGCGCTTAGGATCAATAAGATGGAGACAACGACGTAGGGCTCGATTTGTTCAAATCTTGATGAGGTCTTGTTACTATTAAAGATAATTATTATTTGAATCTTAATAATCTATTAACTATGTAGAAGTATATTGCAGATTTGGGGTTGGAGACTTTAGTTGGGCAGAATTTTAAGACTGTAAGCTATAAATATGTCTCAATGTGAACTTTGAAACTGGAAGGTGGTCTTTAGTTAGTTTACTTTCTTTACATTCCTCAACAACTGTTATATGATTCGAATTTGTTTGGTGATGGTAATATTCCGTGGAAATATGATGGTAAATGAACAGAAAAAAGTAAATTATAAAAATGTCAAATATTGATGAGAATTCATGATTTTGTGCATTTCAAATCTTTAGATTTATCACATGTTTTTATCAGCAGATTAAAATACTAAAAATGATTATTTTTCTATTTTTTTATTGGTATATTATGGACCTCCAGTTATGGAACTCTCTTCGTGTCACACATTTAGAAAAAAATTACAGATGCCACAATTTTTAGGTGACTTTCCTGTCTCTATAAAGTCTTGTTATCGAGTAAATTAAGTTGACTCTTTGCCCAATACGTAATCATTTTAATGCAGGCGACCTTCCAAAAGAATGGCTAAGAATTGAGGACATACATGTCGGAATTGCAGTCTTGCACTCTTGCTTCTTATAAGAGATCAAGTAAGTTCCATCTTTCTAATAACAGTTTCCATGTAAATTTTGTAGTTTAATGTGATTATTTTATTCAATCTTTTGCTATCTTTACTTTTCAGGTGGAATCTTCATTTCGTGTCTAATCACAGGTTATTAGGGAATTTGGCATGGGCTTATTTGCAGCAAGATTATTATAAAGTGGCTGAAGAGACGTATAGGTGGGTTTGTAATATTTTGTTTTAAAAATTAGAGTAAATTGCTGTTTTGGTCACTGTTTTACCTTACTGAACTAAACCGAGGCTGCAATGTGTTATGTTTGAGTATTAATACAGCTTATATGAACCATGTCAAACATAACTGATATAGACCTGCAACCTCTTTTCATGCATATGATTATTTTTTTACATAGACCAGCAGCATCAGCAGTCATTATGAAAACACCTAGGTTGACCCCTTTAACCTGTTTGATGAAACAGGGTGACCACTTTAAACCGTCTAATGCTGACCTGTTCATACTTGTTAATAGCGATGGTAGCGAGCGTTATAGCGAATAGTGTAGCGTTGGATCTTCGCTATCTGATGTTTAGCGCCCAATAGCGACAATTAGGGTTTTTTTCTTTTTAAGAAAATATTAAAAACCCAATTTTTAGGCATTTTAATCGACCAAACAGCTGTAATCTTCCCTAATTGCATAAAAATATCTTATATTCGTGAATAAAACCCAATTCTTTTTTTGAAAAAGTTCTAATATGTTGTCGCTAAACATCAAATAGCGCTCACTATCGCTACGTAGCGTATAGGTAGCTTGTCGCTATTTGCTATTAACAACTATGGACCCGTTTAAATCAGTAATTTGAGACAGGCTGACCCGTTTAAAATGTTTAATCAACCAGGCTAACCGGTTTAAACTGTTTAATCAACCAGGCTAACCCGCTTAAACCGTTTGATCAACCAGGCTGACCCGTTTAAACCGTTCAACCAGGCTAACCCGCTTAAACCGTTTGATCAACTAGGGTGACCCATTTAAACCATTTGATGAAACAAGCTGACCCATTTAAATAGACCAGCAGATAATTTGAACTAAACCAGGGGCTGCAGTTTACATAGACCTGAATTAACAAAAAAAACGCCCTTTCTTCAAGGGAGTTAGTGAATATTATATAACTGCCTTAGATGCCAAGTAGGTTACTCTATCCATTTAGTATAAGTTGCTAAAATAGTAGATCAAATGTAAAATTTTGTGGTAGACTTTGAGATATCATTGCCTCTTATATAGGGGATAGATAGAAAGAAAGAAAATATAATATGATACATAAAAAGTTTATTTTGGATGATTCATGCTATAAACAAGTTGTATATAAATATTAAATTTCTTGAGGCAGAATTTAGGGAACAAAACAGCAATTTACTTTAAAACTTAAGTATTGAATTTTTTTTTTTGCTGATGTGAAAGTTTTGTTTTATGCAGAAAGGCGCTTTCGTTGGAACCAGATAAGAATAAGAGGTGCAATCTTGCGAGTTGTTTAATGTACATGAACAAAATGGCGGAAGCGAATGTTTTATTGAGTACGGTCAAAGAGTCAAAGAGGGTACGCGACACAAATGAAGAATCGTACGCAAAGTCTTACGAGCGTGCAATGTCTTTTTTAATATACTTATACGGTGTGTTTAATCCAGGTAACCACAACTTTGAATACCCTTTCTTTGGCATTTAGCAACGGACGCTAATGTGGTGATCTATTAGTTTTGGGTAAAGATGCAGAATTGATCGAAGACGATGATGACAGTTTTGGGTGAACGATTGGCGATGTTGCTTCAGTGGATCCACAAGGTACACCAATCTCAATCGTTTGAATATTTATCCAGATTTTACGATTTATTATTCTGTTTGTTAGTCGTTGTTAGGTTAGAATATGCAATTGACGGATTTATTCATGCGTGAATGTATTACTTATTATTGATTTATTACTGTTTATAGATAATCCCGTCTCCCAATCGCCAAAAGTATACAAATGCCTTCAAGTTCATGCTCATCGATTCAAGTTTGGTTCAATTTCATATTAATTTTATTTTATTTTCCAAAAGTTTGTTCAGACTAGAAGAATCTGAATTTGGGAATGTTTATGTAGGTCGCGTTTTAGATGTTTCAGTGCCGTTTTTTGAAGCGTCCGTTCCCAGGCCCAGGACTGGCTAACTCAAGTAAACACGGATGTTTTTTTGCCAGGTAGAGGATGTTACAAACCGATTTTTTTGGCTTTAACTTTGAGCAAATTTGGAGTGAGTTTCGTGCTAACGATCTAAGGTATCTCTGGATTCGTATTGATGTTGAAATTTTGGTCGAATAAATCAGATCGTGTTAGCGGTTAGTTGCATCCCCTACAATGGCTGCTAGACATCGACATCAACTGGGCTCCATGTATGCTTATTTGTTATTACCGCAACGTGCGGGTTCATCACCCATGTCAAAAACCCATACCACTTGAATTTTATGTATCACTTATGATAACTGAAGTGTTTTTTTTATTTCCAAATTTGCAGAATGGTATCTATGAGTAGGTAGCAATTTCGAAAATTCGGCAATTTCAATCTTCATTATCAAAGAGTCAATTTGGAGTTTATAAATGAGTCTCTGTCATGATAATCAAAATTTTTAGGTGTTATAAAAGAGTCAATTTGTGTTATTAGGCTTTTATAAGACATCTACATAGTTAAAAAAAAGTTTATAACCATTATTAATATTGAATACTTGTAATTTTATTAATGGGTCATGTCGGTCATTTTGGATTAAAATTGGAGCAGGTTCCTTTCATGTGGGTCATTTTGGATTAAAAAGCACACACATCTATACTATAGGTTAAAGCATATTAGAATGACAATTAGGTCAGAAACCTGGAATCGGATTAGTCTGGATGGAAAGAATCCGAGTTGGTTAGAAAACAGATGTTTCCAACTGCCAAATGGTTGGACTCTACTTGATAATTAGTATGCTTTCAAAGTCTTTCATGTGTAATAGAGGTGGCAAAATGGTAAGGCGGGTAACGGGTCAGGATGGGTAACTTATAGGTGCAAAGCAGGTATCCTCTTTGTTTTATGTGTAGTTGTTTGTTTTAAACAGCATTAATAGCATGAGTCGTTAATGTTGGCTATGTGTTTGATGAAATGTAAGTTGTATTGTACATTATCACACTGTATTGCAACCCGTTTTTGGATCCCGCAGCAACGCGCGGGCATTCCCACTAGTTAAATGTAAAAAGGCATTTGTGATATAACATAGATAACATTCTAAATTGAGATACAATTAAAATACTTATATTACATATTCATTTCTATACAAGATCATCGATGATTGATTTAAAACGCCAAATCCATCATTAGACCACCCGTACTCGGGCGTTTTTTTATCAAAATTCTTTGCCAAACACGCCCCAATATCGCCCCTAGCCATTACGCATGGGCGTGATTGGCAATTTTTTTGTGCAGACGTTTTATAAATCACGCCAAAGGGGGGAGATCTTGCCCAATCAGATTTGAGCTTGCATTGTTTTGTCCAATAAAATTTAATTTATTAAATTGTTTTTTTTTATTACAAACATAATGCCCCACAATCCCTACATCCCCACTACACCCCTTTTGTAAAAACGCACAATAATGCCCCATTGCTGACTGGGCTGCCACATGGCGCAAAACGCCCTAGGGTGGGGCATTATTCACCCCAACGACTACGCATGGTCTTAGGGGTCGCTTGTGACGATTTGCGTCCCCCAGTTTTTACGATGAATATCATTTTACTTCATGTTTAATTAAAAATTGTATAAGTTTACTACCGATTTTGCAACCGACTAGTTCCATGACTAGATTTGTGCTAGCTGAGGGGTTGTTTGATAGCATCTGAATGACATTAAGAGGCTACCTCTTAATGAAATCATTTAAGAGTTTAACAAAGATAACGTAGATGAATGTGACATGTGATGGTTTACCATTCAGATGTTACCTCTTATCCAGTCAGACATAAGGTTACCTCTTATTCATTCAGACATAAGGGTCACAAATTATTTCATTAAGAGGTAGCCTCTCTGAATGGATTAAGAGGCTACCAAACAGGGCCTGAGTTTTGCAGCCGCCGAGCTTTGCCACCGAAAAAGTTCGTAATAATATGTTTATAGATTTACTGGAAAAAATGTTGTGACAATGCATTGGTAACTTGAGTATCTAGAAAATATATCGACCATCTTAAGTTTTTTACAAAGCCAGATATTAAAAAATATAGGTTAGTAAAACACTCGCTAATTCATAAGTTTCAAAAATCACCTTCCAGTTTAGAGGCATTGTGTACGACGTGTGATCTAACATGTCTCTTGCAATACTAAAGAATTAAACCAAACATTACTAATAAAAGATTGAGTAAGTCTAAAATATCTTTTTAAGACTCGTCTTATAATAGGTTAAACGAATATTAAAGATATATTTTTAGTGGAAGAAGATAAGATATGATGTTTTGTATATCTTGCGGCGTAGATTTTGTGAAGAGAGTCGTGTGCATTGCGTTGAATACTTTAGAGATCAGGAGTTTGAAATGAATAATCAAGTTCCATTGAATATTATAAAAGTCAAGATCGATCGAGTCTCTAATCAAGAATCAAATCCCAAATGGTTTGAGGATTTGGTTCTGTCCACAATTATGGTTTGTATTTTGTTGACAATTATGGTTTGTTCGCTACCGTTTGTAACATTATTGTTCATTTCTTTTAATTTGTTCAATATATTAAATTAAACTTTGTTGAATCATCCTGTCTCTTTTAGTGTTATTCGCAATTGTTCTCGAATCTCCCCTTTAATAAAGGATGTAATTAAATTCTTTATTTGAAAATTATCACAACCTACATTAACTAAGGGCATGTTTGGCTAAACTTAGACTATGGGTATGGGGTTTGGGTTGGGGCCAGGGGCGGACTTAAGGCTAGCCCAAGGTGGGCGGGCGCACCCCCGGGAAAAAAAATTAGTGCTAAGTTCCGTCGAAAATCCTGTCCGCACCCCTTGAAATTTTTCGTCCGCACCCCTTGGAATTTTCCGCCCGCACCCCTTGGAATTTTTCGTCCGCACCCCTTAGGTAAAAAGTGTTATCAATTTATATTTTAAAATTTTTTTAGTAAACTCTCATTTTTTTAAAAACACTACCTAAATTATATAACTTTTAATACCTAAATAACTAAACCCAAATACCCAATACCTTTATCTAGCCCACTACTAAGTCTTAGCCCAATAAACAAACCCAACAAATCAACAATATTTCAAACTAAAATAAAATAAACAAGCCCAAAACCCTTACATATTCTCTCCCGCTCTCTATCATCCATACACGCACGCCAGCGACCAGAACATCAGCGACAACAGCAGCCGCATACCTCCGTGATCAGCCATCATACCACCGCCGATTGAACACGGGTAAGTTTCTTTGTTATTTTTTGATAATTTTTTGTTGATTTTTGGTGGGGTTGGACGGAACCAGTAGCCACCGGAAGTGAATTTTTGATGGCAGGAGACATGTGTGCTTCGATATGTTATTTTGTGGTGGGTTATATATGTATATTTTGTTAGTGGTGATGATGATATTTTGTCTTTTTTGGTGGGTTATATACGATCAGACCTGATGTTTTTTTTTTAATGGTGTATATGATGATTACATGTTTTTTAGTGTGATTTACATTTTGATTTCTAGGGCTTGAATACTTGATACATTATGTAATATGTTATGGAGCCATGAACTTATAGATCAATTTTTTTGTGATAGCCGATAGGAACCATGAGTAGGGACGTTATGACACGATTTCTCAAGAGGAAAGTTGATACATCTTCTGAATTCGTTGATGTGGATACTCTTCCTTCGAATCCTTATGATCGCAAGCCGATTGAATCATATTTTACATGACCCGACCCGACTCGAACCGACCCGATACGAACCAATTTTTTTACTTATATACATTGGGGCCTAAAACTTTTAAAAATGTTCCGCACCCCCATGAAAAAATTTCTGGGTCCGCCACTGGTTGGGGCGTGGGTTGGGGGAAAACGCCCAAGCCACCACCCCGGGTGGGCTTGGGTTGGGGCGTGGCCCTTGGGGCTTGGGTTTCAAGCCGGGCGTGGGGCGGTCTTGACAAGCTGACATGGCGGGCTCTCAATGGCCAAACCAAACTAGCCGTTGGGCTAGCCGTTGGCCAACGGCTATGTTAAAAAAAATATTTTTTCAGTATAAAACTCACATTTTTCTTCCATTTTTTACCACATTCAACCACATCTTCTATAATCATCTTCAATTCTCCTTCTACAAAACGAAAAAATGCATCCTCATAACCGTGCTTATGACCCGAACAACCCGTATGCATTCCAAGAAAATAATTCTAGCCCACCACCCAATCGTCCAATGCCTCGTCCATTTTTCATACACTCTTCTATGCCCGTTGAAGCGAGTTATGCATCGTATCTTGGGAATCGTTTGTATACTAACTTCCCACACACCGAGGATTCGATATCTACCCCGTTTACACAAACGCCCATCAACATTTCACCAACCTCCATCGACCTTTCACAAACCGAAACTGTCCCCGAAACTCAACCACCCAACGATGGTCCTTCCGCCTCAATAGTTCCCAAAAAGAGAAGCCATAAGAAAAAAACCGAGGCGGAGAAAGCACTTGAAACCGTCAAACGAAAACAACAAAAATGGGTCGTTGCTGAAGAACTTGCATTGGCGAGGGCTTGGTGTCAACAATCTCAACATCCAAGTTTAGGTAATCTTAAACTTTGTTTTTATTAATGGTTATTTTTTATATAACTTTGTAATATATTAAATTTTGTTTTTATTAAAATAGGAAATTCTCAACATCGAACCCATTTGTGAGAAGCGGTTAGTAGAGTATTCCATGAAGAATTGGGAAGGGAGGCTTATCGTAAAAACGATAGCTTATCCTCGAAGTGGGCGAGATTAGCGGCCAACTTACAAAATATAGTGATTTTTTAAATAAAGCAAAGCAAAACCCAAAAAGTGGTGAAACCGAAGCCGACATTGTGACAAATGCATTGGTTGAATTCAAATCAAATGTGGGGAGCGACTTCCGTTTCATGCATTGTTGGGAGATTTGTAAGTTCTATCCAAAGTGGGCGAATATCCCCAGTGGTAGCGAAAGTAACACGTCTTCCAAAAGGTCAAGGGCCTCGTCCCAAGCCCAATCTGATGCACGAGATCAAGAGTTTGAGGACCTTTTGGATGATTCGCCAAACCGGCCTGAGTATGGAAGAGATGCCGCAAAAAGGCGTGCTCAAAAATCAAGATCTGGTACGGCATTGCCTTCAGCTGGGAGTTCGGGCTCGCGTAGGGGAATATACAGCGATCAGTTGGATGACATTGCATGCAAGTTAGATACATTCAACGTCTTCCAACAACAAAGGGCCGAACAACGAAAGAACAAAGAAGCTAGAGATTCCGCTAGAGATGCCCTGAAACAAAGACGGGATGATTTGAAATTTCTATCCAAGCCCATTGATCACCTAGAGGGTGACAAGTTGCAACTAGTCTTGGAGATGAGAGAAGAGATAAAAACAAATATAAACGTTAGGAATTTTTTTATGTAATTTTCTTTATTTAAAAATATTAAAAAAATAAATTTGTTGTTTTAAAAAATATTCAAATAGCCTAGTGGGTCAGCCCAGCGAAGCCCACCAAACCCACGCCCCTCCATACCGTGTTGAATGTGGGTCAGCCCATGTCTGCCCCCCCCCCCCAAGCCACGTATCAACTCATGCCCCAACCCAAGCCCCACGGTCTTATTTAAGTTAAAAAAAAAACTTTTGGGAAAATGACTTATTGACTTTTGACTTTTTGAAAATGAGTTTTTAAAAAAAGTGTTTGGATTAGCTTATGGGGTGGAAAAGCTCAATAAGTTGTTTTTTAAAAAGTGTTTGGCTTAGCTTATTGATGTAAAATGACTAAAAGGGACATTCTTTCATATAAGGGTCTTAAAATAAGGGGTAATTTGGTAATTTGATGTTTGAAAAGTTATAAGTTGATCAAGAAGTCACAACATGTAAACTTCTCAAAAACTTATTTTCCTTCTTTTCAAAAAGTCATTTTAAAAAGGACTTTTATGTTAGCGAAACACTAAAACTCCTTATTAGCTCTTTGATTAAGTCAATAAGTTGGTTGGAAAAACTTAGCCAAACATGCCCTAATAATCTTTTTGTTAAATACTTAATAATTTTCTAGAGACATATGTTAACTACAACTAAAATCATCACCATCATCGTACATCCCACCAATAGCAAATTAAAGTCAGGGTCTGAGGAGTGTAAGATGTAGACCGTCTTACCTCTACCTCGTAGGAATAGAGAGGCTGCTTCCAGTGAGACCCCCAGCTCGATAGTAGTTTTGCATCAAGCCTTGGACATAAGACAAATAACACTCAGCAATCGGTACAAAGACCGATTAATGCATGTACCCTTTTGTCTTTCAGCTATCAATGCTACCATATGATGCATGTAAGATGTATCGCGAAGATGTTAAAATTCATAAGACTTTTCAATAATTTGTACATTAGTAATAACCCCGAGCAAAAAAACACATCAAATTATATATGACTGCAATGACAAATCCGGAGTTTATAAAACCCATATTTTAAAGATAGTAAGAGAAAAATAAAAGAAAAAATTAATAAAAAAAACCTTGAAGCACCTTTAACGAGTTGTATGTTTGTGCTTCGATAACTTGAACATTGTCACGCACAACTCGCTTTTGAAAATACTTTAACACTAAAACGTATATAAAAATATACACGTCACAACAACATAATCAAAATTTTCCAAAATATCACATTTTAAAGTTATAAAGAAAACAGAAAAAAAAAAGTTTTGAGCAGCTAAGTGTCAAAATCCGGTTGTGACAAAAAAAAGAGTAAAATGCATGGATAGTCTCTGTGATTTTGTAAAATAACACCTATAGTCCCCAACTTTTGAAAATTACACCGGTGTTCCCTGTGTTTTGACGCTTTGTTACTCGGATAGTCCTTAAAATGAATGGTGGTTAATTTTCTCAGTTAAGTGAGTGTGAAATGACCTTAACGCCCTTACTGTATTAAAAAAAATATTAAAAGATAAAGTTAACTCAAATTGGCCCCAATCCCATTAAATACTATAAAGATCAAGATTTGGTCAATATTCAAGAATCAAATCCCAATAAAGGGATGTTTAAGATTGAGTTTGAAAATGACTTACTAACTTATTGAAGCCGACAAATTAATAAGTTATTTGAAAACAGTCTCAAATTCTGGTTTTTGAAAATGACTTAGGCTAGTGGGTATGGGACCATCCCCCCTTCCGTCCTGCTCCGGCGACGGCTGCTACACCAACCCCCCCCCCCCCCCCCGTCCCCGTCCCCGTCCTCACCGTCCGTTCCTGGACGTTGGGGACGAACCAAAAAGTGGGCCCCCTTCATTCAAAAAGTTACCGTTTTAAAAAAAAATTAATTTCCATTTTCCAAAAACTTCCAAACGGTCAAAAAATTTAATTATATATATTTCCACTCCATTTTCACCTCCATTCACAAATTTAACCCCAAAATCTCATCTCTCTCACATAATTTTTATAAATCTTCTTCCACTTTTATAAACCTTATACTCTATCATGGATCCCTTCAACAACTCGAACAATCCCAACAACCCGACCCAACCTAATGTTTTCTCGGTTCCGGGATATTATCCGACGCTAGAACCTAACCAATTCTCGCAATATTCATCAAATGCGTTTACATCATTCCAACACTCGCCAAACCAATTCGCTCAATTCTCTCAAAATCAAGCCCTTCAACAAATGATGATGCGGGGTGCTTATAATTTCCCACCGAACCCGACACCACCCGTTCAACCCCAACCGATCCCGACGCAACCCTTTCAACAATCCGAACCCGACGACGATGTGGAGGTTGTTCCCGAAACCCAACCGCCTAAAGGAAAAGGAAAACGAAACAAAGGCAAGCAAGTGGTGGGTGATCAATCGTCCAAACCGAAGTCGACTAAGTGGACGCCAATCGAAGAAGAAGCCTTAGCCAAGGCTTATATTGGCACGTCTAACCACCCGACAAAAGGTTCGTATTTTTTTTAAAGTTTATATATTTTTTTAAAGTTTATACAATTTTTTAAAGTTTGTTTTTCTATTTTTTTTGTTAACAGTTTGTTTTTTGTTTGTTTTAAAGTTTAAAGTTTGTTTAGTTTTTTAAATTTTAATTTTTTGTTAACAGTTTGTTTTTTATTTTGATTAAAGTTTTGAGTAAAATGCAATTTGTGTCCCTGTGGTATGTCCCAAACATCAACTTGAGCCCCTAAAAACAATTTTTTGCATTCTGAGCCCCTGTGGTATTCATTTCATAACACTTTGCGTCCCTGCCGTCAGTCTTCCGTCAGTTTGACCGTTTTCCTGTTGTGAAAAGTCCATAATACCCCCCACCCTTTAATATCTACATTTAAAGCAGACTAGTTTCATTATCATCATCATCAACAGCTCCCAATAATCATCATCATCAACAGCTCCCAATAATCATCATCAATAGTCGCTCTCCTCTCGAAGATCATCAACAACTCCCAATAAGATCATCATCTTCATCGAAGACATCAACAGATCATCTTCATCATCTTCATCGAACATCGAACAGATCATCTTCATCTTCATCGAACAGATCAGGTTCATCTTCATCCTCATATTGGTCATTTGGTGTGTTATGTGTTTATATTGTGAAAAAACATTGGGTTGATTCTGGGTTTGATTTTGGGTTACATTCGATGAAAAACAGAGGGTGAAAAACAGATTTTGGGTTTGATTTTGGGTTGATTCTGGGTTTGATTTTGGGTTGATTCTGGGTTTGATTTTGGGTTTGATTCTGGGTGAAAAACAGAGGGTTGATTTTCGGTGAAAAACAGAGGGTGAAAAACAGAGGCTGAAAAACAGAGGATTGAATGTGTTCCTAATTTTGATTTTTGGTTTTTGTTTGATTCGATGATAACAGTTATTTGGGTATTTTGGTTTTGATTTGATGATTTGAATGTGTTATTTGGGGTTAGGGTTTAGGGTTGAATGGATTTTTGGTTTGATTCTTGTGGGTTTATGTAACACCTCGAAAATTCACGTCCTATAAGGTATTGACACGTGTCATAAGCTTGAACGTGAGAAAGTATACTTTAGAGGGACTAAAGTTGACAAACATAGAAAGTATGTGAAAATAAGGGTTCAAAATGTCAACAATGGATAAATATACTTTACAATAACCTTACATGATGTTTATACCCTTAGACGGATAAATCATGGATCATACGAAGCTAAAAGTGAGAGATTTCAAACGACAGGGGTTAAATGTGTCAACATGTTTAAGTTATGCCACTGAGTGACCTTTTGACAAACCCAAAGCTTTGTAACAATTAATTATTCTCACTAGAATGCACGATTAAAATTTCATAAAGTTTCGTTATCGTATGAGAAAGTTATGATCAAATTCGTGTACGAGGGGTTAAAGCGTCAATGTTGAAAATTATGACTTTTCGGGTGATAACAAAGTGATCAAGGACTAAATAAAGTGGGTACAAGTCCTAAAGCCCTTGTGGGTAAATAAGAAGGGGTCAAATTGCAAGAAATAAGCTTAGTTGACCTTTCGAAGAACCAAGAGCCAGGGATGCAAACTGAAAAAATGATTTTTTGCCCTGATGACAGCCTTGAGGACCTCAACCTTGGGGACCTTGAGGTCCGTAAGCTAGGACCCAGATATAGAAACTCGTAAAAATTGGCTGTTCAGCCTTGGAACTGATTTTTAATCATTTGTTTCACTTCATGGGCGACCCCTAGACACCCCTAAGCACTAGGAACATGTGTTGATCAGTTGTGGTGGGTTGTAGACTCATGTGTCAACTTCTTATGGTGATTGAATTCACTATATAAGGCCATGAGTTGCAACAATTGATCATACCACTTCTTTCTGCAATTGAGGAGCCTTCTGGAGCTTCAAAGCAGACCCAAGTCCTTCCTAATCAAGCTTAGGACTTCAGTAAGTTTTCTAATCTTTCCTTAGTTTAAGTTTTAGCTTAGTTTAGCTTAAAAGTCAACCGTCGTAATTAAAGGTTGACTTAACGATTAATCACTAATGGTCCAGTGATTAGTCGAATCAAAGGTAGTTATAAGTTGGTAATTATGTGGGCTTTAAACCCTTAAAAGGGCATCCACTGATTCCCATCCTAACTAGGTCATTTGTCGAGTCAAAGATGATTAGAAAAAGTCAACAGAAATGAAATCTTTCGTTTAACGCATAATTAACAATGTAAAAGGCGTGTAATCTATTTTATCATTCATATAACTTGATAATAAGCATAAGAACTTGTCTAAGCTTGTTTGATTCGACAACTTTCCGTTTTGAACCGATTCGGAACCGAAAGTCGCAAAGCTTTGACTTTTGCTTTGACTTCAGTTCTGACCCATTTTAGTATGATTTGGAAATGCCTTAGAGCTTCCTTAGGACCAGGCATGCTAGTATAACCCTCTGTGGTTGGTTCATTGATTGACCCATTCGTTTACGCGTTTTCGTTAATTGCTCATATGTTGACCATTATACCCTTTACACCTTAAAACGTGATTTATGAAAATGTAAAAGTGTAGAAACCTTAATTACGGATATATAAACTTGTATGCAAAGTTTGACATCAGTTTGACTTATAGATTAAGAGTTATGCTCAATATCGCAAAATTTATGCTTTATGTTAATAAAACGGCGTAATTAGCGTATAGCCTAGTTAAGCCGACTTTTTGGTATCAAACTTAATACCCCCTGATGTAATATATTATTTTGGGATTTTTAAAGATTTTTAATTAATTTTAGGCTGAGCATAACTAGTAGTCGTAGGCTTAATCCGGTAATTGTCGGTTTTGCCCTTACGGGCCATAAAATGAGTTTTACTTATCTAAACAACTCCAAACCTTTTGCTACTGATCACATATGATTAATAAATTATTTTAAGACTTCTGGAAATATAAAAATATCGGAGTTAAGTATCGAACCCGGAAATGGCCTCTAATCGCCATAATTAGCGTTTTTAACGCATAGTATGTCTTAAAATCATATTGGACATACCCGGGTTGATACCTACTGATATATGAGGCAAATTATGATATTTTAACAGTAAGCAAAGGTTGATTAACTCAGACTTCGTTTTCGAGCTTTTCGGCTTATGTGAAATTACCAAAATACCCCTACGGGGCATAGTTTGGTTAAAGATGATAAATTTCACATATATGCTTTAGCCTACTGTTATAACTCATCAAATTGAGTATGTTTGCTGTTTACATCAGACCTGTAACTCAGTTAAACAGTTAAACTCTTTTACAACCTATAAAATGACCAAACTACCCCTACGGGGCATAGTTTGTGTTTAAATTCATTCCGGGCATAATGAAAGACATCTTACTGATGTCACAACATATTTGAGGCACAATTAACTTAGGAAACCTGTTTAGGACCCATATGGTTACCCGTTACGCCTCTGGCGCGTTCGGTTCGGTTTATGTAACTAGTTTGCATAAATTAGCCGAAACGGGTCAAACCTTATCCTTTTTTTTATCTCAAAATCCAGAATGTGTTTAGTTTACCCATATTATACAAGTCTTCAAACTTGTCAGGTCTAAATCACATTCTATTCCGGTCTTCGCTTAATCATGCGTTTGAACCGTAAACCTTCCTTAAAACTAACCGGTCTAAGTTACGACTTAAATAAGACCCGTTAGGAATCTAATAGGTTAATAAAACCTTCGTTCCAGATTAAGAGCCCCAGTAGAAGTACTTGTGCTTGCTGATTAAGATATACGGCTGAGTGTAAATTGCATTGCTAGCTCAGGTAAATACTTTTAACTTATTTTCCCTTATACGGGCTTGGGATACGGTATTATAAAAATACCGCTTGGTCGGGTGTAGAAACCTTTTAATCGGAGATGATTAAATTTCATAATCCCGTTTTAATCTGTATTGATTGATAACAAATAACATTGGGGGTTAATGACCGTGTCCTGGATATCCTTGGCTCATTTTAAAAAGTGAATGGCCACGACGTAAGCACAAGGTGTAGACATAACACCTCCTGTTGCATATGTATAACGTATACTCACTCGTAAGGGTATCTTCTTGTGAGATTATATTTGTGGTGTGTCGATTAATCTTGTCCGGCTTGTATTGTATAATCACTGGCCCTAAATGTTGGACAACCATGTAAATCGGATACAAGATTTTTATTAATAAAATTGTCCCAAGTTATAAAAGATTAATTATGCCTCTGTGCATCTTAATCAATGTGTCAAGATATTTTGTGTCGTTTGCACTCGAATCACTTTTCAAACTCTTTTTCCAAAATGAGTCAGTTAATTGTATTTACCAGTGTAAACTGACGTATTTTCCAAAAGGTTAAGTGACAGGTACTACGCATAATTGGCTGGGAGCTCAGGGTGTCATTAGGGAATCTTGCAAGTTCTAGATGCCTAAAGTCTGTTGAACAGTTTTAGTATCTTTTATTTGATCCGCCTGTGGATCCTTTACCTTCCGTTGTAATACTTTGACATTACTTATATTCGGGAATGTAATATATTTATCTTTTGCTTCCGCTGTGCATTATTATATTGTGTTGTTTGACTATGATGTTGCCAACCACGTCACGATACTCCCCTACCGGGCCCACTGTTGACACGTGGAAATCGGGGTGTGACAGTTTAGGGTTGAATTGATTTTTTGGTTTGATTCTTGTTCAAAATGCATCAAAACAGAGTGTTGGTTTGAATGGATTAGGGTTTAGGGTAGCAATGTGTTTTGGTTTGAATGTGTTTTGTTTTGTTGTACATAATGTGTTTTGGTTTTAGGGTTTAGGGTATCAACTGAGTATTAAGATCTGATCGGATGTACAGAATGTGTTTTGGTTTGAATGTGTTTAGGGTTTAGGGTATCAACAGAATGTGTTTTGGTTTGGTTTGTACAGATTCTTGTGGGTTTAGGGTTGAATGGATTTTTGGTTTGATTTTTGTTGTTGATTTTTGTTGTACAGGATGTGTTTTGGTTTGAATGTGTTTTGTTGTACAGAATGGCTGCGGATGTAAAGATACGCAAAACACCAACTACGAAGGCGAGAACACTTGACAACCTCCTAGAAGATGCGGTGCACATAAGGAAGTGATTGATATGAATGATTATAACCCCAGTGGAGCTCTTCGATTTTCCTTGAAATTCCAAAGCTCGCTAATTACATATCTACCACTGGGGTTATATTCATTCATATGAATGAATATAACCCAAGTGGCAGATATGTAATTAGATACACTGGGGTTATATTCATTCATATCTGGATCAGCTTCCCGAAGTGCACCCGTCAGTAAAAATCCACAATTGCTTGTGGTCGTATGACGTTTTGTCTCTGTATTGTATGTTACGGTCTTTTGTTATCGAGTCTGTAAGTTCCGTCAACTCTACGAAGTTGGTATGACGTTTTGTCTCTGTATTGTATGTATAAAAAGTTTACGTTTTGTCTCTGTATTGTATGTTACGGTGAAAAACAAGAAAAGAATTTAGGGGCTCAGGTTGATATTTCACTCATACCATAGGGACGCAAAGTGTTATTAATATATGCAAAAAGACGGTCTTACCCCTGCCTCTAACAGTCAACCTGACGGCAGGGACTCAAAGTGTTATGAAATGAATACCACAGGGGCTCAGAATGCAAAAAATTGTTTTTAGGGGCTCAAGTTGATGTTGGGGACATACCACAGGGACGCAAATTGCATTTTACTCTAAAGTTTTTTTTATTTTGTTAACAGTTTATACATTTTGTTTGTTTATTTTGTCTAACTTTATATATTTTGTTTGTTTTTTTATAGGTAATAACCAACCGGGTGACGGGTTTTGGTCCAAGGTTTTGGCGAAGTTCCTCGCCCTTATGGACCAAGGCCCGTATCGAGATGTCGACTCGGTGTCATCAAAGTGGCAGAAATTGAACGCTTCCGTCAATAGGTTTTGCGAGGAATATAATAAATTATATACAAGTGGGCGTCGTAGCAGCATGAGCGACGACGATGTGTTCAAAGAAGCGTTGGAGAAGTATAAGGCGAACAATGGTAATACCAACTTTGCTCACATTCGAGCGTGGGATATTTTGAAAAATGAACCAAAATGGGCGCCGATTCCCAACGAGGTGGTGATGGCGAAACGCCAAAAAACATCGGAAACGGGTAGTTTTAGCGCCGGTGGATCGGACGCGAGGTGTAACATAAACTTAAATGATGACGCCGACTTTGACGAAGAGGAGTACGCCGTACATGAAGCGGGGCGTCCACCAGGCCAAGACAAATCAAAGAAGGAGCGGGCCAAGGGGAAAGAAAAGGAAAAGGTGGACCCGAAGATGGAAGAGTTTATGAAAAACTTAAAAATGTACAACGATGTCTCGGCCCAAAAGACGAAGGTGAAGGAGCGGGCCGTAGAAGAAAAAAGTCGTGTAGCGGAAGAAAAGTTACGCGAGAATGTCCGATTGTCGAATGAGAAAATCCGAATTTCCGATGAAAAAATTCGGCTCAAGGAATGGGAAATAATATCGATGAATGTCGATGACCATCCCGAGCCGAAACGTTCGATGTTGAAAAGACTACAACACGACATCATGAAAAAACATCAAATTATTTAACTCTATGTTTTTTTTATTAAGTTTATGTTTTTTTTATTAAGTGTATGTTTTTTTTATGTAATGTCTTTTAATATTAATGATAATTTTTTGGTTAGTTTATTTGTTAAATGTTAAAAAAAGGTAGAAGATTAAAAAAACATAAAAGTGGTGGGGAGGACTATGACTAGGACCATCCTCCCATACCCTATTCTTTTGGGGGATGGACCATCCTTGGGATGACTATGACGTGACGCCTAGGTGGCGGATCATCCTCCAAGGATGGACCATCACCATACCCACTAGCCTTAGGGGTTGTTTGTTTACCTCTTAATGAGAATCTTAATGGTTCAGACCTCTTACTGGTTCAGCACTTAATGATTCAGACTATTTGTTTCACGAGCAGATGTCTGAATTGTTCAGACATTTGCCTCTGAATGGTTAAGATTTATACAGAGTCTGAATGGTTAAGACCTCTAATCTGAATTGGTCAGACATTTACCTCTGAACGGTTAAGCATTATACATACTTTTAATGGTTCAAACATCTTACTGGTTCAGCACTTAACCATTCAGATGTTTCCAAACAGCCCCTTATTGACTTATTAACCTTTTCAAAAAGCTAATAAGTCAACAAGTGCTTTCAAAACTCAATCCCAAACAAGCAATGAGTTTAAGGGCTTGTATTTTGGTTCACAATGTGGTTTGTTTTTTGTCCACAATTATGGTTAGTTCGCTACCAGATTGTTTTAATATATGAAAATAAACTTTGTTTAATAATCGTGTCTCTTTTAGTATTATTTCCTAACTATTCTGGAATCCCTACTCTAATATCTATATGTGAATTGGTCCTTTTATTAAAAACTAGGGTCGTAGTTACTCGCGTATTGCGTAGGGACGTAATTGGAATTCAGAACGTATAGAACACTATAACAACTGATAAATAAATTTGTAAAATTAAATAAAAGGATATTTAAGCAGGTTATGCTATTTGCATTGTAACTCGGCTCTTAACATCAAAATAATAAGAAAATGTAAAACAATATAGTAAATAACAAAGGTAAACGAAAAAGAAAACGATAGAAACACGGTCGGTTTCGATACGCTCGTTATAGCAAATAAAATGAAAAGTTAAAAAATATGTTCAAAAGAGTATCGGTGCGTTCGTTAAAAAAACTAAACTAAAAAAATTATTCGACACACTCGTTATAGCAAAGAAAAGGAAAAGATAAAAAATATGTCTAAAACGGTATTAACATCTCATTAAATAACCTATTTATAGGTGGAAAAGTAATTTAGTTAAAGTAAAGAGTTAATTACTGTTTTCGTCCCTGAGGTTTGTCAAAAATAACGGTTTCAGTCCATTAGTTTAAAAATTGTGATTTCAGTCCATTAGTTTCATTTTCGTAACCATTTAAGTCCACTTTTCAAATGGCGTTTGTTTTATGCAGTTAATCGAATGCAGAATTTGAATGGGTTTGGATGAATAAGGGGTAGGTGGTGTTTAATACAACTGGGTTTGTGAGAATTGGAATGGAAATGACCAAATTGCCCATCACGTGACAAGCACGTGCTTCCATTAACTGCATAAAACAAACGCCGTTTGAAAAGTGGACTGAAATGGTTACGAAAATGAAACTAATGGACTGAAATCGCAATTTTTAAACTAATGGACTGAAACCGTTATTTTTGAAAAACCTCAGGGACGAAAACAGTAATTATGTAACACCCCAAAAATGGGTTTGGTAATTTAAACCCGGTTAATATAAAGGAACGGGTAAAAATACCATTAGGGGTAAAAGTAAACCCGTAAATGAATAATAACTAGGAATAATTAACCTAGTTGATTTTAATATCGTTGGTATCAAACGGAGAGTTGTAGCCCTATTTAATTAAAACGAAACAAGAGGGACCAAAGTGGGATAACTTGAAAGTGGTTTTAATAAATGAAAATAACACACACACACACACACACACACTTCGTGTGTGTTCTGTGCGTGATCAGGGGAAGGCTCTAGAGAGCCAAACCCTAGTTCATCATATATCACCCAATTGAAGGAGGAATCGGGGCTCAAATTCAAGAAGGAACATGAATTAACGATCACCCAAGCTAGGGGATCATAAGGTATGTCGAATTTTGATGTTTAATGAAGTTGAGAAATCTGGATAATCATCACTAGTGGTGAATTATGTATGAATCATGAAGGTTATGCCCAAATTAGTGATGTATGCACGTTTAGGAACAAACCCTAAGCGAAGACTTTGAGTAAATTGCTAGAATTTAGGTGTTTGGATGAATTACCACACTTAGTTAAGTGGGTTTATGTTTAATCCATGAAATGGTATGAACTTGATTAGGGATATGTGTAGTATGTGATGGGTATTTGTATATAGAGTGATTATGGTATGGAATTTGTATGATGTTTACTTGTGTTGATAAATGAAGGTAATAATTAGGAAGAAACACATGAAATACTTGTACATTATGCTTAGGAAGTAGTGCGCACACCAAGTGTTTGATGAAATGTCTAAATGACAATAATATGTGAAATTGTATGCAATTAATGGGTAAACATGTATAGAACGTGGTATTAATGAAATTGATAGTAAACAATCATGAGGAATGTATTTTAGATATAGTTCATGTGAAGATTATGTTAGGTTGATGTTGAGTATGTTATATGCTTGTTTGAATCGGATAATGAAATACATATGTGAGATATGAACTTGATATGAATAATCATGTATGCTAATAAGGATATAAATGTAATGACATGAAAGTATAGGAATCATGTCAAGATGGATGGGAGCGTGGAAGGCTAATGGGACAAGAAGACTCAAGTAAGCGGATGCAAATACGGACGCATAAGGTAAGTAAATCCCGGACTTACACTTAGATGTAAAATATATTGTAGTATGATGATTATTGTGATACATGTGAGAAAGCATTAAACAATGAAAGTAAATAGGTAAGTTTACGGAAAAAGGAGTCAAATGTGATAGGAAAGTATAACGATGCTAATTGTTTGCTGTTAGAAATAAAATGGAAGTGCAGGTAAACTAATAATGGAGAATGAAGGTTAAGTATGGAGGTCAGACGAGAGTGTCCGAATGGATGGACAAATGGACTTACATGAACGAGAATAAGAGACGTTGATGCTTGATGATGCACCTTTTAAAGTATATATATTATGTCACTGGTTGCTAATGAACTAATTGGTTGTGGTGACTGCAGGTTGTACAGGTTTATGAATGATTGCTCAAGATGTGTACGCGATTGAAGATCGAGTCAATACATGGATTGTACGTGGGTGTGTATGTGGTCACCTAATTCGATATACGTATGATAGTTTTTAATTAATTTATGAAAAGGGATTAATGTATTTAAGTGAAAGAAATAATATCATAAAAGAATTTTTTTTTTGTATGTATTTTCCGCTGCGTTAAATTTGATTAAAACAATTTAGGGCGTTACAAATTAACTCTAAAGTAAAATAAAAAATATAATAGTTAAACTACATGGGTTATAAATGAAAAAAAAAATACACTAAATGACGAAATAGACTAAATGACAAAAAAAACAATATTCATCTTATTATAATTTATATAGAAACCAGATGTAAGACCCCGTCGCATTGCGGCCGGGGCTTACAAATTCAGCCGGCATGGGTTAGTTAATAATTAAGGGGTTGTTTGTTTACCTCTTAATGAGGGTCTGAATGGTTCAGACATCTTACTGATTCAACACTTAATGATTCATACTGTTAGTTTCGTGAGTAAATGTCTGAATGGTTCAGACATTTGCATCTGAATGGTTCAGACATTTGCATCTGAATGATTAATTATTATACTGAGTCTCAATGGTTAAGACCTCTAATCTGACTTTGTCAGACATTTGTCTCTGAACGGTTAAGCATTATACTGTCTCTTAATAGTTCAGATCTCATACTGCTTAAGCATTTAATAGTTCAGACCTCTTACTGATTCATCACTTAACCATTCAAAAGTTACCAAATAGCCTCTAAACATTATACATGAGCTCCATGTTACGGCCGGTGTATTCGGTACCGGTACCCACTTTTCTCGTTTTTCAGTACCGGTACCGAATGGGTACCGTGCTCATCCCCACCTAACAATGTTACCAATTAATAGTATATAAATAAATAAATATTATAGTACATGGTTTTATTATAAAGCAATGTCCAACTTTATAAGCTAAAAATACAAGTTTTAATACCTAACAATGTTACCAATTAATAGTATGTATATAAATAAATACTATAGTACATGGTTTTATCGTAAAGCAATGTCCAACTTTATAAACTAAAAATACAAGTTTTAATGCCTAACAATGTTACCAATTAATAGTATATAAATAGTATATAAATGGATGCATGCAACTTATTAATATAAACACGACAGTTTTTGGGTCTAATAGAGAAGAAAGCATGTTGTACAAGTGATGAATGCATGAAATAAAGATGAAGCACATGTTACAACATTGTGAAGCCTACACCTATTACAAATTGAGAGCAAAGTAACTAATGATGAAACCTATAAAAGATAAAAAGAAAAGAAGGAGACCAATAGATAATCTTAAACAACCCTCCAAGCTAAGTGTACAACTCCCGTTGCAACAAAATGTTGCAAAATTATAGTATATAATAACTAGGGCCTACATTGACTAATAGTTTAGATTGATTAAAAGTTTAGTTTGGAGAATAAAATTTGGAACAACCAATATGAAAGATGGGTAGAGGATTACCATCGCGAACATGGAGAAGGTCGATACCATGGTATGCTTCGAAGTTGACCAAACTAGTTAAATCCGGTGTAACATGGCTATTGGACCACGTGTCATGAACCAGGTAGACCCATTCTATGATCTAATCAGAAAAATTTCATAGTTTGCCTGAGAGTGGGCAAGGTTAGAGGAACCAGACTGGTTTGGACACTGCGAGGGGATATGCCCAATACCATAGCGGTTATAATGACCATATATTGTGTTCTGACTAGACGCCCATGAAAACTTTTGTGGACGATTCTCGTTGCTTGATCCAAGAGATTCATCATGATTCCTTGAATAATTACCATGTGGGTTCCCACAAGAAGTGCCATGGCGATTACCACGAGAAAAATTTAAAGGCTGATTAGCATAAAAAAACCTGAGGCCGAGTGATATGAGCAAAAACTTACATGTTTTTATATCAAAGTATTACCCATTTTCAATATGTTTTGTTAATAAAATGTTCAAAATAAGCTTAAATTGGTTTATATTAAATTTTCAGGACAAAAATAACCCAAGATTAACAAAGGAAGCAAAATCGGGCGAAAATTGAGAAAAATAAAAGAAATTGTCCAGACACGCCCCATATCTAGGATCCGGACACCACCAAATACCTCTAGAAGCCCACTGTGCGAAGATCACACGAAAGGAAGCCATACATGCCACTTGCCTCAGCAGTACAAGACAAAGAAAAACTTCTGGAAGATTTGAAAGATCTTGTGGGGCCCACAAAGTTGACCACGACCCATATTGACGACATGTCTCGATAACCAGGAACAACTGGTCACCTGGCCCCAACCTGCCTTTAAATAGAAGCTTTAATCCACCATTTTTCATGGCTCATTTCTCTCTCCTCTTCTCCACTATACATTTCTCTTCTACCCCACTCTCTAATCATTGTAATCATTAGGAAAAACTCAAGAATCATTAGTGTATTTTATGATTTATATAAGCTTTTTAAGTTTGATCATATCTTCTCCCATGGAAATTCTTGGCTAGATTCTTGAGGGTGTTTTGGGGAAACTTACTCCCTTGATGTTGAGGTAACTAAGTAAGATAATGTGTCACGGCCCACGACCCGGTTTGACCCGTTTCAGGAGCCGCGGCAGAAAATACTGCGGTATTTATTTAATTGAGTTTTACAGCAGAAACAGGATCGTTTAAAGCTAAAAATTTTCCCCGATTATTTTATTTCACAATTCGGGATAAAACCCCGATAATTTACAATAGTATGTTTTTTTCTAAGAAATTGTTTATGTTACAAAACTTATTGCTTTATTTTATAATGAGCCACTATCTTAAGCTTGAAATGCTTCCCCAGCACTTTTCCTGATTTACAACAGATCACCTGAAACATGTTTGAAAAAGGTTTTGTCAGCGGGAAATACTGAGTGAATCATTCTATTTTGCATAATGATGCATAGTTATCAATTACAGCATAAGAGCGATTACAATGGCTTCTATCTTATTTTTATCTGGCCTTCTGTCACAATGGTGACATGTCACAATGGTGACGATGGTCATACCACTATTTAGATCAATGAACCTAAATAGTGACGATTATCTCTGTAGGTCAATTAACCTAATTGGGAGAAATTAGTAATGTGCACAATACCCCACTAACCAGTAATTCAAGATATCCACGACTTAGTCCCTGTAATTATAATCTTGAAAATAATTTGGAGTATTGTAAAATATTTGATAAAAAGATAATGACTCACAAACTGTGAGAAAAGGAGAATGACTCACAAACTGTGAGAAAAGTTTTATAAAGCAATTTGATAAAGAGAGAATGACTCACAAACTGTGAGAAAAGGAGAATGACTCACATTGCAGATTTATACGGGCAGAGCCTAGCCTACTGATTAGCCTTTTATCCTAATTTCAATAACAAGCACACAATTTGGAATTAGTAATCAATCCAGCATTTACGATAACTCACGAGATCAAATTCTCACAATGAACGACAAAGTGCAATACTTCATCCATCGAATTAACGATGATCCGTTGAATTAACAACGAACGACAAAGTATAATACTTTACCCATCGAATTAACGATGATCCGTCAAATTAATGACGAACGATAAAGTATAACCCTAATGTGGGCGGCACTTAAACATTCATTGGATATTTAGATCAATCGGACAATGAATCGTAGCAGCGATTGTGCTAATACCCTGATTGCAGCTTCAATTAGAGACCTGTGGGTGTTAATTGAAGTATACAGCAGTAAAATCGGTGTATAATTGAGAATTCTCTCGACGTAAAGTGTCCAGATTTCGAATGCCACAGCCTGCTATTTATAGCTGAAATTTGAGAAGCCCTGCGCATCGTAGGCCAAACATCCCCTGCGCATCGTATGCTAAGCATATGCACCGTAGACCAGACACCTCTACGCATCGTATGGGTTTTAAATAGCCTGCGCATCGTAGGCCATACTTTGATACGATGCGTAAGGGTTCAAAAGTTGGTTATAGAGTAGCCACGTGTGGGACTAGCTTAGCTGACTCACATATCTCGAATTTTCATATGTTGACAGCAGTTTTAAGTGGATAATCATCCACTAGGGTTTACCCCCTCTGAGTTTTAGGGGCCCTAATCCTGATTCCAATTGTTCTAGAAATTTTAGGGTTTGCACAGAATCAATTGGGTGTCTCAATTAGGGTTTCCTATTGGTCAAATTACTTTAGTAATTATGACTTTTGATGAGAGTTGTTACATTCTCCCCAACTTAATAAAAATCTCGTCCTCGAGATTTACTGGAATAATTGAGAATACTTTCTCTTCCTTTTTTATTCCAGTTTCCACGTATATTAGGATCCTGTCTTTGAATCCTACTTTACTTAACATTATTTGTTTACCTTTATATCTTAGAAATATACTACCAAAGATTCATTTGATAGACATTTCTTGGATACATAAAATGTATCAGGTATTCCAACTAACCTTCCTGGTAGTTGTAAATTATAAGTAACTGATCCAATATGTTGAATTTACTGGAAATGATCCTACCTACTTTTGGACTTAGTTTTCCTTTCTTACTTCTTTCCAAGGAGATACTTCCAATTATATTTTGTCTCCAACTCGAACTCCAACGGCTTTTATCTATTATCTGCATAATTCTTATGACTATCTCTTGCCGTTTTCAGCTTTTCCTTTGTGATACTAAATATCACAGTCGTAGTCACTTAGGATTTTCATTCATCTCCTTTGCCTCAAATTCTTTTTGCCCAAAAATATATATCTTAAATTCTTATAATCCGTATAGATAGTATCCTTACTTCCATACAGATAATGTCTCCAAATTTTATGGTTCCTAATTATAACTTATGAGTGGTATAGTTTTCTTCGGACTTTTTCAATTGGCTTGAGGCATACGCAATTACCTTTTTGCGTTGTATTAACATATATCCAAATCATAGCTTTGAAGTATTACCTTATACTTCAAATCTTTAGTTCATAAGGCTAATATCTGAGTATTTGGTTAATTTCTGCTTTAAGATCCTCATTCAAACTTAACTGTTTCACAAATTGGCTTAGTTAATGATATAGCTATTTTGAAAATTCCTTAATAAACTGTCTATAATACTAAACCTACAAAAATTCCTAATTTCTATTGCGGATTGCAGAATCTTCCATTTGGTAATTACTGCTATTTTAGCAAGATCTAAGTGAATACCTTCATGATTCACTATATGACCTAAAATTGCACTTCTAGCAGCCAAAATTCATTCTTCGAAAATTTGGCGTTAAGCTTTTCTTTTCTTAACAAAGTTAAGAGTACATGCCAGTGCTGTCAATGTTCTTTCCTACTTTTGTAATAAATAAGTATATTATCTATGAAGATAATTACAAATTTATCCAAATAGAATTTACAGACCCTATTTATCATGTCCATGAATGCTGCAGTTGCATTCTTTAATCTGAAGGGCATGACTGTAAACTAGTAATGACCATTACTAGTTCTGAAAACAGTCTTAGGTACATCTTCCTCTGATACTTTTAATTGATAATATACGGAACATAAGTTGATCTTAGAAAACTATCTATCTTCCTGAAATTGATCGAATAGATCATTAATTCTAATTAATGGGTATTGATTCCTAATTATAACCTTATTCAATTTCCTATAATCAATACACATTCGAACCATACTTTTTCTTAATAACCAATATTGTACTAACCGATAAGGTTCCCTGGCTTATCGGTAAAATTCCTGGAATTTAGATGAATCTTAAATTCTATCTTCATATCTGATGGTAATCCAGGTAAATTTTCTGGAAATACATCTGGTTATTCTGAAATTACAGAAATTTCCTTAACTTCTGTATCTTTAGTATTAATGATTACTAAAATCATATATACTATTCCTTTGCTTTCGTTCATAATTAGCAATTTCCATTACTGATATGAACTTCATAGGCTTACATGGTTTATCTCCTGTAATCATAATTACTTCTCCGATGGTTGATTGAATTTCTAAGAAATTCTGATCACAGATAATGATCACAACATCGAATTCAACTAATTTCATAGATAATAGGATTGCAGAAAACTTATAACTTATTTCTATGTTTTGCATAACCTTATTTATTTTACCTGAATTCCCATCTGCCGTTTCTAATATATAGAAATTTATCTAATGCTGGTTAACGGTAAGTTAAGAGTTTGGCAGAGTAAAGTATTTATAAAACTTTGGTTTTCACCAGAGTCAAATAATACTGTTGTTGTAAACTAAGAACATACCGGCTATCACGTCTGGAATCATCTCGGCTTCATGAGTAGTTAGCTGAAAGGCTCTCGCATTCCTTTTTGCTCCTTCTGACGGGTTTAGCTTGATTGTCAAATGGTTTATTCAATTTTGGACAATCTGGCCTAAGATGTCCAGTTTCTCTACAGTTGTAGCAAACTGAAAATTTCTTCCTCCTACAGTCTTCTTCTTGATGCCCTGGAATCTTGCAAAAATTGCAATATCCTTTGCATCTTCCAAAATGCTTCCTTTTGCAAAAATTGCAAAATGGACTAGTAGAAGATTGCCCATTCCCTCCTTTCTTGAAATGGTTATGGTTACCCGAACTGAATCCTTGGGTAATCTTTTGGGCTACTTCCTTCCTTCTATTTTCTTCTCTTGTCCGTACTAGCTCATCAGTCATAGTATTGGCTAATTCTACTGCATCATCAATCGTGCGAGGTTTCGCAGCTTTGACGATATTACGGATTTCGGAAATCAATCCCCAAATATAACGAGAAATAAGTACCGGTTCTGGCGAAGCCAGGGTTGGTACCACTCGAGCATATTCGAAGAATGTCGTAGTATACCCTCGACAATCTACATCTATCATCCGGTGAGTTAGAAACTTATTTGCCATTTGATCTTTTTCATATTCAGGACAAAATTTTCTTTCTACAAGATTCTTAAATTCTTCCCATTTCATAGCATACGCCATCCTTCTTCCTTTTGCTTGTAACATCGTATTCCACCATTCTAGCGCTACTTCTTTGAAAAGGTTTGATGCGTACATGACCTGATCATCCTGAGCACATTTACTTATGGCAATTACTGCCTCGGTTTTCTCTAACCAACGCAGTGCCGCAGTCGCTCCTTCATTGCCTGCAAACTCAGTGGGTTTACAAGCAAGAAATTCTTTGTAAGTGCAACCAGGCGTTGCAACTTTCCTTTTCTTAGGGAGCGGAGCTTGCCGTGGTTCATTATCATGATTAACATGATTACCGCCTTCATTTACGCTATTACTGAAATTTTCTTCAGAAATGCGTTTACTAGGAACAACTTGTTGCGGTTCGATTGGATTTTTAACAGCAGCAATGATTGCTGGAATAGCATTGGCTATCCCTTGAGCAACTATTCCTGGAATAGTGTTGGCTATCTCTTGAGCAATGATATTTTCTATATCTTGCCTAGTCACATATTGATCCCCTAGTTGGTGTTCAGATTGATTACCCTCATTAACTGGTTCATTATTAGCGTTTTCCATCTGATATCTAATTTATAGATACATAATTAGTATAAAGGAAATAATCCAATGTTACAATTAATTGCACATAATCACGTAAACGAATATACCAACAAAATTGTAACTTTTCTAAAATTTCCTTATATCATGCTTCTATATACACCTGTTTTATTTATTCTACACATACTGATTTTACTATTACTATTACATAACCATAGTTTCATAATCCCCTATCCTTTGTCAGATGATGTTCTAGTAACGGCGTTTCTTTTCATCGTATTTCCAGGAGATCTGTCCCAAAGTCTCTTGGATCCTTTTCCCAGTATCCATATTGTCAACATGATGGAGTTCAGTCCTATTCTCGTTACTTATTGGTAAATTTGATAAAGGTTCTGGATTGTACTTAGGAAAAAGCCTATAGGGATGGTTTTGTAACAGTATTTCATTATCCAACCATTCGTCTATATTCCATTGATTCGAAGAGTTTGGAATAGATGATTCTAAGTTCATAAAATTATTTTCATTAACAGACTCAATAGTATCATCGGTTGCCATTATAAAATCTAGTTCTTCTTGAGATGGTAATTCCTCCATTTGCCTAGAACTTTCCTCAATTTCCATTTTCTTAGGCTTAGGTTTCTCGAAAGGTAAAGCATTGAATTCTATAGGTTTTTCTATATCTGGTATATACCTATTGAAATCTCTGGAAACTTCGATTCTTACTGGATAGAGATTTAAATTCTGAAGGGCTTCCGACAGATCACTCATGCTGATTAGCAACATACACATAATTACTAAGTCATAATAAAATTTTATAGAATAACTTTTTAAATAGTATTTCATACTACCAACCCAACTGAAAATTAAAACATACTAGGTTTTATTTGTAATTTATTTATAAATTTTCTAGACTGTAGATAATAAAAATACTAAACTTTAAATCAGAATATTTAAAGATTTATATTTACTATTTACAGTAATTAACATATAAAAATCTATATACTAAATAAGTATGATGACTTAATTTATATATATTAACTAGTCATTATCATGGTGGATATTGGTTAGTGCTGCCTTGTTTAAGCATAGGTGATCAGTCCATGCCTAATTAAGGCTAGGTTATCAATATCTGCCTTTTGATAATAACCCTAGTATATAAAAAAAAAAATCTTAATACTATTACTATTAATAAAATTATTAATAATAAATAACTTAAACAAAATTTTAAATAAGAGTATACTTCAAATATAAATATATAATTTCTTTACCACAATATAGTAATACTATATGAGGTAATTCCATATATTAGTCAAATAAATTTATATATAATGTTTTTTTTCGATTAACGATGATAGAGCATCAAATATTACAATATATATAAAAATATGTCCATATTAAAATTAACAAATAGCCAGTTAATAAAACACATAATCATATAATAGTAATCAGGAAAAATTAAGTATTTCTAAATACTTAATTAGCTTAACCCAGTGGCTCTGATACCACCTTTTTCTGTCACGGCCCACGACCCGGTTTGACCCGTTTCAGGAGCCGCGGCAGAAAATACTGCGGTATTTATTTAATTGAGTTTTACAGCGGAAACAGGATCGTTTAAAGCTAAAATTTTTCCCCGATTATTTTATTTCACAATTCGGGATAAAACCCCGATAATTTACAATAGTATGTTTTTTTCTAAGAAATTGTTTATGTTACAAAACTTATTGCTTTATTTTATAATGAGCCACTATCTTAAGCTTGAAATGCTTCCCCAGCACTTTTCCTGATTTACAACAGATCACCTGAAACATGTTTGAAAAAGGTTTTGTCAGTGGGAAATACTGAGTGAATCATTCTATTTTGCATAATGATGCATAGTTATCAATTACAGCATAAGAGCGATTACAATGGCTTCTATCTTATTTTTATCTGGCCTTCTGTCACAATGGTGACATGTCACAATGGTGACGATGGTCATACCACTATTTAGATCAATGAACCTAAATAGTGACGATTATCTCTGTAGGTCAATGAACCTAATTGGGAGAAATTAGTAATGTGCACAATACCCCACTAACCAGTAATTCAAGATATCCACGACTTAGTCCCTGTAATTATAATCTTGAAAATAATTTGGAGTATTGTAAAATATTTGATAAAAAGATAATGACTCACAAACTGTGAGAAAAGGAGAATGACTCACAAACTGTGAGAAAAGTTTTATAAAACAATTTGATAAAGAGAGAATGACTCACAAACTGTGAGAAAAGGAGAATGACTCACATTGCAGATTTATACGGGCAGAGCCTAGCCTACTGATTAGCCTTTTATCCTAATTTCAATAACAAGCACACAATTTGGAATTAGTAATCAATCCAGCATTTACGATAACTCACGAGATCAAATTCTCACAATGAACGACAAAGTGCAATACTTCATCCATCGAATTAACGATGATCCGTTGAATTAACAACGAACGACAAAGTATAATACTTTACCCATCGAATTAACGATGATCCGTCAAATTAATGACGAACGATAAAGTATAACCCTAATGTGGGCGGCACTTAAACATTCATTGGATATTTAGATCAATCGGACAATGAATCGTAGCAGCGATTGTGCTAATACCCTGATTGCAGCTTCAATTAGAGACCTGTGGGTGTTAATTGAAGTATACAGCAGTAAAATCGGTGTATAATTGAGAATTCTCTCGACGTAAAGTGTCCAGATTTCGAATGCCACAGCCTGCTATTTATAGCTGAAATTTGAGAAGCCCTGCGCATCGTAGGCCAAACATCCCCTGCGCATCGTATGCTAAGCATACGCACCGTAGACCAGACACCTCTACGCATCGTATGGGTTTTAAATAGCCTGCGCATCGTAGGCCATACTTTGATACGATGCGTAAGGGTTCAAAAGTTGGTTATAGAGTAGCCACGTGTGGGACTAGCTTAGCTGACTCACATATCTCGAATTTTCATATGTTGACAGCAGTTTTAAGTGGATAATCATCCACTAGGGTTTACCCCCTCTGAGTTTTAGGGGCCCTAATCCTGATTCCAATTGTTCTAGAAATTTTAGGGTTTGCACAGAATCAATTGGGTGTCTCAATTAGGGTTTCCTATTGGTCAAATTACTTTAGTAATTATGACTTTTGATGAGAGTTGTTACATAATGGGTGAACAATGTGTGTATGTATGTGTGTAAATGACTTTAACTAATTAACATAGTTTATTAAAAGTGAGTGAAATAGTAGCGTCACCATTAACTTGGGTCATTGGAGTTTCCGCCTAATCCTTAAAATCTACCAACAACCTTGAGACGTCATTAACTTGAGTCGTTCATGTTTTCTATGTCTATGTAGAGTCAACGCATGTTGATGCTCTTAGCAGAGTTTAAAGTAATATAAACTCCTTAAACTATCTAATTAATTACTACTATATTCCTGCCTCGAGTGACATTTCCCTTCTGATTCAAAGCGAAAGGATCGAGTGTGTTAGGATTCCAACCCAGATACTACACAACAATACACATTAACACGCATAGTACTTCGCCTGACAATCGAGCCCTTGTTACCCCACGGTAAGATCTAGTTAACAAAACATCAAGAGGTATGTTGATCCTAAACACCTTTTATCCTACCATTGATTACTACCCTTTTATTTTCCTCTTGAGCCATTTATTTTCTTTTCTTTTTATTTATTATTTAAAAAAACTCAACTTTTGGACTTGATTGGACGTTAACGATGACTCGGCACTAAAACTCATGCATCTTTGGACGACCTCAGTATCTTACCATCACTATATTACGCCAATGATGGGTGCATTTGTCCAACTGATTTATAGTGTGATAATGTTATATCGTGTTTTTTTAAATAATAAAACTTGAACTAGTGCATACAAAACGTTTAAATAACCATCATTTTATAAGCACATCCGACCATGTAACTGAGCGTTCTTAGCAACAAGTGGGTTAAGTTGGTACCCAAGTTGAGTTGTTGCTTGTTGCAAACTATGTAATGGAAGTTGAGGTGGAGCATTTGGTTTTGGTAGGAGACCAACAATAGAAGTCGTAAAGGCTTGCGGTGGACAGGGGAGGATGTAAAGAGGAACAAGGGGTAGCCTCCGCTACCGCTTGGTCGGAAAATTTTTGACGTTTTAGTGTAAATTTTGGAAAAAATTGACGTTTTTTCAATTTCGTTACCGCTTATTTATAAAACGTTACCGCTTGGTCGGAATCCTAGATCCGCCACTGGCGGTGGAACCTGGGTAACGGATGGGGAACGAGACAAAAGGTTTGATTTTAAGCTAGTATATTCATCTTGAAGACCCGAGATAACAAGCATGTCCAAGTCTTTATCTTTAAACGATTCACCAATATAGGATGCTAATGTCTTATCACCTTTCTTATCAATCTTGAAAAGTTGGGTTTTGAGCGTGTATTCCCTTGATTGTTCGGTGCATAAGCTTTTTCCAGTGATAACCATAATTATCTAGAAGTGGTCCCCTAAGGCCATGTGTAGTCATAACGCCCCTTTGTGGGCGTTATGCGACACGTGGCGAGCCATGTGTGCGGGTGGGCGTTATGTGGCGTTATGCATTTTAAGCCCGTAGTCATAAAGCCCCCGCCTAATCATTACTCAATTATTAATTTCTATTTTTTAATAATTATTTTCTAACTTTATAAAATTAAAATTCATTTCATTAAATTAAAAAACCATTACACTAAAAAAAAAAAAAAACATTACACTTAAAAAAAAAAACATGACAGTAACATAAAAAAAAAAAATTGCAGGGACCAAAGTGTAAAATGCAAGGACCAAAGTGTAAAACTTTAAAACAAAATAAGAGAAAAACAAAAAAAAAAAATGCAGGGACCAAACTATAAAATGCAGGGCTTCTTCTTCGGCTGTCTTCTTCTCCGGCAACCAAGTTCACCGGAAAAAATGGTGATGATGATCTTCTTCTCCCCACCAATCTTTTAACCCCAGAAAATTAAAAAAAAAAATTCAAACAAACACACATGGCGCCGCGATATATATCGCGCCACACCCCCATTTTTCAAATATAGCGCCCAAGGTTTTGGTGTTGCCGGCGTTTTGGTGGCGCCATGAAGGGGGAAAGCGCCCCACTACGTTCAGTCTAAAAAGACGTTTCCGAGAGGGTAAAGATGACAATTACACGAACATGGGCATCATTAGAGATCTAATGAAGGTAACTAGGATTGTCAATAAATGGAGTGTCAGATGCTGCTGCTATTTTCGATAGAGGGCATTTAATTGTGCCATATTTGTAGCCGAATAAATCGTTGGTTACCAAAAAAGGGTGAACCATCACCTTTCCAGAACCCGTAGTTAGTGGGTGAGAGTTTAAAGACGAATTTATGTGAATTATGGGCTGTTTTCTCAACAATGGAGAATCGTTGAACCATCGTCATTGAAAGAATTAGTTGCTGATAGGAACTTTGAGGGAATTCTGATGTTAATTGTTGATTGGAATAGTTTATGAGAGAATTTTGAGGTTAATTGCTGATAGGAACACTAGCAGGTTAATTGCTGATCTGTTGCATGTTGATTATTGGGGAAGAATAGCAACATGTTAATTGTTGATCGTTACAGGTTGATTGATTATCAAAGAAGAATGGCAGTAAGTTGGTTGTTGGCAATTAAGGTTGGCCGACCTGGGTTTTCTTAGCACTCTGATAACAAAGAGTCAAACGATCTATAAGCAGAGATAGACCGAGTCCGGACTCTAAAATGATCAAGATTACACAATAAGGGTGGAAGGGGTATCCAAGGGTACCACCATAGCCCCGTCCAATCCTGCGATGCCATGTCAATCATACACCAGAGTACCCTAGAACCACAAAACATTGTTGGGCGACGCATACCTGCAAGTACCGTAGAACCATGGACCTCACTCTTTTACTCCATCCACCAATCACACACACTCTAAACCTTAAACTCTCCAACATCCCAACCCTCAACCCCTCACGTTAGCGATAAATTAACCCGAGCAAAGTACCCTCAACGCCTACCCTAGATATTGGTAGCGATGTTACCACATGGGTTCAAAGCCGCATCCCCTACCGCTTTAATGCCCCATCCTCCCTTATCATAATTCTATGCATACCTTTTGTTTTTAAGTAGAACCTCCTCCATTATTATTATTAGAGTAAATTGCAATTTTACCCCCTGAGGTTAGGGGCCATTGGCACTCTTACCCCCCTAAGGAAATAATTGCAATTTTACCCCTACTGTTAACTGTTATGTCGCAGTTCTACCCCCTAAGCTCAATTTTGTTGACTGATCTGTTGACTTTGTGGTGAAATGACTATTATACCCTTTTATTTTACCCCCTGTGTTTTGTTTACTCTGTAATTTTACCCCCTGCCACCACTGCCACCGCCATTCACCACCACAACCACCACTGTCACCTCCAGCCACCACCCTCAACCACCACTGCCACCGCCATTCACCACCACAACCACCACTGCCACCTCCAGCCACCCACCCCTTTCTCTCACACCCACCATAGCAACAACCAGCCACCATTTGCCACCACACCACCACCATTGTCATCGTCACTGCACACCAACGACTGCCAGCACAACCACCATAACCAATTGACGCGGTAATGAACAAACCTTGAAATCAATGGGCTTTTCAGTGAGTATCCCGTGGACCAGGCTGCAACGAAACCAAATAACTCGTTAGGCAATCAACACCACCACCACCTTAAACATTAATCCAACATCTAATACAGAAATTTAAAACATACATAACACTTTTATCAGTACTTTTCAAACGCTTCTAGTCTCCTGATCTAGGATCACATGGTATAACACGGAGACCTAAATAGTTTCCATTAGAACACTATACTCTAATTGTCCTTTCCGTTATGCACTTTCAATCGTCTAAAAGCTACTAGACAGTTCTTTCAAATACTTGTTGCAGTAAAGATACTAACTAGTACTTCATAAGTCTCGATTTCCAGACTTCTAGTACTTAGTTAGCAAAATCAAATACCTAAGCGCGAAACACACCGGAACAATCACAAAACGAGAAACACACAAATCAACATAACCAATTTCAGATCAAGCTACAATTTCTACAAAACCATAAAGAAAGCCCCAAACTGAAATTAGAGTAACAGAAACCCTAGATGATGGTTATAGGTTCAAATTGCATCGAAAAAGTGAAGAAAACAAGAAAATTAACCGTTGATTTCAAGTTCGGAACCTGCAGATTGTGGTGGCGGCTGTATTTTTAAAATTAGGGTTGTGGCGGGGGTGGTGATGATGGTGACGGTGATGGTTGTGGCGGCAGTGGTGGTTGTGGCGGTTTAGATGGCGACGGTGATGGTTGAAGATGATGATGATGGAGGTTTGTGGCGGGGATGGTGATGATGGCGACGGTGGTGGTTGTGGCGGTTCAGCTGGCGACGGTTGAAGATGATGATGATGATGATGGATTTGGCGGTGATGGTTAAAGATGATGATGATGGAGGTTTTTGAAGATGACCCTGCATATGGTTGAAGATGATGATGATGGATTTGCAGTTTACTCTATATATAATATAAATAATAATAAAAATAAATATAGGGTAAGATTACCAAAATACCCTTACATATAATGGTCAAACTACCGTTGACTGAGCTTAGGGGGTAAAACTGTGACATAACAGTTAACAGTAGGGGGTAAAATTGCAATTATTTCCTTAGGGGGGGTAAGAGTGCCAATGGCCCCTAACCTCATAGGGTAAAATTGCAATTTACTCTTATTATTATTATTATTAATTATTATTATTTTATTATTATTCACTACCCTAATCATGTATCAAATAGTCACTTAACCAAATTTTGGCCTAGTACCTCCCACCCCAAATCTTTCAAATTTTAGTAATTAAAAATTCCAATTTAGTCAGAATTCTCATGCCGTTTATGATCCCACCGTCTTCTAATAATACACTCTCTATACCCTCACCGGAATCACAACCACTCGCCGGCAATTGTCACCGGAATCTCAACAGATCGTAACTTCATCTTCTTTATTTACACCGTTACAGTTCATCCTTATGTTAAACCTACTGTATAACTACTATATACACATACATACTTGTATTTTGTTCATTTCGAGTTTACTTTCAATTCTGCAGGTCGAGTTGAATTTCATCTGCTCAAATTCGTCAATCGAATCGATGAAGTTTAGATTCGTCAGATCGGAATCGTGAATTTGATTTGTTGAAGTGAATTTTGACGGATTGTGTCTGAATTTAGGAAGTGTTAGGGTTTAGGTTTGTGGATTTGATTTCTGGAAGTGAATTTGTGAATTATTGATGGATTGAGTTTGACTTCTTGAAGTTTTAGGGTTTAGGTTTGTGGATTTGATTACTGGAAGTGAATTTACGAAGGATTGACGGATTGAGTTTGAATTTTTAAAGTTTCATGGTTTAGGTTTGTGGTTTTTGATTGATTGGATTATTTTGGGGGGTTTTTAGGGTGATGAGTGGTTAGTTTTACGTAAATTGGTGTAATTCGCTGGATCGGTATTGTGGATTTGATTTGTTGAAGTGAAATTTGTGAAGGATTGAGGGAGTGAGTGTGAGTTTTTGAAGTTTAGGGTTTATGTTTGTGGTTTTTGATTGATTTTGGGGGTTTAGGGTGATGAGTGTTTAGTGTTTTGAAAAATTGGGGATCGAAAGAAGCGGAGAGAGGATACTGAGATGTCGAATTCAAAAGTTGTGTATGAGGGGTGGATGGTACGGTATGGGAGGAGGAAGATTGGGAGATCTTTTATGCATATGAGATATTTCGTTCTTGAGTCGAGGTTGCTTGCTTATTACAAGAGGAAGCCTCAGGATAATGTGGTAAATGTTAATTATTAACTTCAGTTTTTGATTGATTTGTGATTGCTTTTTATAATTTGTGATTGATGTTGCATCTGTTTCAGATAGCTGCAGCACTGAGTTTAGTTTAATGAGCAAATTCGATGGATTTTAGTTTAGTTTTAGTTTTTGGTTTCTTTGAATCTGTGATACCTTTAGCAGGAGTGTATTTATGTGTGCTTTGTTTTCCATTAGGTTCCAATCAAAACTCTGGTTATTGATGGCAACTGTAGAGTGGAGGACCGAGGGTTGAAAACTCAACATGGACACGTGAGTCTCTGTTACTTAATTTTGTTGTTTGCTTTACGATTCTTGCTTTGTTTGGAACTTGAAAGTGTATGATCTAAACCCTAATAATGCACTTATTACTTCTCTGGTTCATATGCGACTTGGTTCAGACTAACAATATGAAGTCAGCTACTGATATTTGTGAAATTGGTTTTTGTTGATATCATATGCCGTTTTTTTGGTTTTATTTGTCACAAGCAATGGTTTTTTGTAAATTTTGACTTAAAGTCTACATGTTCTAAAAAGCCAAAACAATATCTCTTATGATCAGGGTTTCCTTATAGTTAATTTCAGTATGTAGAGTTTTTTTTCTTCATAATTTAAGCCTTGTGGATCATAGTTTAAACTTTACAAGTAAACAAACCAACATACCCAATATTCCAATAAACTCCTCATAGTTTAAACCTTATGGATCGTAAATTAAAGTTTAAACCTTGTGGATGGAGCATAATCATTGAAGGCATATACTTTCGTCTTTGCAAAACACATGGATTTTCAGTCACAGTTCACATTCATATGCGTTATCTTTTGTCATCAAGGTTATGCATATATACAGACAAATATATATGCATCGCTGTTGCCTTCTCCTTAAGCCCATAGAATATTCTTTATATTTCTAGCATAATCATTACAATCTATGTTTTTGCACAATCTTTATTTGTTGGAACCTGAAAAGCTTTCTTTTTGCTGTTGGCATATTGTGTTAATGTTACTTCACATATTCTCTTTGCAACAGATGGTGTATGTTTTATCAATTTACAACAAGAAGGACAAATACAATCGGATTACGGTACATGATCTTTACTTTCTTTTTCAATTAAGTCAAGGGGTGTGCGTTGTTGTGACTTGTGACTCAAGTTACTGTTAATATGTGTCTGAGAGTTGAAGTAGCAAAAATGCTCTCCTTATCTTCTTGCAATTCTGCATTACTTTTATAAATCCTGAATACTATTTTGTCAATTACCATGTTCTAGTTTTTTTTCTCCTGAAGGATGACATGTGTTGTTTGCTATTTTGTTGGTTTTAGAGTTGTGCTTTTTACAGATGCAACTCAAATCTTCTTTTTGTTTTTTATTCAAAAAAATCTCTTGTTATTTTAGATGGCAGCTTTCAACATCCAAGAGGCACTTATCTGGAAAGAAAAAATTGAGTCTGTTATTGATCAGGTATCTCTATTTTTTACAAAGTAATATTATTGGATGCACAAGATCTTTGCTTATCTCTGTCAAATATCGGCAATCTTTTACGTATGTTCTTGTGAAAGCTAACAACTGTTCAACAATTAACAGCATCAGGAGTCACTAGTTGCCAATGGGAATAAATATCATTATTTTGAATACAAGTCTGGGATGGATAGCGGAAGGAATGCTTCTTCATCCGATCAAGAAAGCCAGTAAATAAAGTTCATTTGTAGCTTTTTAAGTTTCATATTTTGTGGCTATTTTATATATTTTATTGAATCACTTCTTGATTTGTAGGTATAGTGCAGCTGAAGATGAAGAAGATTCACGGCCAAATTTGATGCGAAGAACAACCTTTGGGAACGGTAATTGGTTTTCTTCATCTGTTCGCTGTATGCTGGTTATGCTTTTTCTGTTTTTGCCACTTTTATTACTCTAATTAATTTATATTGGTAGGTCCTCCTGAATCTATATTGGATTGGACCCAAGAAAATTCAACACTTGCATGCCAGAATACCAACAATCAAGCATTTTCAAGGAAACATTGGCGGCTTCTTCAATGCCAAAATGGTACTGATGCAGTTTTTCTTAGCAATCAAGTTGGATCTAGAATTCAATATTTTGGAAGATCAAAGCTGCGAATTTTATTCAGAAAATAATCAACTGCCTTTCCAGGAACTAACAAGAACGATCAAATAGTTCAACTCCTACAAACTAGGCAACAACTTAAAAGATAAAAACAACCAAACAAAATTCAAAACAAAGGATAAAAAAAAGGTTTTTTTTTAAATAATAAAATCCAAATACGTCAGCTAGCTTTGATCTCGGTTCCGGGTCAATCCGGGTCATGTAGTATCCGGGTCGCCTGCATCATTCTCCCCTTCTTCGAAAGGACTCGTCCTCGAGTCAAACAGGTCATCATCTTCAGGAACGAATGGGGAAAGATCTGCAACATTAAAAGTAGCAGAAACATTGTAGTCGCCCGGTAAGTCGATTTTATAAGCGTTGTCATTAATGCGTTTGAGGACTTTAAACGGGCCATCAGCACGAGGTTGTAGTTTACCAAAGCGCCCTCCCGGGAAACGATCCTTGCTCAAATGAATCCACACTAGGTCGCCTTCCTGGAAAATGACTCGCTTCCGATGCACATTAGCTCGTCGCTGGTAAACAATGTTGTTATTCATAATTTGCTCACGTACTTGTTTGTGAATCTCCTTGATTTGGGTAGCCCTTTCATCTCCTTCAGCACTAAAATGTTCCACAGCTGGTAATGGTGTAAGATCCAGGGGAGTAAACGGGTTCCTACCATACACAACTAGAAAAGGACTCATACCCGTTGACCGATGTGTGGAGCGGTTGTAGGCAAATTCTGCTTGGGGAAGGACCGTATCCCACTGTCGGGGGTTGCTACCAACAAGACTACGAAGAAGATTTCCAAGGCTTCGGTTAGTCACTTCCGTCTGACCGTCGCTTTGAGGGTGGTGTGCACTGCTAAAATGTAGTCGAGAACCCAATTTCTTCCACAATGTTCTCCAAAAGTGACCGACAAATTTGACATCCCGGTCGGAGGTTAACGACTTAGGAACGCCATGTAGTTTAACAATTTCAGCAAAGTAAAGACGAGCCACCTGACTAGCATCGTATGTTTTAGCACACGGGACAAAGTGTGCCATTTTCGAGAAACGGTCAACTACTACCATGATCGAGTCCTTTTGTCGCTGGGTTCGGGGAAGGCCCACGACAAAGTCAAGACTAACATCTTCCCACGGTGCCTCCGGAACTGGAAGGGGTGTATAGAGACCGGCATTGGAATGGTGGGTCTTGGCGATATGGCATACACGACATCGCTCAATAATACGTGTTACATCCGGTCCCATCTTGGGCCAAAAAAACCTCTCCTGTACTAATTTTAGGGTCTTATCACGGCCAAAGTGACCCGCTAAACCTCCTTGATGACTTTCTAAGACAATCGCATCCCGTAAGGAGCATTTAGGAACACATAACCGACTACCCTTGAATAGAAACCCATCATGTACTGAATACCCCTTTGACGGAGCTGTTTGGCAGTCAATCCATACCGCTGAAAAATCTGGGTCATCCGGATAAAGCCCCCGAAACACATCGAAACCTTCAACCCGTACCTGTAGTGAAGTAAGAAGAGTGTAACGCCGGCTTAGTGCGTCAGCAACAGTGTTGTTTACCCCAGCTTTGTGTTTGATAACAAATGAAAAGTCTTGTAGGTATTCAACCCACTTAGCATGGCGAGGGTTAAGCTTGTTTTGCCCGTTAATGAACTGTAACGCTTGATGATCCGAATACAATACAAACTCACCTGGTAATAAATAATGACGCCAATACTCCAAACTTCTAATAATGGCATAGAACTCTTTATCATAGATGCTGAATTTCTGTTTTGCTTCGCTTAATTTTTCACTAAAAAAAGCAATAGGCCGGTTTTCTTGACTAAGAACGCCGCCGATACCCAGCCCAGAAGCGTCGCATTCCACCTGGAAAACAAGCTGAAAATTAGGGAGTGCTAGCACGGGAGCTTGGGTGACCCGTTTCTTAAGTTCTTCAAACGCACCCGAAGCTGCTGGTGTCCACACGAAAACACCACCTTTGAGACAATCAGTAATAGGAGCAACAATAGAGCTAAAATTCCGAATAAAACGACGATAGAATGACGCCAAACCGTGAAAGCTACGGACTTCGTGAATTGAGGTAGGTGTGGGCCATGCTATGATTGCTTCAATTTTCGCTTTATCCATGCTAATTCCTCGTTTGGAGATGATATATCCCAAGAAAAGGACCTCCTGTGATAAAAATTGACACTTAGCTCTATTGGCATAAAGCTTTTGTTCTCGGAGAATCGAAAAAACTTGCCGAAGGTGATGAAGATGTTGATTGACATCCTTACTAAACACCAAAATGTCATCGAAATAAACGACCACACACTGACCATTAAGGTCTTTGAATACCTGATTCATTAGTCTCATAAACGTACTCGGTGCATTCGAGAGGCCAAAAGGCATAACCATCCATTCATATAATCCATCCCGTGTTTTAAAGGCCGTTTTCCATTCATCCCCGGGCCTCATACGTATCTGATGGTACCCACTACGTAAATCGATCTTCGAGAAAACCGACGACCCATGTAGTTGATCGAGCAAATCTTCAAAACGAGGTATAGGGAATCGATATTTGATGGTGATTTTGTTGACGGCCCGACTGTCAATACACATCCTATAAGCTCCGCCGGGTTTTGGCACTAGTAAAGCAGGCACGGCGCATGGACTCATGCTTTCTCGAATAAGTCCCTTATCTAGTAGTTCGGTAACTTGTCGGTGTAGCTCGTTAAACTCTTTTGGGTTCATACGATAAGCTGGTTTGTTGGGAATGACCGAACCTGGAACAAAGTCAATACAATGTTGTACCTCACGCATGAGTGGTAGACCTGGAGGAATTTCATCTGGAAACACATCGTTGAATTCGTCAAGAAGTGGCTGTACTTCGGGTGGGGGATCTCCTGAGGGTGCATTTTGTTCAGCCACGAAAAGAGTATATAAAAGCGGAGGATTGGTGTGTTTGGTAAAATCGATGAAGGCTGACTTGGTAAGGACAACTGCTTCCGTTCCCGTTTCCCGAGCATCTAACGGAGCAAGTATTATGTTAACACCATCTTTCCGGAAAGTGTAAGTATTTTTAAAACCATCATGTTTCGTTCGCCTATCGTACTGCCAAGGTCGTCCTAATAGCACATGACAAGCGTCCATTGGAATTACCTTGCACCAAACTTCATCCGAATACCGGTTTCCAATTGAGAATTGCACCAGACATCTTTGATTAACTTTAACAAAATTCCCTTTTTTCAGCCACGTTAACTGATACGGATCAGGGTGGGGTTCTACCTTGAGACCTAGTTTTTCCACCATGCATGTCGCGACCATGTTTTCGCAGCTTCCCCCGTTGATAATAATGGTGCAAACCTTCCCTTTCGATGTGCACTTCGTTCGAAAAATATTGTTCCTAAGCCACAACCTATGTAGCACGGGGACGCCTAGAACCATCGGGTACCCGTCCCGGGGACGTTTTGGGGACGGGGACGCCATGGGGACGTCCCCTAAACGTTTCCCGGTATTGGGGACGGCGACTACACGTTTCGGGGACGGCGAATACAAGTTTCGGGGACGTATCCTATTATTTTTAGGGGTTTATCTTTTAAATCTTTCAAATTCCATAACAAACAGTCAGCCTTCCAATTAAAAAACCCGATCAACATTCAATTATACATAAAGTCAGCCTTTCAGTTCTTTCTCTTCTCAATTCATCATCATATTCATCGATTATCGCTTCTCAAGAACATAGTTATCGATTGCGCCTGTTGCGAGCGCTATTGCGTTTAGCGATGCGAAGCGGACTACCGGCGCTAAGTGGCTCTAGCGACTGAAAAGCGGGAAAAATAGCGACTAGGCACGTATTCCGGCGGCGAATTCCGGCGCCGGTGCTGCAACTTCTGCCGGAAACGAGGAAGATGGAAACCGAAGGCTCAAATTGATAGAAAAGAAAGAAGAGATACCTTGTTTTGATGGCGTTCATAGTAGTTTTTCTAGTGCTTTTCTGTAATTTCATGGTCGTCTAAAGCAGAATTGGAGTTGGAGTTCTGAGATTTGGAGTTCTGACGGCGGAGGTAACAATTGGGTGACGATCCAGCTATTTTAGGTTTAAATTAGTTTGTAGTTTTACAATTTAACCCCTCAATCTTTCTGTAGTTTATATTTATTCTCTAACTTGTAAAATTTTAGGATAAAAAGAGTGAAATTAGTTTGTGCATTTTAACATTTACCCCCTCTATCTTTACTAGTTTACATTTGGTTCTTAAACTTACAAATCTATGAATATAAAGTATAAAATTAACATTATAATATATGTATATAATTATAAGAGTAGGGTTCCCACGGAAAGTGTGTTTTTCCTAGAAAGTCTAGGAAGCGATCTGGTCCATCCGATTGGTGTGTTTAAGGGTTGAGATCATCTTAGTGGCATTTTGGTAATATGTGTGTGATAATAATTAATTGATTTAATAGATTGGGGGTATTTTGGTCATTCAACGTGTTTTAAATCAATTAACAAACCGTCAAACATTAACCCACGTCCTACATTCACGCGATTTTCTCTCTCTCTAAAACACCCACTTCCTAAAACCCTAATCCATACCAAAATTCGCTAGTTTCTTGGATGAAGATAACAAATTCGAAAAAAAATACAAGCGTTAGTTGCTATTTAACTCGTTGATTGTGTTCTAGAACTCGAATTTTTATCATCTGCGTCTTCTTTTTCTGGTAATTTTGAGGCAAGAGATTCAAGATTATTGAAACAACGAAGAAGATTGATATTCCGATGTGTTCCAAAAAACGTTCCAATCAGTCTTCGTCGATCCTAGGTGCGTTTTTTTATGTATTTTTCAAAACTAGGGTTTCTAAATTGTGTTTATTGTAATCGATCATTGCTGGCTGTTGATGCCATTTTAATGTTGATGATGACAGTGTGTTGAAGACGAAGACACTGGGTTGGTTGCTGTTAAAACACAGCGTCAAGAATCTGCTTGCTGTTAAAACACACTGGCCTGCTTGCTGTTAAAACACAATGTCAAGAACACAATGTCAAGAATCTGCTTGCTGTTAAAACACACTGGCCTGCTTGCTGTTAAAACACAATGTCAATAAATCTGCTTGCTGTTAAAACACAGCGTCAAGAATCTGCTTGCTGTTAAAACACACTGGCCTGTTTGCTGTTAAAACACACTGGCCTGTTTGCTGTTAAAACACAATGTCAAGAAATCTGCTTGCTGTTAAAACACACTGGCCTGCTTGCTGTAAAAACACAATGTCAATAAATCTGCTTGCTGTTAAAACACAACGTCAAGAATCTGCTTGCTGTTAAAACACACTGGCCTGTTTGCTGTTAAAACACACTGACTTCAGATTTGAATTTAGTTAATGAAAAATAAATTCGATTTGAATTTGACTCCAGATAAACACATTGACCTCCAAATTTGAATTTGAATTCGAAAAAAATAAAGATTCCAAAAATCATGGAATGTTAGTTAATGAAAAATAAATTCCAAAAATAAAATTAAAATGTGAAATTACATAGTTGCCCTTTTAGTTAAAATAACTCAATGCCACATGTCCAATTCTCATTGCTTCCTAGACTTTCTAGGAAAAAAAGACTTTCCACCCAACTCCTACTCTAATTATAAATAGCTATATTTTTATTTTTAAAATTTTCTACTACCTTATCGCTATACACAAAATAGCGGGCGCTATTTCGTCGCTATCGCTACGTAGCATATAGGTCGTCTGTCGCTATTGACCGCTATTCGCTATCGATAACTATGCTCAAGAAACACAAGGATCATCAACTACCCGTTTATATTTTTTGCCGTACCCGTATCTTGGATTTTTGAGTTCTGTCGTTCCCCGTACCCGTATCGTCCCCGCACCCCAGTCCCGTACCCGTTCCCGTGCTACATAGGCCACAACGTGTCGTCTACGAGTGGGATAGGGTGTGTGTTAAGTGCTCGTTGGGTAATCAATAATTCTCCTTTATCTGGGTAAACAACTTCTTGATTTGTTTCTGGTCCTTCATTTTCGGTGTCATAAACCGGTTCAGTCTCGTCTATGAGGGTGACTAGATGTGTGTTTGCGCAGTCCCGAGCGAAATGACCTAACCCGCCACACTTGAAGCACTTAGTTATGCGTGAACCAGCAGTAGAACTAGATGATCCACCCGAGGCCTCAGCTTTGATTGGGCCGAGCCGGTTCCCGGGTGTTAACGTCGAGGGAGCACGAGAGTTTTCGGCTTTGATTGGGCCGAATTTAGGAGGGGCGCTCCTCGTTTTAGCTTTAAGTTGTTTTTCCACTTTGAGGGCTAACTTACAAACATCATTGAAACTCCAATATGGTTGGAGTTGAACCATATTCGAGATGTCGGGTTGTAATACTCCCAGAAACCGAGCAATCACTTGTTCTTCCTCCTCTTCAGCCCCACATCTCATCCTGAGTCTGTCAAATTCAGCAATTGCTTCCTCAACGGTGGAGGTCCGTTGGGAGAAATTATGATATTCTAAAAAGGCCTCTTGACGATAATTAGTCGGTAAAAATTTTTCCCGTAACAGTTTCTTCATTTTTTCCCATGTTTCAATTTTGGATTTCCCCTCTTGAACCCTTTTCTTTTTTACGTGATCCCACCATAAGGACGCATATTTACGAAGTTTAATGGCAACAAGTTTTACCTTGACCTTGTCAGAGATATCTTTAAGATCGAAGATGCGTTCCACCGTGCTGAGCCAGTCAATAAAGTCGTCTGGTTGCGCTTTACCATCAAACTCTGGAACTTCGACCTTCATTCCCATGTGTCGAAGTGGATCAGACTCATAACGATTCTGGTGTCGACCCCGTCGACCAAAACCATTAACAAAAGGACGACCTTCACCTTCCCCATCATCCCAGATGACGGTGTCTGTTTCAGTCTCCTCATCTCGTTCCTCATGTTGCAACTCCAAGTCCCGGACCCGTTGTCGCAACCTCTCAATTTCTGCGATATCACGTGGGTCTCTTCTGTCATCCTCGTTGCCTCGGCCGGCGTCTCTACGGGGTTGGCGTCGAAGAACTCCTCCACGTTCTGCCATTGAATCTCCTCTGAGCTCTGATACCAACTGATGCAGTTTTTCTTAGCAATCAAGTTGGATCTAGAATTCAATATTTTGGAAGATCAAAGCTGCGAATTTTATTCAGAAAATAATCAACTGCCTTTCCAGGAACTAACAAGAACGATCAAATAGTTCAACTCCTACAAACTAGGCAACAACTTAAAAGATAAAAACAACCAAACAAAATTCAAAACAAAGGATAAAAAAAGTTTTTTTTTTAAATAATAAAATCCAAATACGTCAGCTAGCTTTGATCTCGGTTCCGGGTCAATCCGGGTCATGTAGTATCCGGGTCGCCTGCATCAGGTACTTTTTTTCTATATTAGAAGAGTAAAATGCCATTTTCGTCCCTGAGGTTTGGCCAGTTTTGTGACTTTCGTCCAAAAGGTTTTAAATCTTTTTGCCATTTTCATCCGGCTTGTTAACTCCATCCATTTTTCTCCGTTAAGTCAGGGGTATTTTTGTCTTTTTTGTTTACTTAAAGGGCAATTTGGTCTTTTTCAGGGGTATTCGGTCTTTTTACATAAAGTGAAAAAGACCGAATTGCCCTTTAAGTTAGCAAAAAAGACGGAAATACCACTGACTTAATGGAGAAACATGGATGGAGTTAATGAGCCGGATGAAAATGGCAAGATTTCAAACCTTTTGGATCAAGATGCGGAAAAACAAACCTTTGGACGAAAGTCACAAAACTGGCAAAACCTCAGAGGGATGAAAATGACATTTTAATCTTAGAAGAAATTAGGAACGTAAGTATTGGCTATAGTGGGAAATCGAATCATTACTTACTTTTTATTATGTAAAATTTGATGCAGGACTTCGTATCTTCGAAGAGCTTCTTGAAGTTGACTTCCTTGTATGAGTTATTTTTTATATCTATGATTTTAGTCCACCACTTGTGGCATAATTTAGTATTCACACAATTATCAGCATAGACATTACATGTTTTTGTTTATGATTGCAGCCAAAGAGCTGTAGTAGGGCTATGAAGGCTGAAGGTATTGTGGAAGCTAGCTGTGAAGAAATATTTGAACTTGTAATGAGCATGGATGGAACACGATCCGAGTAAGCATTCATTTTTTGCTTCAATATTCGTAATGTTTGTTTCTATTTTCTTTTCCTTTTTTATGTATTTAAGTTTTATGCCTTGTTACTAGTCTCTTGTTTCTCTAACATGCTATCTTGCATTGATCACATATTCGCATGTGCAGGTGGGATTGTAGTTTTCAGGATGGTAGCTTGGTTGAAGAGGTGGATGGACATACAGCAATTCTATATCACAGGCTTCAGTTGGATTGGTTCCCCACGTAATACATTCTTCTTATTCTTCTTAGTGCGCTATGTAGTTAGTATCGGTGATATATCACCGATATATCGGTTACCCATGTAAAATATCGGCGTCAAACATCGGCCAGAATATCGGTACCGATATTATCGACGATATTGACTGATATTTGACAGATATTTCACAGGTTTTCCTGATATCAGTAATACTAAATTGTTAGTGTTAAATTGCTAGACATATAAATTATGCATGATACTAAAATTACCGATATCCCACCGCAATTACCTATATCTCAAATATCGGTCCTTGACCGATATCCAATTTTTTACCGCATTAACTGTATAGATTCTGTTACAGATTTGTGTGGCCACGTGACCTTTGTTATGTACGGTATTGGCGCCGAAATGATGATGGGAGTTATGGTGAGTGCATGCACATACTAAATAATCATCGCTTAATATTTTTAGTTTATCATATTAAGGGTGTTAAGGTTTATTTGTTATCTGCAGTTGTACTCTTTTGCTCTAGGGAGCATGAGAACTGTGGCCCACAACCAGGATACGTGCGCGCTCATATCGAGAGTAAACTCCTTCCCCTTTAATATAGTAACTAACTTTAATGTTTTCAGATCCACATCATACTTACAATCATAATGTTTCAATTTAGGCGGAGGGTTTAATATTTCCCCTCTAAAACCTCGAAATGGACGGCCCAGGTCACAGGTCCAGCATCTTATGCAAATTGATCTAAAGGGATGGGGAGTGGGTTATGTTTCTTCATTTCAGCAACATTGCCTGCTGCAAATGTTAAATAGCGTTGCTGGTGAGTTGCGATATATCATATAAATAACTTAATTGCATATATAATGTGAAGAGCAAAATGCTATTTTTGTCCCTGAGGTTTGGCCACTTTTGCGACTTTCGTCTAAAGGTTGTTTTTCCGCATCTGGATCCATTTTTTTTTTAAATTTTGACATTTTCATCAACCCAACTAACTTCGTTTGGTTATTCTGTTAACTTGAAGGGTATTTTAGTATTTTTAACAAGGTACAAGTTTATAATGCATAAGTTACAACTTACATCATCTCTGTACCTTATGCATTATGCATTATGAACTTGTACTTTAGTTAAAAAAATACTAAAATACCCTTCAAGTTAAGAGAATAAACAAACGGAGTTTGTTGGGACTTGGGTGGACGAAATGGCATTATACTCTAATATGAATTAGTGCTTAGTTTTAATTTTTGATAATAGGACTGCGGGAATATTTTGCAGTCTGATGAAAGGACCGCTCCCCCAAGAATTCCTGTTATGGTTAATATGACATCGTGTTCGGTTTCCACAAAGAAGTCACAAAAGATAAACTTGACTTCTGTTCATAATCGAAGCCAGTCTCTTGAAAGTGCGGCGAAAATGATGGATGAATACTCAGATGAAGATGAAGATTTCCAAATCCCTGAAGAAGAGGTTGGGGACTGGTTGTATATTTTAATATGAGTTAACTGCCATTTTCGTCCATGTGATTTGTTCAATTATACCAGTCCGGCCCAAATTTCAGATTTGTACCATTTCCGTTCCTGATATTCTTGAAACATGCCAGTTCAATCCAAAAAACTAACGTCTGTTGAAACCTGCTGTTAAAAAAGGAAAATGACGTTTTTACCCTTCATTAAACGGCAGGTTTTAACAGACGTTAGGTTTTTGGACGGAACAAGAATGTCAAGGACGGAAATGGTACAAATCTGAAATTTGGCCTGGACTGGCATAATTAAACAAACCACAAGGACAGAAATGGCAGTTAACTCTAATTTTTATATTTTAGTTTTTCAACTATATTTATATCTTACTAGTTTGGTTTTGAACATCCAGGCATATGCCATTGAGCAGGAGACCAGACGGATTGGTAGGTTAAATGGTTAATAGGTTATCAATACGTTTTTTTTATTATTATTACTTTTTGAATTTTACTTATGATCCAATATGCATACAGAAGCCTTTGAAGAAGAACCTGTTGTTGAAATCGATTTGTCTTGCTTTTTGGGTAATCTTCGACGGGATGATAATGAAAACAGTCGTGACTGTTGGAAAATATCTGACGGAAACAACTTTAAACTTCGTAGTAAGCGTTTTTGCTATGATAAATCAAAGGTCTGTTACTCTGTTATCATTTTCATCCCTTCATGTTATTGTTATTTTAGGGTCTAAAACGTTTGATCTAATATCTCATTTTTTCCCTTTATTTATATTTGTTGTTCGATGTGACTAAAGATGCCAGGAGGCAAGCCTCTTATGGATCTTGTTGCTGTTGACTGGTTTAAAGACACCAAACGAATGGACCATGTTGCGAGGCGCCTCGGTTGTGCTGCACAAGTAGGTTCTTAGACAAATTTAACTTCCATGTCTGTTTGGCTCATTTGTTCACTTTTGAATATAGTTGCAATCTGCTACTATTTCAACGCCAGAAACAACGTTTATTTCTTTATTTAGCAAAAAAGAAGACTTGTTATACCTAAAGACTTGTGTCATAGTCGTCACTTTTAGTTTCGTTTTACTATTAGAAACAGAGTTGCTTTCTGATTGTTATAGTTTAAAAAAACTAACATATTCTAGATTATTTACCTATTTTTTTTTAAATATATGTGCTTATGAATTTTAGATACCTATATTTTTTAAAAAACTGACAATCTTTGTACAATTTCTATGTGCTTATGAATTTTAGATACCTAAATTTTAAAGTAAAGTACACGGACTGTCCCTGTGGTTTACCAAAATTTTGGATTTAGTCCCTAGCTTTGGGGAAAGTACACAGATGGTCCTTGTGGTTTGCATTTTGTAACACATTTAGCTCCCAACTTTTTCCAAAAGTACATGGATGGTCTTTGTGGTTTGCACTTTGTAACGGATTCAGTCCTTAACTTGAACATGCTAAAACTTTAAGATTTGTTGGCTGGGGACTATTAGCGTCACAAAGTGCAAACCACAGGGACCATTCGTGTACTTTTGAAAAGCTAGGGACTAAATCCAAAATTTTGGTAAACCACAGGGACTATACATGTACTTTACTCCAAAAATTTAGGTATCTAAAATTTATAAGCACATAGAAATTGTAATACTTGTTCTGACAGTAATGTATTTGTATCATTGTATGGATTATTTATCCTGATATCTTTGTCATTTTTGTGTAGGTTGCTTCTCAAAAAGGACATTTTTGCTTGGTGTTCAATCTTCAAGTAAGCTTGTCATGAAATGTCAAATTTGAATTTTTTTTTTGTTAATGTTTTGGTAAAACAATAAGTCAATAACATTTTGCTACTGAAGGTACCTGGTTCGACCAACTACAGCATGGTTTTCTATTTTGTGACCAAAGAATTAGCAGCAGGCTCTCTATTGCAAAGGTTTGTGGACGGTGATGACGAGTTTCGCAATAGTAGGATGAAACTCATTCCATCAGTCCCGAAGGTATCCATCTCATCTGGTTTAATCAATTTTGCAAAATCGTTTTATTCAAAGATCTTGATAATTACTGCAACAATATTTTTTTGTAATCATAGTTAACTCATTATATATATACTTAAAACAAGTGGTCGGTGATGCCACCTAGAAAAAGACAACACACCCATTCAACTTTCAAAAGTGACCAAACCAGCCACTGGACTTTCAACATTGACATTTACACCCCCTACACTTTCTAAAAACTTTATAAAATGTCATTTTCACCCCCCTGTGAGTTCTAATATATTAAATTTAACCCCCGTAGTTTCATTCTTTAGCTTAAAAAGAAAATTACTATATTCTCATGTGGTTTTTTTTTTTTTTTTTTTTTTTTTTTTTTTTTATGTACGTGTCGGTATAACTTCCCGTTTCAACGTAAACAATATAAATTCACATTTCGACATTTTTTTGGAAACGAGTTTGGTCATATATAATACGTTTTCATGCTTATTTTTGCGTACGTTTTCAGTTGGTTGCATTTTGACGTAAACTGTGTTTGGAAACGAGTTGGATCAAATATAATACGTTTTCATTTGACGGTATAAATTCGAGTTATTGTACGTTTTGACGCTGCAATGTCTTGATGCAAAGGTAAGGCCGTAAGGGTGGTGTAGTGGTTAGGTGGACCCCTCACTAAACGAACCAACCTAGGTTCGATTCCATTTCTTTTGTAACCACAAATCTTTAGACTGTATACGTTGAAACACGCTTTTCATATGGTTAACACATCACATAACGTACCGTTAGCTATAATTAAAATGTTATTTTGTCGACATCAACCAACTTTGGCCCCTCAACTTTAGTAATGACATATTAAGCCCCTAAACTTTGGTAATAATATATTTAGCCCCTCAACTTTAATAATAATATGTTTAGCTTCTCAACTTTGTCAACATCAACCAACTTTGGTAATGACATATTAAGCCCCTCAAATTTGGTAATGACATATTTAACCCCTCAACTTTAATAATAGTATGTTTAGCCTCAACTTTTGTCAACATTAACCAACTTTCGTAATGACATATTTTGTCCCTCAACTTTGGTAATGACATATTTGGCCCCTCAATGTTGGTAATGACATACTTAGCCAACAACAACCATACCCATTGTTATCAATAGCGTCCATAGCGGACGCTATAGCGAATAGCGTGGCGTGGCGGCCAACCTCCGTTACAAGGTGCATATCGACCATATGGCAAGCAGATAGCGACTTCGACGGCGATTTCCGGCGAAAAATTCCGATTTTGGTGATGCTATCTGCTGGAAAGCAGGAAGAAGAAGATGGAGAAGAGAGCGGCTGGGTTTTTAGCGTGTTTTAGGCTTTAGGGTTTTATAAACTATGAATTCCGGCCAGAAACCTGCAATTTCTGCCGGAAACTTGCTTGAAACTTGGGAAGAAGAAGAGCGGCTGCGTTTTTATTACGTTGGAGCCTTTTTAGGGTTAAATAAGTTTATGGATTTTAACTTTTAACCCTTCTGTCTTTCATTAAGGTGCTGTTTGTTTTTTCAGAGGTAAAAGGTCTGCAGTCTGCGGACCACATCTGCAGGCATCTGCTGGAGAAGAGGTGGACCAAATGTCTCCAGTCTGCAAGGAGAAGAGGGTTTGTTTTTTTTTTCTACAAAAACCACTTCACACACACAACACACACAACAGTTCTCTCTCTCTGCCTTGAACTCTCTCTCTCTACAATCTGTCACCGCCACCGCCCATAGCACCACCACCACCGCACCACCTCCGCCATCACACCACCGCCTCTCTCTCTCTACGGTCTCTCTCTCTCTCTCTCTACGGTCTCTCTCTCTCTACGGTCTCTCTGTCTCACCGATCTCTCTCTGTACGGTCTCTCTCTCACCGATCTCTCTCTCTCTACGGTCTCTCTCTCACCGATCTGGGTTTTGTTTTAATTGATGGGTTTGGTGGTGGTGGGTTTTGACGATGGTGGTGGTGGAGGTGGGGGCTGAGATGTGGTGGAGGTGGTGGCGGAGATGTGGTGGCAGGTGGAGGTGGTGGCGGAGGTGGAGGTGGAGGTAGTGTTGGAGGTGGAGGTGGTGTCGGCAGGTGGAGGTGGTGTCGGCAGGTGGAGGTGGAGCTAGGGTTTTGGAGCAGATGGATGTTTTGAAAAGGGAGAGAGGGAGAAGAGGTTGGCAGAGGTTTGAAGACATGGGGAAGGATCTGCTTGGGGAAGAGGTGAGGCAGAGGTAAAAGCTCTGCAGATCTTCAAGAAAACAAACAAGCTGCAGGACCCTTATGTCTGCGCGCATCTGCGCGACGCAGACATAAGTGCTCAGAAGAGCTTTTGGCCAAAAAACAAACACCACCTAAGTTACATTTACTCCCTAAAACTTGTAAAAGCTCTGTAGATCTTTAAGAAAACAAACAAGCTGCAGGACCCTTATGTTTGCGCGCGTCTGCGCGACGCAGACATAAGTGCTCAGAAGAGCTTTTGGCCAAAAAAACAAACACCACCTAAGTTGCATTTACTCCCTAAAACTTGTAAAATATACACAAAAAGTGTAAAATTAGTTTGTGTATCTTAACATTTAACCCCCCTATTTTTACTAGCTTACATGTGGTCCTTGAACTTATATTTTTATACATAAAAAGGTATTATATATATAAATAAATTATATAGATAGCTATTTTTATTTTTAAAATTTTTAACTACCTTATCGCTAAACACGAAATAGCGGGCGCTATTTCATCGCTATCGCGACGTAGCATATAGGTACTTTGTCGCTATTTATCGCTATTCGTTGTCGATAACTATGACCATACCCAGTAATTCCCACAAATAGGCAAGCTACTTGTAGGGTCTAAGGAAGGTGGGATGCAGACAAACCTTACCTCTATCCCTAGAGATAAAGAGGCTGCTTCCGGAGAGACCCTCGGCTCCAAAAGAGATAACAAACCAAAACACATACCCAAAAATTATATAAATAGGAGGTTACCGATATCCAAGGAAGTAATGAGAGAGTAACACAGTAAAATTTTAGAACATGTATAACATCACCCAACAGTTAATTACATACTTAACCCCTCAACTTTAATAATGATATGTTTAGCCCCTCAACTTTAATAATGACATGTTTAGCCCCTCAACTTTTGTCAACATCAACCAACTCTGGCCCCTCAACTTTTGTCGACATCAACCAACTTTGGCCCCTCAACCTTTGTCAACATCAACCAACTTTGGCCCCTCAACTTTGGTAATGACATGTGTAGCCCCTCAACTTTAATAATATTTTCTTTCTTTTTTCATTATTTACCCTTACACGTTATTATTGTTACTATCTAGACCTTTGCTTATTTTTATCTACGTTTTGAAACCCACTACTTAGTTATTAATAATCTGACATGAAAGTGTTTCCAGATCAACCTGTTTTGACCCGCCCTAAAAAATGACGTTTCAACCTGAATCCTTTTTTACTCATTGACCAACCTACCCGTCTTGCAACCTCTACTATGAATTGTCTGATGTGTGAGTTGTGACTAATGAATATGGCAGGGTTCGTGGATAGTGAGGCAGAGTGTTGGAAGCACCCCTTGTCTTTTGGGAAAAGCGGTTGACTGCAACTATATCCGTGGTGCCAATTACTTAGAAGTAATATTCTTCTTTAACATCTCTTTGTTAACGTTTATACACACATTCGAGAAATCTGCCATACGATTGGTTGAAAATGTGTCTTATTGTTGGTTTGTTTTTTTCTCACTTGGCAGGTTGATGTTGACATTGGGTCTTCTACTGTGGCTAATGGTGTCTTGGGTCTTGTCGTTGGTGTTATAACTAGCCTTGTGGTTGACATGGCTTTCCTTGTACAGGTATGTTTATCAAATATACATTTTATTGGTTCTGTATTGAACATGGCCCATATATATGGGCAATTTCGTATATACCCCTACAAACTTGCAAAATATCATATATACCCATGCTGGTTCGAATCCGGCAGGTCGGACCAATGATAGATAGCTGAATTTAATGGAGATGATGAAAGCAACAGAGCCGTCCCCAAAAACTCTTGAAAAAATTTAGGCCTCGGGCGACGAAAAGAATTGGGCCCAAAATTATAGGGTAAATGAATTACAAAAATAAAAACTTAGTGATGTAGCAAAGACTCAAACTTGAGACCTTTACATTATTTTGAGATGGTTTTTGCCACTACACCACCAACTTTTTTTTTTGCATAATAAACGGATGAATATACTAAATATATATTTTAATAAATATATACAAGCTTATAAAGACTTTTCGGGCCCCTTGAAATTTTGGGCCTCGGGCATCGGCACGGGTTTGCCGGGCCCAGAGCCGGCCCTGGAAAGCAAATATGAAACTATATTGACTGAAGAAGATGATACAAATAACTAACCAACCACCGAAGTGGTCCAGGGCTATGCCCTTAATGCAATGAGCCTAACAACTTCCTAAAATCTCTCCTACCTTCCTAAATGACTATTGATCCTTATTTATAGAAATAGCAATTACACTTTACCCCCTCCTAGAATAGACAAATGACAATTAACTATAAACCAGATTATGATTCCTATCATATACCCTTACAAAGTAGTTGAAATATCATATATACCCAATTCATTAAATTACAAACAATTTAATAAATGACAATTTTACCCTTATTTTTCTAAAACTTTGAAATCTCATATATGACCTATAACTTCAAACATTATATTTACTCATTTCTAGCATAATTTAAATATTATATATGGAGTATACTATTGTTTATGGGTAAAATAATTTAAGCTAAAAATATGTAGTTAAAAGATGCATATATGAAACTTAAAGTAAAAAAAATAAGTCTAAAATGATTATTTATTGAATTGTCTTAATAAATTGAGTATATTTGATATTTTACGTACTAAAGTACGGGCATATATGATATTTTTAGTTTTGGTTGGGAATATATGAAATTTTTCAAGTTTGCAAGTGTATATATGAAATTAATCCTATATTATATATGTACTTCTTGCAAGTAGTTTTGGGTGGGCCATGGCCCGCCACACGTTTACTTGGCTACCCTTATGGGCTCAACATGTTTTCTTTCTCAGGCAAACACAACCGATGAGTTGCCAGAGCGGCTTATAGGTGCGGTTAGGGTTTCCCATCTAGAGCTAAAGTCTGCAATTGTTCCCAAATTGGAACCGGATCCAGAACCATAAATTCGTTTACTTGAGCGTGGTTTGTTTCCATAATAATTTTGTTTATCGATTGAATTTTTGTTCCAATGTGATCAGGGTTAATTTACTGTTCATATCTATCCCAACTGTTAGGTACATATAGATTGTCTTAAAATCTAGCAGCAAGTTAGTTACTAGCCGGCCAGCAGGTAGAATCAGCGGTTGGTTATTTTTCAGAAAAAAATATTTTTCATATCATTTTTGTAACCTGTTTTTTATTCAACTGGCAGCAAACCAAGGGGGCGATGTAAAGGGGTTACTTTGAAGATCAGAAGCTGGAATGTGACTAGCTGCTACATTGACCAAAGTCATTCGAATACTTACTATCAAGACATACTTGTTTGTGCAACCAAAATATAAATTTTTTTCATCCGCTTTTAGCTGAACAGAATAAGGAACACAAAATTTGTATTTGATTTTATTCCACATTCGGTACATAGCTGTTGGACGGTTGAAAGTTAGTAGATCAAGTTCATATACCAAGCATACTTGTGATCTTTGCTTATGGAACTCATTGTGTGGGTATGTGTATATAGAATTTAGGGTGTTCATCGAATCTGCTATTTGATATTTTGGGATTGAACTCTGTCGCCCTTTCTCATTAATCATAAACGATAGCATCCAAACGTTTGAGATGGTGCTATATATCCATTGAAGGAGATCAAATGATCTGCTACATATATGCCCCGGCTAATTGCAGCTGAGATATTGGAGAGCCCTGGCTAATTGCCGAAACTGAGTACCGCCATCATTAAGAACGGAGCCCGATGTACTACTAAGTTTGGGTTTGGTGTTGACCGGTGTTGCTGCTGGGTTACACGAAGTCATACCAGCCCGTTCCAATATCTCAGCTGCATATTTTTGCTGAGAGAGAGATAATGAGTTGCGGTCACGGCTGACAGAAACACCAAGAACGTAACTCAGAGGTCCTAAATCCTTCATAGCAAATTCAGCAGCTAACAATTTCATGAAGGTATGACGAAGGGCATTTGAAGAAGTGACCAAAATAATGTCATCAACATGTAGCAAAATATAGGCTGTGTCTGCAGCTTGTTTATAGATGAAAAGAGAATGATCACACTTGCAGTGATGAAAACAATCTGCAAAACACTGGTACCACGCCCGTGGTGCTTGTTTTAACCCGTAAAGTGATTTCTTCAATAGACACATGATTGGAATATCAGGCATCATGAAAACCAGGAGGTTGGTACATGTAGACGGTCTCGTGAAGATTACCATGGAGAAACGCATTCTTGACATCAAGTTGGTGAATAGGCCATGAGTGATGAAGGGCAAGAGCAAGAACGGTTCGTATTGTGGCAGGCTTGGCTACCGGGCTGAATGTTTCTCCACAATCAATACCAATCTGTTGAGACCTGCCATCACAAACTAAACGAGCTTTGTACCGCTCCAAAGTACCATCAGATTTAGTTTTATGTCTAAAAATCAACATGTTACGAACCACGTTCATAGTCGGGTGCCGAGGAACTAACTCTCACGTGCTACTGTCGATAAGGGCTCGGAATTCATTGGTCATGGCCTGGTTTCAGTCAGAGTTCTCTTGCACCTGTGAGAGTCTTTATTTCTCTTCTATAAATTGGATTTCCAAGTTCTAATCTCTCTTCTCCGTGTCCCTCTCACCTGCTTCATCTTCCTCATTTGCTTTGTTCTCTTCTTTCTACCATATTGACCACCACTGCAACGACGTTAACCAACCCCGGTGTACCGTGACCACCCGAACCAGCCCCTCTACCCTTTTGTTGACCTACCCAAAGCTTTAGACACGAATCCAAGCTACTAAAGGAACCATTTTCTCGAACCTCCGACATCCTTCACGTTTTTCCGGCAAAACAGTCGTAACCGTAAACACCGTTCCAACCTAAGGATATGACGCACGATTAACCGAAGGATAAAACTTATTGTTGAGCAGTGTATAAGTTACGGACTCTAGAACAACTTATGTGCACGGATTTGGGTTTCCACTACCTTGTAGTTGGAGATTTACATTCGTTATTGTATGCTTTTGTGATCTTTAAGATATTGTGCTATCATATTTATATAATTATATTATTCTTAGCACATATTGAACATGACGCACTCAACTACTGATTGGGACACACTGACAAATGAATGTGAACTACTGAATGCGATTATGTGACGCACTGAATGTGAACTAACTACGCGCTGAACTACTGAATAAGTTTTCAAGGATTATTTGGAAGACTTGGATGGATGGCTCGAGGGATTAAAGACGTACATGGATTTTCATAAAAATAAATAATGTTTTGTAGTTATTGTAATGTAATTATCGAGATGTTTTAAATCAATGTATGAATTAATGTTCTGAATTCTAATTTATTGTATAAGTAACACGTTACTCCTAGCCGAGTTAGGGTTTTACAATAAGACTCCTTTCCAATACTTTGATTAGTAAACTTTTTTTCTTACATCTAGTATCTACCCTCATGAATGAATTGCATATGATAATCATACATAGATTCAATCATACATTCATGAATTGCATATGATAATCATTCATGAAAATTTGATAATAATCTTTAACATCAAGATGAACATAAACCCTTAACATTCAAATTTTTTTAGAACAACACTTCACATAATGGATGTAAAACAAAACATATTGAATGCCAAGAGGCGTTTGGCCTAATAACATTGGCAAAACAAAACACATTGAATGCCAAGAGGCGTTTGGCCTAATAACATTGGCAAATTCTCCTCAACCAACTACTTGTAAGGGTTCAAACACCACTTTGGCTATTTAGGTGACTTTTAAGGGAAATTTAGGTCCTCTAGAATTAAAGAGCGTCTGTAATCATTCTATAAAAATATTACTAGATTATACGGAAGGGGGCTTGAGAAGGGGTGTTATGCGACATGTGGACGCCACGTTAGCACGCGGCAGAAAAGTGACGTGGTGCAAAAAAGGGAGGAGTGGACGGGACGTGAAAGGGTGACGCTATTCGACACGTGACACACACTTTTTATTATTATTTTATATTTAAAAATTATATAAAATGTATTAAATTTAATAAAATCCATTAATACAAATTAAACAAATAACATTAATAAAAAAACATTACGTAACTTAAACGAAACTAAAGGAAACATTACATAACGAAAATTAAACGTTAACCTAACACGTCGCGACATGTTTGAAGTCACGATCGTATCGACATCGTCTTTGTGGAGCTCACCGTTGTTGTCCACAACGTTGATAACCATCTCAAATCTTGAACTAGCGATACGAATAATCCGGAAACGTGACCAAAGTGCGTCCATGGTTCAGGTGGCCTCACCCTATGCAATGTCCTCTTCTTCATTCAATGAATTCATTGCCATTTTGAAGAGTTTTGTGAGAGACCAGATGAAAGTTGAGAGATTTCGAAGGTAAAAAATGGAAGAAAGAGTTCAGATTAAATAAGAGGAGTAAAAAATTTTTGAAAATTATTTTTTTTAAATAACGACTATAATCCACACCCAACCAAGATATGCCGCATCACCACCTTAAAACCTTCTACGCCGTTTCTGAGGTGGTGTGTCCGGCTATAGAAGGTTGGGTTGGGAGTGTGAATTTTGTAAGTTAGGGGGTTTAATTTTTTATAAGAGAAAAATGCCCGGATAGTCCCTGTGGTTTTACCTTTTTTCACCTATAGTCCCTATCTTTCTAAAACTACTTGAATAGTGCCTGTGGTTTTCCGTTTTGTTCTCGGATAGTCCCTGGGTCTAACTTCAGTTACTTTTCTCTGTTAAGGAGGGAATGAAATGACAAAAATACCCTTTCCTTAAAAGGCCAAACCATAGGGACTATCCGGGCATCTTCTTCATATTTATTTATAAAACCCCATATTATCTCTTTCTCTTCATCCCTGCTCTCTCTCTGGTACCACCACCACCGTCACCTCCACCTCCACCGCCGCCATCATCACTGACCACTACCACCATCATCACAACCACCCCTGCCACAACCACCGCCCCTGTTTCAAACCGACCACCGGTTCGAGAACTTATCCCTTGAAACCAGTTAATAACCAGAACTAGTTTCAAACCAAACCGATCCTTTTCCACTTGTAAATCGGTTTCACCAAATACCAGTTTTGACAATTGTTGACCCAAACCAAACCAAAACAATTCCAACCTGAACTGGTTTGGGAAAAAAACCGAAATGTGCACCTCTAGGTAGATAGATGTTCTTATCTCCAAGATACGGTGGATCAGATCTGTAAATTTTGATTTTGCTCCAAATAATTCCCATCACCATAGCCTCTCTATATGGAACAACAACAGTAGCAGCAGCATCAACATAATCATCATCATCATCATCAACTTCGTTCCCATAAAGAAGAGAATTGTTTAATCAAACAAACAAGGCTACGAAATCATGGGCTCATATACAAACTCTCTCTCTCTTTGTACAATCTGAGCTACCACCGCCCATAGCTACCACCGCCATAAAGAAGAGAATTGTTTAATCAAACAAACAAGGCTACGAAATCATGGGCTCATATACAAACTCTCTCTCTCTCTTTGTACAATCTGAGCTACCACCGCCCATAGCACCACCGCCATAACAGCGTTCACCATAGATCCACCATTGACCACTGTAGCAGCAACTCACCATAGCACCGTTCACCAACGCCATAGCTCTGCCGTCGTTCAACAAATAGCTTCGCTCATTCAACAAAAGCCGACGTTCGTTCCACAAAAGCCAATGTTCGTTCCACAGAAGCCGCCGCCATTCGTTCCAGGTAACCGAATCACCCGATCTTCGTTCTAGGGTTAGGGTTCTTACGAATTAGAGTGGTGGTTGTCGGATTCGGTGTAGGGTGTCAGGTTTGGAGTGGTGGTTGTCAGATTTGGTGTGGGGTTGTCGGATTTGGTGGGTGGTTGTTGGATTTGGAATGGTGGTGCTAGAGCGATGGTTTATGGCAGTGGTGGTTTATTGTAGTGGTGGTGCTTGGGTGGTGGTAGGCACATAAGTTCTAGATTTGGTACGGTGGTTGGGATTTGGCAGTGGTGGTGCTAGGGTGGTGATTATTGGTGGCTGCTGGTGTGAGTGGTGTTGAGGTGGGAGTGGTGGAGTGGTGATTATTGGTGGCTGCTGGTATAAATAAATATGAAGAAGATGCCCGGATAGTCCCTATGGTTTGGCCTTTTAAGGAAAGGGTATTTTTGTCATTTCACACCCTCCTTAACAGAGAAAAGTAACTGAAGTTAGACCCAAGGACTATCCGAGAACAAAACGGAAAACCACAGGGACTATTCAAGTAGTTTTAGAAAGATAGAGACTATAGGTGAAAAAAGGCGAAACCACAAGGACTATCCGGACATTTTTCTCTTTTGATAAAGGAAAGTTTTCAAGACTATAAAAATAGGGTTAAGAACAAACATATTCTGATTCTCTCGTAATTATTATGTGGTTTGGTTCCTCACGGCGTAGAGAAAAACTGGTGTTTAATCGATTCTGAAGAAGGTTGATTTGATGTTACACTGAATCAATCATTTGCGATAGATAGAGTGGTGATCATTATACGCAACGATTGACAGCTTTCGGAGGAGCATAATTAAGGTAACGAATCTTCAATTTCACCTCTTTAGGGTTTTCATTCAGGATTCTTCTGTATAGAATTCGATGTTTAAATCATGCTAAAACGTTAGGATAGATTCAGGAATGCTATATTATTTCTAAATTATGATTTTATTGGAGTTATTTTTCATTTAGTTTAGCCAATTTAAATGCAACTATAGAAGCAACCTGCTGCTTACTACTTAATCATTTATGGTTTGTGATTGTTTTCCTGTATTTATGCTCATATGATGTCATATCTGCTTCTATGCGACTCTGTCACCACTTCTTTTGTTCTTGTTTTTTGTTATTCGTAGTTTTCCATTTATATATATTTTTACTTCTGTTTGTTTGTCTGCTGCTGCTTGTGATAGAGCCTCGGGGAAGCAGCCTCTCTATTCTCTGAGATAGAGGTATGGTTTGCCTACATCCCACTCTCCCAAGACCCCCATAGCTTTGCTATTTGTGGGATCTACTGGGTATGGTTGCTGTTGTTGTATTCATGGCATGCTATATGTAATAGCTTGATCATCTTTACGAACTAGGTTAACACACCTAAGGCCGGCCGGACTTTATTTTCTTTGACATGCACAGTCTCACAGAGCACCTGTCCACTTGGGTCTTTACCACATTTTTTTTTCTTCTCAGATACTCCCTAATTATTATGCATGATCATCTTTTGCACTTGATGCATTATATTCAACTACCTTCCTGTCCCATTTTATCTGCTGCATAACATGATGTGAAGGTCAACCTTCATGTAAATTGTATTTTAGAATATCTATGTAAATATCATACATATATCTTTTAGTAAAATCTATCCCTCAATAGACATGGAAAGGAACCAGTTTCCCGTGTGTATCATTCTAGGAATGTTTGGGCTACGGATGTATAAACAAGATAATACTGATTGTTTATTCTAGTGATTCCTTATTCTTCATTTTCTTTAATAGATTGGCTATATCAGTAGTGGAAATATTATCCCTGCTTTTTGGAGCTATCTGGTCTCTTGTTTATTTTGTCATAATTTTACAAAAAAAAAGGGTTATTCTGTGAAACAAGTATACATGCAATATGCTTCTACATTTATATATCGATACATGGTTTTATCATTGTAAGTTAAGATCATCCAGTACTTGGTTTGTTCAGGTTACATAGTTTTACTTCTAAATTTATCTGGAAATATTACTTGGGCTGATCATTGCAGCTAGAAGAATGCCTAAGGTGAAAACAAACCGTGTTAAATACCCAGAGGGATGGGAACTTATTGAACCTACTCTTCGTGAATTACAGGGAAAGATGCGCGAAGGTTTGTTTGTTTCTTTTTTTTTCTTTTTTTTTAAAATTTTGAAGTTCAGTTGTTCTTATCTATACTAACGAGCCATATTATAAATTTCTTAGCTGAGAATGATCCACACGACGGGAAGAGAAAATGTGAGGCGTTGTGGCCTATCTTCAAAATCGCACACCAGAAGAGTCGCTACATCTACGACCTTTATTATCGCAGGAAAGAAATATCAAAGGAGTTGTTTGAGTTTTGCTTGGATCAAGGGTATGCTGACCGTAATATCATTGCCAAGTGGAAGAAGGTGAGCGTCTTGTCCAATTCTACTTAATGGCTTTCACTCTTCACACATTAAGTCACATGTTTGTGCTAAATGGTGTTCGCGATCCGACTCGCTGGTTTTGGCGAAAGTTTTGGGCCGAACATTTGACTACGCTTTCAGGAAACGACAAACCAAACCGGTTGGGTTGGGTTGATCAGCTGGACCAGCCGGTTATAGCATTATACCGATTTGGCGGTTTAACAGTTCGGCTTTGGCGGTTTAAACCAATATTTTTTTTTTCAAAATCGTGAGTTTGTATAAATATTTTTAAAATGATAAATATGATTCATGATTGTAATAATCATTACATATAAATAGCTACATATTCCAAAGAGTAAAATGCCATTTTTGCCCATGAGGTTTGGCCAGTTTTGCGACTTTCATCTAAAGGTTTGTTTTTCAGCATCTGGATCCAAAAGTTTTGAAATCTTGCCATTTTCATCCGGCTCATTAACTCCATCCATTTTCTCTGTTAAGTCAGGGGTATTTCTAAGCTTCTCTTTAACATTGGTCTTGTAATTTTTTATTTTTAAGTGGCATTTAAAGTGTTCTTATGTTTTGCTTTTGAGTTTCAGCCTGGGTATGAACGACTATGCTGTTTAAGATGCATTCAACCACGTGATCACAACTTCCAGACGACATGCGTTTGCAGAGTCCCCAAACACCTGCGTGAGGAAAAGGTGATTGAGTGTGTGCATTGCGGTTGCAAGGGTTGTGCAAGCGGAGATTGACCACTTTATCTTGCGCCAAACGTTTATATGAGTGACTGCAAGTGTTTTTATCTGTTATCATCATGTGTTGCTGTCAAACCTAACCTGCTCGAGTATTGTTAAACAGGCTTAACAGTCTGTTGGGTGTTAAATGGTTGTCATTTAGCTCATGTGCTTGTAAAATAGACCGGAAACTGACAGTTTGGCCTTCATGAATTTGGACATTCCTTTTGTTTGAAGATGACAAGCAATCATCCTGTTGGTAGCTAATCTATATCCGTTTAATGATGAATAGGATATGTTTTAATTTTCTAACGGTCTAATAAAAATGTAGCGGTTTTTTAAATTTTTTATGTCCAAGACCATTTCAACTCTCACGCCTGGCCGACATTAAGCTCCGCCCATGATCCACGTGGTGTTTCTATAGAGAATATTGATCCGAGAACCAATCGAATCACTTCTGGTATGTGTTCTGTTAGGATCGCGTTAACTGTCATTTGTAACTTTAATTCATGCATCATAATTACCATATTCCTGTTTCAACTTTCAAGAGTAAGATAGGAATAAAGGATGGCCTTTGTGAAATCAATAAAATCAGCCTTGTTGATATAATTTTTTTTTTCTTAAATATTGTTAAACACAGAGATAAAATAGTTCACTTTTGATCTTGCCATTAAATAATAATATAAAAAAGAAAGAAACACTGAATTTAACAATTACCAGTAATCTTTACAAGAGCAATTTCCATCCTCAAAATGATGAAACCTATTTCTATCCCTAACAATAATTCTTCTTTCAAAGATTGATGAAATGTATTTGGTATAAGTGTGACAATCCTTACACATTCTCATGTTTCTAACTATCCTAACCGAAGAACCGTGTGACGTATTTATGAGCCCGAATGCAAGTGCTAGTTTCTGACTATGTCTACTCAATATCCCCCTCTTTTCGTCTTCATCTACGTCAAGTAATACTTCGGATGTATCCGGAGAATATCCTTCAAACTTAAGCTGCCATTCCATCTGGTAAATCATATCCGATAACTCTTTACAATGGGCCCACATTACGTCATTCGACACAAACTTGTAAACCTTTCGCTTCACCTGAATTATGCTAAAACCAGGCGTTTTCATCAACCCCTTTTGACCCATTTCTCTTCGGGCTGAAGCTACATTCTCCCATTTCCCGGCTTTTGCATACATATTTGATAGTATCACGTACGGGCTAGGAGTTTGTGAGCTCATGTTTAGTAGCTTTTCGGCAACTTTTTCGCCTAATTCTATATCTTGGTGAATTCTACAAGCATCAAGTAAACTGTACCACAATGCATCATTTGCTTCCATTGGCATGTTCTTAATAAGGTCAAACGCTTCTTTGACTTTTCCCGCTTTACCCATGAGATCCACCAAGCACCCGTAGTGTTGTATCGTAGGCTCGATTTTGTGGTCAACGGTCATCTTCTTGAAAAACTCAAGACCTTTTTCAACTTGACCCGTTTGACTACAGGCGGTCAATACACCTACATAAACAACTTCATCCGGTTCGATTCCTTTTTCACGCATTTCCGAAAACACCCTTAACGCTTCAGCGCCATAACCGTGGAACGCCAACCCCGAAATCACGACACTATAAGACCATTGGTTTTTCACCTTCATTTGTTCGAACACAGTCAACCCTTTGACCAAAGATCCACATTTTAAATACATATCTAGTAAACAAGTCTCGACGATCACATTCATTCCGCATAAGTTCCTTATCAAAAACGCGTGTGTAGACCGTCCCAAATCTAATGCACCCAAATTAGTACATGACGATAACACACTTACTAACACACTCTCCTCTGCCCTCCAACAACTTTGACTAGTCAACTGTTGAAACAAACTAATGCACTCACTCCACATTCCCTTACTAGCATGAGCCGCAATAATCGCGCTCCAACTAGCCAAACTTCTATCCAAACCATCCATTTGTTCAAAAACAGAACAAGATTCGGTTATATTACCGCACTTTCCATACATACTAATCAAACTATTCTGCACAAACACATCTTTTTCTACTCCATTTTTCACAACATGCCCATGAAACTGCATACCCTCTTCAAGTCTATGCAAACAAGCACACCCTTTGAGAATTGATGGATATGTAAACTTATTCGGCCGAATTCCCACTTCAACCATTCGGTTATACAACGTAACAGCTTCATGTAAATTCATATCCATGATATACCCTCTGATCATTGTGTTGAATTCGAATGAATCCGGACTGTCGATTTGTTGGAAAATTAAGGATGCATAGTCCATGCTGCCCCAAGTGGATAAAGCACTGGTTGATAACAGATGGCCTGTGCAAAGAGACCTGGAATGTAAACCATGTTTGAGGATTAAGCAATGAGTTTGCTTGAGTTGTTGGATGTTTTTGCAGTTTTTTAAGAGGGATATGCATTGTTGCTCTGTTGAAGTGAATTCAAGTGGTTTTGTGGGATGTTGTTGTGGTAAGAGTAGGTTGTGGTGGACTGATGTCCCAACCATTGTGTTAGCTAATATGCATCTATTAATGGATCATGGATGCTTTGTTGTGTGTGTGTGTGTGTTTTGGTGTTTGTTGATGATGAAAAGTATATTATTTAGGAATTGATGGTGTTTTTTTTTTTTTTGGTCTTGTGGGTGAGGGGGGAATCTGATCTGTGAGATTTTAGAGGAAGTTTGAGCCAAAGAAAGTGTGTAGATAATGGATAGGATAATGGCATGTAATGGTTTTAAAAGTGGGTTCCACATGAAATGGAGCTCCATATTTTCAGTTCATATTTTGAAATGTTTTTTTTGCTTGGTTTATAATAAATTTTTTAAAAGAATTGGAATGTAAATAGTAGTAAATGAAATAGTTGCCCTTCTATTTTTTTCTATAAACTTTTAAAAAAACTTAAACATTATAAATTATAAATATTCATTTTGAAAAGTATTCACCCAATTCTAACTAGGGCTGTTAATTTCTGACACGACTCGAAAACATGACACGAACCTAACACGAAATTCGCAGGTTTAGGTTTAGTCTAAATGGGTTCGGGTCAGTTTCAGGTTGAATCTGCGAACCCATTTAGCTAAACGGGTCAGGTTCGGGTCAACCAAGTCAGGTTGACCCGTTTAACCTCTTTATATTATGTTATATTTTTTACGGTATGTTTTATGTTATAAATTAAATTAGGTGTGTGTATTATGCCATGATTATAACTTTAAAAGAGAAATTCATATAAATTTTTATAAATTAAATGTAACTGTATTATATACATTTGTGTTTTTAAAGTAATTTTTAATTTAATGTATTAATTTGTGGCAAAAAATTTTAAAAATTAAAAAAAATCGGGTTGAACGGGTCGTATTCAGGTCAGGTTCATATGTAAGACAAAATTTTCAGATTCAGGTTCGGGTTGAACCTGCCAACCCGCGAACACGACCCGTTTAACACCCAAGTTTTTCACTAAAGTCGCTCAAACATTTTCTTTTCTTCTAAAGTTACTCAAACTATTTTTTTGGTGTTTCAGTGTTATGATTTTTTTTTAAATGTCAATTTTATATAAATTAAGTGGGCTATAATATAAATTAAGTGGGCTATAAATCCTAGTCACCACCACCACTTGGTGATTATTATTACTTTTTTAGTCTTACGATAAAAAATATGAAACTTCATTATTATTTAGTAATTCTCTTTCTTCACTATTTTTTTAACGGTAAATTTGGATTACTGACGGATCACTGGCGTATCATTGTATCATCAGCTGAACCACCTGATCATATCCATCTTCACTAGGCATAATGACATACACCAATTCAGGAGGAAACACAATAAAGTGCCACCAACGGAACCACCTGATCATATCCATCTCCACTAAGCATAATATCCATCTTCCTAGTGGGAATCGAACCCAGGACCTATTGGTCCCAAAGTCTTATCCCACCCCCAAGATGTCACTATCTTCACTATTACTTCAAACTTTAAGTTAACCAGTAGGATTCTCCCATGCGATGCGGAGGAAATTTGGTTTCCATCATTATCATTTAGCTTTGTTTCGGTAACGTCACTCGATAGCAACTGAAAAAAAAATTAAACAAAAACAAAAATTATTATATGCCTAAAAGGATATTCACATGGCAAATAGATTTTTAATAAAATTTATACTATATCTTAAAAGAGAAATCGGTGGGTACTCCACAGACAACCCTAAAAAATTTCAACAAAATACACTTTTAGTCCATTTCTTTGTTTCTCTTACTTCATAAAGTCTCCGGTTCAGAATTTCACGCTGATGTAGATAGTGGCGGATTCATGAATTTTTTTCAAGGGGTTCATTTTTTTGAATGTTCCAATTTCATATATCCAAATATAAAAAGGGTAAATTACAGTTTTCGTCCTTTATGTTTGTATCGAATTGCAGTGGATAACCTTTAACTTCAATAATTACAGTTACAATCCTTTATTTGGAAAACTCATTACACACTAGGTCCTTTAGCTCTAACCAGATTACTTTTCATTGTTATATCTAGTCATGTGCGATGCACATGAGGGTATAATTGTCCTTTTTATCCATTTATTAAAAAATAAAAATACTTAATCCATTTATAAAGTGAGGGAGAAAGAGATAAAACCCTAAGGGGTTGTTTGATAACATCTGAATGGTTAAGTGTTGAACCAGTAAGAGGTCTGAACCATTAAGAGCCTGTATAATGCTTAACCGTTCAGAGGCAAATGTCTGACCAATTCAGATTAGAGGTTTTAACCATTCATACTCTGTATAAATCTTAACCATTCAGAGTTAAATGTCTGAACCATTCAGACATCTACTCGTGAAACAAAAAGTCTGAACCATTGTTGTTTGGCAACATCTGAATGGTTAAGTGCTGAACCAATAAGAGGTCTGAACCAGTAAGAGGTCTGAATCATTAAGAGCCTGTATAATGTTTAACCGTTCAGAGGCAAATGTCTGACCAATTTAGATTAGAGGTTTTAACCATTCAAACTCTGTATAAATCTTAACCATTCAGAGGCAAATGTTTGAACCATTCAGACATATGCTCGTGAAAACAAACAGTCTGAACCATTAAGTGCTGAACCAATAAGAGGTCTGAACCATTAAGAGCCTCATTAAGAGGTAAACAAACAGCCCCTAACCCAGTAAGAGGTCTGAACCATTAAGAGCCTAGAGGTAAACAAAGTAAACAGCCTCTAATTCATCTTCCACAATCTACCTGCCATCACCACCAGGCACCACCACCATCCTAATCTAGCCAACCACCATCTCTTTCATTGTTCCAACTTTGTAAAAAGAAACCCATTTAATGTAACCCACTAATGACAAAACCCTCGGATCCGATGAGAAAATCCTCGAATCAGAGACGGATCTCAACAGAGGTTCGCAATTGTGGCCGGATCTTGGAGTCGTATCGACGGATCTCAACAGTTATTGTGGTGGTGTCTTTGGTATGAGTTTTTTTTGTCATCAGTGGGTTAACTTTGGTATGAGTGAGAATCCTATTGTAAACGCTTGGATCTTATAGCAAAGATGTTGATGCGTCGATTAGACATATGTATGCTCCAGATCTGAGTTCTGGTTGGGGGATACATGTTCAAGAAATCAAATTACTTGCAAAGATAGTAGATTAACAGAGTCTAGATTTAGCGATTGATGAGCTCGTTAGTCTCGGTATGTAGAGGTATAAAAACTGGGCTAACTACATGTTGATATCTACTTTGAAGTACATAAAGGAAGAAATTGATGTGATTGTGTTCAGTTAGTGGTAATATTTGTTCAGATTGTGATGAATTTTGGATTTTGGATCTGATTCTAAGCTTTTAGAGAGAGAGAGAGAGAGGAGAGGAGAGGGAGGGGTATTAAACCCTATATAAAGAAGCAACTACTTTATGCTTCTATAGGTTGTAACATGAGCTTAGCATGTTTTTAAAAAAAAAAAAAAAAACTAGAATTTTCTTTTTTAACCTTCAACTTTTAATCTCTAACAATTTAAGTTTTAAATTTAATCTTTGTTTCCTTTTTAACCCTAAACTTTTAATCTTTGATAATTTAAGTTTAAAGTTTTAATCTTTGGTAATTTAACCATTTTGATTAATTTGATTTTTCCCTTCTAATTCAAATGTTTCTATCTTATACGATTTAACCCCTTTGATTAATTTGATTTTTCACTTCTAATTCAAAAGTTTCCATCTTTTGCAATTTAACCACTTTAATTTTTTTTTACTTATGTGTGGTAATCTTGGCTTTGGGGGTTTTTCAAACAAAAAATGGTTATGCATATGGTTGTTAAAACATTGGCTTTTGGGGGTTTTTAAAAAAAATTGATTTTTTTTATTTTTCACCCAAAAGTATTTCATAAATTACTTTTAACCCAGAACTATTTGTTTTTTTTTTACTTTTAACACAAAACTTTTTATCTTTTGCAATCTATCCTCACAACTTTTTTTTACTTTCAACTTTGGTCCTTTATAGCTTTTGTTTTCCGCAAATTTTTCGCTTTATGCTTCGTTCTAAATTTTGTGACTTAACACATCGCAACGTGCGTCTTTGGTTTAACGTTTTTACGTTTCGTCTATTTTTTCCCGTTTGACAGGTTCAACATAACGTGCGCGTCATAAATCGACTTAGTTATAACTAAAGAATCCCCGCCGCATTGCGGCGGGTCGTAATTCTAGTTTATATTTGTTTAGAAAAATTAAAAGTTTTGTCCTTTATCTTTATACCACTTTTCAGGCAGTGTCCTTTACTAGGTATTTTGTTGCAAGTTTAGTCCTTTACACCCAACATAGTTAAAAAACCTTGTTAATTGTTAGGTGTAAAAGACTAAATTTGCAACAAAATACCTAGGTAAAGGACTAAATTTGCAACAAAATACCTAGTAAAGGACACCGCATGTCAACAATTAACAGGGTTTTTTTAACTGGGTTGGGTGTAAAGGACTAAACTTGCAACAAAACACCTAGTAAAGGACACCGCTTGTCAACATTCGTTAAAAAAGACACCGCCTGAAAAATGGTATAAAGATAAATGATAAAACTTGTAATTTTTCCTATTTGTTTTGATAATAAGTTATTAAATATTATAAATAATGAACTAAAAGACTAAACTGATTTTAAGTGAAGTGATTTAACTGAAAAATTTAACCGGGTTAGAGCTAAAGGACGAATGGTGTAATGAGTTTTCCAAATAAAGGATTGTAACTGTAATTATTGAAGTTAAAGGCTATCCACTGCAATTCGATACAAACATAAAGGACGAAAACTGTAATTTACCCAAAAAAAATCCTGGTCGGTTTGACGGTTCGGGTCGGATAAAGTTCATCACATAATAAAATTACGATACAATAATAAAAAAAACATGGTCATGATAAATTTAAAAATACTTAATATGAATAAGATGATTTTTACGAATAAAAAAACATACCTATATATAGAACAAATTATGAAGAAAAAAAAAAGAACGACCACTAAACTTGATCAAAGAAGATGCAAAGTGTAACCTAATCATGTTGTCAAAATTTAAAAAGAAAAAATGCAATCTGTAACCTAATCATGCTACCAAATAAATATTTCAAACCTTAAACATCCATTCATTACATCAAAACCAACAAATGTATAAGATTCTGTGTACTCAATTGAAAAGATCAGGAATCCCTAGTGACAATATTGTTCTACTTAAAACTCTTTTGCTATTATAGACTTGCAATTTTCCATGAAACAATAATTATCACAGAAGGCAAAATCATGATAGTAACCCCACAAAATCTATAAGCTATATCAAAACAAATCAAAATCATATAAATCACCTTGATTAAATTCAGAAACTAGGGCCATTTTTGATGAAAGAAGCCAAGGTTCCACTTTTATGGGATATTAACAGCAAGTTATAAGATATCAACAATTTGACCCAGCGAACTGCTAGAAACTCCCGCTCACGCGCTACATCTTCTTCGTTCCATCGCCTATAATGTGTTTTTAGTTGCTTTTCTCTTCTATTTTGTTGGTTTAGCCTGAGGTACTTTCTTGAATTTCTTTCTTGCTTTCTAAATTTGTTAGAGGTGGGTTGTAATTGAACGATGCATGAGAGTTAAAATATCTGGATTTTGCCCCAAGTGGATTGGCTTAGTGTATGCACGCCACTCAAATTGATTTATTTATGTATTTCTTTGATGGATTGGATTACAACTTACACGCTAACTGTTTAGTTGTTGAATGCATGATTGTTATGATTTTGGCCTTCCGTGTATTGGATTATAACATGTACGCCAACTGTTTGTGTTTATGCATCAATGAATTTTTTTTTTCATTAAGCATATAGTGTGTGCTGGATATACGGGTTCTTCAGCATTTCTTTCTGCGTTTTTGTTTTGATACATGTAAGTTTCAGTTCAGACTCATTAAGGCCTAAAAAAAGAGCTGACGGAGCACATAAGACATCTCATAAGACAAACATTGATGTTAAGTGCATTTATGGTGATTACACCTTGACCACTGAAATCATGGAATCTATTTTCAAGATTAAAATCATTTGACTTGGAGAAGTAGCACTGAGCATGATCATGGAATCTATTTTCAAGATTAGCGATCGTGCTAAAGTGGGGAGCCTGATTAACTGGGTTTGGGATTGGTCTCGCAATCTAATGACTAAAGTTGAAACCTGACAGTTGGCAGAACTCATTATGGTTCTGTCCACTGTTTCTATTTCACAATACAGTAGATGGATGTTTCAAAGTGGAAAGATGCGGACACGGAACCTTTGTCGGTGGTGCGGATTAGAGCTAAAATTAATGATGTTGGATCAACTAATTCCATCCGATGGCTTTTACGGAATAATTGGTCTTTCCCTAAAATCAATATTTTTGTTGGCGAGCTTTGATGGATACAATAGCCTCCAAATCAAGTCTCTTGCATGGAGGAGTGTTTTTTGGAGATTTGCTTTGTCAAAGATGCGGCATTAGGGAGGAGACTGTGCTCCATATTATGTGGGAATGTATTTTTGCAAAATCAGTTTGGTGGGCTGTTTTGGTGTGGTTAAAAATCCCGTTTCCAGATCAAGTGACTTAGTTTCTAGAGATTTTGAAGATTATTGCGGAGACACCCGGGCCTAAGGGGTGGAAGAAAGTTGTCAGGGTAGTGTTACAAGTCACAGCTTGGGAGATTTGGAAGGCTAGAAATGAGAAAACTTTCAATAACTGGCAATTCCATTATAATAAACAACGGATTATCAAAGAACACTCTTTTCTTTTGGTTACAAGTAGATCAAACTTTTGTAATCTTATATGGGATAGATGGATTGACTTTAACATTCGAGATGTAATCATGTAACCCCGGAATAGAAGTTTTGTCATTCAAAAAAAAAGAAAAGAAACAGGTCTCATCAGCATATCTTTTTCATTAATATTGAATAGGGTCGGTTATTATGGTATGAAATCGAATCATATCCTAGATTCATTTAAGTGGTGGGTCAGTTTGTGAAGCTTCAGTCCAACGATTGAGAATTGAGCCTCTGTGGCTTCACCAAACACTTAACTAAGGTTACATATGTTTTTGGGTTATTTGCAACCCAAGTAGAGTAGCTAGCTAAGACAAGCTAAGAGTTCTTTAAGCTTGACAAAAACCATTAAACAAAGTATGGTTATATTTTTGTGCTGGATATGCCAGTGGTCCTTCGGATCTAAAACAAACATAATATGTGTATATGTATATGTATGTGTATCTGTGTATCAAAGTTAAATCAAACAAGAGGGTAAATATAGGGACGGGTATTCTTCTTTTGGGTAAATATGGGGATGGCATGAAATCGAATCATAAAAAGTTAGTATTACATTTTCATGCTTATTTTATGTACGGTTTCAGTTTGTCAACGTTTTGCCATAAATTTAAATATGAATCGAATGCAATCAAAATATAATATGTTCTCATTCGACGATAGAAATTCAACTTACTCTACGTTTCGACTCCGTCGCAACGCGCTTTATACTGATCCAACCGCAATGCTATTGAGTTAAATCCGATACGTTAAAAGGCGCATTTTCACATGGTATACACATCACATAACGGTTGGACAAATCCATTCGATGTTACAATGTACCCGCGCCGCAACGCACGTAAGTCTAATAACTAGTTTATATTGAAATGTAAATAAAAATACACAACACTATGGTAGGGTGCTTGGCCCGAATTGGACTCCGTATTTTATTATTAAGTTAACTATTATTCTAATTATTTAATATTTACATAGAGCTCACATTTATTTAATATTTACATAGAGCTCACATAGCTCGAGTTTAGACCGGATAACAACCTAAGGCTAGGAATTATCTCTATAACATTTTGAAAGACGCATGAACATGAACAGTAATTATAATAGTATTTTAATTTTTTTTCCTATCGGTCCCTTATGCTTTTTTTTCTTTGGCCCTTTTAGGTTTCAACTTTTGTTGCTCCGGTTCTTCTTTGTTAATAAAATTATGATTTTCTATTCCCCCCCCCCCCCCCCGAGAGATAGATTGGCGAAAAAGAAAAGGGAAGTGCAACAATCTTTTCATTTTTGCTACCCCCTTTATTTTCGTAATTAGTAATTTTATCCCTTACTCCATTTTACATGTTATACAAACTAACCCCTCTAATTTTCAACATTCTAGCTTTACCCATGTATCACATATAATATACGTTACCTATTAAGTCTTTTACTAACTTAATTTTCGTTCAATAACTTCCGTTCGCTAATTTCTTTTTAAAAGCTAATTTGTCGTTGTCTTTAAAAACTTTGTAAAACCTTTTTTACTTCCTCAAGTCTCTAAAGTTTCGAGCTTACACCTACATGTTACATTGAGATCATCAAATACGTCTAAACGCGCATTTTCATATTTTTAACACATTACGTAACGATTGGACTAATACATTCGATATTTGCGATGTATCCGCGCCGCAACGCGCGCCGGTCATATTTTTCACGGTCATATTTTTCATATTTTTAACGCATTACGTAACGATTGGACTAATACATTCGATATTTGCGATGTACCCGCGCCGCAATATTCTTTTGGAAATATTAGGACTTTATTTTTGGGTTTCTTTTTTCGGTTGCTATAGTGAGTATCGGTACCATAATAAGGCATAACAATACCAATCGAATTCCTCTTTTGGTTGTTACATAAAGTGTCGGTATCATACTAACTGAATTGATACCGATAGAAAACCCGCTGCGTAGTGCGGGTTATCCTTCTAGTTGAAACTAATTTCAAAACTGTGTTGAGGTGAAACCAGTTTGGACTGACCCGCAAGTTTGAAATCAGGTTGCAACCCTAAACTTGAAACCCATATGAACAGTCTAAACCCAACGTGAACCAGAGAACCTAGTTTTAAATCCGATCTTTTCTTACTCAAAAACTGGTTTCAACCCGACCGGGTATGGTCAAAACCCACTTTTTTACTTTTGTCGACGCAACTCAGCCAGGGTTCAACCGAAACCAGTTTGGGCCCTGAACTCGATCTATTCACCTCTATATCATAACCCAACAATACATATAGACATACCAAGTACGACAACACTTCAAAGTATCAAAAACACGCAAATGGACTGTCAAAGATTAACGTCCAATGAAAGGTGGCAGTCAGCATAAAAACAGTCTTTGAAAAGACAAAAACAAATATCTTACACAGAGTTATCCCACAACACAAATTACTTCATCTTCAACGTCACAGTAACGAACTATCCTCATGAGTGTTACAAAACAAGAAACAATATTTTCGAAATACAAAACTTAAGATGCAATTAAATCAGGTGTTTCTGCTTCAACAGATACCAAAGCAGTGTGCACCTTCCCAACCCAGTTGTCCAACCGATCACGCAAAGATTTTATTTGACTTATCCCCAAGACTCTCGGTTGCACCCACGACACGTAAACTGTTCCTTCAACTTGATCTATTATTCCCTCGATAAGATGCACCTGCAATATCAATAATTGATGATATTATTACTTTTTAGAATTTACACATGACATGTTTAACTTCAGATAGCTTAAGTTCATCTCATGAGTAATTTTACAAGCTCAAACTCAGCACAAATCGTTTATTATTAACTAGGGGTGCAAACGAGCCTACCTACTCGAGCTCGGCTCGAAAAAAAAAATCAAAGCAAGTCGAGCTTGAGCTCAAGCCTGAGCCTAGAAAAACAAACTCGTATAGTAAATGAGCCCGAGCCTGTACTTCCCTTATCGAGAGCTCGAGCTGGCTCGACAAGCCCAGTGTTTATATAATTTTTTATTAATATATTAAATATATATTTAAATAACAGTAATTACTATTTATAAAATTATGAAAAAATAACAATATTATATATAAAATAATATTCATAATAATAATTAATATAAATTAATTAATAAATAATAAACGAGCTGAACTCGAGCTTGAAAAACTACATACGAGCCAAGCTCAAGCTTTGGAAACAAAGCTCGAATCGAGTTTTCATAAGTTAACCGAGCTAGAGCTTGAGCCCAATTTGGGCTCGGCTCAGCTCGTTTGCACTAATTTATCATTTTTATACAGATATATAATATAATTGTTTTTATATATATTTATAGTATTAAATTTATTCAATAAAATAATAGAGTTATCTTTTATTATAATTATATATAGCAATAATACTTATTATGTAACTATATATTATATTATATTGAATAAAAAATATTAAACAAATATATTAATAGGCTCATTTAAGTCCACGAGCCTAACAGCTCGGTATATGAAGCCCGGGCCTGGGTTCGTTTATTAAAATAAGCTCCAACTCGACTCGATTTAAGCTTTCCAAACCCCTATTTAGAAGTAAACCGGTCGAAAGTCAAAACTCACGCTTCTATTCACGACCATTTTTATGTTAAAAACAAGTAGTCAGTAGTCTTACCGATAAACTCTTCATAAGAAGATATTCAACATCTTCAACTGTAAGTTTTGTCCGTTCTGCAATGATGCTCAATGGAATGGTTCTGTCTCCTGATGGACGACTGCAAGCACACAATAAAAATATATTAGAAAATAGAAACTACTTCTGCAGTCAAAAGATGTGAAGATTTTGTGAAGGAATTAGAAACCTGAAGATAATTTCCATCAGGCAGAGAATGTTGATCTTTTCTAGAAGCTTCTTCTCATTCTCCACCAAAGCAGGCTGAGCGTTCAGTGAAGCAGCATGAACACGACATAGTTCTTGATAGCGAACAAGATCTCCAGCGTTAAATGCTTCAAGGATGTAGTAGAGCCATTCCACCTTTGTCCCTAGTAGACTTTTAATCTGCACGTGTCCAAAATGATGTAATTATATATACTATAAACATGCTATTTTGTCACATCAGCCAACTCTGGCCCCTCAACTTTGGCATTAACCAACTTTCACTCCTCAATTTTAATAATAAACAACTTAGCCCCTCAACTTTAATAATAAACTACTTTAGCCCCTCAACTTTAATAATGACATGTTTGGCCCCTTAACTAAAACATCAAACAACTTTAACTCGCACGATTTGCTCATTTTTATCTATGACTTTAACCCACTAGTTATAAATCTAATATGTAAACTATTTGGATAGCAGGTACACAAACTTTAACATAGGTTAGCCGTTAGCACAAAAAAGTCAATAACGTAAATATTTGCTTGAAGAAAACCATGTTGTGGGGCATGGAATAAAAGCTCAATATCATGACAAAAAATGTAATGAGATATACTCACTATTGGATGCGCAAGCAGTTCTCCAAAGTTATAAATGTTATCTCCCAGTAAAGCAGATAAAGATAGATCAAATGCAAGATCCTGAAACATAAACCAACAAAATACAAAATTAAGAATCAAATCTCCACAATGCATTGGTGTTCAAAAAGCTTGCAACTCGCGGCTGACTCGGAAAAAGCTAGGCTGTAAGCAAGCCGGCTCGGCTCGACTCGAGCTAGGCATGACTCGGCTCATGAGCTCGCGAGCCGGCTTGAGTTATTTTATTTTATATATTTTAATTTTAAATGAAATAAAAAAGTATATAGGATGGGGTTAAAGTGTTAATATTTTAAGTTTAATTAATCAATAAAATATGAAAAAAAATTACATATAATACTTTTAATATGCCTTTCGATTTTTAAAATAATTTTAAAAATAAAAATAATACATATAGATATATGTTTAATTTTTATTTTTATGTTATCAATGTTTGTAAAAAAAATTAACGACTTGGCTCGAGCTGGCTCGAACATTTTACCAGTGGAGCTCGAGCTCGACTTTTCAGCTCGATAAAATAAACAAGCCGAGCTGAGCTGGCTTGTTTAAGCTCGAGCTCAACCTGGCTCGGCTTGATAAAATTAACATGAACATTAAGTGATTTAAACGACTAATTTTGTTGTCCCATGTTGCATTAAAAGTTAAAACATACCAGCTTAAATGAATCTGAAAGAGACTCCACGGAGGTGTAAGCCAAATAAAGCAGAGAACTCTTGTAGAATTCAGCAAACTCTTGACGGGATTTATGGTACTGAGACGACACCCAATAGTAATTAGCATATACAGATGGGTCAATGTCAGTCATGCTATCAAGTGTACTCTTCCCATCTTCTAGAAGATTCTTGCACTCCTTTTGATCTCCTTTTTCAAGATTAAAAGAAGCTATTTGCATCTTAATATAGAGGATTGGTTCCTCTATACGCGTCTCCTTTGTAGCTCTGAGCTTCTCGATCACTCCTTCAAGATAGCTGATGGCATCTTCTTTCGAAGAATACTGGCGAGACACTATAACAGCAAAATGTGCAAGCTTGAGAAGATTGATCTTAGTCTCGAAGTCAGTGATGAAATTGTTGTATAGTTGTATGAGAGCATCGCCAGCCTAAAATACAAACAAAAAAGTTCATGAGCATATATGTGAAAAAACTATTTGTGTTGTTGAACAGCTGTTAACTGTTAGCCTTAGATGAGTCACAACCCCATATTCACTTTTCTCGTCTATAATATCTAGAGTCAATACTTTAAGCAACTTGTTGAAGCTTTATACGTAAGATTGCTACAACTCTTACACTACAAAAGGGATATAAGACATGATGTTTAACCTTATATTAACTTCTATATTATATAATTAATACACGAACAATATACTTTTCTTCTTTTATTGGATTGTAACTTGTTGGCTTGGCTTTCAGTTTATTTACAGTATACATTTACAACACATAATCTCACCATCTATCATTAGATCTTAATATCGTCAAATCATGGCATTCAAGAGTTAATTTGAGCAACTTCTGTTAATAGCATATCTCCTAAGCATGATCAAGTCATGAATTTCACATCTAATCTAACACTCGCAAAACTCATAGCAATTACAGTGCCAAAAACCTAGAACACAACACATACACGTTAACACACCAGAAGCCCTAAATTTATACACACTAACTCAGATCTCTATGGCAGTTTTTCAACAGTTCTCCTAAATCAATAACTAAACCAAAATTAAACCCTAAATATTGTAATCCAAACTGTCAATAAGCTCAAATTAACAATCAAACGAACATGAATACATGAGCTAATTTAAGCATTCTTCTTTTAGTATTATATCTCATAAGCCTGATCAAGTTATCAATTTCACATCTAACACTAGTCATAGCAACTACAGTACCAAAAATTTGAACCACAGGTCCACAACACATTAAAGTCAAAGTACACGTATAAAGCATAAACACACCAGAAGCCCCAATTTTATACACGCTAACATGAACCACTAACTCAGATCTCTAACTTAGTTTTCCATCACTAAAACAAACTTTTCCTAAATCAACAACAACTAAACCAAAACTGAACCCGAGATATTGCAAATTCGTAATCCAAACTGTCAATAAGCGCAATTAACAATCAAATGAACATAAACCCGTAACAAATATCAGAAAACTACCTGAAATACATAGAGTGCAACAAATTGTAATCCAGACTGTCAATAACCTCAATTAACAATCAAACAAACACAAATACACAACAAATATGAAATATCTAAAAAAACGACCTGAAAAACAGCATTCTAGATCTCTATCACAGTTTTTCATCACTACACCTAAGTTCTTCGAAATCGATAACAACTAAACCAAAACTAAACCCAGGATATTGTAAATTCGTAATCCAGACTGTCAATAACTCATTTAACAATCAAACGAACATATATACACGACAAATATCTAACAAAAATTACCTGAGAAACAGCGAATGCAACGAATTGTTCAATCCAAACTGTCAATAACCTCAACTAACAATCAAACGAGTATGAATACACAACAAATCTCTAAAAAAACTTCCTGAAACACAGCGTTCTCAGATCTCTATCACAGTTTTTCATCACTGCACCTAAGTTCTCCTAAATCAATAACAACTAAACCAAAACTAAACCCTAGATATCGTAAATTCGTAATCCAAACCGTCAATAACCTAACTAACAATCAAACGAACATAAATACACAACAAACATCTAAAATAACGACCTGAAACAAAGCAAGTGCAACGAATTGTAATCCAAACTGTCAATAACCTCAATTAACAGTAAAATAAACATAGATACACAACAAATATCCAAAAAAACGACCTAACTACAGCGAGTGCAACGAATTGTTCAATCCAAACCATCAACAACCTCAATAAATAATCAAACAAACACAAATACGCAACAAATATCTAACAAACGACCTGAAAAACAGCGAGTGCGACGAATTGTTCAAGCTTTAACGTGAGTTGATGCCATAGCTTCCTCTGGTACAGATCTGCAAGCGTATTGTACCAATCGGAGAGCTCCGGATGAGTATTGCGAAGAGAATCTAGGTACTGAAGAGCTGCCATCGCCGGCTGATTTTCCGACGGTGATATCGGAAGTGTTGCCGGAGAAAAGATTGGGGGATTTGTGTGTGTTTGTGTATAAGCCCTTGGTTGAGTTTTCTTTTTGGAGAAGAAACGAATTGAGTGATTTGATTTGGGGTGAGTTTAAATATTTGGGTTGGACCCGGCCCGGTTGTTGTGAATTGGATTCGCTAGTTGTTACCTACATGTTTTTTGTGTTAGGCTAACACCAGTAGAGGTTCACAAACCGGGTTTTTTTCTAATACCAGCAGTGGCGGATTTAGGATTTTTTTTCTTGGGGGTGCGGAAAATTTTTAAAGATTTTAGACCCCTAGCTATAGAAAAAAATCGGTTCATAGCGGGTCGGTTCATGTAAAACAAGTAAAAACAAAGTTTCATAGCGGGTCGAATCAGAACGGGTCGGGTCCATTTCAATTCTCAAACAATCTAACCCTAGTTCCTAACTTCCTATCACATTAACAAACAAAAAAACATCAAAGTTCAAACCATCCATACTTTTATTTCTCTTAATCATTCAATAAAAAAACAAAAAAAACTTATCTATAACATACCTTGGTCTTTAATTAGAATAATCCGGCGAAAAAAAAGTGGTTCAACCCTTTTCCTCTTTAGAAATCGCGGCATAACTTCTCTACTCATTGTTCATTCCTAATCCTATCACATACAAAATAAACAAGGATCTTCAAGTGTTCAACCATAGCCCATGTTAGTGGGGTTGATAAGCTTGACATAGACTACCAACAGGCCCTCGAGTATTTAAGTGTCTCTCTTCCAGACTTTGACATTGGCGGTTTCTCTAATATGGACACCGCCCCCCCCCCCCTCAAAGCCACAAAAAACTTTGGCGAATGCTCTATTTGAGAAAATCGCTCGGAATCTGGGAGAAACACTTGATCTGTCTCCCTGCTAGAAGGTGGTGATTGAGTGCTTGAAAGGCCCCCATGCGCAAGACTTTTTGACTGTTATCCCGATCGAGGGGCTGGGGCAATGCATGTCGGCTGTTGAGTACAGGGCTATCCTCAAATACCGGCTGATGATCCCTATGTATCCAGAAGACGAAACCTGCCCAATCTGCCGTAAAGTCTGCATGGATAAATACGGGGAGCATGCTGTTCATTGCAAGGAGCTCCTTGGCTTCAAATACCGGCACGACTGGGTGAGGGATGTTTTGGGGGACATCTTGAGGAGAGCGGGGATTTCTGCCAAGAAGGAGACCCCTGTGAATATCCTTACAGACCCCATGGAAGGGAGATCTACATTGAGACCAGCGGACCTGCTCGTCTTTGGCTGGGCGGGAGGGAAACATGCTTGTGTAGATCTCACAGGAGTCTCTCCCTTAGCTGGGTTAAGGGAAAATGGGTTTGTAGCAGGACAAGCGGTAAAGAAAGCAGAATCTAAAAAGGTGGACAAACACGCTAAAGCATGTGCTGATAACCAACATGCATTTGTCCCCTTCGCCTTCGACACCTTTGGATCCCTGGCTCCAGAAGCTATCCGTTTGCTGACTAAGGTCCAACAGGTTGTCCACAGCAGTGGCTCATCAACAGGGGGCAGGGGTTTGTTTTTAATAGGATAGGGTTTGCTATCCAGAAAGGGGTAGCGGCGCAGCTTGTTGCTCGCTTACCTGTGATATTGATGTAAAGTGCATTTTGTCGAATATATAATGTTAAGATCCAAAAAAAAATAAAAAATTACCTTTTCATTTTAGGTTGGATACTTCTAGTTATTAAGCAAGATTTACTCAGGGTGTCATTTCTTTGATCAATCTCTAGTGGCTTTATCAGATTATTAGCAAAGGTATGGTTGTTTAAAATTTAAAAGATTTTTTTTTATTTCTGTTTATTTAAAGAACTGTTTTAATCAAAAAAAAAATTTTAATTTTGAAGTTCAAGCCCTAGTAATTATTATTTGCCAACCAACAATCATATAATCAACAAACATGTTTGCCAACCAAAATTTTGAATTTCAAGCCCTAGTAAAAAGCATGTACCTGTCAGGGGCGGCCTGAATTAACCAGTTTGCAGCCGAAATTTTGCAGTCGCCGGCCGGAATTATGCTGTCGCTGGGCGCTGAAGTGAGGCACAGGGAGGGCGGGAGTCGCTGGCAAGTGGCAGTGATTTGGGGTTTTTTTTTATTATGTGGACTGGTTTGTTTAACAAAACTAGTAGTTGGGTTGGGCTTGAATGAGTATTAAGTTATTGGGCTTGATGGATTGAATTTAAGTTTATTAAAGGGGGTGGAGGCTAACTTGTTTACATAATTTGATCAGGTTTCAATCCGTGTTTACAATTTTTTTACATAAAATCCTAACATTTTTTAAGGGGTGCGGACGAAATTTTCCAAAAGGTGCGGTCAGAATTTTTCAAGGGGTGCGGACGAAAATTTCCAAGGGGTGCCTGGATTTTTCGCGAAAAATACCACTAATTTTTTTTTTTCAAGGGGTGCGGCCGCCCACCCACCCCATAACTTGGGTCCGCCCCTGAATACCAGTGATCGATTATATACCCGAGTACGGATATGACCGGGTTTTGACTTTTCGGATATTGGTCATACCCAGGTCGGGTTTGGGTTTTAGCCAGAAAATCTATACCCTGTGTACCCGGGTTCAGTTCGGGTTCGGGTTTTCAATACCCCCGGGTATTAGAATACCTTATTTTCGGGTCCAGGTCGGGTTCCGGTATTGGTCGGGTAGGGTTCGGGTATTGGTAATGGTCGGGTATGGTTCAGGTATTGATCGGGTATGGTTCGGGTTCGGGTATAGATCGGGTTTTCGATTCAGTTTTTGGAATAAAACATAGAAATCTAATGGAAATCTTTATATTTACATATTTTTTTGGTATAGATCGCGTTTAAGTTTTGCCGCCACAAGTTTTTCTTTCTATCAGTGGCTTTGGTTATTTCCACCAATTTAGCATCTTTGATTTCGGAGATCGACTCCGCCATCGATTCCTTTCGGTCGTGTGGGATTTTTCTTCGAACCCGAACATCTTTTGCTTGAACCTTCCATCTTTGTATTTTTTGTGTTTGAAAGTATGTGTTGAAAGAAAGAAAGTTTGGATTTTGTGGTTGAAAGAATGGATTTTGTGTTTGAAAGAAATTATGTGTGTATATATATTTGGTAAAAAAAGGGTAATATATTTAACGGTCCCCCACAACGGTCATTTTTTCAATTTACAACGCGTCATAATTTCACGCGTTTTGAATTCGATGCGTTATAAATATTGGTGGCGGCGGTGTTTTTTTTTTTTTTCCGATCACGCGTGTTCGGCCCCATCACGGGGCGCCCCTACCCCTCAAGTGATCATTACATTTAAGAAAACTCATAAAATGTAATGCCCGTTGGATAGATTAAATTACAAAAATCGTCCTTTATGTATGTCACTTATTGCAAACTGTGTCATTTATCTTCGATAATTACAGAAAACGTACTCGATGTTTGCAAACCCTTGCAAGTTATGTCCTTTAGCCCTAACTCAGTTAATTTTTGTGGTTAAATCTGACCAAATGGACCCACATGAGGGTATTTTGGTCATTTTACTCTCATGCGGGGTCCATTTGATCAGATTTAACCACAAAAATATCCTAATGTGGGGTATACATAGTCAGATTTAACCACAAAAAATTAACTGAGTTAGGGCTAAAGGATATAACTTGCAAGGGTTGCAAACATCGAGTATGTTTTCTGTAATTATTGAAGACAAAGGACACAGTTTGCAATAAGTGACATACATAAAGGACGATTTTTGTAATTTACTCCGTCAGATATTATATCAATGTTAGAATGTAGCAAAGGTTTTGGGATGTGACATTGATGGTTAAGGTGGATCTCAGAGATCTTTGAAAGTCGATGGTGAGTTAAGCATTGTCTCCTATTATACTAGTTATAATGTACTTAATTGCAAGTATCATAGTCTAGAAGGTTTCTATGTATAATATCAAACTTTATGTACAAATACTAGGGTAGACGGTATCATATCGGTGAGTGTGATCGGGGACCATGTTTACCTCACGAGAATGATTCCGGGTGGTGGATCGATGAGTGGGGAGTATGAGAGAAGGGGTGTGGGCGGTGAGTATTCACCGAAGGTGAATAAGAAGCAATGGAGGAGGGAGAGATGAGAGAGGAGAGACATAACCAATCATTTTTTTAGTAAACTTTCATTTTGCTTCCTGTGGTTTGGTCACTTTAACGGTTTTGCCCTAAAACTTTAAAAATAACCATTTTCCTCCAATAGTTTGCTATGGTTTTTCCATTTTGCTCCTCGCCTCTAACTCCATCCAATTTGTCTATTATCTGAAAGGGTATTTTGATAACTTCAAGTATATAACTAAGGGTATTTTAGTAATTTTAAAGATAAGATTTAATTATTTATTATATTTATATATATACATCACCCAAACCATACAAACACAATACTCTCTCTCATCTCTCTCTCTACATATTTCCCTCCCCCTCTCTCTTCACCATCACCCAAACCAGCACCATCGGGCATATTCTAATTTTCTGGTTACTTATGCATCTCCTTCATCTTCATTGTAGCCACCATGGAAGTGTAAAACATGGTGGAAGTAGGTCTATAATTTTTAATGTTTTAAACATTTATATATACTCTAATTTTCATCATTTCTATGCAATAAGAGTTGTACATTCTGCTTAGCATGTGTTTTGTTGGTTTGTCTTCTCATTGGGTGGTTTAAGCGGTGGAAGACACATCACCCACACACGCGTCGTTAATCCTCAGTCAGATGAAAATCCCCAACCATCTTCTCGCATAAGTCTGGATAGAGATACAGACCGGGAGAAAGAGAATCAGGAGAGATTAATCCAACCACACTCCATCGGCCACCGGTATCACCGACGACGGTGATGATATGGGTTAACGGCATTGAAGACGATGGTGGTTCCGGTGATTGGTATGGTGGCTGTTGGTGGCGTATCAGGCCCGATCTCCAGCGACATTAAATAAACTCCGGCGAATGGTTGGACCTGTTGTCACTCAATATAGCAGTTTTGGTCCTTAGTAACTAGGGTTTAATAGTTCAAATGTGACAAACCAAAAACTACAACCAGAACCTTCTATCAACTACGGATGTATAATTTCGCAAAATTTAGGTTTCAATTGATGAATACCTGGTGTTCCTAGGCTTGCTTCTTTGCTGGTACTATGTTCTTCGCTGGTACGGTTTCTTTACTTCGTTGGTACGGTTTCTTTACTTTGATTGTAGGTATGGTTGATGATTTTCGACTGAGATTAGGCATTGTTTACATAGATTTTGAGTTTATTTTTCAAAATTTTTTAATAGGGTTCTTTATTTGATGTTAGGGTTTGTGGGGATTCTTGATTTTAGATAGTTTTAATTGAACTGAACTTTGAGAGTTCATTGGATGGCATATCATAGTTTGAGGGATGCCAAAATGTAAAGCAATAGTCTTTTTTTCTGATTTGTAGATATAACGAATAACATGTGTCAACACCTTGCGTTTCATCGTCAGCACACTTATGTTCATGTGAATATGTTTAATTGGATGATGTGGTGGTGCCTGGCATCTTTTCATCTTCATCAGGTTTATTATACCGCCAGAAGCACAAACAAATGTCCAACTAGAGAGAGAGCGACGGAAGTTGTTGTAGACCGCGTCTTCACTCCGTCGCTTATGCCGGACTGTGGAGGTCTTTAATCCGTCGTCTTCAACCCACATGTGTCATCCAGCGCGCCTCTGCCACCGATGACCACTGCTCTAGCTCAAACAGTCGTCAATCGACGTCGACACATGCACCACCAAAATCCAAATCGAAAGCTCGCAGCGTTATCTACTTCGTCAACCACAACCCAAGCGATGGTTTCCGTCTGAGATTAGGGCTCCAACAGGTACGCTTTAACAAACTGGGTTTCTAATTTCAGTTAACTTTAGGTTAATGTTTTCAGATTTGAGTGTTCTTCTTCGGCTCCTATTTGGGTGGAGCAACTTTAATGTGTTCATATAATTCAATTCGAAAGTTGTTGCGAGTGTGTAGGATTTGTAAAACTGATGTGAAATGTGGCATTATTGATGTATGTGGGCTGTGGTTATGATCAGGCATGCGAGAAGAAGACTACTGCAAGATGGCGTTACGATCTTGGTCGCAAGTGGATCTTTGAACAGGTTACTTTTGAAGCGGAACTTTGAACAGGTTACTATTGACATTATCGAAGCTCATGTCACATATTTAATCAATAGTCAAACATGTCTTTTTAATTATATATCCTGGACATGTGTTGATATTTTCATTGAAATGAGGGAGTGTTATGTCTGTAAACATCAGTATCTTTTAGCCTATATGTTTGAATTAATACCGTTTTTTTAAAAACTGAATCCAAAGAAAGAGTCAATGTTTGACTACAACAGGTCAACTGTTGTGCTGTCAAAACTATTTGTCAAAAATCGTTTATAGTGATGACAATAGGTTAAAAAGTAACTTTATGTTAGCCTTATTTATTATTGTTTAATTTATTTAATAATTTAGTGAAAATTTCAGGTGTTTGGGACAGTAAAAAGCTATTGGTTTATTCCAGCTTATAGTGATGAAGATTTACGTAGAATGCCCACCTTTCAAGGCCTGGAGTATCCAACGAAACCGGATTTCGACACCCAAGAATTCGAAAACGAGCATGGCTACACTTGCGACCGTCGTCACCGTGGCACACACTTCGATGTTAGAAGAAAGGGTTGCTTAAAGGGATCCTGGACCCCCATATTGCTAACGAGATAAGACCCGAGTATTTGGCAACGTATGGGAACATAGCCGACAAATGTTTAGCGGATTATGGCCTCGATAGACTGACCATGGGAGATGTATTGTGGAACATGGAACATGCACTTTAGCTTCAAGAAGCCGAAAGTGCAAATGCAACTGCATCTGTCAAACCAGCGAACCAGACATTACAGCCGGTGTTGGCTCTAGCAATATATGCTGATGATTGACTTGCTTTCGGGCACGAGAACAAGCCAAGTTTTTTCACAGTTGGTAACCAACGATTATAGGTAACAAGTTGTCGATTTCATTTGGCCATTTACTATTATATGTTTATACTTTCCATAATAATGTAGTTTTGATAATCTTTGTAAAACAAACAAAGTGATATCATTGTTTCTCGAATGTCACGTTTATAATATTTGTATTTTTTTGGTAGAGAAGAAGTGATATCATTGTTTAGTTATGTTGTACTGTATGTGAAACTGAGCCCCGCCAGCAACGCTGCGGGTGCTTCTTCTAGTTCTAATCTACCTCTAACAATCAAACATGTGAAACATAAAAGCAGGTTGTGTATATTTCTGGTACATGCTTTTTGGGGAGATCATTCCTTTGAATTCAAACGATTCACTTAGGGGGTGTTTGGCCTAGCTTTTTTATCTAAGCTTATAGCTTTTTTAGCTTATTTTTACAAAATAAGCACTAATGGGTGTTTGGTTTAGCTTTTTAAGCTTATGCTTATTAGATTATATAAGCTAATTCCAAGAAGCTTATGGGAACATGGTTTTTCAGCTTATTTGAATAAGATGGTTTTTTACTCATTACACACAATGATATTATACCCCTTCCCATAATACAAAATAACTTAACAAACAACTAAAAATTAATTATTAATTATCAACTTGTAGAATATAAGCTAATCCAAACACTTAAAAATAGCTTATCAAATAAAAGAAAATAAGCATAAGCTACTTTAAAATATAAAAAATAAAAGCTAGGCCAAACACCCCCTTAGTTTTCATTTTGTCAAAAACCTTCAATCATGAATCCCCAATCTAGTAGACCAAAACCCCCTTTCCAAACCTTTAGTTTTTCAACAAAAATCTTGAATATGGCCCTGATTTCGAAGGCAACCACTTCTTCATCATCATATCCAGAATCACCAAGCTACCATTTGCCCTATTTCATCACCAACCCAACCACTTCTTCTCTGCCGACTCAACCTGCTGCCATCGCCACCTCGCCCATCATCGGTATTCGAGCTGGCAACATCTCCGGCATCACCCTAGCAACAGCCTTCTTTTCATCTCTTTTTGAAAAGCTACTGTCGGAGATCGATTTTATACCACCAGAGATCGGTGGGGGTGGTTATACAGATCTGATGGTATGATTTCAGATTTGACTTTTGGAAGAGATGTTGGGTTAGAAGAGGCGCTTCGGCCGGAGAATCAAGAAACCACCACCTCCAATGTGGGTGTTCTTGACCTTAATCAGTTCCAATCACCACCACCGTCGGAAAATGCGGCAGAACAGACAACAGGGAAAACGAAAAGGTATGGCTCATAAGAAAAAGAAAAATGAAACCGAGCTCAAAGTTCCTGAAACCCACCTTATGCAACTCCGATTAGGTGGTGCCGGAAGTGATGGTTATGGTGGTGGTGGTGGTTGGGTTCCGGTGGTGGTGAGGTGGTGGGTGGGTGATGAAGAACAGAGAGACACTAGAATCTGATGTTGAGAGAGAGAGAAGAGAGAGGAGAAAGTGTGTATATATCATATAAATATCTTTACAAGTGGATTACCAAAATGCCCTTCTAGTTAACAGACATTATGGATGGAGTTAAGGACATGGAGCAAAATGGAAAAACCATAGCAAACTATTGGAGGAAAATGGTTCCGTTAAAGTGACCAAAACACAGGGAGCAAAACGGAAGTTTACTCTTTTTTTTAATTGAATGGGTGTTTAAACCATTCCTAGTGTTCGAGTAGAAAATAGAGAGTAAAGGGGGGAGTTGACATGGCATGAGATTATTGGGTAGAGAAAACTCAAACTCCCTAAAGTGATTGAATGATACCCTCCACCCTTAATAAAAATGTGACAAAATATCTTACAAAGATTATTGAATTGTATATAAAATGTTATAACACCTACAATAGTCGCCTTATGCTAATTCTAGCTTGAAGAAACACTGAACTAATTATGGGACTAATCAGTTTGGTTTATGTTCCTACCATAGTGGTTAATCTTCTAATGGTTTTCTGAGCTTCGTAATGATCGTCTAATCCTGCAAAACAGAACACCGTTACTCGTTAAGAAGGGAATGTGGGGGTTTCCCTCTTAACCGGGCTCCGGCGTGAGAATAAGCGACTGCTTTGGGGAGATAATTGAGTATTAAGAGTGAGAGTAGAGGGAATGGAATGTTTAACCTGTGAAGTGAGGTCTCTATTTATAGCCGGAAAGGTGTAAGAGGATGTGGGCTGATAGGCCTTAGGCCTGAAGGCGACAACATAGAGGATATGCTCCTTGTCTCACTGGTGTCGACCGTTAGTGGCTTCTAGGAGCTTTCTGGAGTTGGTGCAATGTGATTGGAGCCACGTGTCACTGTTGTCGGCCTGGCCGCCCCTCTGCCATCAGCAGGTAAGTGGAGATCGTGGGGCAGTTGTCTCTGCCCTGTGATTGGTGCCATGTAGGCGTCCTTAAGTACCTTTTGTCTCCTGCATGTCAGACGATCGTGGAGCACGATTGAGCAGGGTCAGAAAGACGCTGATTGGTTCTTTTCTTCTGCCACTTTTACCTTGTGTACTATCTGAAACAGCCTTGCGCTGCTGCCCTGCGCGATTCTTGCTGGGCACGTATCTATCTCGCGCAGGGTTTGGATGACTAAGTGCTCTTTCAGAATGCTAAGTGTTGTAATTGGAGCTTTCCATTGCTCAGACCTCGCGCCGCATCCAAGAATGATGAAGTAGCCCGCGCGAGATTGGCAATAAGAAATGTGATGAATAAGGAGTATGGTCCTGCGCGCGACCTGGTTAAAGGTTTGCGCGGTTTTTTTGGGACCATACCCCTTCAAGTCCCCCCAGTCCAGTGCTGCACCATGCGCAAGGCAAGTGGTTGGAGCTCTGGACTTAAAAAAAGAAGGGTGCAGAAAATGCTTGTTTTTTTATTGGTAGGCGCGCGTGTGCAAATGTTTGACAGTTGTTACGGCGCGACTACATATCTGGCAGCTGGAGACTCTTTGTTTTGTGTAGATAGCGCGCAGATGCCTTGGGTGACCATGCGTGTTGCACTACCTTGATAACTTCTGCATTAAGTTTTTTGAGGATATGAGCTGGAAAATCCTCGAAATTTGAATTCTGACGGTTTGGTGAGATTGTCGCTGATGGTGACGTTTGAGTTGACCACTGGCACGATTGTCATCATGATGGCTCTGACGGTTCCACTTTCCGTCAGGAGAGTGAGATCCACGCGCGCGTGGTAACCGTCACTCCGGGTTTCGCGTCTTACGTGGCGTCTTCTGATTGGTCACGTGCGCGGTGATTTCGGCACGTTTACCCATTGCATTAAATGCGATGGGTATATATATTCGACGGAAGGGACGAGATCCTTACTTCCTTCTACAGTTGCTTTCCTTTTCTCTCTATTCATCTTCAAATCTTCAAATCTTCAAGCTACCTGTAGCAGATCTTCAAGATTTTTCTACATATCTGCAAGTTTTTTTCTTGAATATTCAAAGTTTCTTTGACGAATACTCATGGCCGAAGAACATCAAGCAGACAATCCAGGGGAGGAGGGTCCACTTCCTGTGTTGAAGTGGGATCTAGGGTTATTCGAGCAGATCGCCAGGGGCTTCCGGTTTCCACCGGAGTGGGATGCCAGATATCCCGGTCAAAATCAGACCGCTGCTGACGCACCGCCGGGATTCATAACTCTTTTTGAAGACTTCTTCTTACAGGGCAACTTCCGATTGCCGGCGACGAACTTCATGGCTCATATACTGCAGTATTATGGGTTTCACATTTCTCAGATGACTCCACCAGGGATGGTGAGAATTCGACACTTCGAGTTTTTATGTCGATCTCATGATGTCGAACCGACAGTAGAGAGATTCCGGGCATTCTACCAGCTTATTAGGAACATGGGCTTCTTCTCGTTTGGCAACCGAGGGGGTGCTAAAAAGATCTTGTTGAACCCACCGAAGAGTTTCCATGATTGGAAACAGAAGTTCTTCTTCATTCGCGAGGAGGTGATACCTATCGCTATGACTTTCCGTCCTTGGACGCAGGCGATCGAGAAGGAGGAGTTGACCATTCCTAAGAAGGAGGATTGGTATGTGAAGCTCACTACAGCCCCTAACCGAGTTTTTGGGAGAGTGTCCTTGTTGCGGCGCGAATGAGCGATCAATGGCCACATGAGAGCGAGGAAGTTCCCGTCTTGAAGTTCCAGGATAAAGGTTAGCTATTTCGTTAATTGTTTGTATCTGTCCTCGTATTGCTCACTTGTTGCATTTTCAATGTAGAGGCGTGCCTTTATCAAGCGACTTTCCCCACATTTGGTGGATCCATGGGTGTGCGCCCGCTGGCAGCAGGGGAGCAATATTGGTATGACGCGATTAAGGGCAACTTCATGTATCCAATTGCTGGAGCCTTTACCGATCCGCCCTCTGCTACTGAAGGTGCGCATATACCTAACCCTCGTCCCTTGCGCGCTTTGACTTCTGCTGGGAAAGAGATTGTCTATCTTTCCAGCGAGGAGTCTGTGGGATCATCAAATGGAGAGTTAAGCTCCTGGTCTAACATCTTTGCAGGTGTGTTGCGTGACTTGGGGATTGACCCTGAGGATAAGAAGAAAAAACCTGTGAAAAGGAAGAAGGTTATCACCTTGGACCCTGAGGTGACTAGCAAGGGGGCTGGGAGTAGTCGCGCAACCGTTCATGTTGCTGACAAAGGTATTCCTCGCCTTCGTCAAAGTAACTTGGAAGATTACGTTATAATCAGTGACTCACTAGAAGGTTTGTCGCATATAGGCGAGAAAAAGACTGGAGCTGGTGGCTCAAAAAGTTCGGGTAGTGCGGGTTCTCGCAACCCGGATGCTGGTGCGACTCCTTCCTCTGTTGCGCATGATGAGGAGGAAGAAGAAGCAGAAGAGGAGGAGGTAGCTACCAAGTTGATCAGCAGGAAAAGAAATAGAAGTGAGACCACCGCTGGTGTTTCTACTACGCCGAAGGCTGGTGTGATTCCCTTGATTGGGAAGCAGAGCGACTTGCGCTCTCTTTACAAGTTCTCCCCTGGTAAGTTCTTAGTTTCTCTTCCTCTTGTTGCTTTTCTTTTCTAAATCACTTAGCTTCTGCAGAGGCCAAGAAGAAGGGTGTCGTATTTACAGAGCCCTCAGAGCCGGCGCAGAAAAGGCCTAAGGTTACCATCAAATCCTTCAAAACTGTGGTGGAGTCTGATAAGGACAAACAGGCTGTCGAGGTCGAGAAGGAGAGAGCTGCTGAGACAGAGAAGAGGAAGGCTGAGGAAAAGAAAGCTGAGGAAGACAGGAAGAAGAAGGCTGATGAGGAGCGTAGGAAGAATGCTGCGGAGGAGAAGCAGAAAAAAGCTGATGAGGAGAAGAAGAGGCGGGCTGAGCAGGAAGTAGAAAAAAGGGCTGCTGAGAGGGAGAAAGAGCCTGTAGTTGATAAACCTACCCACCCAACGCAAGCTCATTCCCCTCAACATTCTGCTAAAGTGACTTCTGCTGGGGGGTCCGGTCCGCATGCTTCTGGTGGCACGAGTTCTGGGGGGTGCTGGGGGTATAACCCACAAACCATTGGCCCAAAGGATACTCTCGGGGATATTTATTATAAGAGTTACACCGAGGCAGAACGTGGGAGTGCCCCCCCCATCGAGCTCCTTGGAATTTGAAGCAGAAGGACACTTTCCAGGAATTTGCCCCTTGCCGCGATTGGTTCTTGAATTCCATCCCTCCTGGTGAGGTTAACCGACAAAAGGCGCAGACTCATGATGAGCTGTATGCAGCGTATGTAATTGGGGAGGCCAATACTCTTTCTGCCAGCCATGTAATTGTGCGTGAGGGGCGCACCATGATTAGGGAGCGGTCGGATTGGGAGAACTACCGCCAGCGCCTTGTGAGGCAGGTTAAGGAGTTTGAGAAGGCTAATACCAAGTTTGAGGAAGAGAAGTTGTCACACCCCGACTTTCCACGTGTCACCAGTGGGCCCGGTGGGGAGTATCGTGACGTAGTTGATAACATCATAGTCAAACAACACAATTATATTACAACGGAAAGTAAAGGATCCACAGGCGGATCTTAAAACATATCATTTGTTCAACAGACTTTAGACGCCTAGAACTTGCAAGATTCCTTATTAACGTCCTGAACCGCTTCCAGCCTATTACGTACTTGTACCTGTCAGTTAAACTTTTGAAAATACGTCAGTTTTCACTGGTAAATACACTCAACCGACTCATTTGAAAATGTCTATAAAATTGGTTTGGATGCACGTAGCACTAAAATATTTCGACACTTTGATTAAAATGCACAGAGGCTAAATTAATCTTTTATACTTGGGACAAACTATATTTCATGTTATCAGTTTTACATAACTTGCTCTACATGCGGGGCCCGGATCTATGCCGGTTCATGATTAACCGACACACCACTATTCCCCTATTGGGAATTCCATATTGGGTATAAACATATGGCATCTGTCAGGTGTATGCCTACACCCCGTGCTTAGGTCGTGGCCATTGCAATTCATGAGTCAAGGATATCCAGGACACGGTCACATTAATCCCCAATGTTTCAGTCAAGCAATACGAATTAAAACAGGTTATTTGGATTTCCCGACTCATTGGTCTTTGAATCCCATACCTGAACATGTGGTATTTATATTACCGTATCCCAAGCCCGTAATAGGGAAAATAAGTTAAGAGTATTTACCTGAGCTAGCTCCTGTCTTAAATAGCAAGGATTATAATAACTCAGCCGTATTCAGTTAAGTAAGCGTAGTTACAATTTACCGGAAGGCTCTAGTCTTGAATGATGGTATAAATAACCAGTTAGAATGCTAACGGGTCTTTAATTAAGCCTAAGCTTAGATCGGTTAGTCTTAAGGAAAAATATACGGTTCAAACGCATGATTAAGCGAAGACCGGAATAGAATGCGTTTTAGACCCGAAAAGTTTGAAGACTTGTATAATATGGGTATTTCATACACATTCTGGATTTTGAGATAAGATCGATATGGTTTGACCCGTTTCGGCTAATTTATGTAAACTTGTTACATAAACCGAACCGAACGCGTAATAAGCGTAACGGGTATTCATGAGAGCTATATACAGGTTTCCTAAGTTAATTATGCCTCAAATATGTTGTGACATTAGTAAGATGTCTTTCATTATGCCCGAAACGTATTTAAACACAAACTAGGCCCCGTAGGGGTAGTTTGGTCATTTAAAAGGTTATAAAAGAGTTTAAGTATTAACCTGAGTTACAGGTCTGATATAATCAGCAAAAATACTTATTTTACTAAGTTATAACAGTAGGGTAAAGTATATATGTGAATTTACCAATTATAACCAAACTATGCACCGAAGGGGCATTTTGGTAATTTCACATAAGCCGAAAAGCTCAAAACTGGAGTCTGAGTTAATCAACTTTTGCTTACTGTTAAAATATTCTAATTTGCCTAAAATATCAGTAGGTATCATCCCGGGTATGTTTAAAATAGTTTTAATACATACTATGCGTTAAAAACGCTTAATAAGGCGATTAAGAGCCATTTCCGGGTTCTACACATAAGGCTGATATTTTTATTATTCCAGAAGGCTTAAAATAATTTATTTGTCATTTAGAATCAGTAGCAAAAGGTTTGGAGTCGTTTAGATATGTAAAACTCATTTTATGGCCCTTAAGGGCAAAACCGACAATTACCGGATTAAGCCTACGACTATAAGTTATGCTCAGCCTAAAATTAATTAAAAATCTTTAAAAATCCCAAAATAATATATTACATCAGTGGGTAAAGATTTTGGTATCAAAAAGTATGTTTAAATAGGCTATACGCTAATTACGCCGTTTAATTAACATAAAGCTTTCAATTTACGCTAATGAGCATAACTCTCAATCTACACCTCAAACTGATGTCAAATTTTAGGTGCAAGTTTATAATTTAGACACTAAGGTTTCTACTCTTTTACATTTCCAAAAATCACGTTTTATGGTGTAAAGGGCATAATGGTCAACATATGAGTAATTAACGGAATCATGCGTATTAATCGGATAACTAATGAACCGAGGTGTATAATCACAGAGGGTTATACTAGCATGTTACCTGGTCCTAACGAAGCTCTAAGGAATTTCTAAAACATGCCTAAACGGGTCAGAACTGAAAGTCAAAGTGAAAGTCAAACTATGTGACTTTCGGTTCCGAACCGGGTCTTTACAGAGAATTGTCGGGTTGAACATGTTTAGACATGTTCTTACACTAATTACCAAGTTATATTAATGATCAAACAGGTTGCACGCCTTCTAGATTGCTAATTATGCGTTTTATGTTTCTGTTGACTTTTTCGGATTAAGTTTGACCCGACAAACGATCAAGTTAGAGTGTAATTCAGAGGGTGCCCTTTTAAGGGTTTAACGCCCGCATAAAAACCAACTTATAACTACCTTTGATTCGACTAAACACTGAACCATTTGTGTTTTATCGTTAAGTCAAACCGTAATGGTTTGACTTTTAAGCTAAATACTAAGCTAAACTCAATTAGAGAAGGTTAAGCATACTTACAAGTGTCTAATGGATGATTAGGAAGGATTGGGGTCTGCTTTGGAGTTCCAGAGATGATCAGAAATGAGTGCAAGAATGTTTGTGACTTGGAGGCCTTATATAGTGTTTGTAAACACCACAATATGTTGACATCTAAGTCTATAACTAACCACAAGTTATTTACAAGTGTCCCTAGATGTTTAGGGACTGTTTAGGGGCCAAGAAAGATGTGGAAAATCGTTTGGTCGAAAAATGCGATTAAACTGGCAACAGCCGGTTTTTTGATGCTGGGCACTGCTTTACGGACCTCAAGGTCCCCAGCTTTGAGGTCCTCAAGGCAGACATCAGGCTTAAAAATTTGTTGTTTCTTGTCCCTTGGCCTTTCGAAAGGGCAAGTAAGCTTATTTCTTGCAATTTGACCCCTTCTTATTTACCCACAAGGGCTTTAGGACTTATACCCACTTTGCCAAGTCCCTGATCACTTTGTTATTGTAACACCCCGTGTTTTCACGAGTGAAAGTCAAAGTCAAGGTCAAAGTCAACGACCGATTTCGCGCGACTTGACTCGTAGAATTGTTTCTATTATATTTAGATTATGTGGAGTAAATGTCGTACATTACAATAATCGAGTCATGCTAACCGTATTTCAATCGACCTACGACTGTGAACGATAGGAAGTAACAATGCGATAAAGTTAATCAAGCGATGCTAATCAAATCGACATCAAATCGTAACTCGAGCTATGTATTTTACCTGTCAGTTATACGTGTGTGTGTGCCTTACGTGTTACCTGTGCATGCTTATTTTATGTTATGTTGTGTTAATCAAGCGAACTCAATCGAACTCGAAGTCTAACTCGAATGTCAACGAACCCGAACCCGAATCCCGAGTCGAACCATATAAGAAGTAGTTGGGACTGAAAGTAATTTGACTAGGAAACCCTATCGAATCGCTCACAAATCGAAACCGAATCAACATCGCACCGAACACACCAAAGCAGGCGGCATCCGCACGGATGGCCAATCCGCACGGATTGCCAATCCGTACGGATGACCAGTCCGCGCGGATAGCCTACCCGGGTGCGTGCCATGCGCACGGCTCACCCTTTCCCTTTTTGGCATCCTATAAATACACGGGTCACTCTCCACTTTTGGCAAGTGACGTCCGAACCACACGCATTCTTCACCTTTTCTCAGATTTCTCTCAATCCAGGTAAGATCTTGCACTAATTCTTGTACATCCTTGATCACTACACGATTCTACACATTTCTATCTTTCAAATCTTCACTTTTAACCATGAAATCATCCGGATTTGAGGTATTCTCGGGTGACGTCATCATGAAGTTCATAAGAACTTCAAGCTTGACCTCATTCCACCAAGAATATCTCAGATCTAAACGATTTCTACAAGATTTCACAATAACCTCACCTAGATCTAAACTTTTCTAAGGATAAAAGAGTTGGAAGAAATAAACCTAAGTTCTCTCTTTCTCTTACCCTTAAAACCGGTACGAATCCGATCAGTTCTAGTGTTCTACTCGTCAATAGTGATGCACTAGTCCTAGATCTGGAATCCTACCCATAAACAACGGATTTCGGGGTCAACCGGAATGACTGTTCTGCGTCGCCGACAGGCCGAGTTGGGGTGGTTCCTGACCGGTCTAGTCACGCGGGTGGGAACACAACTCCAAGTGGTTGCCACGTAATCAGAACGTCTCGATAAACGACAACAGAAACCAAGTGTAGACGAACGGAACAACCAGACCAGTTGCCCGCACGGACAAGCTGTCCGCGCGGACAAGCTGTGCGCACGGATTACCATCCGCACGCACAGGTCATACGGACGGGTTGTCACCCGGACGAGCCACCCTTGGGACTCACTTTCCAAACGGTTTGAGTATCGACGAATGAGCAATCCGGACGGACGACCTCTGAATGGATTACTCTTCGGATCATGAGATACTAAGGCCTTAAACTAAACTTCAAACATGATCATCCGCACGGCCAAGTCGTACGCACGGACAGGCTATCCGGACGGATGGTCTCTGCCCGCGCGCACAGACTGTCCGCACGGATCACCATTGTCCGCACGGACTACCGTATGCACGGACCGTCGTCCGTGCGACCGGCTTGAAAGGTAGAAACACTTATGTGTTTTCTAAATGCTACAACGAAAACTTCAAAGCACAAGCCATCATACACAAACACATCTTAGGAAGAAACAACCCACTTGAACATTCATTCACACAAACAACTTGTCCGTACGGATAAGTCACCCGCACGCACAACTAATCCGCACGGGTTACCACTCGCACGGACAGTCGAACGCACGGATGACTTACCCGGATGGATCGCCATCCGCACGCATCACCATCCGCACGCATCACCATCCGCACGGATAGGTCATGCGCACGGATGACTTCTACTCACGGATAACTGATCCGCACGATCAGTCATCCTACCCACTCTCACTTGTACTGTCTTACGCGCCACTTGTCGTTACGTTATCGAATCTATTCAGGCTAACCGTACTCGCTGTAAAGCGCTCCCTTCAATCCATATCGCTGTGAGTATACTCGAACCCTTTTTGCTTTAGCACTTTTGGGTGTTACATACGTTACAACTATTCAAACTACAACTATCACACTACTCAAGCTATTTTAACGCTTAACCATTAATGCATGTTATACGTGGCTTATGAATGCTTGTTTGTTATGTTTACACATGGAATGCTGTCTACCTGCCTTAGCAACGATAGTACTATAGTTTGGACTCAGCACCCGTTCACGCGGGGGTTGTTAAGGATCTTTTACTTGCATGGATTACGGTGGTAATCATGTATTGCGAACTGCCTCGGGCACTCAACCCGCAGTCATTGGTATCGATGGATCTATGTCGATAACTAACGTGCTTCATTTCACTATGTGTACGTGCTGGTTATGCGTAAACAAATTCGAACTCTATATGCTATTATCAAACTTGTATGCTCACCTTTACATTTTATGTATTGACATTATTTTAACGTATGTGACAGGTGCCTAGGTTACTTATATGCTTCTCGGGCTGTGATGAAATTGAAGCTAGGAACTGGAGTCCTAGAAACCAACAAATAAATTAGTTATGTTTAAATCTGAGTTGCCGGAACAGAATATTTGTCTTGATGTTTGTCTGTAATAATTATTTAACTATTTGAGATACGGTATGGGACGTATTATTTAATTGAATGGTAATGATAGTTGTTATGGAAACTTCTGGACAATCTGTTTCGCTCAGTGCCACGCCCTGATGATTCCGCCATCGGTTGGGGTGTGACAGTTATCACCCGAAAAGTCATAACTTTCAACATTGACGCTTTAACCCCTCGCATACGAATTTGATCATAACTTTCTCATACGATAACGAAACTTTATGAAATTTTTATCGTGCATTCTAGTGAGCATAATTTACCGTTACAAAGCTTCGGGTTTGCTAAAAGGTCACTCAGAGGTATAACTTAAACATGTTGACACATTTAACCCCTGTAGTTTGTAATCTCTCACTTTCTTTCATATTTAGCTTCGCATGATCCATGATTTATTCGTGTAAGGGTATAAACATCATGTAGGGTTATTGTAAAGTATATTTATCCATTGTTGACATTTGAACCCTTATTTTCACATACTTTCCTTGTTTGTCAACTTTAATCCTTCTAGAGTATTATTTCACACATTCAAGCTTATGACATGTGTCAATACATTATAGTACGTGAATTTTCGAGGTGTTACAGAAGTCCAAGTTTGAGGCTGATAAGAAAGCGGAGGAATGGGGGCGTGAGGGCCTGAAAGGCAAGCTTCGAGCTGCCGAGGATCTGTTGGCGAAGGAGAAGGCTGAATGGAAGAAGATCTGTGAGAAATACAACCAGCGCGCTTATGCTGCTCGAAATAAGATTACCGAGCTCGAAGGCAAGGTTGCTGAATTGACAACGAAAGTCGAGGATGCTGTAACACCACGGAAAAACGTGTCCAATTATATATAGACACGTATCTTAAACCCTAAAGGTACGAAAGATTTCGTTTGAAAGGCCAAAGTTGTCGAATAACGAAACTATGAAACCACAGGGACTAAAAGTGTCAACATGCCAAACTTGTGCCTCTGAATGACCTTACACGATGAATATATTCTTGAATGAGTGCTTGATTGGATATGAGAAGCCGTTTATGGAAATAATCGGGAGGTTATTATATTACAAGGGTTAAACGTGTCAACATGTCAATTCTGACCTCTGAGTGACCTTTTAACGAAACCGAGTCTTTGAAATATTCAAATATACTCTTAAGAATAAGTGGTATAAATTTCATGTGGTTTCGATATCGTTAAGCGTGATTTCAAGACTTTGGGCCAAAAGTGTAAACTTGACGAAACTTGCTTCCATAGTGATATTTAACGAACCCGAGCCTAACGGAGTTTGTTTATATATCCTTGGGCCCCAAGAAAATAATTACAAGGGTCTCCTTTGCCAAAAATCATGATTAAAAGGGGTAAAAAACGTCAAGGGACTGATTCTGCCAGCTTTAAAAATCGTTTTGCCAGTAACCCAGTCCCAGGCGGCCCGCATGAAGCCAAGCAATACCTGAAGCGGGCCGCGTGAGGTCCCCAGTATCAGAAAGTGACCTGCAGTTACGGGTTGGCCTGTTCCACCGCCTTAACCTCAAAAATATCGACCTAGGGAGCTGTAAGTCGGTTTAAATGAGTAGCTAGGACACTTGGGTCAATCTTGGAGCCTCCTATTACACCTGGAAGTGATCTAGCTTCAAGAATTTAACTATATAAAGGAGCTAGTTCATGTGTTCATAACACACATTTGCAACATTTCATTGTGGGACTTGCTCTGGAGCTTCCAGCAGATTGAAGAGGATAATCAAGTGTAGAAAAGGTTGCTAGGACCTTAAGTAAGCTTCTAATTACTTGTTTAGTCGTTTAATTTAGCTTAATTACTCTAAAGTCAAACTTAGCGTAAAATTAGTTTGACTTTCGTTTTAGTTACATGTGGCTTAACCACTGATCAAATTGAAAGTGGTTATAAGACCACACTAGTGTATGTGATTAACCCTTAAAAGGGCACCTCCTAATTATCTCGTTTGACTGGTCAATTGTCGGGTCAAAGTAGTTTAACAAAAAGTCAAACTGGGCAGAATGTGTAAATATGATTAAAAATTAATAAACCAAAGGTTCTAAATTATATTTTAACATTCTATTGACTTGGTAATTAATATTAAAGCATGTTTTATCAGTCCTAACCCGACAATTAATAGTCAAAGGTCAATTATTAACCGAAAGTCACAAAAGCTTGACTTTGCTTTGACTTTCAGTTCTGACCCGTTTAAGCTTAATGCACCCATGTTTTAAGCTTCCATTAGGACCACATTACTTAGTAGTATAATCCCCTGGAGTTATATTACATAGTACCTAATGGTTGGAATTATATGCACTTGATCGTAATTATGCTTAATAATGCCATAAACGCCCTTTTTACTTACAACTGAGATTTTTAACAATGTGATTGGATTAAAACCTTTGCTATTGATATTTAGACATGTCCTAAAGATTTGATACCAATTGGAGGTCTAAAATGGGAGTTATGCTCAATAACGTAATTATGGGACTTGTTTTAGTTTAAATGAACTTTTGGGCATATATGTTAACATCTTACTGATGTATTAACATATTCTAAGCATAATAATGATTAAGACTTGTATATAATTTATTTGGTTACCCGTTACGCATTTACGCGTTCGGATCGGCTCATGTGACTAGTTTACATAAAATAGTCGAAACGGGTCAAACCTTTTCATTAAATTCTCAATTTCCAGAATGTATTTAGTTTACCCATATTATACAAGTATCCAAGCTTGTTGGGTCTAAATCTCATTCTATTCCGGTCACCGCTTAATCTAGCGTTTAGAACCTTAAGGTTTCTTTCTAGCTAGCCGGTCTAAGTCCTTGACTAAAGTAAAGACCCGTTAGCATCCTAATAGGTTAATAAACCTTCTATACAGATTAAATAGCTTCCGGTAGAAGGTGCCTTCGAAAAGCTTTAAGATTTTTACTGCTAGCATCAGGTAAATACTTTTAACTTATTTTCCCTATACGGGCTTGGGATATGGTATTATAATAATACCACTTGGTCGGGTATGAAATCATTTAATCGGATTGTGATTAATAAATTACATAACCCGTTTTGATCTGTCTTGTTTGATAACATAAGCATTGGGGGTTAACGACCGTGTCCTGGATATCCTCGGCTCATTTATTTAAAAATGGCCACGACCTATGCACGGGGTGTAGGCATACACCTGACAGATGCAAATGCTAAATATAAACCCACATGTTGGGGATAACTCCTTTGTGGGTTCTACAAGTGGTGAGTCGGTTAATCACGACCGGCTTCCAACCGGCCCCAATTGTATGACAAACATATAAATCTGTATACAAGATTATATTTAAATAATTGTCCCAAGTTATAAAAGATTTTGTGCCACGTGCATTCAACCCAATTTTCAAACCTTTTCAAAAGAGTCAATTAATTGTATTTACCAGTGTAAACTGACGTATTTTCTTAAAGACTGATTTGACAGGTACCTCTCGAAATAGGCTGGAGTTATAGGGTGTCTTTAGAGGATCTTGCAAGTCCATAAGATGCCTGCAGTCTGTCTTTTGTTTTCTTTTGTATTTGTTTATGATCCGCCTGTGGATCTTATTACATTCCAGTCTGTACTTTCATATACTCGAACACTCAGACAGTATGGTTTGTAATAGTTTATTCACCCAGACTTCCGCTGTGCTATTATATTGTGTGTATTGACTATGATGATATCAACTACGTCACGATACTCCCCACCGGGCCCACCGGACATATGTGGAAATATCGGGGTGTGACAGGTTGGTATCAGAGCCAACATTGAGTGAATTAAACACTAGCCTTTTTGTGTTTAATCTCAATGATACAATAAACACATTCCTTAGACTCTCGAGTCTAGGCAAATGACCTAGGATTTTACTCTTAACCTTCCTTTTATTGCTTTATTATATTTACTTGTTTTGACAGGAAAATGCCTCCAAGACTAAGGGGACGAGGCAAGGGACCTATGCGTGGAGGACCCTCTAGTAGCTCCGGACCTTCTCACATGTGCACTCCATCCGATTCACTTACCGGTTCCGACTCCAAGGATAATTGGAGCCAAAACCCTGAACCAGCGAGACATTCTGTCTTATTGGGATCCTCACCGTCAGACCCTCCTTATTTTGGGATGCCCAATCTGAACGAACCTCATCATTCTCCCCTTTCTATGGGAACTCACCAATCCAACCCATCATACCATTCTTACCAATCTCATCCTTTTCACCAATCAGATTCCACTTACTCACCTTCACAATTCAATCCTAACGCTTACATTAATGACTTTTTGGGCTATAACCCTTTAGGACCTGAGGATCATTTTTCACAAGAGATGGAGATGGATGACGACCCAGACCCGGACTTGCAAACTGGTACACCAGGGCACCCGATCAGTATCTCTAGCGGATCTCCATTTGTGGGATCACCCTACAACGGGCCCGACTCATTCCAGGAGAAGATGGGTCAGTATGACTGGTTTTACACACCTTCATACCATAGCTCACCTAGCCAACCTCCCATGGATGAGCCACAGCTTAGGGTTGTTACCCCACCGCCCTTCCCAGTTGAGGATCCACCTCAACAACCTCCCGCGCCGCCTAGACGAGGGAGAAATGCTAGGATGTCGGTACGTGGGGGACCAAGGTTTTCATCTCCTCGCGGCTCGAGCTCATATCCTGTTATCCCAGAAGACCCTCAGTTGGGTGAGTCATCACGCACGGTGACGGAAGCTAACCTTCCGCCGGTTTCACATGCACCATTTCAGCCACCGTTGGGTTTCGATAACCCTATCCCTACATACCCAGGATCATCTGGGTATAACCCGTCTGGATATCCATCCGACTATGGGACTCAGGATCCGTATCTTTCAGCTGCCCAATACCATCATCATTACCCTTCTTCATACCCACCACACTATCCTACTGGATACCCACCGCAGGATTCTCAATACCCGCCATACCATCAACCTCCTCCGTATCAGCAGCAGCAAACTCAGGAGATTTTAGAGAGGTTGGAGAGGGTTGAACATAAGGCTCACGAAAATAAGAAAAAACACAATGGTTTTGTTAAGGGCCTTATGAACCTTCTCAAGGGTAAGAAGAAATAGGGTGATGTTGGGTTGTTTTGCTTGTTTTGCTTATTTGTAATAAAGTCCCTGCGAGGACGTTTGTTTCGTTTTCATGTATCAAGTCCCTGCGCGGACTTATTTCTGTTTCCGTACGCCCCTGCGTGGGCAATGTTTTTCAGTATGCCTCTGCGTGGGCAATGGTTTTTTCAATAACCCCTGCGTGGGAAATTTGTGTTGTTTTCTCAAAGTCCCTTTTCGGGCAACGTTGTAACCGTATCGTTATTTAATGCAGTTATTTTGGTTTTAATATGTAATTTAGTATGCCATACTACTTTATTTAAAATTTTATTTAAATCCGTCTAAGAAACTCTTAGAGGTATAACCTAGCCAGAAATATTAATTGGCTATGATGGTACAACCTTTTTAAGATAATGACTCCCTGTTAACATCTGAAAACATGTTAACAATCTTGCATTGTGCGGTACGAGAAATCACACAATCTTCCTAAAAATTTGGATTTTTCCAAATCACTATTATTTTTAGCCTATATGATCATCATGAATCATGGCTAATAAACATCTATAAGATGTATACACCACACATCCATTAGAGATGTATGCATATAAGCAAAGGTGTAATGAAGACAATGAAAGTTCTATTTGTGAATTTCTTGTCAAAAAGGCGATGAACTTTGTTCGACCCTTAAATAATCATTGATCCAGAGGATCTTTGGTTATAGTAAATCGTCCGTGTGACAAGCTTTTCTAAGCTATTTGAATGTCCCTTAAGACGAACTTTGTATAATATGAATATCTCTATGATTATTATTTTAATGGTTTCTATGGTTTAATAATACCATGACCATCTACTCATCAATATGATGATCTAATATGTAAATTAAATATATCATCTATGTTTGATATAGTATTCAGAAATGGCTGGCTTGGACGAAGCAAGCAGTCATCCTTCAGAAGGCAACAAAACCAGAATTAATATCACTGGTGCCGATCTGCAGGCAATGATCACCGCAGCAGTTTCTCAAGCGGTAGATGCTAAGTTTAAAGAGCCTAGTATCGTTAGGTTTCAAACTCATTCGAAATCCCATTCTCAACCCCACTCTAATAAGAAAAGTGAGTCTCAGCACTCATCTAACCAGGGTGATAAACCCAAGAAGCAATTAATCCTCAAGCCAACTTCTAGGTACGCCAAAGGTTGTACCTACAAGTATTTTGTCTCTTGTAAGCCCCGGGATTTCACTGGGGAAAAGGGAGCGATAGATTGCATGAAATGGTTAGATGAGATGGAAACGGTAATAGACATAAGCGGTTGTGCTAAGGAGGATGTGGTTATGTTTGTATCACAATCTTTCAAAGGTGATGCCCTTACGTGGTGGAAAGCCCTAGTACAGTCTGCTGGGAAGGTTCACTTGTATAATCTTTCATGGGAAAAGTTTGTAGATCTTGTAAAGGATACCTACTGCCCTCAACATGAGGTTGAGAGGATTGAATCGGATTTCCTCACCCTAGTAATGAAGGATTTAGATTGTAGATCCTATGTGACTAGTTTCAACTCTATGTCAAGATTGGTACCATACTTAGTCACTCCTGAACCCAAACGCATCGCGCGTTTCATTGGTGGCTTGGCCCCTGAAGTAAAGGGAAATGTTAAGGCCTCAAAGCCAGCCACTTATAGATCCGCTGTGGATCTATCCTTATCCCTCACTTTAGATGTTGTGAGGAGTAGGGCGAAGAGGGCAAACGATGAAGGAAAGAGGAAACGAGAGGAAGACAAGTCTCCCCAGTTGAACAAAAAGGGCAAAGGGAACTCTAGTTCTAAAAAGGGGCAGTCGAGTGACAAGCCCAGATGTAAGACTTGTAACAAAAGGCATTTCGGGAAATGCAATCAAGATCCACAAGCTAAACCTTGTGGGATCTGCAAAAAGAAAGGGCACAAGTCTGTTGAGTGCCGAAATATAAAGGATGCAACCTGCTACGGTTGTAATGAAAAGGGGCACATCAAAACCAATTGCCCCAAGAATACAAAGAAGACCGAGGAAGCAAAGAAAAACAATGCAAGAGTTTTTCAGTTGCAAGCAAAGGAAGCAGTGAATGACGAGAATGTCATAACAGGTACCTTCCTCGTAAATAATAATTATGCTAGAGTCTTATTTGATTCCGGTGCTGATAAGTCTTTTGTAGACCATAAATTCTGTAAGTCATTGAATCTGCCTATTAAGACTCTAGACATAAAATACGAGGTAGAACTTGCTGATGGTACCTTAGAAACAGTTTCCACTCTTCTTAATGGATGTTCCATATCCATTAAGAATCACTCTATCCCGCTATCTCTCTTGCCAATGAAATTGGCTGGGTTTGATATAGTTTTAGGCATGGATTGGTTGTCGCATAACCAAGCCCAAATTGCCTGTGATAAAAAGCTAGTCATTATCAAAACCCCTTCTGGTGAATCGGTCGCCATTTAGGGAGATACTCAATATGGATTGCCTAGCAATATGTCTATTCTCAAGTTAGCGCAGTGTATGAAAAGTGGACGTGTCATTTACATGGCGCAAGTGACTGTGAATGAACCTAAGCCTAAAATTGAAGACATTCCGATTATCTCTGAATATCCTGATGTCTTTCCTGACGAATTACCTGGATTACCTCCTGAGAGGCAAGTAGAGTTTAGGATAGACATTATACCAGGTTCAACACCTATAGCACGAGCTCCTTATCGCCTAGCGCCTACGGAAATGAAAGAGCTCAGAACTCAATTGGATGGATTATTGGAGAAAGGTTTCATACAACCTAGTTCTTCCCCTTGGGGAGCTCCAATATTATTTTTGAAAAAGAAGGACGGATCAATGCGTCTATGCATTGATTACCGTGAGCTAAACAAGGTAACAATTAAGAATCGTTATCCTTTACCCAGGATCGATGATTTATTTGATAAGCTCCAAGGAGCGAGCTTCTTTTCAAAAATTGATTTGAGATCCGGGTATCATCAACTTAAGGTTAGAATTGAAGATGTATCTAAGACGGCATTCAGGACGAGGTATGGTCACTTCGAATTTTTAGTGATGCCCTTTGGGCTCACTAACGCTCCAGCAGCATTCATGGACCTCATGAATAGAGTCTGCAAACCATACTTAGACAAGTTTGTCATCGTCTTCATAGATGATATACTTATCTATTCTCGTAATAAGGATGATCACTAGAAGCATCTTCGGTGCATTTTAGGGTTACTGCGACAGGAGAAGTTGTATGCTAAATTCTCCAAGTGCGAGTTTTGGCTTCGCCAAGTCCAATTTCTTGGACATGTCGTTAGTGAGAAAGGCATCCAGGTAGATCCTGCCAAAGTAGAAGCTGTTATGAATTGGGATACGCCCAAGACTCCAACCGAAATCCGTAGCTTTCTAGGGTTAGCAGGTTATTATAGGAGATTCATTGAAAACTTCTCAAGGATAGCCTCACCATTAACTTCCTTGACCCGTAAGAAAGTTAAGTTTGATAGGGGTCCAAAACAACAAGAATCCTTCGAGATTCTTAAGCAAAGGTTGAGCAATGCTCCAGTATTAACCTTACCTGATGGAATTGAAGAGTTTGTTGTTTACTGTGATGCTTCACACACCGGTATGGGTTGTGTGCTTATGCAAAGAGGCAAGGTAATCGCCTATGCATCACGGCAATTAAAAGTGCACGAGAAAAATTACACCACCCACGATTTGGAGTTGGGTGCGGTGGTATTCGCACTAAAGTTATGGAGACATTACTTATATGGAACCAAATGTGTGATATTTTCTGATCACAAAAGTCTCCAACATTTGTTCAATCAAAAAGAGCTAAATACGAGACAACGTCGTTGGATGGAAACCTTAAACGACTATGATTGCGAGATTCGCTACCATCCCGGTAAAGCGAATGTGGTCGCAGACGCTTTAAGCCGAAAGGAAAGAGTTAAACCCATTAGGATCAATGCCAAGAGCATTGAGTTGAGGAATAGTCTGAATGAAAGAATATTAGCTGCACAGAAGGATGCCGCATTAGAAGATAATCTTCCAAGTGAAAATTTAGGTAAAATCTTCGACCAATTAACATCGGGGAAGGATGGAATCCTTAGGATGAATGAAAGAATTTGGGTTCCTATTCATGGAGGACTTCGAGAGGTAATCCTCCAGGAAGCCCACAATTCCAAATACTCAGTTCACCCGGGTGGTGACAAGATGTATCATGATTTAAAGGCTAATTATTGGTAGATAGGTTTAAAGAAATCTATTGCTACCTATGTAGCTAAGTGTCTGACTTGTGCTCAGATTAAAGCTGAACATCAAAAACCATCTGGTCTGCTTCAACAACCAGAACTTCCCACATGGAAATGGGAAATGGTAACTATGGACTTCATAACCAAGTTACCTAAGACGAAGCGCGGAAATGGCACAATATGGGTTATTGTGGATAGACTGACTAAGTCGGCACACTTCTTACCCATTAAAGAGACTCATAGCTCAGATAAATTAGCCCAGTTGTATGTAGATAAGATTGTGGCTCTACATGGCGTACCGGTGGCTATTATCTCGGATAGAGATACTAGATACACCTCTCACTTTTGGAAAAGTTTCCAACAATCCTTGGGCACACGTTTGAACTTTAGTACTGCCTATCATCCTCAGACGGATGGACAAAGTGAGCGTACAATTCAAACATTGGAAGACATGCTGGGAGCATGTGTCATTGATTTAGGAGGTAGTTGGGATGATTATCTACCCTTGATCGAGTTCTCCTATAATAATAGCTACCATACCAGCATCCAGGCTGCGCCTTTTGAGGCATTATATGGTAGGAAATGCAGAACGCCTGTCTGTTGGGCAGAAGTAGGAGAAGCTCAGTTGTTAGGACCTGAGATAGTCCTTGAAACAACGGACAAGATTGTCCAGATTCGAGACCGTTTAAAAGCTGCCAGGGATAGGCAGAAAAGCTATGCTAATGGGAAACGAAGGTCTCTAAAATTTGAAATAGGCGATAAAGTTTTGCTGAAAGTATCACCTTGGAAAGGTGTGATGCGTTTTGGTAAGAAGGGTAAATTGAGCCCTAGGTATATTGGACCCTTCGAGATTATCGAATGTATCGGTAGTGTAGCTTATAAGCTGAACTTGCCTGAGGAGCTAAGTGGGATTCATAATGTGTTTCACATTTGTAATCTCAAGAAATGCCTAGCCGATGAATCTCTAACAATGTCTCATCAAGATGTGCAAATTGATGAAAGTTTGAGATTTGTTGAAAAACCTATATCGATCGAGGATCGACAGGTTAAAAGGCTCCGAAGAAAGCAAGTACCTATAGTAAAGGTTAAATGGGAAGCCCGTAGAGGTCCCGAGTATACGTGGGAAGTCGAGTCCACTATGTAGCAGAAATACCCTTACTTATTTCAGTAAATCTCGGGGTCGAGATTTCTTTTAAGGGGGTGAGGATGTAACACCACAGAAAAATGTGTCCAATTATATATAGACACGTGTCTTAAACCCCAAAGGTACGAAAGATTTCGTTTGAAAGGCCAAAGTTGTCGAATAACGAAACTATGAAACCACAGGGACTAAAAGTGTCAACATGCCAAACTTGTGCCTCTGAATGACCTTACACGATGAATATATTCTTGAATGAGTGCTTGATTGGATATGAGAAGCCGTTTATGGAAATAATCGGGAGGTTATTATATTACAAGGGTTAAACGTGTCAACATGTCAATTCTGACCTCTGAGTGACCTTTTAACGAAACCGAGTCTTTGAAATATTCAAATATACTCTTAAGAATAAGTGGTATAAATTTCATGTGGTTTCGATATCGTTAAGCGTGATTTCAAGACTTTGGGCCAAAAGTGTAAACTTGACGAAACTTGCTTCCATAGTGATATTTAACGAACCCGAGCCTAACGGAGTTTGTTTATATATCCTTGGGCCCCAAGAAAATAATTACAAGGGTCTCCTTTGCCAAAAATCATGATTAAAAGGGGTAAAAAACGTCAAGGGACTGATTCTGCCAGCTTTAAAAATCGTTTTGCCAGTAACCCAGTCCCAGGCGGCCCGCATGAAGCCAAGCAATACCTGAAGCGGGCCGCGTGAGGTCCCCAGTATCAGAAAATGACCTGCAGTTACGGGTTGGCCTGTTCCACCGCCTTAACCTCAAAAATATCGACCTAGGGAGCTGTAAGTCAGTTTAAATGAGTAGCTAGGACACTTGGGTCAATCTTGGAGCCTCCTATTACACCTGGAAGTGATCTAGCTTCAAGAATTTAAGTATATAAAGGAGCTAGTTCATGTGTTCATAACACACATTTGCAACATTTCATTGTGGGACTTGCTCTGGAGCTTCCAGCAGATTGAAGAGGATAATCAAGTGTAGAAAAGGTTGCTAGGACCTTAAGTAAGCTTCTAATTACTTGTTTAGTCGTTTAATTTAGCTTAATTACTCTAAAGTCAAACTTAGCGTAAAATTAGTTTGACTTTCGTTTTAGTTACATGTGGCTTAACCACTGATCAAATTGAAAGTGGTTATAAGACCACACTAGTGTAGGCGATTAACCCTTAAAAGGGCACCTCCTAATTATCTCGTTTGACTGGTCAATTGTCGGGTCAAAGTAGTTTAACAAAAAGTCAAACTGGGCAGAATGTGTAAATATGATTAAAAATTAATAAACCAAAGGTTCTAAATTATATTTTAACATTCTATTGACTTGGTAATTAATATTAAAGCATGTTTTATCAGTCCTAACCCGACAATTAATAGTCAAAGGTCAATTATTAACCGAAAGTCACAAAAGCTTGACTTTGCTTTAACTTTCAGTTCTGACCCGTTTAAGCTTAATGCACCCATGTTTTAAGCTTCCATTAGGACCACATTACTTAGTAGTATAATCCCCTGGAGTTATATTACATAGTACCTAATGGTTGGAATTATATGCACTTGATCGTAATTATGCTTAATAATGCCATAAACGCCCTTTTTACTTACAACTGAGATTTTTAACAATGTGATTGGATTAAAACCTTTGCTATTGATATTTAGACATGTCCTAAAGATTTGATACCAATTGGAGGTCTAAAATGGGAGTTATGCTTAATAACGTAATTATGGGACTTGTTTTAGTTTAAATGAACTTTTGGGCATATATGTTAACATCTTACTGATGTATTAACATATTCTAAGCATAATAATGATTAAGACTTGTATATAATTTATTTGGTTACCCGTTACGCATTTACGCGTTCGGATCGGCTCATGTGACTAGTTTACATAAAATAGTCGAAACGGGTCAAACCTTTTCATTAAATTCTCAATTTCCAGAATGTATTTAGTTTACCCATATTATACAAGTATCCAAGCTTGTCGGGTCTAAATCTCATTCTATTCCGGTCACCGCTTAATCTAGCGTTTAGAACCTTAAGGTTTCTTTCTAGCTAGCCGGTCTAAGTCCTTGACTAAAGTAAAGACCCGTTAGCATCCTAATAGGTTAATAAACCTTCTATACAGATTAAATAGCTTCCGGTAGAAGGTGCCTTCGAAAAGCTTTAAGATTTTTACTGCTAGCATCAGGTAAATACTTTTAACTTATTTTCCCTATACGGGCTTGGGATATGGTATTATAATAATACCACTTGGTCGGGTATGAAATCATTTAATCGGATTGTGATTAATAAATTACATAACCCGTTTTGATCTGTCTTGTTTGATAACATAAGCATTGGGGGTTAACGACCGTGTCCTGGATATCCTCGGCTCATTTATTTAAAAATGGCCACGACCTATGCACGGGGTGTAGGCATACACCTGACAGATGCAAATGCTAAATATAAACCCACATGTTGGGGATAACTCCTTTGTGGGTTCTACAAGTGGTGAGTCGGTTAATCACGACCGGCTTCCAACCGGCCCCAATTGTATGACAAACATATAAATCTGTATACAAGATTATATTTAAATAATTGTCCCAAGTTATAAAAGATTTTGTGCCACGTGCATTCAACCCAATTTTCAAACCTTTTCAAAAGAGTCAGTTAATTGTATTTACCAGTGTAAACTGACGTATTTTCTTAAAGACTGATTTGACAGGTACCTCTCGAAATAGGCTGGAGTTATAGGGTGTCTTTAGAGGATCTTGCAAGTCCATAAGATGCCTGCAGTCTGTCTTTTGTTTTCTTTTGTATTTGTTTATGATCCGCCTGTGGATCTTATTACATTCCAGTCTGTACTTTCATATACTCGAACACTCAGACAGTATGGTTTGTAATAGTTTATTCACCCAGACTTCCGCTGTGCTATTATATTGTGTGTATTGACTATGATGATATCAACTACGTCACGATACTCCCCACCGGGCCCACCGGACATATGTGGAAATATCGGGGTGTGACAGATGCGCAGGCTGCGCAAGCTGCTAAGGAGCGAGCTGAGGTTCGAGAAATTTCTTTTTTCAGTTTATGCTTTTGTTAGCAGAATTAACTGAGTCATTCACCCCTTGCAGGTTGAACTGGCTGAGGTGAAGGCGCAGCTGTCCGGTAAAGACAAGGATTTGACGGCCAAGGATGTCGAGATTGCTGAATTGAAACGCCGCCTGCACGAGCAGGTTGACAAATGCGAGTCCTTGGAAATCGATCTTGAGGCGGAGAAAGTTAAGGCTGCTACTGCTGAGGAGGCCAAACAGAAAGCTGAGGAAGCGCGAGACATTAGTACATCTGCTCTCAATGTGGCGCAAAACAACTATTCCGAGGCTCAAGGGATCGTTGATACTTTGGTCTTCGAGGCTGAGTGGCTGCGCGGCAGAGGATTAGTTCTGGTATGGTTTCTTTTAATTTTGGCTGTATTTATTGAAGCCTAGTGTTTAATTTATTGCCTTTCCTGTAGATGGCCAACTCCATCTTAAATGTTGGGGAGCTAGACAAAGCTGTTGCTGCTCTTATAGATGCTTCTCGCGCGGTTGGTCATCGTGGAGGTTATCTGGAATGTGCGCTGCATGTTGCAGAGGTGTTTGGGCAAGAGTTTGACACTAGTCATTGCTCGGTGACCGATGAAGCTGATGCCGAGCTGTCTCGTGCTGAAAATGCTTATAATCGTCTATCATTGCCCGTTATGGACTTGGTTGCAAAAGCTTTAGAGCATGATGACTGGTGTCACCGCTTGAAGACCATTCTCGACCCCCCAGAAACTGTTGAGTTATCTGATGAGGAGGAAACAACGGGCAATGATGGCGATGGCGATGGTGATGGTGATGGCGACAAGCATGATGATGACGATGATGGTGATGGCTTTGAATAGATAGTGTTTTCAGGCTTTGTGCCTTGTAATTTTTAGGTTTTTGATAACATTTACGCGGTCGCGCTTGTTTTGGATCAGATGAACGATCGTTGGTTTCCATGTAATCGTTGCGCGCTTGCGCTTATTAAATATGATGTTTATGTTTATTCTGTCACGTTACAATTATTGCACTGTTGTTAGAAACTTTGGTTAAGTTAGCGTGAATAAATGTAAGTGTGGCTCTTGAGCGAGTATAGTTACTCGTACTTGCGCTATGTTCGCGGAGGACCTTGAAGGTATAACTCAAGAGCTTGTAATTCACTGAAGTGTTTTCATGCTAATCAAAAGTTTGACATGCATTTGTAACTCAAGAAGCATTATGATAAAAGAAAACATGTCGTATGCTTTCATTAACTGAGAAACAGGCGCTTAGGCCAATCATACATCGCATATAAGTAACATAAGGGCGTTTAGCCAACATAGGAAATTAAAAAGGCGCGTGGCCAGGATGAAAGAAATGGCGCATGGCCTAGAGTAGTTACATATAGCACTTGCGCAGTTGTTGCGCATTCCATGTGCGCGGGATGATGTGTCCATCCAGGGTGCGCAACTTGTATGCCCCCTTTCCTAGAACTTCGTGTACCAAGTATGGGCCTTCCCATTTGGGTGCTAGTTTTCCTGGGCGTTCAGCGTTTGAAGCTTCGTTGTCTCAGAAGACGTATTCTCCTGGAGTGAAGGTACAAATGCGGACTCTCGCATTGTAGTACCTTTCAAGCTGCGTCTTGTATTTTGCTTCTTTGATGCGCGCAATCTCGCGTCTTTCTTCCAGTAAATCCAAATCGAGACAGCGCTCTGCTTCATTGTCAACCGTGTTGACTGCTGTCAAGCGTGGTGAGGGGAGTCCAACTTCCGCCGAGATAACTGCCTTTGAGCCGTATACTAGGCTAAAAGGAGTTTCGTTGGTGCTTGTCTTCGGCATTGTTCGATGAGCCCACAGGATGCTTGGGAGCTCATCTACCAAGCCTCTTCTCTTTGTGCCCAGTCGGGCTTTTATCCCCTCGACGATACTTTTGTTAACGCTTTCCACTTGACCGTTGCCTTGAGGTTGCACAACGGAGGAGAAGGTATGCTCTATCTTCATTTCCTTCATCCAATTTCGAAGGTCCTCAGAGGAAAAATTGGTACCGTTGTCTGTGACGATTTTGAGTGGAAGACCAAACCTGCAAATGATGTGTTCCCAAATAAACTTGCGCACCATCATTGCAGTGGTTGAGGCGAGAGCTTTGGCCTCTACCCACTTAGTAAAATAATCAACAGCCACGATTATGAACTTGACGGCACTAGGAGCTTCTGGGAAGGGTCCCACCATATCAATTCCCCACTGTTGGAAAGGCCAAGCAGTGGATACAGGGATAAGATCGTTCTTTGGGCGCAGGGTTTTTGGAGAATGTTGCTGACAGGAGTCGCATTTGCGCAACTCCTTCAGGGCGTCGACGTGCATCCCTAGCCAATAATATCCAGTGTTCATAATCTTCGCGAAAACCATGCGTGGTCCTGCATGGATGCCACAGATCCCTTCGTGAATCTCCCTTATCAAGTAATTCGCATCTTGGGGGTCCACGCAGCGCAACAGTGGCCCCAAGAAGGACTTGCGGTATAAGATACCACCATTCATCTCATAATGCAGAGCTTTGTTTTGAATCTTTCTTGCTTCTGCCTTGCTCTCAGGGAGTATTCCTTCTTGCAAATACTGAATTATAGGGGTCATCCAAGATGGCTGCCCTATTTCGATCACATTTACCTGGCGCAGCAGGACTGATGGATTTTTGAGTACTTCAATCCTTACATCTTTTGCGAAATGTTGAAAGGAGGTTGAAGCAAGCTTGCTCAAAGCGTCAGCTGGTTTGTTTTCGGAGCGATTGATGTGGACTACCTTGTAAGATTTGAACTGTTGAAGCAACTTTTTTGCTTGCTCTAAATACAGGGCCATAACTTCGCCCTTTGCATCGTATATACCATTAATTTGGCTGGCTATCAAGAATGAATTAATGTGTGCTTGTAGATTTTTAGCTCCCATTTTTATGGCGAGGCGTAAGCCTGCCAGAAACGCCTCGTACTCCGCCTCGTTGTTGGTATTCTTGAAATCCAACTTGATGGCGTAAGTAAATTCGTGCTTTTCAGGGCTCACAAGGCGCAATCCGGCTCCTGCGCAATCTTCGTTTGAGGCTCCATCAGTGTACAACATCCATAACTCATTTGATATGTCTTTTATGGGAGCCTCGACAATCTCGCAGTCTTTGATTTTATCAACTGGGACTTCTGTGATGAAGTCCGCTAGAACTTGACCTTTGATGGCTGGGCGCGGCCTGTACAAGATGTTGTGGCCCCCCAGCTCGATCGCCCATTTTGCTAACCGCCCAGATGTTTCTGGCTTTTGCAGTATCATGCCAATGTGGAAATTGGTAAGTACGGTGATGACGTGGCCTGTGAAGTATCTGCGCAGCCTTCTGGAGGCGTGCAGCAACGCCAGTACCAATTTCTCCATCGTTGAATATCTCGTTTCTGGATCCGTGAGCACTCTATTGACGTAATAGATTGGAGTCTGAACTCCATTTCTTTCTACAAGCAATACCGATCCCACTGCCTTGTCCGATGATGACAAGTACAAGATGAGCGGCTCCTTTTCGAACGGTGCAGTCAGGGTAGGGAGTTCGATCAAACACTCCTTCATTTGCTGAAAAGCACTCTCTGCTTCAGGCATCCACCTGAACTCTTGTTTCTTCACACAGTTGCGCAGAGTGCTGATAAAAGGGTATGACTTCGCGGCGTGATTTGACAGAAAGAGGTTAAGCGCGGCTAGGCGGCCGGCCAACCTTTGCATCTCTTTGATTGTTCGTGGTGATGGCATTCGTTCTATTGCCTGGACCTTTTCTGGATTCACCTTAAATCCGCCATTTGTGACTATGAAGCCTAAGAATTTCCCTTCTTCCATACCAAAAGAACATTTGGCTGGATTCAATTTCATATTCACGCTGCGCAACGAGTTGAATGTTTTTTCGATGTCTTTCAACATTTGGTCCTCTTCGGGACTTTTGATCACCAGATCGTCGATGTAAACCTCGATATGCTTCCCAATATCTCCAGCGAAGGTCTTATCCATCAGGCGTTGATATGTGGCGCCAGCGTTTTTGAGGCCGAATGGCATCTTTGTATAACAAAAGATCCCGAGATCGGTCCGAAAAGCTGTCTTGTCTTCGTCTTCAAGCTTCATTTGAACCTGATAGTATCCCTTGTAGCAATCTAAGAAGCATTTCCATCTGTATGGTGCGAGAGAGTCTATCTTTTTGTCGATCTCAGGCAAAGAGTAGCAGTCTTTAGGGCATGCCTTGTTGAGATCGGTATAATCAACGCACATTCGTCATCCTCCACTAGACTTCTCCACCATCACTGGGTTCGCGACCCAACTTTGATAACGTACTTCTCGCAAGATTCCAGCTTTGAGTAGTTCGCATACTTGCTCATTCAGTGCTTTGGTTTTGTCTGCCCCTAAGCTGCGCCTTCTTTGGACCTTCGGCTCAACAGAGGGGTAGGTGTTTAAACGATGCTCGGTAATGTCGCGCGGGACACCGGTCATGTCGGCCGGAGTCCAGGCGAAGATATCCATATTCTTGAACAGGAGTTGCTTGAGATGCGTTCTGATGTTTGGTGAGATTGCGTGGCCTATCGTCACCGTTTGCTCCAGGTACTTGCGGTTTAACACCCATTTCTCTGGCTCAGTTGTTGAAACCTTCGCCGCTTTTGTTGGGCGCATCTCTTCTGTCGACATTACTTCTTTCTTGGCATAGATAATCGCCACCCCCATCTTGGTTGGAAACCCTGTCGCTGAGTGGGGCGTGGAAGTTACCATGTTAAGTTCGCCTTGGGTTTCTCTCCCAATCAACACATCATGTCTCGACTTGACAGGCATCACCATGAAGTTTACATTTGTTGTTCTTGAATGCTTCCCGTCAGAGAGCGTGACGGGGAAGCTGATTTGGCCTAGCGGGAAGACCATTTCGTTGCAAAATCCAGACTGTGGATAATCAACTGGCACAAGTCTCGCTTTATCATCCTCATCAAACTGATTAAAACATTGCTCATAGATGATATAAGCCGTACTTCCTGGGTCAATGAAGACATACTCCGTTTCTTAATGGCCGATAATACCGGTAATGACGACGGGTCGAGTGGCGCGAGGGCCGCCGCGTACTACTGGGAAAATGACCTGTTGCTCTTGCCATGAGCGTTCGTAAGGGCGCTTGCCTTTCTCCTTTGCACTGTATCTTGGTCTATTGACCATATGGGTTTCTAGGCGTCGGACTTTCTTGTGATTCCCCTCATCGTGGCGTTGGATCTGTCGAGTTTCTTTGCGCACGTTTTTCACCAGGTGGCTTAGCTTCCCGCTTTTTAGCGCTCTCTCAATCTCTTGACGTAAAGTGATACAGTCATCCGTCAGGTGCCCTGTATCTTTGTGGAAGTCGCAGTACAGGTTGGGGTCTTGCCCCTTCTTGTTTGTCATAGGCCTTGGAGCCTTGAAATCATGATTCTCCGTCATCAGCACCTCTTTTGGTGTTTTTATGAGCGGAGTCCAGTGCTTTTCCTGGTTATCATCCCTGACTGCTCTTCGATAGTCGATTCTATCAATTGTGTCGCGCGCATCTTCTCTATAGCGCGGCCTCTCTTCATGGCCCCTTGATCTTTCGGATTTCCAATCGTTATTTTTGTACTTGTTGCGCTTGTTGTGATCGCGCGAGTTTCCCTTGGAAAATCGATCTTCAGTATAATAATTCTTGTTTCCGGCGAGTGACTCTTTAGTTTGCGCGACTATTTTTGCTGCTTCCATGAGCTTATCCCATTCTTTGGGCATTCCATCTTTCCCAGTGATAGTTCTGATGAGACTATCACAGCGAATGGCTTTCTTGAAGTGGCAACGCATGAGTTGTTCACTTACGCCACCGATTTCCAAGCACTCTTTGTTGAAGCGAGTGATGAAATTTTCCATACCCTCGTTATCTCTGCGCCAGATGTCCTCTACCTCGGCTGTGTCGCGCTGGTAACGTCTCTGTTGACTGAAGTGATTCAAAAACTGTGTCCTGAAATCCACCCATGACTTGATCTTTCCCGGAGGAAGGCTGTCGAACCAGGCGCGAGCAGCCCCTGTAAGCGTTTGAATAAACAGATGGCACCACATGGGCATATTCCATCCTCCCATGCAACCTACGCTTGTGAAAACTCTGACGTGATCATCAGGATCAGTCAATCCGTTAAACTTTCCAACTGTCGGTGGTAACTTCTCTCTTGAAAGTGGCGCCAGCGCGATCTTTGGAATGAACTTTGAATGTTCCACAGCTTCAGCTGGTCGATAGGCTAGGCGAAAATCTCGCTCTGCCTCTTCGGTGTACCCTATGTGTTGTCTTGGTTTGTAGTATTCATGGTTCTTCTGCAAGCGATTGAAGACTGACGAACCTTCATCATCCTGCCAAGTTGGATCATTCGGGTCAGTATCTTCCCATTCATTGTTCATGTTACACGGCGTGAGCCGGCTATGAACTGGGCCTCTTTGGACGTGTGACGGGTAGTCATAATAGCTTTCTGTTTCTCCCCGTGTATCGCGCGTGTCATGCACGCTTAGTCTTCTGGTAGGGGGAGGTCTGTTAGCTCTTCCTTGGATGTTTTGCTGTGGTGGTATATGGTGCGCCCCGTGACTGGGGCCTGCTGGTGTAACCAAGGACGGTTCTGCCGTTAAGACTGCTTGCTGCGCGCTCAAAGATTGATACGCCTCATTAATGGTGGCAATTTGCTTGGCGTACCATGAGGCTAGAGTTTCGCCCTCTGGTAGCCCTAGTAGCGCCGAAATGTTCTGAGGTGGAGATGGGTTTGAAGGTCCAGCGCCGTTGTTTCCTGGGGTTACCATTTGAGTGATGCGGGTGATGCTCCCGCGCGGTCCCCCAGTGTTGGTTACTTCGATTTCGCCAATTTCTTCAATGTGTTGGGGTTGGACGTTTTGATTGCCCTCGCCCAACACCGCATTAGAGTTTGCTCCGAAACCAAACTCGGGAATGATTCCTTGACCAGCCATGATCGAAGGAAGAAAAAACAACGAAAACTCAGAAAAAAGAAGATGAAAGTGTTTTGTAGAAAACCAGTGGGCGCCAATGAAGAAACACTGAACTAATTATGGGACTAATCAGTTTGGTTTATGTTCCTACCATAGTGGTTAATCTTCTAATGGTTTTCTGACCTTTGTAATGATCGTCTAATCCTGCAAAACAGAACACAGTTACTCGTTAAGAGGGGAATGTGGGGGTTTCCCTCTTAACCGGGCTCCGGCGTGAGAATAAGCGACTGCTTTGGGGAGATAATTGAGTATTAAGAGTGAGAGTAGAGGGAATGAAATGTTTAACCTGTGAAGTGAGGTCTCTATTTATAGCCGGAGAGGTGTAAGAGGATGTGGGCTGATGGGCCTTGGGCCTGAAGGCGACAACCTAGAGGATATGCTCCTTGTCTCACTGGTGTCGACCGTTAGTGGCTTCTAGGAGCTTTCTGGAGTTGGCGCAATGTGATTGGAGCCACGTGTCACTGTTGTCGGCCTGACCGCCCCTCTGCCATCAGCAGGTAAGTGGAGATCGTGGGGCAGTTGTCTCTACCCTGTGATTGGTGCCATGTAGGCGTCCTTAAGTATCTTTTGTCTCCTGCATGTCAGACGATCGTGGAGCACGATTGAGCAGGGTCAGAAAGACGCTGATTGGCTCTTTTCTTCTGCCACTTGTACCTTGTGTACTATCTGAAACAGCCTTGCGCTGCTGCCCTGCGCGATTCTTGCTGGGCACGTATCTATCTCGCGCAGGGTTTGGATGACTGAGTGCTCTTTCAGCTAAGTGTTGTAATTGGAGCTTTCCATTGCTCAGACCTCGCGCCGCATCCAAGAATGATGAAGCAGCCCGCGTGAGATTGACAATAAGAAATGTGTTGAATAAGGAGTATGGTCCTGCGCGCGACCTGGTTAAAGGTTTGTGCGGCTTTTTTGGGACCATACCCCTTCATAGCTACAATACAACAGTATCACCATTAGGTTCACATTCGACAGACGAACCAAAGTTTATAAGATCACACGATATTCAACGCCCGCACGCCTCTTCACACCACCATCACAAGTCACCTAGAAAATCAACTTCCTCATATATCTTATGGTCATGTGAAAGTTGGTTTTTATATTGTTAAAGAAGAGGTTGCTTAGGAAATATTCACGTAAGTATATATTTACAAAATGATAAAATTGATGATATTTTACAAGTTCATAGATTAGATAACGGGTCATTTGTTTTATTTTCAAACGTATTAATCCTGTAAAATTTCTTCTTTTTTTATGTATGTCACTTTAATAAACGATAACTCGTCATTTGTTTTATTTTTTGTCCCTTTTTAATTGTTTAAAACAAAAACAAAACTGTTCCTCCTATTTTTTTTTTTTACGGTAATGATGAATATCATTCCATACGAAAAAGGGCAATTACAAAGCAATGACAGGTAGTCGGGCAACAAGTTGCGCCGCCACCCACTTTTGAATAGAAAACCCAATTCTACTAAATACAAATTTTGAAACCTTTAGCAACGAAGAATTACTATTAACGACTTTTTGAACCCGATTCAAAAGTTGCACAGCGCCAGGAGCGAGACCACCAAAGGTATCAAACGCAAACGGGACAAACACATGTTGATTCTCCAGGCAGGCTTTCTCATGTTTTGCCACTTTGCTCGCCTCTGCCTTGAGCACCGCTTGCCCTACGACAAAGCCCTTGTCCTTGAGCCCGACAAGGGGGGAGACTCCAGTTAAATCTACACAAGCGTGTTTCCCCCTTCCCATCCAAACACAAGGATGTCCACCGGGCGTAAAGTGGACATCCCCTCTAAGGGGTCAGTCAGGAAATTTACTGGAGCCTCCTTTTTGGCAGAGATCCCGGCCCGCTTAAGAACATCACATAACACATCTCTCACCCAATCATGCCGATATTTAAATCCTGGTAGCTCTTTACAATGGATCGCGTGCTCGCCGAAAGAATCCAAACACGCTTTGCGGCATATCGGACATGGCTCGTCAACTGGGAACAAAGGAATCATCAGTCGGTATCTAAGGATAGCACGTTATTCCACAGCCGACATGTGTTTCCCCAAGCCTTCAATAGGTGCGACAGACAGAAAATCCTTAGCATGTGGGGCACGTAGACATTCAAACACAGCTCTTTACCGAGGGGATAAAACAAACTTCTCTTCAAACCTCCTGACAATTTCGCCATATAAGGCATTCGCCAGAATTTTCTGGGATTTAGGAGGGGCGGTGTCTTTAATACAGAAACCGCCAATATAAAGGTCGGGAAGAGAACTATGCAAAAGGTCCAACGCACTCCTGTAATCGGAGTCTAAAACATCCCCACCACATTCTCGGAGTATGTGGTCTTGTGAACCCCAAGATTGGGCCCTTGAAGCCACGAAAGCATATGAAGAGGCATCCTCGGCCGTACAAATCCCTAAGCCTCCGAACCGGGTCGGGAGAGAAGCCAACCTCCACTGGAGATCTCCAAAAAAGGTACCCCCACAAACAACAATATCCTCTAATGCTCCCCGGAGACCTTCATCAAAAACAGAGACAGCTCCCCCGACCAAAGAAAGTTGACACGTTCGAAGACCAAACAGTAATTTAGCAACACCCATATAAGAACGAAGTAAGAGGATCTCGCTCTGAGGGTCCCGTAGGCGTTTAAGGCACCTCATCAGCTTTCGCTCTTTTAAGAGTCATACTACTAATAAACTCTGCATCACGACTAACGGCACCCCCAGGAGTTTCACACCCAGCACCGGCCTCCCAATCCCCCGAGGGAATAAGCCCTCCTGAACCTTTACACCATTGCAGGTTGGCCAGAAAACTTCAGTTTTCTTTATATTAAGTTGAAGCCCTAAGGAAGGACCCTCAACTCAGATATCTAAAGCATTAGCCACTTGGGTGGCATCTCCAATAAGCGTTCCGTCATCGAGGTACCAAGCGTGAAATAGAAGTTTGCAGCGATCCCTTATTCGGTGAACAAGGGGGTGTAGAACAAGGGCAAAAAGGAGGGGCCCCAAGGGGTCCCCCTGCTGAACGCCAGTAGTAGACCAAATAAACTCATCCCCCACATATAATCTAGCTGGTTGACCATATAAAAAATCGATCCACGTAGAAATAGAAGGACACATTTTCCTTACCTCGTACAGTAGGGCTGTCCTATCAACCAAATTAAAAGAGTTCGAAAAATCAACAGTAAGCATAGCAAGAGACCCATCTTGGTGGTACTCATTAAGGAACCTGTTCGCACTATGAAGAACGGCCACTGCCCCACACGGAATCCCTACCCCAAACTGGAAATCGCCAAGGTATTTGGCCATCTCCTTCCCAACACCTTTCATGGCCACCTTGGAGATCACCCTTCTCCAAATCGACCCAACAGCGATAGGCCTAATCCCATTATCCGGTTTGAGAAGAGGTGTAAGAGGAGCAGAAGCAACAAACTCCGCCAGACTCCTCGGGCACCTCCCCCCCAAGCACAAATTATCCATAGCTGAAGTAGCCCTAAGCAGGCTATCAGCAATCACAGACCCCTCCCCACAAAAAGCATCTAAAAGATGTTGGGCCCTTAAGCCGTCTCTCCCGCACGACGTACCTTTGAGGAAAGATTTAATACATCCGAGCACACAATCGAGCTCCGCTACAAGAGGAGACTCAGAAGGCAAGGAGGCAGGCATGGAAGGAGGGGGCATACATGGGTGCTTAGCCACTAAAGCCTCCAGAGTATTCTTATTCAGAGGAGCGACCCCCGAGGAGCATAAAACCTTAACCGCTGCAGTGAAATGACCATCAGCAACCTTACGTAAACATTGTTTCACATTGGTCCCCCCACACTCATTATCAATCTCAGTGCCATTTTTGATTCCATCCGTAACCCCCCTCGCGGGTTGATCAAACAACGACTGGACAAGAGTGGCAAAACCCTCACGATCACCCCACTGAGCCAAAGACCGCTGGATGCGAAGGCATTGGCCCGTCTTCCTATTGCCCGACCTCTTGTCCTGACGACCAATAGGCTTGAACACCCGCAAGGTGCAACGTGGTAATATCAAAAGTCGAACCCATGCCTCAACAGAATCAGGCATAACAACCACCTTGTCCAAAGCTGCAGTTAAGACTTGGGCAAATGCCATACGAAAATTAAGGGGGATACTCTTAACAGTCTTGATGGGGAGAGAGAAAACACGGTCAAGCAAAGCAATATCTACACCCAACTCTTCCGACGAGGTATCAACGTTTTCAACACCGGGTCTAGTGATGCCAACAATAAAACCCTGTTCATCTCTCTCACCTGGCACAAACCGAATAACCTTATCCTCATGGTGGCACGCCCGACTGAAAGCATGAGGGCACATACACTCACCACATAACCATTGTCCGGACACCCTCAAAGCTTCACAAACAGAGGTAAAAAGATTAAGATCGTCAGCAATTGCACATCTCAAAGAATCTTTCCTCTCGTTTGAGCCCAAATGGTGACTCTTGATATGTGCCATTAATCTTGGGAATCCCTTAGCCCCCACCAAGCCATCGGGGCAACAATGAAACCGTCGGAAAGGACAAGGCCAGAAACCGTTACCATTAGAACCAACCATAACAAAACTAAGTAAGCGGAATCGACACTTAGATAATGTCGCGTACGCCACCACCAATAAAGAAAACCCAACCCAAAAGGAAACGCAGCTGATGGGTCAAAAGGTAATTGAACCGCTACGCCAAAAAACCCCGAAAAAATCACCTAGGCATTTCGTCGAACACCTTGCGTGCGAAGAAGAAAAACATATCAGTGCCATCAGCTAACCTAAATTTGACTTCAATAAGTTCTTCAGCAGCCATTACAACAAACCTTAAACAACCTGTTTCAAATAATCATTACCCACTTGGGATTCTTCAAAAAGAAAGAACGAATCTTTTTCAACTGGGTGTGTTCAAAAGACACAAGATTTAACCCAAAAAAAAAAAGATTTTGCAGTGAAAAGTGATCAAAATTCTTGAATGGAATGAAGAAATAATAGATCAAGAAGAGGTTTTTGTGGGTTTGAAGAAGGAAACAGAAGTAATTAAATCAGTAATCATTTTTTTTATATTTTTTATTTTAAATTAAATTATTAGAAAACAGATATAAACAAATAAAATTAAGGTGTTATGCACAATATATTTTTTTTACAAGTTATCAGTGTCACCTAAACATTTCTGGATTACTAATGTATCATTTTCATTACACATGATAAAAATATGTATTTTGGTTTGGTTTTTCGGGTTCGTTGGCCAATGGCCAGATCTACTGAGATCGGGATACTTCATAACGTAGAGCATCAAAAGAAAACTGAGAGCAATAAGACTGCGTAGTGGGCTAGCGCTCATGGCCTAGTCAGCAATTGGGGCGCTAAACACCGCCCAGTAGTGGCGCTATAGAGACGTTAACGGCTCAGCGTAAGTCGGAATGTGTGGATTTGTGTGTGGACCCCATGCAATCACCCCATGTGGAGCAGCTCCACCCCCACTACACATAGTTTAAACTCGTTAAACTCTCACATTTACACTCGCATTTACACAACGTATCAATATATATGGATTACTAGTATGAGAAACTAAACAACAGTAAAGATCTCTTAAGAGTATGTACATGACTACATACAATACCGCTTGTCCGTCTTTGTGTTCATGTCTTCGTATTATAAATATAGAGATGATGCCGAAAAATGTACCAGGGTGTAGGAAATCTTAGATACAGTAAATGCTTTAGAAATTTGAACTACTGCTGGTGACATAAAATTACATCCCGGACTCTTCAAGGAGTTTAAGAATGTTATGTTCAGGTGCACTGATTGATGGTAATATCATCCGATTGGTTCTAGGTCGTGATTTTGTTCTAGGCGTCTCGGGTGCAGGCGCTTCTTCCCGCATTATGGGCAAGTCGGTCCTCCTTTGCACCCCTGCAGATACACGCTCTTTCCATATTCTTCCATCCTGTTATGTAACAAAAACAAATATATCAGCAAATACGATCCAGGAATGAACTAAAAGCACACATTAGCATGAAGATTTCCGCAAAATATGACGCCTGAAGTAGTAAATGCGAGTTTTGAAAGAAAAATATATATAGAATAAATTTTGAAATCAGGTCCAACTATCCCCCACCATAGCCCAATTGGTTAGGCCGGCTTCTTCCCTTTGGGAGGTCGCCGGTTCGACTCCAACTTGTGGCTTATGGTGCGGGACGTCCCAATGATGGATCGTTACCTACCGAGGCATGGTGCGGTCCTGAGGGCAACCCGGTTTTCATCCAGCTGTTACCCCAGCGAGTCTCTCGTGTGGGGGCAGTGTGGTTTCCGGGCGAAGGTCAGCTAGCGCGCCGGCCGGGGCGCGATAGAACATCGCGTTCGGTAAGCGGGGTTGATGGGAGCTTGTCATCGACAAGCTCTCAGTGACCTATTACTGGTCGGTACATAGAAAGTCACCCTTCAAAAAAAAAAATAACATGCTGGTCCAAATGAAGGAAGTTCAAATAGACCTAACTAGACCAGTTAGGTAGCCAGATTCCAGACGGTCCAGTTTCAAAAACAGTGCTAGGGAGTGACAAATAAACTCTAAACCCTGAACCCTAAATCTATATCCAGTTCGTCTTGTAACTTTTAAAAGTCAACATGTAGCTATTTTTAAGGGAAGACGACTCGATTAACCGCTTAAATCATTCCAACCAAAATACTTTGACACATACATTAAGAATTGAGGGTTCGGGCAACGGGCACGGGATGGGCTGATCAATGTCAAGAGGCTCAGTAGGATGCTCAACCGGTTTAAACTCAGCTGCTACTTCGATACCATGATGAGAAGACGACATATCTCCTGTGACACTTGTCGATTCTGTAGTAACAATATCCACAGGAACAGCTTCCCTTTCGTCCTTCACGCGATAACGCAATCAAACAAACACACAACCAAAAACAAAGTCAACAAACAACTTAATCCCAAGATGATCAAAACCCGAATTTATTTATTTATTTATTCGAACATTAAAAACTTGTTCTAGTTCAAACACTTCCTTGTGCAGACACCTTTAAAACAGAGTTCAGTTCGAAATTTAGTGTGAACATTCAAGGTCAACGCTTTCTAAAGTCAAAATTCAACTTGAGATGAAATTTTGAAGTGTTTTTTTTAGGGAAAATCACAAAAATAGCCAAGTCAACGCCGTTTTTTCAATTTTGGCCAACTGACACGGCTCCACGAGCCGGTACCGTTCACTGACACGGCTCCGATCAGATGAAACGGCGTTGACTTGGCTATTTTCGTGATTTTCCCTTTTTTTTACCTCAAAACGTCATACTGTTACACTTTTATATATTTACATGTTAAAAAAAAACCGTTAAAAACCGCTGAACCGTCCCAACTAAGCTAAATTAGACTAGTGGGTATGGAGAGCCTCATCCCCAAGGGGATGGGCAGCCACGTCACCGCCACGTAGGAGTGGCTTGAAGAGGATGAACCTAAGGGGTGGGGGATGAACCCCTTTATATATATATACATATATATATATAGGATAAAGATAGACAAAAAACCCTAAAATTCTTAGAAAACTCTGGAAACCCAAATCTCTACCCATTTTTACCCCACTTCCCGACATTTTTTTTTTTTGAAAAAAATAACACATGTAATATACATGTTTTAGAGTGTCTTGGGCCAAAAAAAACAAAAAAGCGCCGAAGGGATTTTTAAAAAAAAAATAAACAAATTTCAGCCATGTCCGGTCGCCTAACATGTGTTAGCCAAAAATGACAGAAACTGCTGAATTTTTTTTTTTTTTTTAAAAGATCCCCTCGGCGCTTTTTTGATTTTTTTGCCCCAAAACTCTTAAAAACATGTATATTACATGTGTTAATTTTTTCAAAAAAAAAAATGTCGGGAGGTTGGGTTTTCTAAGGTTTTTCATATAGATAGGGTTTTCTACCTAGCCTTACCCTATATATATATATATATGTATGTATAGCTGTGTGTGTGAGGAGAGAGGAGAGAGGCCCGTCCTGAACGGCTGGTGGGAGCCGAAGTTGCCAAGCCGGTTGAGTGGGGGGCGGTGTGGGGGACCGGCGCCGGGCCAAGCCGGGCCTCAGCCGGCCCCCATACCCACTAGTCTTAGCAGATTCGGTCTGATTTAGGAATAACTGAAAAAGCAGTTCGATTTACGGTTTTGAAAACTAGTTATCACATTCCGGTTTAGGGTTTGGAACCAGCCGAAATATTAGAAAAAAAAAATTCTATATAATTTTAATTAATATAAAAAAGGAATTCTTGTTAAAAAAATCAAAAAATTATAATACATAATACGTATATATTAATATTACTAGTATTAAGCCCTGCGTTACAGCGGTTATCGTAAAAGTGTGTCGAGTAGTACCAATGGTATACAGTACTGTCAGCGACCACCAACACCGGAAAAGCTCGTAAAAACAAAATAAATAAAAACGGAAAAAATAACGCCAAGCGAAAAACAGACGTAAAATGTTTGAATTTGCAAAGGAATTAAACCGAAACGTAAAACATATAAAAAAATAACTAAGTCAATCCAGGACCAGTTCGTTGCGACGAACTTGTCAAACGAAGAAAAATAGATGTGTTGTGACGGGCCATTCAAAAGGGAAAAATATTCAAAAAAATGTTGAACCCCACACGCATGTTGCAGTGCGTTAACTCAAACAAATTAGAACGAAACGAAAAACTTGGGAAAGATGAAAAGTATGGTGGACCAAAATTGAAAATAAAATAGAGTTGGAGTTAAATTGCAAAAGATTAAAAACTACGGGTTAAATGTGAAAAAACAAAGAGTTTAAATTGCAAAAGAAGAAAGTTTTGAGTTAGAAATGAAAAAGAAAAAAAAAACCTATACATGAGGTACAACACCATAAATTACAAAAAAAGTTCAAAACTTTATTTTTGTAAAACTTGAATAAACAATTATATATTATACATTATTAGAGTAAACTCTAGTTAATGGTTAAATACTTATTTATTATGTGCATAATACACGATATGGTTTCAATTTATTTATTATCTACATAATATATGATTTGGTTTCAATTTATTTATTATTATTCTTTGATTAGTTTAATATTTGTGAATTAATTCTCTTCATATTAGTTCAAGAGATATTAATAATTTATTAGATATTAGATTTAGATATTAATAATATTATTAAAAGATTGAAGAAGAAAATGCCATGTGATATTAATTAAAGTTATTTATTAATCTTATATAAAGATAAAGATAAAGATAAATGATATCTATATATTAGTTATTAATATTAAAAGAAATATATTAAACAAATATAAATAAAATTTATGAGGTTGAAGGAGAGAATGTTATGTGGCATTATTTGGAGTCTTCTATTATAAGTTATATTTTAATAAATAATAAAAAATAAATATAAAAAAGGAATTCTTGTAAAAAAAATCGAACAATTATATGAGAGATATATGTTCTTTAAAAAATAAATAAATATAAAAAAGGAATTCTTGTCAAACTAATCAAACAATTATAATACATAATACATAGACTTTTTTATATAGTAAATATAAAAAACTTAAATCTCTAAAAAACATTTATGTGTTACACGGGTTGAATAAATGCGTGTATGATAAAATAATATAAGTTCGTAACATATACAGTCGTCTTGATGTGTTTTTAGAAAATGAACTATAAAGTACAATTTACTTATTATAAGATTTTACTTTGTTTTTTTTATTTATTATAAAGTTAGAAACTTGTGTATCACATGAGATTATAAGGTTATAAACTTGTGTATTACATGAAGTTGGATCAAAGGTGGAAACATAATAGATAAGCGGAAAAAATAAAAGGTTATTAATAAGCGGGAAAATTAAGGAAATAGTTAAAAAAATAAAAGATAAACTGGAAATTATTATTCAATAATAATATTTCATAGGAAAAAGAAACAGGATAATTATTATTTAATAGGAGAGATAAACAGGATACTTATTATTTAAAATTATTATTTAGTAGTAGAGAGATCCGCCAACATGGTATAACCTAGTTGGTCAAGAGTTTTTCCACAAAGTGCTTTCCTCCTTTTTTTTCAAGTTCGAATCCAACAAGTATATGCCAATAATCCGGAAGAACACCAATATTTAAGGATTCGAACTTGAGTAAGGTGTCGGTATGTATAGCCTTACCGTGTTGCAAATCAATTACACTGAAGCCGTTCAAAAGAAAAGTAGGAGAGACATTCAAAAAAATAAATATGAGAAACCACCAAAAAGTAACATATGACCTTAAAGATTTTTCATTTAATAATAATAATAATAATAATAATAATAATAATAATAATAATAAAAAAGTAAACAATACTAAAAAAATTTATACAACTTATCAATAATAATATAAATAACAATTTAATTAAATATTATACGTGTGAAGATATTATTATATAATATTTAAGACTTTATCGAAAAGGTTAAAATAGCATTTATAATATCATTAATAATTTAAATAAATAAATACACAACAATAAATAATAATAATATTCACAATAATAGATAAAGATAAATATTATATATTAATAATATTAGTTAGATATAATTAATCTAATATATTAATATTAATAACATTATTATTAAATTAAATCAGAGAGTGTCACGTGTTATTATTTGAAGTCTTTTATTAGAATTTAGATTAGATTTCACTTTTTACTTTTGTAAACGAGCTAATACTCAACGGAAAACGTTAACCGGTTCAAACTAGCTGATTGTACCGGTTGAACCGTCTGGTAGAACCGGTTAAATCGCTTGGTGCATCCGGTTAAACCGTCCGATACACCCAGTTAAACTGTTTCTAAGCCAAATCGGTACCGTATAAACCTATCATTTCACAACTTTAGAAGATTTATGGCATGATTCGATATTATAAAAACAAGTCTAAACCGGCAAACCGGTAAAAACAAACCGCGTTGCAGGTCCGCCCGACCCAATCCGGCCGGTTCCGTTTAATTTAGAAAAAAACGTTATCGGTTCAGTCAGAAATCCCGTCAAAACCGGTCGAACCGGAACATTAACATCATATACAGGCATACAACTATTCATCATTTTCTGTGAAAAGACACAATTGGCATCATCAACTTTAATTTCAAGTTAATCAGCATCAGTTATGTAGAGAACAAAACAAGCATATAGCAAATAAAAAAAAAACGTCTAAAAACAAAAGTCAAAGATCTTGGATCATAAGAAATATGAAGATTAAAAAAAGATGTGTGGTGTGTTCTTACAAGTGTACTCTGGGAACGACGATGAAGGCCGTTTCTGCTGACGGAAAACCTTGAAAAAAGACCAACCATGATGACAGACAGAATCTTGTTTTTTGGAGGAATTAAGAAATCAAATAGATACAACAAGGAAGGGTGATGATGATGTGGGATATTGATAAAGAGGGGAAGATATGGTAGCTTGGTTTGGTGGGTTTTGTTGGATTCGATCTCTTCATCTCCCTCTCTCTTCATTTTAAAAATATACTGCTTTATTATAATACACTCTTGATTTAAATTAAAAAAAATGTGATTTAATTTTTTTTTAAAATCATTTGTTTTTGAACATAAAACGAAGCCAGGTCACTCGGGTATGTCCATGATTGCAGATAACATTGGTGACCAGGCCCGTCATCATCTGATGATCCGTTATGGTAAGGTTATAGGGTGTTGTTGGAGCCCCATGGGGCTTTATCAAGTCCACCTAAGCTCCACCTAGGATCCACCTCACCTATGGAGCCCCCTTTAATTTACATGGTGTGGATGGAGCCCCTATTAAACAAAATTAAAAAAAAAACATTTGATTGGTTTAAAACTAATCGGCCCCACCTGAATGCTTCAACTTTGGCGTTACCACCATGGAGCCCCCTCTTCACTTGGAGGGTGTGGTGATGGAGCCCACATGGGCGCTATACATGGTGAGGTGGCGGAGGTAGCGCCCCCACACCCTCCAGCCTAAAACCCGTGATTCGTGCATGACATTATGAACGTTCAACAAAACCTAACCACTCGGCTACACCCATAGTCCCATAGCCAGGATTAAGACTCCAACCAGTGACCATCTCTAGAAAAAAATTCGTCAGATAACACTAGAACATTGTCCCTTTTATTTTAAATATCATTTTAGTTTTATAGTTTGTTTACATGATGTGGTCATGTTTGGGTTCAATCGGGTTTGACGAAAATTTTGAACCGAACCATTTATATGTTTATAGATTCATATAATGGAAAACAAGATGAGATGAGTCTAATAGACTGTTCAAAGTTCAAACTAGCTAAGAATGGATCAATTTACAGTTTGAATTGGTTTCTTTTTCAAAGAAAAACAAAATTGTTAGGTCCTATTAGATGTTTATAATGTGGTAAAGATGGTTTTTAAATATAACTAGTAAACTTGCCCACGTGCGTTGCGGCGCGAGAACTTAGCGAAATTCAAGTTGAGGAATCTAAGTAAAACGTAAACCAATGTGAGTTAAGTAACATCAATGTTCGAGATCCTTGTAGATATCAGACGGATGGGTTATTACTTGCCTTCTATGTAACAGTCTACGCATGTTGAAAGACAATGGAAAAGCGTATTCCAGTTAATAGTAAGTATATAATTTTTGGCAAAGAAACTAAATTTAGAAACATATGATATCTCCCTTCAACGAAGAAGAAACGTAGAACAAACTTTTTTTATATATATTTAAAACTCTAATGAAGAATATAAGTAATTAAATATCGTATTGATTTTTAACAACCAAACACAATGATTTATTCCACCAAAACAAAGTCTTCACCTAAGTATCGATGCTTTGTAGTTTGAAGATAAGATTAGAAGAAATATTTTTTATTATGAAGAAGGACATTTTATACATTTCTGCATACCCAAAAAAAGAAGATGAAATGTTTCATTCCAACCTTAACTTCCTCCATCTACTCTTTCTTTCTCCCCAAACCACACCACCATTGTCGTCGTTACAACACCTTCACAGCCACACCTGAGCCGCAGCGACCACAACCAACGTTCACCGAATTTCTATGCGCTCTCTCTCTCTCTCTCTCTAAAAACCCTAACTAAACATATTTGATCAATAAATGAATAAAAATATATGAACTGGGAAAGAGGAAAGAAAGCACAGAGTAGTCATTTGACTTGGTCATTTAGTAAAGTTGAAGCCCTTACTTAATTCATCTCTCTCTCCTCTCATTACATCACCAGTCGCCACATTCACTTTGTAGAGAAGTCTGTTAAAGATCAGATCTGAACCACTATCATCTTGACCGTAACATTCTCTCTCTAGAAGACCCAGCCAACGTCGCCAGATCAAAAAAAGACCAGGACAACACACCGAAAGTGGTCTCTGCTATGGAGGAAGGACTTGGTGGGGAGTCATAATGGTGGTGGCATCAGCGTTGATGGCCGCCGTTGTTCTGATAAATGTGTTTGTGATTTGGTACATGCATTCCTATAATGCATGTTAGCCAACATTCAATGAGGAGGCATCAGTGGTTCTTTGCCTGCAGTGGTCGACGTAGTAATCTCCAGTTTAATTACCGGCATTACAAAGGCCAAAATGTTCATTTCAGATATCGAAGGGTATAATTGCAAGGCCACCGACCATTGATTTTAAGATATAGTTAATTAGGATTTAACTTGTGCTAAATCAAATTGTTTTAGGTTTGATAACTCGTATGTTTATGCTTCGATTACTTCGGATCTGATTGGTTGGACCGGATTTTAAAAGCGTATAATGTTACAAATAAATTTAAAAATAATTATAGAGAATACTCCTATGTTTTTAACCTTAAACTTAAAAATATTATACAATAGTAATATTATGTATTACGCCATGTCTATTCCAACAAATACTAGATTTAAGCTCCCCGCGTTACGGCGGGGGCATAAAACTATGACAAATAGCACTAATGTCACACCATCGTCAGCAACTACCAACACTAAGTCGATCCAGTACCCGCGCGTTGCGACGAACTTGTCAAATGAAAAAAATAAATGTAAAACATTGAACCACACATGCATGTTGCGTCGTGTTAACTCGCATAATTTTGAACGAAACAAAAAAAAAACATGTTAAACGACACACGCACATCGCGCCGTCTTAACTCGCAAAAATTAGAACAAAACGTAAAACGGAAATTTGCGAAAGATGAAAAGTATAAGGACCAAAGTTGAAGGTAAAAATATTGTGAGGTTAAATTGGAAATAATGAAACTTTTGAGTTAAAAGTGAAAAAAAAACAATTTATATGGGTTAAAATTGCAAAATATAAAAAGCTTTTGGGTTAAAGTTAAAAATTCAATTTTTTTTTTTTTTTGAAAACCCCCAAAAACTACACCTTATGCACAAAATTATTCCTAATTTATGTAATGTAAATTAGTTGTTTTTCAAGAAAAAAGAAGCTTAAAAATATTATACAATAGTGATATTATGTATTATGGCATGTCTATTCAAAAAATATTAGTTGTTTTCAAGAAAAAGAATATATAAACGACAATCTTTTTTAGTAAAAACTTGTTTTTCTTAAGAAAATAATTTTACTTGAGATAAGAAAATTAAAAATAGAAAATATGGTATGGGGAAACGGGACCGGAGACAGAAGTAAATTAAAAGAAAAAAAAGATGAAAAAGCGAAAGAAATTTGAATGTGATAAATGAAAACACAATTATTAAAGGGGTTTTATTTATAATCAACACTAACCCTTTATTTAAACTATCAGTGGCTTAGATCTGTTATTAAAGTTAGCACTGTTTGTACATGATCTCAACTTACTGTCTTCTCTCTCAAGTCGCCGCCTCCTTCCGTTATAATGTTGTCGCACGCCTCCCTCAACACCACCAACACCCTCCTCGATCTCACCTCCTTCCGATCTCTCTCCAAACTTTCTCAAGTAGGGGCAAACTTAAGACAAAGCCAAGGTGGGCGGGCGCACCCCCGGAAAAAAAAAATTAGTGCTAAGTTCCGTCGAAAATCCCATCCGCACCCCTTGGAATTTTTCTTCCGCACCCCTTGGAATTTTCCGTCCGCACCTCTTGGAATTTTTCGTCTGCACCCCTTAGGTAAAAAGTGTTATCAATTTATATTTTAAATTTTTTTAGTAAACTCTTATTTTTTTTTTAAAATACTACTTAAATTATATAATTTTTAATATCTAAATAACTAAGCCCAAATACCCAATACCTTTAGCTAGCTCACTACTAAGTCTTAGCCCAATAAACAAACCCAACAAATCAACAATATTTCAAACTAAAATAAAATAAACAAGCCCAAAACCTTTACATATTCTCTCCCGCTCTCTCTATCCTCCCTGCACACCAGCGATCAGAACATCAACGACAACAGTGAACAGTCAGCAGCCGCATACCACCGTAATCAGCCACCATACCATCGCCGATCGAACACGGGTAAATTTCTTTGTTATTTTTGATGAATTTTGGTTGATTTTTTTTTGTTGATATTAGCCGCATACTAACCATGACAGTAGACATGTGCTTTGTTTTGTTTTTCATTATGTTATATGGTGGGTTATATTTTGTTAGTGATGATATTTTGCCTTTTTTATTGCCGCATACTCCACACAAAAGATCTGGTGGGTTATATTTGTAAGTGAAGAATGTTTGGTTTTTTCTTTTTATGGTGTATATGTTGTTTAGATGATTTTTAGGGTTATTAACATTATGATTTCTAGGGCTTGAATAGTTGATATATTATGTAATATGTTATGGAGCCATGTTTTGGATAGATTTCAAAAAATGAAAACCCGTAGGGTGACGTTTTAATTATGTTTTAAAAAGGTTTGACATATTTTTGATGATTATATAAATTTAGTTCGATGTTCTTTTGTTTTACATGACCCGACCCGATACGAACCGATTTTTTACTTATATACCTTGGGGCCTAAAATTTTAAAAAATGTTCCGCACCCCCATGGAAAAATTCCTGGGTCCGTCACTGTTCTCAAGTAACGAAATAGTACACCGCCGGCGACCAAACCCTCCATGTTCCTTTAGCTATGATTTTTGTTTATCCGGCGAGCGGCGTTTAAGACATCCCAGCCATTTCCGACTATTTAAGGTCACCACAGTCCCGATCTAACATTGCATGTCGTTTTCTCAACCCGATTTGTTGCGGCTAGAGTTTCAAGGTAAGGTTCCTGATCTCTTTTTTTTTTATTTCCACCTACATTTTTTCGTGTTTTCGGCGTTTCACATTCCCATTGTCTTAGGGCTTATGCTATTAGCGGCGATGGAGTTGTTGTACTGTTAGCACAGTGGGGTCCATGGCGGTTCACACCGGTGGTTTTAACCACAGATCTGATACAAAAGAAAGTGGTGGTAGTTCAAACCGAAGAAAAATCGCCCAAGAAGAAATATATCCATAGTAAGAGAGAGCCGTATGCGTGAAATCCTTTGTAATCATCGCGTCACCGTCTCCGGCGAGGACCTACCATCTTCTCCCGGAACAATCATCACCACCTCCCCGGAAGCCAGACGCAATGGGTTATGATGGTGACATCCCGCCAAAGAAGACCGCCGGAAACGGGAGCCCTTGTCTACCTCTCTTTTTCTTTCTGTTGTGCATCCTCATGTTGTATCTTGTGCTTCCTTTGTTGTGTACGATTTTCTTGTGCATCCTGATCTTGTACCTTGTGCTATCTTGCACATCAAAGGACAAAATTGTAATTTGAGTTGGGTTGTCGGTGGCCTTTGCCACCGACTTTGTGTTTTAAGTAATAGTAGAATAAGAGACTCATGATTTTTAAGTATTATTGTAAGTATCAAAATTGATCTCAAATCAACATTTTCTTTCAAACCAAATGGTAGATATCAAAATTTTAAATTGATAAGACTGGGTTTTTTTAATAACTAGAGCATCCTTAATTTAATAAATAATTATATAAAGCCTAATTTCATTTATATAACAAAATTAACGTCAATTTATGAGAGTTGTTTTTCATATAAACTAGTAATTTCCCCCCGCACTTCGCGACGAAAATTCAGTTGCTATCTGTTCGGTTCGTTATGGTACACTCGTTATAGTAATCAAAAACGAAAACCTGACATCGAAAACAATAAAAACGAATATCCATACCAGTACCGATGTTCTTTTTTTTTTTGAATGACGACGCCTGGTCTGCTCTATTCACCAATAATTCTAATCTTTATCACCCTTGCTCAGGATTGAACCTGGAACATCTCCCTTAAGAGGCATATGCCTATACCAAGTGGGCTAGCCCCACATTGGCAAAACATAGAATCGAACACAACAACAATCGAACTTGCGTCGGCTGCTTCCAATACAACACATCAACCCTCACAACACATTATTTGATTTGTATGTTGTTCAATTGATATCAGTTTGGTTGGTTTGCATTCTATGTTTATTTTTTTCAACGTTGGCGTATAAAGATTATGGAAAACGGCTATTGTGCCGCTATTGTACTAACCCAAACCGAAATCCACTGAACAACATTTGTGTCATTACCGGGATTTATTTTTATTGTTTTTCCTTTCGATAAACTAAGATCGTATTGCCATCATACCATACCGTACCGAACTGAACAACATCGGTACCAGTATGTATTAATTTTTATGGTTTTTTGTTTGATAACATATATCGTGTCGCTATCGTAGTGATCCGAACGTAAGTTATTATAAAAAAATCAAACTGAATGCTAAACAAAATGCTACTAATAGAAAGAACAAATACCTTGATAAAATATTACTAAATAAAAATAAATACTTAAAATATTTCAACTGTTATTCATCATAACTTTCTGTTAATATATCTAAATTGATTAAAACATATATTATTTAAAATATAGGATTAAAATTGGAAATTAAAAAAATGAAAATAATTAATAACATAAGAAACTATTCATCATAACCTTCAATTCATATGTATATATATATATATAATAATAATAATTATTATTATTTTAATGAAAAGAAATACTTATTTTTTATTATGTAAATGGGGTCCATATGAAAGTAACGATAACCACAAAATTGTGAACGGCGCCTGAGACTAAAGGGTATGGGGGTCGGCTAGGACCGGCGCCGGTCCCTCACACCGCCCCCTGAGGCTCGGCTCGGCCCAAACGGCTCCCCACAGCCGGGTGAGACGGACCAACTTTCACCATTTTCAAAAAAGGGCCGCTACTCAACGGCTAAATTAAAAAAAAAAAAAAATCCATTTTTCTTTAAAAACACACTCATTTTCACCATTTTTTCCCACTTTCAACCCAAAACCCTCTCATTTTTATACCATTTTCTCTCCACTTTAAAAAAAAAAAATACCTTCAACAAGATTTAAACTCGTTCTCGCTAACCAACGACTTCACGCATGCAAACCTTCAACAGGATTTGGTAGAACATATTTGGAACAACATTAACGTAGCGGACGGTGACGAAGACGAAGACGAGTAGTGTAATTTTTTTTTTAGGTTATGTAATTTTTATTTATGTTATGTAATGGATTTTATTATCTTCCTTTATGTTTTATTTTTATTTAAATGTTGAATAGTTTTTATAAAGTTAAACAAATAAAAAATAAACAATAAAATTTAAACAAATAAAAGTTAAACAATAAAAAATTACGTGGGGTAGGCTCATCCCCCACCCCCCTCAAAAAGCATGGAGGCTCATCCCACACGAGCCGTCTACGTGACGCCTACGTAGAGGCTCACCATACCCTTTAGTCTGATATTGAATTGGTGAAAATGACGTCCGTTATATTGTTAAAAAAGTTAGTTGATGACATAGCCTATAATGTAAGATATATTAATATTAATTTAGTAAACGATAACCGATAAAAGTTAGTTGATGACATAGCCTATAATGTAAGATATATTAATATTAATTTAGTAAACGATAACCGATAAAAGAAATAAGACCCTTTATTTTATTTTTATACATTTTAAAAACAAAGTCGGTGTATGTTTTTATTTATTTATTGTACATGTTGTATTTTTTTTTTTTAAAATAATATAGTATTCAACTCATTCAACTTTTATTTAACTTGTGTTCGACATTTTCTAAAGTTACGTTGTTGTGTTTGGCTTTGCATTTCTCTTGACACCCAAATGTAAGTTTTGTTGAAAATAAAATTGTATTCACATACGTTTTTTTTATCGTAAGTTGTAATTAGGGTCACGAATCGAACCTAAACCGACATTGGTACTATATTTATCAAAACAAGTACATGTATATTTTTTATGTATATTCTTTTAGGCGTTTCATGACTTATTTTTATAACCTTTTCTTTTGGTAATTGACTAATTGCTAATAGTGTAATAAAATGAATTAATATCGACTCAATTGTCGTCAGATGACACTAAAATTATCACTACTTTTTATTAAGAGTAATAGCAAGTATATTTGTATTGATTTGTAATTGATATGTATTGATCTCTATCCTAAATTAGAGATTCTAAATGTAATTATAAATACACAAGAATGAATGAGAAAGGTCATCGAACCTATTACTTCTATCATGATATCAAGAGTCCAGATACCCACCTTCTTCTAACCCTAAATCGCCGACATCCCTCTCTCCCCACCCTTCACCGTCGGCCTCTTCCTTTCTTCTCCATACCTCTGTTCGATCCCTGCATAACCCCTCCCCTGCAACGATGACAACATCAGCCATGACTTCATCTGTTGCTCCCCTAGCCGAATCTAAACTCCATCCGGCTACCACAGTCTCCAACATTCGCAACCTCATCCCCATAACTTTGGAGATTGAATCTTCACAGTACAATTCATGGGCCACTCTCTTCAAAATACAGTGCAAAGCTTTTCTGGTGTTTGACCACCTCTCACCGAAACCTAAAACATCCGAAACCCCCTCCTCTCCTGACCTACCCAAACCCGCTGATGACTGGGAACGACTTGACGCGATAGTTTTACAGTGGATCTATAGCACAATTTCAAATGACCTTCTCCACACAATCATCAACAAGACATCGACTGCCTATGAAGCTTGGAGTGCCATTGAAAATCTTTTTCAGGATAACAAAAGTGCCAGAGCCATTCACCTCATGCATAAGTTCTCTAACACTCGCCTGGACGCCTTCCCTTCGGTTTCTGCCTACTGCCAAGAACTCAAGGTTCTGGCAGATCAATTAGCCAACGTCAATGCACCGGTTGATAATGAGCGTCTCGTGTTACAGTTGATTGCGGGCCTCAACGAATCATACGAAGGGATTGCTACTATCCTCCAACAACAAGAACCTCTGCCATCTTTCTACACCGCCCGCTCCAAACTTATCTAGGTCGAGACCCGTAAAGCTGAACAAGCACTGCTCGCGTCTAAAACTGTCACCGCATTAAACACCACCACCAGCCGCGCATCACCCAATACTGAGTCACCACAGCAGCCCTACCGCTCCGACTACTCCCAGGGATGGGACAGGTCTTGAGGCCGTGGCCGCGGCCGCGGTTCTTCTGGCCGGTCACGTTACCCACACCCTAACTCCTACTGGCAGCCACCACCATACGCCCCCTGGATGAATTCCTGGTCCGGGTATCCACCTCCACAATCCCCTCAATACGCCCCATGGTCTCCGCCACCTTGCCCTTACCCCACCTCCAACAGTAAACAACAGCCCCACACTTCGGGCTCACAGGGTCTTCTTGGGCCGAGGCCCACTCACGGGCTTCACGTTGCTTATGCTCCTACGGATATAGAACAGGCCATGTACACGATGTCTCTGCAACAACCTGACCCGATACCGTACATGGACACCGGTGCAACAACAAATATGTCTCATGAACAAAGTGATTATCATTCCTTTTCTAATTCTTGCATGTCTAAAAATATTATTGTTGGCAATGGAGATACCATTCCGGTTATAGGTACGGGCACCAAATACCTACCCAAACCCTATCCTCCTTTTATTCTCAAAAATGTTCTTTACTCACCCAAACTACTTAAAAACCTTATCTCCGTACGTCGATTTACCACTGATAATTTTGTGTCTGTCGAATTTGACCCGTTTGGTTTTCTTGTGAAGGATTACAAGACCAGGACCCCACTCATGCGATGCAACAGCAGCGATGATCTCTATCCTTTGCTTTGGGGACCCGGCTCCTCCTCACCTACCGCTCTTGCTGTAATTTCCTCGCAAATCTGGCATCACCGTCTTGGTTACCCAGGGCGCCCGTCTTTACATTCATTAAAAACTTCTTCTTCCATTTATTTTAATAACTTTGAGAATAATGTATGTCAGTCTTGTGTTTATGGAAAAAGTATTCGTTTACCATTTTATGCGTCTACTTCTTACACTAACCAGCCTTTTGATATTATACATAGTGACGTATGGACGTCACCTATTGTTAGCTCAGCAGGTCACAAATATTATATACTGTTTCTTGACGATTTAACTGATTTTTTGTGGACCTATCCCATTTCTAATAAATCTCATGTATTCCATACATTCACCCACTTTGCAAAAAATATTAAAACTCAATTTGAACGGGTCATTAAAACCTTCCAATGTGTGGAAAAGAATACGTCAACTCCGCTTTTCAAAGTTTTTTCAACACAAACGGCATTCTTCACCGCCTCTCATGCCCCTACACCTCTTCCCAAAACGGAAAGGCCGAGCGCAAAATCCGTACCATAAATAACATGATGCGCACCCTTTTAGCGCATGCTTCTCTTCCCACATATTTTTGGCACCATGCCCTTGAAACAGCCACCTACCTATTAAACATCCTTCCAAATAAAATCACAAAAAATAAAACCCCAACCGAACTTCTCTACCTTCCCACACCCTCCTACGACCACCTACGCGTCTTTGGATGCTTATGTTACCCACTAACCCCGTCCACCACCATCCACAAACTGGACCATCGGTCACACCCTTGTGTCTTTCTAGGCTATCCTCCCAACCATAGAGGCTATCGATGCCTAGACCTCAACACTCACCAAATCTTCATCTCTCGCCATGTGGACTTTGATGAAACCACCTTCCCGTTCGCTCAATCTATCTCACCCACTCCTTCATACAACTTCCTTAGCGACCCGTTCCCTCCTCACCTATGGCCTCATGTTGAGCCGTCGCCAAACCCAACCAATGTGTCACCCTTGTCCACATCTTCCTTCCCCGTTTACTCGCCCCAAGCCTAACCCAACGCTTCAGCCCACTACCCCACTCCAGGCCCAAGCCCAACCTAACAATCTGCCCCTACCCCGTCCCATCAGCCCCCCACCTCGTCCCAACAGTCCATATCGCCTCCCATCCACCAGCCGAGCCCACCCCAGCCCAATACTACCTTCGGCCCACATCCCTCGGACCCAGCCAGCCCTTGTCCACATCCACCTACAACCCGAACCATGCACACTCGTTCCATGAGTGGCATCTACAAACCTAAACAACCATTCTCGCTACACAGTTCCACCACCCCTTCCATCGTGCCCATACCCAAAGCCCCGGCCGATGCCCTATCTATTCCGGAATGGTACTCTGCAATGTCAACTGAATATCATGCATTAATTAGAAACAGGACATGGGATTTGGTCCCAAGACAGCCTCATATGAATGTTATTCGAAGCATGTGGCTGTTCAAACACAAATTCAGGTCCGATGGCACTCTTGAGCGATATAAAGCCCGTCTTGTCTGTGACGGCCGATTACAACAGGTTAGAGTGGATTGTGGTGAGACTTTCAGCCCGGTTGTGAAACCGGCAACAATTCGGACTGTGCTATCTATTGCCCTATCCAAGGGTTGGGATGTTCATCAATTGGACGTCACTAACGCCTTCTTGCACGATAACCTTAATGAGACAGTCTATATGTATCAACCGATGGGGTTTCGCGACAAAGACTATCCAGACTACGTTTGCTCACTGAAAAAGTCGCTATACGGATTGAAACAGGCACCACGGGCTTGGTACCAAAGGTTTACTGGTTACGTTCTTACATTGGGTTTCCATCACAGCAAATGTGATGCGTCTCTTTTCACTCTTCATCTGGGGCATGACACAACTTTTCTACTGTTATATGTAGATGACATTCTTCTTGTCACATCTTCTTCGGCTCTCCGATTTCAGCTTATGACAAAATTAGCTAGAGAATTCGCCATGAAAGATCTCGGTTCTCTAAGTTACTTCCTTGGCATTTCGGTCACTCGCACGAAGACAAGTATGTTTCTTTCACAACATTCCTATGCTACTGATATCATTACTCGTGCGGGTATGCAGTCATGCAACCCTGTCGCAACTCCAGTTGATACAAATACCAAGCTCGGTTCTTCGGGTGATCTATTTCATGACCCCACTCTATACCGAAGCCTAGCTGGGGCGCTACAATATCTCACGTTTACTCGACCGGACATCACATATGCCGTTCAGCAGGTGTGCATGCACATGCACTCCCCTAAGCAATCTCACTGGAATGCATTGAAGCGAATAATTCGCTATATTAAAGGCACGTCTACATTTGGCATCACCTTGGGCCGCTATTCTACTCCTTCTTTAACCGCGTATACAGATGCTGACTGGGCGGGTTGCCCTGATACAAGACGGTCTACTAGCGGCTACTGCATATACTACGGTGATAATCTGATTTCCTGGTCTTCTAAGCGCCAAAGTACCGTCTCTAGATCCAGTGCGGAAGCCGAATATCGTGCTGTTGCAAATGTTGTTGCTGAAATCTGCTGGCTTCGAAACCTCCTTCTCGAACTATATGAGCCGTTATCTCGTGCCACTCTAGTCTATTGTGATAACGTCAGCGCTATTTACTTATCGGGCAATCCAGTTCAACATCAACGCACCAAACATATTGAGCTGGATATCCATTTCATGCGTGAACAAGTGCAACGCGGTCAGGTTCGGATTCTTCATGTTCCCTCTCGTTATCAGATTGCAGACATCTTTACTAAGGGGCTGCCGCGTATACTATTCGAAGATTTTAGAAGTCTCAGCATTCGGTCTCCTCCCGCTTCGACTGCGGGGGTATAATAGCAAGTGAATATTTCATATATTTGTATGATTTGTAATTGATATGTATTGATCTCTATCCTAAATTAGAGATTCTAAATGTAATTATAAATACACAAGAATGAATGAGAAAGGTCATCGAACCTATTACTTCTATCAAAGAGATTAGTTAATTTACATCATATTCATAAAGAAGAAAACATCAACATCGAATCAAGTCTTTTCAAGGCAATATTATTTATACTAGTGGGACTTTGTTGTGATATGCGACAATTTTTTTGGTATTGATTTTATGGGTTATGGTCCTATATTTGCTATAGTAACCGAAAGAGAAAATCCAAAAAAAAATAAAGGCGTGATATGCTCAAAAGGATATCAACATGTGATTTACATCATCAAAAACCCTAAAAACGATACTAGTACCAATGTTCTTCGGTCATAATTGTATCAACACTCGTATAAGATTACTATAGAAAAAACATAATTCTATTTTGAGTAGAACTACGTTTTCAACAAACATTATGCTAGAACGTCTGCTCATCGTCTCATTGCCTACCGTTCTCACTCTAAGTCGATCGTCTCCAACTCTCAATGTCATCATTCTTTACGGCCTGTTCATCGCCCCATCCACCACAACCTCAACCTCATCAATGGCCACAACTTCAGCCTCATCATTGGCCACACACATTGTCATTCATGAAAAATATTATGCTATAAAATGTGGTTGTTTTTAAGACATAAAAACTTGAGACCCAAAAATGTCATTGTCTCCCACTGCAAATTTAAATCGAATAGCACACTAGTCACTAGGGTTGTCAAAACCGCTCGTCGTTCACTCAGAAACTGCTCGTTCAATATTTGGCTTAGTTGTAAATGAGTCGATTGGCTCGGCTCGGTTTGTAAACAAGCCAAGCATGAGCAAAAGCCCGCTTGATTCGTGTAAGGCCCCCAATCCGGGTACCCTACTGTTGGTTCACATCCTAGTGTATTGTATAAAAATAAGTTATTTTCTTAAAAACACGCAGCGTAAATAGTTTAAAACCATACAACCTTATTTTAAAATTACATTTGTTTATAATACTCAAAACACAACGAATGACTTTCTACCACTATCACGAGTAATTCCTTCTGCTAGCCAAGAGCTACATCGACTCGAATTACACACCTGCAAAACAATCTAACACACATGCAAAAGTCAGCTACGATGAGTGAGTTCTAACAGTTTAAGTTGAAGCATTTAAAACACATCCCAAATGATGCTTCATTCGAAAACCAAAACACCATCATTTGAAAATCACCAATGTTTAATAAAATACGCTAACATCATTTAAAGTTTAACGACTTTAACCCGTCACCCAATACTCCACCCATATCCTAGGTCAAATCGTCCTACAAAGTGGGAACCTAACACATCGTTGGCCAACTGCACAAATAATTATCATATACCCACCATTTAACTAGTGTGAAACACATAAGCACATAAGGTGGGAACCTAACACATCGTTTGGTGCCCGTAGGCTATCATCATTTGCCCTCGTCAGGGTTTCGTCTCCTCTAATTTGTCCCCAAAGAGTCTGTCACCCGCATATTAACCCTGAAGGGCCCGTCATTGCCACTAGGGCTAATCATTAAAACACCTCAAGGGTGTTTCTCGTGACCTGACGCCACCCCGAAGGTAACGCCGCCATCACAAGTAACCCGCATATCATGACATGACGCCACCCTGAAGGTAACACCGTCATCACAAGTAACCCGCATATTGTGACCTGACGTCACCCCGAAGGTAACGCCATCATCACAAGTAACTCGCATATCGTGACCTGACGTCACCCCGAAGGTAACGCCGCCATCACGAGTAACCCACATCAAGCACCTCAAGGATGCTAATTCACATAAAGCACATAGATACACATAAAAGGTTAAAGGCACATCAACTACCCGAAAACTACTACCTTCACGTTCCCGTTTCACTAAGGTAAATTGTACTTTACTCTATATTTTATAACGAGATAGTTATCTTTTAGTTCTTTTTGGCATTGAAAGTAAATTACAAATAAATCGGAGCCACTAAGAAGCTAGAACTCATAGTCTCATACCACAATACACTTCAAATCTATATCATGGGGACCACTGTAACGCCCAGAGTCCCTAAACTTTTGGCTTTTGTCAGATTTAGTCCCTGAACCTTATCTATTGGCAAGTCTAGTCCCTGTACTATGTAATGTGTGATACTTTGATAACTTGGTGAATCTTATGCCTAAATCTATGTTTGGAATATCTAAATCTATATGTTTGGAATGTCTATATCTATGTTTGGAATGTCTAAATCTATATGTTTGGAATGCCTATAACTATGAATGTCTAATTCTAGATACTTATTTGGTGCTTGACTCTTGAGACTCGTGAAACTTGATTCTTGGTTGAACGAGAGACTATAGACTTGTCACTGGCGGAATCTATTAATGTTTGGAATGCCAATAATAGTGTAACTGTTAAGCAATCACTGTGAGTATACTCGATCCCTTTTTGCTTTAAACTTTGGGATGTGACATGTATTCTATTGAACTACGAAACTTGAGACTTTGCAAACTAAACTTTATTCTACGTGTATGTGAAACTTGTGCATTCTAGTATTCTATTTTGTGCTATGTGACGTTTAATCCAGGGTGTGTAGTTCCGCCTTAACAATAGTAGCGCTATAGGAGGTGCACCTCTCCCATTATTCTCGGGGGTTATTGTTAGGAGGATTCTAGTTTACCTTGAGTCTTAGGTAAACACTAAAGCATCGGGATACTTGGGCTATCACTGCATGGACTGCGACACTAGCACGGCTGTTTTATTGCTTACATTATAGATATGAGTTGTTTTAATCTAGTATGCAATTATTCAAACTTGTATACTCGCCGGTACATTTTTGTACTGACACTATTTTAATACATGTTGCAGGCTGATATGATGCTGATAACATGGAAATCAAGCTAGGATGAAGCTTAGAAACTCACCTAGTTAAATTAATCTATGAACAATGTTTAATTCTCGATGTATTGTTGGTACTTGTGTTTTATTTGGTGTTGATGTTTTGATTAGACAATTTTGCATGAAATCTATTAATCTTTATTGAAACAATAGTGTTATGGAAATCTCATGAGCAATCTGAACGCTTAGCGCTCGCACCCCGATGTTTCCGCCATCGGTTGGGGAATGACATATTGGTATCAGAGCCATAACTATAGGGAATTAGGATAAGTAGGAATACTTGCCCTAGTATATAGTTCTAGGAAATCTTGACTCTTATTTGTTGTTTAAGACTTATGCATTCTACCGTATCTGCTTCCTAGCAGCACATATCCCTATTAAACTTACATGCCTTTCCTAAGGCTAACACAATATACACTTGATACTTTGAAAACACTGTTAATCAGTGTTTGTATTTTGCACGAGGTTTGCCCTCAAGACAGGAGTGACATCTGAACCTTGATGGGGAAAATCTCCATATTATTCTAGTAGGTCTTATCTGCGGATAAGCACCAACACTATTAGGGTACGATGTTGTCAAGATAGAGGTAAAACTCAGACCTTGATAACTGGTTCCACTCCTTGATGATTTTATGTCTCGCCAAAGTCTCGTAACTTCCAATCAATTAGGAACGTGAAACGACTAAAAGGACAAATATTGTAGGCATAACATCGATGACGTATTTGTCTAAGTAAGCCAAGATACGTTACCTCAATTCGAAAGGGGTTCGAATCACTTTGGTTAGTCGCCATTCATCTACCAAGAACAATCCTATGTTTTATAAGCCCATCTTTTATGTTATCTCGATTTTTATGAATGTGGTTTTAAACTCGATTCTTCGTTTATTTTAGGAATGCTATTACACGACTCACACTTATGTCCGCAATCTAAAATGTTAACTCTAATCTCAGGATCGAACTAAATTATAAAGCTTTACACAATGTGTAATCTATGTGGAAATCTTGATCGACTAAGATACTTGTTAGGCCGGTTTATCAGGATCTGTTCGTGTGAAACGTGGCTGGATCGATCTCAATCAATGTGCGGAATCCATTGATTAAGTCAGAGAATCAACAACAACTCATTCAATGTTTAAATCCGTCTGATTTCTATTAGATTGATGATGAAATTACAATAGCTCCGGTAGAATCTCATACTGGCAGAGGTTCCTTACAAGTTCAGCCAAAAGTTCTAAATGACTAACACATGATAGCTATTTATAGGCAACATCAGGGAGGCTTTAAGTGTCACCCGATCGGGTGGTGATCCGATCGGATGGTCATCCGATCAGATGCCATCAGTCAACCGTCGGATACACTTTTACATTATGCACCGATCCCCGAGTTCTCGTTTACACAAACATACATACAATTACATACATATACACAAAAGACATACACAGTACAAAATAAGACTCAATGCTGATGGAAGTTACAGACATATGAACTAATAGACTCCCCCTTGGATGTAGCTGTAGTTCCTTCCAGCATAGTCTTCATTCTTTCCTCTTGCGTCTTCGTTCCTTTGCCCTCTGCCTCCTCTGTTCAGCTTTCTCTTCCAACATCTTTCGTCTTAGAGGCCTTCCAACTTCATTCCACCATTTTTGGTATACAGGATCACCGTCGCGTTTTCTATCCCACTTTGGAATCTTGTTTTCTTCCTTTTCGATCGGTGTCTGGTCAGTTGGAGGTGGTCTCATCAATTTATACCTTCCGAGTTTTGCAGCTTTCTCAGCAATTGCTTTAAATTTCTGGCTGCGGCTGTATCTCTTAAAAAACTCATCAATTTCTAGATATCTACATTTAGTTTTCCAGTATCTCCCAGAGTTGATTTCTTTTGCGAAGCACACATCTACAATCTTCTGATACTGCATCGCTTGTACTTTTTCTCGCTTCTCGTACACAATCTTGTTGTAGAACAAGCAATCTATATCCTTCTTTGAGCAGTTAACAAGCCACATAGGATCCAATACGCTGATCCTTCGAGATTTCCCTGTAGACTTGTCAAATAATGAGATCACTGCTTCCGCTGTGCTTTCATTGTACAACCACCCTTGAAAATCTTCATAGAAATCTTGTTCCATAGCATGGAGCGGCATGTTCTTTAAGCACCTTGGCGGCTTGACATCCAAAGTAATATCTTTCTCTCCATTCTCCAAGATAGTAACAATCTGCTTTGGGTATTGAGGCTTCCAATCTGGATATCTTGCCTTTGATTGCTGCTTTACATAATCCCACAAGTGTTGGTCGTGTTGCTTTACTTCCAGACCATAATAAAACTGTTTGATGTTCTTTGTTTGAACCAATTCAGTAACATCCCACCATGGGAGGGTCTTTATATCTGACAAGAATTCAAAATATTGCACCCCTTGCTCCCGTCTAATAGCATACACTTGTAAGTCTTCCAGATAGCCCCAAGTCAATATATCACCCCATGAGATATTTGCATCATGCGTAAAGTACTGTAGCGGCCTTATAAACTTCCTTTCCTTTGGCATCACCTTAAACCACTTCTTCCTCTCCTCAGCAAGATTTTCTCTAGGTATGGTTCTCGGAACACCTTCAGTTGTTTTCTTTTCCACAATCTTCCTTCTGATTTCGTCTTCATTATGGTCTTTAAACATTTCAGCAAGTGAAGGAAACGTTTCATCAACACCAACATAATGAAAATCCGTTTCTTCATCAGACTAATCAGATGCTTCATCAACAAGCACATCATTATACTTATCAGCTTCTTGGGCATACTTAAACTCATACTCTTTCTCAAGCGACGACGGAATCTCATCTTCTATATCGAACTTAAACTTCCCATCATCTAAACCCAATTCCTCTAACATCTTTGCCCTTGACCTAGGCACCTCTATCTCCCCCTCAAATCTAGCATGTAAATATATAACAGTTGGTTGCGTGAGGAATACCTGGTCTGGATGTTGTTTTCCTGATGAAGAAGACTCTTGATGTTGATCCTCCTCCTGTTCATTTATCTCGTCATTCATGAAGTCTTCAATCTTCTGTTGTACTAACAGATTCACAATTAGTAAACCAGAAGAGCCCTGATCTTCATCATCATCTTTATCATTCGAAGGATCATAATTATCAATCTCATTCATCCAAAAATCCATTTCTTCATCCTCTTTTTCTTCTTCCTCCTCTACTTCCTCTTCATCTTTCCATCGTAGTAATAACACCTCTGGTTCTTTCGCCTTTCGTATTCTTTGTGCAACTTGTACTCGGCGAACTATATCATCAACATTGTAAGAAAAAGTAGAAGACTCACCAACAAGAACAAATCCCTTAGGATCTACTTCAGCATCAACCATCTCAACGTCAGCTTGACTTGAAGATCCACCAGCTTCTTGAGTCTCGATGATTACAACTTTCTTTCTTTGTGTTGCTTCCTCAGCCAACCTTCTTTCTCTCTCAATCCTTTGCTCTTCGGCCTTTTTAATCTCAATGTTGTTGTAAACAGAGTGAACATCGATGCCCAAGTGACTTTCCATCACCATATACAACATAGTAAGTTGTTCATCCTTCATTGCTTTATCGACCTTCATAGCTTCCATCTCAAGCTTCATTGCCTTGAACTCATTTGCTGAAGCTTCATGTAGTTCACTTATCAACACATTCAATGACTTATTTATATCATTCAGTTTCACATTATTCACATGCAGCTCAGAGATTTCTCCAGATAGAAGATCAAACAGCTTTGCATTGTCATCAACGTCACCTTCCATCTTCTTCAACTTCTTTGCTTGTTTAATCATGACGGATTTTATTTCTTCATTTACTTTCGTCAACTCTTCAAGCTGTCTCTTTAACTCGTCTCTATCAGCTTCTGCCTTGGCCTTTTCTTTCTCAAGCATACTTACTTTCTTCTCCAAGGCTTTGACTTGCGCATCATGAAACATGTCAAATTCATCACCAAGAATAAAATCATCTTTGATTTCACCTTGAATGTTAGGAAAGCCTTTAAACATATCAGGAAGCACAATATTCTTGGGATGTGAAGACTCTGGAATATCAATATTTTCTGGTGGTGGTGGTGGTGTAGGAATCCTTTCATCAATGATTTCAAGTTCAACATCTTCATCAGCTTTCTTTTGAACCTCAACCTCAGGAATTTCAACATTTTGTTAGGAACTTCAACATGTTGAACTGTTTCAGCTTCAGGACCTTGTGAAGTAGCCACATGCTTCTCACTTTTACCACTTTGGCTTTCAGGCAACGAGGCACCACCTTTCCTTGCTCTGGCATTTCTTGGTATGACACCTGTTTGCACAGCTTTGCGCTTTATTCTTAACTTCTTTTTCTCAACAACTGATGGAGTGTAAGTAGTATCCTCTTCATCAGATCCTTTCTTCTTCTTAGGCTTCTTTTTCAACTGAGCTTTTCCACGGCCAAGTGTTGCCATATCAAGCTCTGTCTTTGTCTCTGTAGACTCATCATCTGCCTCACTAGAATCATCACGAGCAACACCTTCAGGCACTGTTTCTTTAACACTTTCAGTTGGAACACTTGTGCTCTGATCTTTCTGAGCAGCAACTTCCTCATTTTTATTTAGATAATCATCATATGACATGTTGAGAATATCAGCTCCTTGCTTTATCAACTCTGTAGGATCAATGACTGGATCATCAACCAACTTTTGTTGTGTTTCACTTGAAGGCCCTGCAAAACAATCATTGAAGCATTCATTAGAATTCTCTTATGACTCCCCCTTTCACTATACCCTTAACAACAATCTTCGGTGTGGCTCCTTAGGAATAGGAACAACTGGGGACGTCTTTGGTGTTCTTTTCCTTTTGCCATCTTTCACAAACCAATAACGCAGTTTCTTTTCAACCATTTCACTCATCTTATCATCTTCATTCTCTGAGTTACTATTCTCATGTCTCCATGCATCATTCTATGGAGCTACATATGCTGGATTGTCAATTCTACATATCATTCTCCTAACTCTTGGTTCAGGTCCTTTAGACAATCTACTTATAGTATCTGCTGTCATGTTCCGTAGACCTAATACATCATCATCTTTTGGAATGTCTTTAACTAAATCGTCTATCATCATCATGATGAATCTAGGATACATGATGTACTTTCCACTTCCCGCTCCCACATTTTCTACCAAATAGTTAAATATCACTTGCGATACATTGTTTGGCTTGTTTAGCACCAGACAAGTGATAATGTTCATGATATAATCAGAAGTTTCGTCATAAGCACCCTTCCTATGAGATAAAGCATGCAACACGCAGTGGATCATGAACTTATAAGGTTTACTGAACATTGTTTTAATCATTTTCCCGTTCAAGTGCCCTGTAAAACCCATCCTGCACCATAAACCCTTGCATAGACGTTCAAGAATAATGGTAGGATCTTTGTCAGAATCACCTAACTCCAATACTCGTCTTAAATCACCAACGTTGAACTTAATTTCCACATCTATGTCCTGTCCATTCTCGTCCTTCTTTCTCACTGCAGAATAAATAATCTTTTCCTTCTCCTCATACCTTACCGAACTCTAGAACCGTCTAACCTGTGATTCATATACAATTGTCTTATCTGTTAAATCCTTATGAATCTTACTCTCTCTCAAAAACTTTGTTATTACTTTAAACAGAGTATTGTCTGTATAATGCGCATCCAACAGACAATAGATGTTATGAGATTTATCCCAATCTGATGCTTTTCCCTGCAAAAATATTCATACTTAACATTTGCACAAGTTTGAGTCATAAAGTGACAAGTGAAGAAAATTTTGAAGAACTAAAAAATTTTCTAACTCTGAAAAGTTCTGTCTATACAGTACTGAGGATCGGATGGTCATCCGATCGGATTGCCATCCGATCTGATGTACCATCACTCATAAAAGAACAAACATTCAATATACGTGCATGTGGATCGGATGCCCACTCGATCGGATTGCCACCCGATCGAGTTTCCACTCGATCCATGTGACAATCAGATAGTACTATTGACCATTCAACCCTCTTGTGAGAATGAAATGGATCGGATGACCACCCGATCGGATTGTCACTCAATCCTTGACAAATTTGAAATAGTTGAAAAATTTTGTCGTTTTGTGATGAGGATCGGATAGCTGTCCGATCGGATTGCCACCCGATCGAATTGCCACTCGATCATTGACAAAGTTGCATAGTGAACATTTCACAAACATAGTAATGAGGATTGGATGGCTGTCCGATCAGATTGCCACCCGATCAGATTGCCACTCGATCAATTTGACAATTCTCATGAACAATGAGTGAAAGTGCTTTGGATCGGATGACCACCCGATCGGATTGCCACCCGATCGAGTTGCCAAACTTTCCAAACAACTTTGTGAATCAGTGACAGCACAGAAATCGAGGTAAATACTTAGAACATTTTACAATTATGAAGTGCTTTGGATCGGATGGTCACCTGATCGGATTGCCACCCGATCGAGTTGCCAAACTATCCAAACAACACTTTGTAACAGATAAAGGCACAAGTTCCAAGAAACCATATTAAACAACTTAACAATTTAAGCACATATTTCGATGCACAAACACTTGGAAAATATTCAACATATAACATGCATTGGATCGGGTGGTCATCCGATCGGATTACCACCCGATCGAGTTACCACTCGTTCCAAAACTATGAAGAACAGTTGAACAAGATATGAACATAAAAAATTTTCTAAGTTTTCAATCAAATTGAACATAGATCTACGTAGAGATTTCAAAGGCGATCAAAACCCTATGTTCATTGTTCTCTAACTTGGCTTAAACAGGGTTTAATTTGACATTATATGGTCCGAAAGCCAACACACCTAATCTTCAAATCTCTTAGATCTAACATGTTTAAGAACAAATTGAGACGGTAAACTTGTAGATCTAAGACTCGTGATCAAAACCTTATGCTTAGATTCCATCAAAACTTCCTAATAAAGCCTATATCTAAGATCTGAAGTTCGATAGTCGCCGAACACAAAAACTCATCAAATACATCAAATTTTAACAGTTAAGATCAAGAAAACTTACCTTTCCCATTGCGAAGCTTGTGCGTACCAACAATCCAATGTCTTGTGGAAAGAAAAAGTGTGAAAATCAAGATCAGAAAGTGAGAGTGTTTGAGAGTATCGGATGGTCGCCCGATCGAGTAAAGGTTTGACTGTTTCCATTGACCATCTATTTATAGGGTGTCCATGTATCGGATGGCCATCCGATCGGATTGCCATCCGATCGGATTGTCACCCATCCAAACACTACTCTTTTGACTTTCAAGTGTTGACCATTTGACCTTTTGTCGTTTTTATCAGATTTGATCAGTTTTAGAAATCCACTTAAGTATCTAGGTCTAAGTTAATGACCCTAGGCACTTAATTTGCCTACCAAGTCCAACTTAATGACCTTGGTTGACTCGAAATAAAGCAAACTGACATTTTGTTCATTTTTTCAAACACATTTTTATGAAAATTTACAAGTTTCAACTTAATGAACTTGCTTTGACTTTGAATTTTACCAAGTTTTTCATGATTAGCTCCCAACCGTGTTGTCCAGCTCAGAAACTTCCTGCATCTGCTTCATAACTGTGAGTCTGAAGATCAGCATTCTACCTTAGTTTGTCGTTAAAACTAAAGCAGAAATATAAAATCTTTTTGAGATTTTAAGAAAGTTTAAGACTAGAAAACTATGAATCTTTTTCGGTTTAAAATGCTAAACAGAACTAAAATGAAATACAGTAAATGTAAACTATTTACAAACATGTTTTTGGTGAGCGTGTTAGGGGATCATATCAGCTACCGACAAGCTACAAGTACCGTTAAGCTTGATAACATACTCAGTATTAAACAATTCACTTTGATTGCCGATATACTGATCCAATTTAAATTTTCACACAAATTTCAATCTGTTCAGGATACGAATTAGTGTTTTAATAGCTTAACTTATACGCGTGTCCCACCTCAGAATATACTCCCGTATCCAGACTTTCTATATTCAGTCTTATAGGTGAATGTACAATAATGATATCTGTAAACGGGTAATGCGAGGCCATGAGAGCTCAGGTTAGAACTTCCGTTCAGATACAGAGATGATGGCTCGACTTTTGGTGTGTCCCGTTTGGGGTTCTTTTCTTCAATAGCACATGATTAGCATTTTTCAATGTTTCATCATTTTTTATGCTGAGGGTAAGCTTTAAGATTAAAGCAGTGCAGAGTACTATACGAGGACTAGGCTATTGCTTCTGAAAAGTCAGAAGTCCTGGTATAATACCCTAGATATCATTACGCAAATAGACCTAGTATGTCAGAAATAGAAAAATATTTCAAACAAGATTTCAGGGGTTACCTATATATCCGAGAGATGTTCCCCACGTAATAAGTAAGAAATGTTTTAGGTTTATATCCCGAACAAACCTACTAAATGTATAAAAACCTATCAACATATCATCAGCGAGACTGCTTAACACCTTTGATCATTACAAATCTTTAGCATACTCTAACTGTCTAGCTGATGTACTATCATTTCCCCATTTTAGACAAACTCTTTTTGGGTTTTCTATTGTTTTTGGATTTTGAAATATCTCATGTTTTTGGATTTTTGCATTTTTTTTATTGTTTTTGGATTTTTGCATTTTCTGAAAATATTACCTATCTCCCCCAAAATACCAAAACAACTAAAAATACGACAAACCAATGCAGTCTGCTTTTCAACACCATCTGCAGTGGTACCTTCATCAACGCCAAGAATTTCTTCCGCAACCGACAACAGCTTCATACCATTCAGTTTTAAAAGATATTGAGAACGTGATCTATCAAACGCTTTGGTATGTAAGTCTGCTTTTTGTTCGTCGGTGTGGATTTTATCAATTCGTATCAACTTCTTCTCGAAGCAATCTCGGATGAAGTGATGACGAATTTCAATATGTTTGGTTTTAGCGTGATGTACCAGATTTTTTGTTATGTTTATTGCTGTCTCATTATCAACAAAGATAGGAGAAGTAAGAAATTGCAAACCGTAGTCACGCATCTGTTGCTGAATCCACAGGATCTGATAGCAGCAACTGCTAGCAGATACATACTCGACTTCACATGTCGATAAAGCAACAGAAGTTTGCTTCTTACATTGCCAGGTGACCAATCGGGGTCTGAAAAACTGGCATCCTGCAGTTGTTGATTTAGCATTGACTTTGCAGCAACCGAAGTCAGAATCAGATTACCCTTCAAGCGTGAAGTCACCGTCTTTTGGATACCACAACCCCAAGCTTGGAGTTCCTTTCAGGTAGTGTAATATCCTCTTGATGATTGACATATGCGAGGCTCTGGGACTTGACTGAAATCGAGCCGCGAGGCAGGTTGGGTACATGATATTGGGCCTTGATGCCATCAAATACATTAGTGATCCGATCATGGAGCGATACAGTGTTTCATCAACCTTCTCTCCGGCGAGATCAGGATTAATCCCATGATTCGTAGCTAATGGGGTGGACATTGGAGCCGTGCCAGACATTCCAAACTTCTCTAGAACATCATACACGTACTTCGTCTGATGTATGAAGATTCCTTCAGGCATTTGGTCGACTTGCAGCCCTAAGAAGAACTTCATCTCACCCATCGAAGACATTTCGAACTTCTGCTTCATAACTTTTTCAAAATCTTTGCAGAGTTCTTCATTTATTGACCCGAATATAATGTCATCAACGTAAATATGGACTATCAGAAGATGACCATCAACTTCTTTTGTGAAGAGGGTTGCGTCCACCTTTCCTCGGATGAAAATGTTGGCAAGCAGATGTTGAGATAACGTCTCGTACCAGGCTCACGGGGCCTGATGCAAACCATACAGCGCTTTATCCAGAAGATAGACTTTATCTTTGTGGATTGGGTCGGTGAAACCCGGTGGCTGTCCGACATATACCTCTTCCTTCACCTTTCCGTATAGGAATGCCGATTTAACATCTAGCTGTTACACTTTGAATCCTTTCCATGAAGCAAACGCTAGGAAGATTCTGATCACTTCAAGTCGAGCAACCGGAGCATACACTTCAGTGAAATTTATCCCCTCCTGCTGAGTGAAACCCTGGACCACGAGTCGAGCTTTGTTGCGAACAATAACCCCTCGGTCGTCTCTCTTACACTTAAACACCCACTTCGTGTTTATCTTCCTATGTCCATTAGGGAGATCCACGAGCTTCCAAACACCAAGTTTCTCGAATTGACTCAACTCCTCTTGCATAGTGATAACCCATGAATCCTCAGTCAGTGCTTTCTTATAGGTTCTTGGTTCGATCTGCGAGATAAAACAACTGAGTGAAAATTTTGTTTGTAAAGGAGCAACTTTTGTATAAAAACAAGTAAGGCCATGGTCAATCTGTCGTCTGGTGCGGATTCCCGACTGCAGCTCTCCTATAATCAACTCCTCTGGATGGAATGAAAGAGTCCTCGGCATCACCTCGCCAGGAACATCCACCTCGCCTTCCAAATTCGTAACGTTCTGATCCACAACTTGTTCATTAACAGAAATAGTCTGATCTGAAGATTGGATTTGCTCCCCCTCAGACTCCGAATCACCATGGTCAAAGGTAGGAATATCATCAGATTCTGAATTATCATTAACCACCGTCTGATTTTCAGGAGCAGGTTCACGTTCCGAAGAAGTCGGAGTTTGCTGAACTTCATCATTCTCTCCAGCATGACTTGGACCAGCTTCATCATTATTGGAAGTTTGTCGTTGACGTGTAGAAGATCCTGCTGGGAATCTTTCCTGAGATGCTTCATATTCTCTTAATATATCCAGCTCATCAAAGAACTCTGGCTCTTCCTCTAACTCGAATGAATCCCATAGAGTATCGTAGTTGAATCGCCATGAGTATGCGGGCTTATGTGGTGGCATTGTATAGCCTTGGCACTCAACATGTTGTGCTTCGATGATCCGCTTGAAACTTGGAACAAATACTCTTCTAAGTGGACTAGCATACCCCACGAAGATACCTTCAATGCTCTTTGAACCATATTTGCCATCGGGATCCAGAACTGTGCAGGGAGACCCGAATGGTTCCAAATACTCGAGATTAGGCTTGCGATTGTTGATCAACTCAAAACATGTCTTGTTGTGCTTCTTCACAGTAAGTACCCTGTTGAGAGTATAGCAAGCGGCTGAAACTGCTTCTGCCCAGAAATTGATCGGTAACTTGGAATCAACAAGCATCGTCCTAGCCGTTTCAATCAGCGTTCTATTCTTTCTTTCTGCGACTCCATTCTGTTGCGGAGTATATGGCGCGCTGAATTCTTGCAGTATACCTCTTTTATCACAAAACTCTTCCATTTTGTTATTCTTAAACTCCGTACCGTTGTCACTTCTTAATCTTCTGATACGAGTTCGGTACAAGTTCTCAATCTTTCTGAAAAGTCTCAGTAAACTCTCAAAAGTTTCATCTTTTGTCTTCAAGAACGATACCCACGAAAATCTCGAATAGTCGTCTGTGACTACTAAGCAGTAGAGATCACCCGTTATGCTTTTGACATTCACAGGACCAAAGAGATCCATGTGAAGTCTTTCCAACGGCTTCGAGACTGAGTTCATCTTCTTACACGGGTGAGATTTCTTTCGCTGTTTACCTTTGACACAACTAATGCACTCCCCCTCAAGATGGAAACTCTTTAAATGAACACCTTTTACCAAGTCGTTATGCACTAAATGGTTCATCTTGCGCAGGTGAATGTGGCCCATCTTCCGGTGCCACAATACATACTTCTTTTCAGTGGCTCTTGACATGAAGCAGCGAGTTTGACCCGTGGTAGTCGTGGCTACGCTCATATCCAACACGTACAGATCATTAACTCGCAGTGCTCTCATGATGATCCACTCCTCGGGGATGACAAACCCCGGCTTCAGAATCAGACATTCTTTATCCGTGAAATGTGTCGAATACATTCTATCACAAATTTGAGAAATGCTCAGAAGATTGTTCTCTAGATCGGCAATGCAATTTACTCTTTCAAATGTGATAACACCATTTAACAATGTTCCTTCACCAACAATACGTCCTCCTTGATTACCAACGAAGCCGACGTATCCACCGTTAAACCCTCTAACATCGTAAAGCAGGGTTTTTCTCCCTGTCATGTGCCGAGAAGCTCCACTATCCATTATCCATCGTGAGATGGATCTCGGAAGCTCCTGCACATGTCACAAAGACTTAGTTAGATTTTAAAGCAACCCAAGCCTCTTTCGACTCAGGTAGCTTGACGTTGATGTGGGTTGTAGCAGTGTACAATGGTGGGAAATTCTTATAATTCATTTTAAGGCTTTCTTCAGACCCAATCTCAACCTCCTTATACAAAAAGAATTCCTTTTCTGGAGGCTGACCAGATGATTGGCCTTTTTTCGGAACATACTTCTTGCCTGGTGGGGTAGAAGTTTGTTTTTCAAGTTTCTCGTAAAAATCCAAAGGTACATACATCTTCTTAGTTGAAGATGTTTGTTTTTCAGACTCAGAAACCTTTGATTTTGGAGAACTTGTTGTTTTAGCCTCAGATTTTGGCTTCCAAGCTTGTTGCGAAGATGCTACCCGTTTGTAAAATTTATCAGTTTTAGTTACCGACTGTTTTACAAGTTCAGTTTTGACTTTGATGGTTTCATTTTGCAAAACTTTCTTCTCAACAAACATCAGCACTTTGCTTTTGACAACGTCTTTCTTCTTTGGATTCTCGACAACCACAGACTTAGGCTTCGATTTGGTGCACTTTCGTGCGATGTGTCCAACTTTGTTGCATTGAAAGCAAGTTCGGGTGTCAATTTCCAGCTTTTGCCTTCGGTCTGAGGTTGTGAAGCCTTTTTCTCAAAGAGAGATCTCCGACTCTTGTTCGGAAATTGAACTTGAACTTTTGACAAAAACTTTCTTTTCTATAAACTTCTTGTTTTGAAAGTTCCTTTTCTGATGGTTCTTACCACCCTGATAACCACCCGACCATCTGTTTTGGTTTCCATTGTTAAAATGTGGTGGAATAGCAGGTTTCTTATAGTAAGCTTTGTCTTTTTCAAAATTCATCATTCTTTTCGAACTTTTCAAACCCTCAACTTCAGAAACATCAATTTCAACCAACTTGAAAACTTTCTTTAATTTGTCAAAATTCACATTCTCAAGTGGAAATTCAATACCCGAATACAACTTATCAGAACCAGACATCTTGTACATGACAAGAGCCGGTTCCTCATTTGAGTTGTTTCCGGACTTTGATTTCGGAAGATAGTTTTTTAAGAAACATTCTTCATCTTCAGCTGAGTCACCGTCTGATTTTAAAACGTTTTCAACCACATTTCTTACGACTTCAGACTGAACACTGTCTTCATCAGACGATGAAGTGAATGTGACATCGATTGTTTCTGTAAGTTTTACATCATTTGTTTCATCATCATTATCCAACCCAGAATTTTTCTTTGAAAAATTGTTTAACACAGGCGGTGGAACTTGATGATAACCAACTCCAGTTCCATCTGAGTATACATCTTCACCAGCTTTGTTCTTCCCAATTGGTTTGGGAACTATGTGTTGAAGAACTGTAACACCCCAAAACCCGAATGTTTATATTTGTCGTATGTTCCTATATGACATATCATGAAATAAATGACTAGGCTATTTAACCTAGTGGAGTATATGGTAAAAACTATTTAAAAGATGAAAGTTGTGTCAATCATGTTTTAGTGGCAAACACGGAGGGGCTAAATGGAATAAGATGAAAGTTGAGTTACTAAATAACAAAACTCACACACACAAACACACACATCGTGTGTTCTGGAAGGAGCCAGGAGTTCCATGAGAGCTCAAGAACCCTAATCAAGAAATCATCAAATTGAAAGGTTAAATGAAGCTTAAATTCATAACCGAGCATGGATTAATAATCACCTTCACAAGGGGATCGCAAGGTATGTCTTAAAAGTTAGATTGGTGATTATGCACGAAGTGGGTTATGTTGTAAATCGCGAATTTGTATAAAATTTAGTATGAGTATGTGTTAGAATCATCATTTGGAACATGGATTACGCATGGTTTGGGTTAATTTGATGTTTATAGGTGAAATCCGTAGATTATGGTGATGATGACGACTTGAATGATCACCCATGTCCAATTCTTGCTTAATATTGATGTATTTTGATATGTATGATAGATTCTTATTAGAGGAATTGAAAGAAATGTGATACTAGTATGTTTGATGTTTATGTATGAATGATTCATGTTGATTAGAAGGAGGAATTAGATGAATTATGTATGAGGTTAGAAGAATATGCATGAATTAGTTGTACACTATGCATAGGAGGTAGTATACACACCAAATGTATAATAAAATTATGAAGTAATTGAGATTAGATCACTTGTAAGTGATTAACAAAGTAGTTATGAAGTGGGTTTTGTATAATATGATGAAATGATGATATGCTCATGTTAATGATGTTTGAAGTCTTATATATGTGTGAATGTTTTAAGAATTTCGGCTAAGATTTGATAGATTAGCATGTTATAAGATCGAATGATAAATTCGACATAAGATCCGTAAGATGGAAGGGGTCGCGATGAATGATAAATAAGCTAACTATCTTGCGAATGATATATAATAGTTTGACGCTTGACAAGCTATGCAAAAGCTTGGGAAAGAAGCGGGTCAAACGGAACATATACGCATGGGAAGCATATTTGGATACAAGGTAAGTAAAGCTTACACCCTTTTTGTAGAAAATCTACTCATTATATAGATTAAGAGCATGATAAGTTATTATATGAAGAATGATGTTTCGACAAGTTTAGATACGGGTCGGAACATGTGACTATGTTAAGAAACAAAGTATTGGGATTGTAAGGGGTAAAAAGGGTATTACGGTAATTTTGATTATGAGTTAACGAAGAAATAAGTTACAAGGAGGAAATAATGAATAATTACAACCCCATAAGGATGAAATGGTCCTTAGACCAAACCGGCCAAATGGTGAAGATATCACCATTTGGCGATATCGACTAATGGTTGTTTTGTTAAGTATTATAAATTCGCAGGATGAATAGTGAAAGGATTTGCATTGCTATTAGCTAGCAATTTAGTGGATGAAGTACTAAAACGGGTCATAGCTTTGACCCGAGCCAGGTATGTGTGATTAGAGTTATGGTTAAGTCGTAGGGTTTGGTTAAAAATGGATGGAAGTCCTTCGTTGAAAAGAACAGAACTATAGTTGACCAAAACGCCCTTGATGGGTATTTTGGGCAAACGACCTTTAAAATTTGTTAGAAACAAACCGTTTGATTAATTTAATAATTTGGGTAAGTATGAAAGCGGAAAGTATGATCCTTGTAAGTCAAATGCCTTAAAATGCGTAGATACCCTTAATGGGTCAAAATAAGCACACGAACGAAAATGGGTTAAGAGGATGCAAGAAACCTGTGATCTGAACCGTATATGATAGACAATGTTGAAATTATATGGTTCATAAGAAATTGAGGTCAATTAATCAGGTTGTTTTGATAAATGCATGAACGGGTCAAAACTTTGTAAAAAGGTAATAAGCCGAAAGCTTAAAAGTCTAAAACTTGTTAATCTGGATGTCGGATGTTAACTCCATGTGATGGAGAATTAAATTACGGTCACGTAGGAAAAAGAATCGAGTAAAACGGATCACAAACGAGAGAGTTATGCTCGTTTTCGTAGAATTAAGTTTGGCGAGGAATATGCAACAACTGCAGCAAATGTTCTGTCGAATTAAGGCCTTCGCGTCGCGCGACAATGAAAAGGTTATGGCATCGCGTAGCGCGACGTCTGTCGCGGCCCACGAAGGATTCCTTTAAGGCGGTCGCGGCCCACGAGCGCCAACATAACTGGCAAAAATGTTGCTGTTTAACTGTTTTGATTTGCGAACTTGTTTTAAACACTTATAATCTACGTATGCCCAATTCATTTCACGTTTAGGAAATGTAGGTATATGTGGAGGTATGTAAGAGAGTATGTATTTATGGATGTATGTAGGTACGTATGTAAGTATGTATGCTAGTAGGTATGCATGTATGTGCGCAAGTTTTCGATACGGTTGAGTATTGACGTTATTAATAGTGCACCTCGAGAATGAAGTGTAATGCAGGTACACTATTGAAGTCTCACAAGGATTTGATGTTTAGATGGAAAGCTTAAATGTAGAGGGATAACGAAATGAAAAGTATACGAGTATGAATCCGGTTATATTTATAATGTGTATTAATTTTAGGGTTGTATGTGGTGAGTGCAGGTTGTACGAGACACGAAGAATCATCGAGGAGTAGAGATCAAAGACCGAGTCACAAGATAGATTGCACGGGAGAGTTGGTGTATGTAATATAGTAATAATAAGTTATGTTTTTACTTAGTAAATGAGTCGATTGATGAATTTATGTGAAAGAGTTATTTTAAAATAAAAATTAAAGTAAGTCAAAGTATTTTATATTGAAAGAAATTTATGGCACGAACTTCCACTGCGACTTTTTGTCAAATACGTATTAGGGTCTTACAAGTTGGTATCAGAGCCCTGATTTGAGTGAATCAAGTACGAGAAGATAAATACTTGAACTCAAACCTGTGTGCTCTTGTGACAAGGAACCCGTACAATCTGAGACTCGATCGAGATCTAAGGGCAGAAGTAAAGGTAAGTATGTGCATAAGTATGTATTTGAAGAAAACTAACAGTATGTTACGTGTAAGGTAAGCATAATTTCTTGGAAATGATGATCCGTGAATGCGGTCTAGGACCGACATCAAGGCATGTGTAACGTCTCATATTTCCGTATTTCTATGTTTTTAGAAAATACGTGTTCATTTTCTATTTTTAGAATCACAGTCGAAAAATGGAGTAAAAACGACAAACCGAAGCGTCTTAACGCAACTTACAAGCGTACGAGTCAAAACCGACTTCCAACTTACATTTTACCTATTTTCGACTTTAAATAATATTTTACGACAATTCACGGCGACCGGGTTCGATAACGGGCTTTGAGAACGTATCAGGCCACTTAAAAACGCAAGAGATGGGTTTGTGGGCCCTGGGCCCAAGGCCAATTAAAGTCCTAACTCTAAATACCCCTTTATAGAAATCAAAACCTAACCCTCACTTCATGTCATGTTCAGCCGACACCTTAATGATTTCAAAATTTCTGTGGATTTCCAAAATGGATTGAGGCAGTGATATTATGGTGGTGTTTGGCATTCCTTCTCAAAATGAATTATTAACTTATATAAGTCATAAGTGAGAAGTGAGAAATCCTTACTTCTCAAAAATGACTTCTCACACACACAAAATCCTCTAAAATAAGCTAACCCAAACACTCTAAAAATAACTTATTAATTTTTATAAGTTAATAAGTCATAAGTTGCTCCAAAATAAGCTAACCCAAACACCCCCTATATAACCTTCTCAACTCAAGCCATAATTCGACACCCACCTTCAACACTTTACACAACAGCCGTACGCCGGAGCTTGAAGCTGCCGGAGTTCGGAGGTCTTGCCGGAGCAAACAAGATTCACCGGAGATGCTCGGACATCACCCGAAAACCTCTCGCTCCGAAGACGATACCGAACTCGCCGAAGAACACGAGCACGTCGGAGATCGACGGGAAACTTTTCGACCGGTTTCGGTATACCCTCCTTTATCTTCTTGTGTTCTGGTTAAAAGCGTATGTGTTTTTGATGATTAAAAGGCATTCAAATGAAATTGAATGCTGGAAATTTATTTAAACAGTTTGGTCGCTTGTTTGGTTAAAACATGATCGCCTCGAATCGGTTCGGTATAATCCTCTAATTTAATCGATTTGTCTTTTTTTTTTCTATTTGGAACTATAACATATTAGTAGTAATATCCTAATTTAGAGTTTTGAAATGTCTTTTTTTGATGTAATGTCTTGTTGGTTTGAGTTCTGTGTATAGGAATGCATGGCCAAAGTAAAAGAAGAAACATTTGTTCAGTTGTTTTTTTTCCAACAAAGAAGGTGAATGTTAATGACATCTATTCTCTTTAATAAATTAATTACACCTAATAATTCAAAATGAATTTGATTAATGAGAAATGGAACTACATTTGAAAGTAAGCACAACTTAGATCTGTTCGTTTTGTCTAAGGGTTAAAAGCCCCTTATTAATTTGAGTCCATGTGATCAAATGTTTGCTTAATTTAAGACCTTAGGAGTTGTGGTTAAAATGCATCTGATTTTTTTATGTGAGTCTTTTTAAAAAAAAAAGGTTCCAACTTGTGTTGGGATTGAACCCTATCAGAGGAACAGATAATTAAAGCCAAAACTGGATCAGAGCAGTGGATCCAGAATAAGCAGATGTTGTGTTACAAGTCTCTCCCCTTGAAAGTGGTTTTAACATCTGCTGACCTCCTATCTACTGATCACTACAACCGCTGGCCTACAACCGCTGATCAAGTCAAAGACTAAAGACCTGCTGTTCAATCTACTGCTTTGGGTTAAGCACTGTTGGTTGTTATCAAGTACTGCTGAAGTCACAACAGTGGAAGGACCAGCAGTAGTTTAGTTTATTTATGTAATGTATAGAATAGCAGTTGTTAGCTTAAGCAGTGTTTGTATAGATCAGTTGTTAGAAGTTGTTAGGAGGTTAGATGTCACTTTCATGGTGACGTCAGCTTTGATGCCTCAGTGGTTTGTCCGTGCCTATAAATAGAACAGTACCATGCACTGTTCTATTAGCTCTTCACAAAATCTTCTTCCTGCACGAACAAACACTGTGAGCTCAGGCTGAGGGGGAGTTTGTATTCATACATGCATTGTAATCGTTATTGAAATAAATTCAATCTTTCGGTTCTTTGTTGAAAATGTTTGATTAAAGCAATTCTCCTGTTTGATTGTGTGCAAAGTTTGTTTCCATCTTAAATTCCGCTGCACTACTCATCCATCTTCATCTTATTTCAAACGTAAAACACAATCAAAACCAAACTCAGATCCTAACAATTGGTATCAGAGCTTGGACAGTCAAATTTGATTTAACAATCATTTTGACATAAATAGTTCAGCTCATAATCATTGATACTGATAGTTTGTTCGTTTTGTTGAAAAACAGAGTAAGGTTTAATCACCATCAAAGTTGATTAATCAGTGCCTATAAAACAACCAGGATGACGTCACAATCACAAGATGATAAGAATAACATTGGCTCTCTTTTCAAACCACCTATGCTTAAACGAAATGAATACAATATATGGGAGAGAAGGATGGGTCATATCCTTGCTCAACAAAATACCGGATATTGGAGATCAGTTGTTTTTTGCCCTCATGTTCCAATGGTGCCAAGTGCTGAGGATCCAAAGAAATTCGAACCTAAAAGTTATGAAAACTATACTGAAACTGATTTTCAAAAGTTTGAACTGGATGCCAAAGCATTTAGCATCATTGCATCTGCATTACCAAATGAAATCTATGCTGGGCTGTTACATTGTAACACTGCCAAAGAATTATGGGATGCACTTAAGGAACAATTTGGGGGAACTGAAGAAGTAATTGAGAACAATAGGGAAATTCTGAATCAGCAGTATGAAACCTTCTGTCACATTAAGGGTGAATCATTGACCCAACAGTTTAAACGTTTCAGTTGTCTCATCAGTGAGCTAAGACTTGTTAAAGTTGAATTTCCAAAATCAACACAAAATAGTAGGTTTCTTAGATCACTACCTGATAAACGGGACAAAATTGCATTTGTGACTAGAAATTCTGCTGAGTTCAAAGACCTGACACTAACCCAACTTCATGGTAGACTCCTGACCTATGAAAGGGAGTTAAACCAGAAAAAGAAGTTGCAAGAGTCTGGTAAAGTTACAGATGACTATTCATTTGGTAACACAGCTCTTTTGGGTCAAGAAGAGTCTGGAAGCAGTAAGGATTAGAGTTATGATCATTTTATTGACATAACTGCTGGAGGTAATTTCAACTCTGATCCTCACTCATCCAACTTTGCTTTCACAGCAAATGGAGAAAGTCAGAACTCAGATAACTTGTGCTTTGAACTCAATGACTTACATCACTTTGATTCCACTGACTTAGAAGAGATGGACATTTTGCATCAATTGGCTTTGCTTAGTGTAAGAACAATCAAATTCTACAAAAGAACAGGGAGAAAATTCCCAGGGTTACATGGGAATTTAAAAGTGGGGTTGGATAAGTCAAAAATTAAGTGTTATAAGTGCAATAGGCTAGGTCATTTTGCTAGGGAATGCAGGAGTCAAACCACTGGTCCAATAATCACTCATCCCAGCTCAAACCCTAGACCACAACATCAAAGCACTGTGCACCATACCCAATATACCCCTGCTGCCCATGTTAACACTGCTCACTATGCTGCAACCCATGTGCCTGTGCATTATGTTCAAACCACTGTTCCACAAATTCAGTATGTTCAAACCCCTATCCCTCAGGCACAAGTGCAACCTGCTGCTCCAACAGTAACACAACCGGATCAACAAAGCTTTTTCACTCAAGGTTTTGCTGACTGGAGCAGTTTGCCTGATGAGCTTAGTGATGAAAATTTTGCACTCAATGCTTTTAATGATCCTACTAATGATGAATTTTGTTTGATGGCATTAGAGTCTATACCAGAAGGGGTAGAAACTGAAGGTGAACAACTAAGTGCTGAAACAGTGGATGAAGTGACTGAAGCAGTGGTTACTGCAGTTTCTGGTGAACGACTGCTGGGAGAAAATTCAGAAACCCTGATTGAACCACTGGTTGATCCTTGGTCCAAAGAAGACAAGGAAGAAAAAGAAGAGGAGAAAGAGGGTGAGAAAGAAGAAAGAGCTGATGAAGAAAATCATCAATGTGATTGTGCTATGATGGCAGCTGGCAAGGTATCACCTCAGGTTCTTAAAAATCTGTGTTCAGACAAATGCATTATTGCATTTGCTAGCATCAAAGAGGTGAATGAAAACCTTCGAAATAGGGTCTTAATTGATGAAGTCAAATTTGAGAAGTCATTTAAAGAACTTAAAATCAAGTTGGCTGAAAAAGACAAAGAAATTTGCTGTCTAAAAGAAGAGCAAAGCATTATCAAAACCCAACTCCAAACAAAGATAGAAAAATATCATGTTTGTAAAAAGGAGTTGGAATCCACCCAAATCACATGTGACAAGTGGGTGGAATCTTGCAAAGGGTATGAAGTAATGCTTGAAAAACAGATTAAAAGCAATGTGAAATTTGGTGTTGGTTATTGAAAACATGATGATGAAAACACTGCTTTTGAAAAATCTGTTCAAACCACTGATGAAACCACTGAATTCATTCCCACAAACAAGAATGGCCAATAAGTGAAAATCACTGATAAACTTGGTAACAAAATCACACTTGAAAGACCAGTGGGATCCTCTACTTTTGAGGAAATTGAGAAATACCAATTTAAACCCTCATGGTCTGACGAGTGTGACATTCTTGAAAATTTTAAACCCATGGATTTCACAACCACTGATGGTGTTAAAGCTCCAAAAGCAAAAGTCATCCCTCTCAAGGACATCCCAACAGAGGTTAAAAACTTTGTTGCAAAGGAGTCTGAAAAGAGAAAGAAGAGAGAAAAGATCAAAAACCTGTTTTGTGAATTTTGTGAAAAAAGGAATCATCTAACAAAAGACTGTTTCCATTTAAAAGCATATGATTTAAACAAAACAAGTATCATTGTACCGCTGAAAGCTGCACCATCTGTGGTAAACCAAACCACAAAACTCAAGAATGTGTGTATCTTAAAAACTTTGATGTAAAAAAGAACGAGTACACTGCTAAAACATCCTTGAGTCCATCAACATCATCTGTCAAATTCACCAAGAATCAACCACTGTCTGTGCCAGTCCAAACAGCTGTTACAAAACAGCTGAATCAAACATCTATCCAAAGAGATGTTCAAGTGACTGATTGTAACATCTCCATTTTTACCATATAAGAATTTTAGGGTTGTTTAAATTTATTAGCCACTAGTAACTAGTTTTATTTTTAATATAATTATTCGACCCAGATAGTTTTAAAAACTATTTTATATAGTTGGTTGAAATATTATATTTATTAATTAACCTGTATATGGGTGACCTTTCTAAATAAAATAAAAGTATATAAAAACTTATTAACGGGTAGACGACAAGTAAGTTGACTGTTAGAAATATGAAGTATCTAGATGGGCCTAGTGACCGTCTAATAATTAAATTGTAAAAATATATTGTATTTGGACTTACTCCGTTTTTAATGAAACTTGGTTCAAAATGTAGATACAAATATTCTCGTTCTAATGACATATTCATTGTTTTATAAAACGTCATATTTTAGAAGTTATACACGTCAAATAAGTGAAGCAGTTGAATTAATTATAATATATAAATTAATAAAACAAAAATAATAATAATAAACAAAACTTACGTATACTAATAATATAATAAAATAATTAAAGTTAGAAATTCAAAAGCAAAGTGCACGTGTGCATTGTGTGGGCAAGATGACATTTCTTATAAATGCTACGTGTAGGATAACTAAACATGTCATGCTTTCCAAGTAAAAGATTTTTTCAACTATAAATATGTATCGGAAGAACTTCAATTCTACTCACAAAATTTTCTTTTCTTACTCACATTCTGTTTCGCCAGTTTTTTTTCTAAACTCAAATTTTCTTTTATATACATATAAAAGCCATGCCCTGTTTTAAATGTTTTAACTCCCGATCACCGCTACCCTTTCCGATTGATCTGGAGCCCCATAACGCATGTCAAGGCTCTGCCCGACTAAGTTCGTTTGGGTTCGGTCTCGTGACATAGGGACAATGTTGAATTAGGGGTACTATACTTAACACGAGTACATTATATATATATTTTTTATATATAGCTCGGGAGTTATACCCAAAATTTATACCAGGAGGCTTTCTAGTTGAACCCTAAAGTTACAAAGTGGGTCCATTCTCTTTTCTCACCGTTTTATTCCCTTTGGTGATATAATTATATTCAAAAATGTCCCAAACTGACCCGTAAGTGGAAACCCGGACCCCTGAAACCCCAATCCATATCAAAAATCAAGAAATCAAGACTTGTGGTCTTCTCGCGGGCCGCGTAAAGAATAGGCAGAAGGTCACGCTGGCCGCGCCAACTTGAGAGTTGACCGGATAAGCATCCGGGGCTACGTGTCATCCACATGGCACACCTACTGATGACCCAACAACCCTACGCGTAGACTAGGTGGCCACGCGGGCCGCATAAGGGTTGAGCCAAGGCTCACGCGGGCTGCGTGAGACCCAATTTCCAGCTATAAATAGAGCGGGTCATGAGCAGTTCACTGGTGTCGACGAAACTTTCAAAAGCAATCATATTCTGCTTGAATTTTACTTTCAAAATTAGTGGGGTGCTGCTACGATACCGGGTATTAACTCGATCGCTGCTACGATTCAATGTTCGATCGATTGAAACTATCCGATGAATGTTTAAGTGCTGCTCAAACTTGGGTTATACTTTGTCATTCGTCGTAAATTCGATGGATGTTTAAGTATTGCACTTTGTCATTCGTTGTGAGGATTTTAATCTCGTGAGTTATCGTAAATGCTGTATTAGTTACTGACCTAGTTCGTGTGCATTGTTATTTAAATTAGGTTACAAGGCTAATCAGTAGGCTAAACTCTGCCCGTATAAATCTGCAATGTGAGTCATTCTCTTTTATCAAAAGTATTTTACAATACTCCATTTTCAATTGTTATAATTACAGGGATTAAGTCGTGGTTATCTTAAATCACTGGCTAGTGGGGTATTGTGCACATTACTAATTTCTCACAGTTAGGCTAATAAATCGTAACAGTGATAAACGTCACTACTTGGGGAAAGACCCAATAGTGGTATGACCATCGTCACCTGGTGACACGGCGCCAGATAAAAATAAGATAGAAGCCATTGTAATCGCTCTTATGCTGTAATTCATAACTAAGGGTCATTTTATAAAACCTGAATGAACTCACCACTATTTCCTGCTGACCAAATATTTTTAAAACGCGTTTCAGGTAATTACAGTAGATCGGAATAAGAATTGGATGCGGCACCGACAAGGCTTATAGAAGTGGCTTATTTTATCAATTAAATTAAATTAAATTAAGAAAAGTTGTTTTATGTATTTTGATTTATTTTATATTAAAGCTACCTTTCAGAACATGGGTTTATCCCATCTCGTTAATAAATAAAATCCGGTATTTTCTAAACTCTGATATTTTTCCTAACTCACGGTCCTGATGAAATTTCCGCTGCACTACTTCTCTAAATAACCACCGGTACCACTGAACTGGTTCGCGGCTCCCGATTCCATCCAGGGTGGGGTCGGGGGTCGTGACACTGATGCACCCACTGCCAACCAATTCAGAAAAGGCAAGGGAAAATCATCTTACCAAAGGATTCCACACGTTTATGAGACCTACAAAAGGCCCCCTAAACCAAGAGTGAATAGGCATCCTTTTGGTTATCAGCAGGTGATTGGTCAAAATCCACAACAGTGGTTAGAGAGAAACAGTCTTAAAACTGTCCAAACCCCTGACCTAACCACTGCCCATGCATCTAAACTCATCCCAGACACTGTTGAGCCCCATCCAAAGCCTTATTGGCTTTGGAGACCCTAATGAACTAATCCTTTTACTTCATGTGCAGGGAGCTTCTGCATGCTTAGATAGTCTTTGGTATGTAGATAGTGGAGGCTCCAGGCACATGACATGATGTAAAGCCCTCCTCAAAGACTTCAAAATCCATGGAGGGAGTGATATATCCTTTGGCAATAATAGTAAAGGGAAAGTTCTGGGGTCTGGTACAGTACAAACTGGAAATGTAAAATTTGAAAATGTCAATCTGATAGACAATCTACAATTCAACCTCCTGAGTGTTTCACAAATGAGTGATAAGGGGTATGGATCATTCTTCACAAAGGAGTGTTGTATGATTGTTGGACCAGAAATGGTTGAAAATATTGAAGCAATAATAAAAACTGGAAAAACAAAACTTGTTGCTCAAAGAAGTGGCAATGTTTATGTTGTTGATATGTCAAAAGAGTGTCCCAGAACTGATGCCTGTCTGTTCTCAGCTGCCTCTAACAAAGAGACAAAACTTTGGCATAGAAGATTGGGGCACACAAATCTCAAGACAATCACTGAAATTTCAAAAATGGCTTGGTAAGAGGCTTACCACAAAAATTGTTTTCATGTCTTGAGCATTGTGTTTCCTGTTTAAAAGGAAAACAACATAAAAGCTCCTTTAAGTCCATTGAAGAGTCCAAAACAACCCAGTGTTTGCAAATACTGCACATGGATTTGTTTGGCCCAGTTCAAGTCATGAGTCTCAAAAAGAAGAATTATTGTTTGGTTATTATTGATGACTTTTCTAGGTTTACATGGACTTTCTTTTTACACTCAAAAGATGAGACTGGAGGTATTTTGCAAGACTTTGTGACACAGGTTGAAAAGCAATTTGACCTTCTAGTAAAATTCGTCAGGAGTGACAATGGCACAGAATTCAAAAATAAGGAGTTGGATGCCTTCTGTGTGAAGAAAGGGATTGTAAGGCAGTACAACATCCCTAGAACACTAGAGCAAAATGGGGTAGTTTAAAGAAAGAACGAGACACTGATTGAAGCAGCTAGTACCATGCTTGCCGATTCAGATACTGCTGCCAAGACTAACAATGCAGGTCCATCAGAGGATTCATCACCAGACTATGGGTATGAGATCATCATTCCTCAACAAAAGTCTGTTTCATTGGGAAAAGCAGCAGTTGTACAAAACAACTATCAAAGCTCAACCACTGCTACCTCAACAGTTGTTGACCAAAGTAGCCCATCAACCTCTGCTTCCACAACTTCAAACACTGCTGACAAAAGTCCCCAAACAGTGGATAAAAGTCAGCATGTGTCCACTCCATTACCTCCTATTCCACCACCTTTTGAAGCCACTGCTGGATCATCAAAGTCACCAGCAGTGGTTAGCTCAGATGATACACATCTGCAGCCTTCACCAACAAATGCCATCATACCATACCAAGGAGATTTAATCTTCTTGAGATCTCATCCACGTGACCAAATCATTGGCAACATCAATGAAGGGGTGTTCACAAGAAGCCAAACCCAAAACATTTGTCTTTTTGCTGGTTTTCTATCATTCCATCAGCCAGTCAAGTACCAAGAGGCACTGAAAGACAACAGCTGGGTAGAATCCATGCAAGAAGAGCTCCAACAGTTTAAAAGTCAACAAGTATGGGAGCTTGTACCACTGCCAAAAGATATAAGCCCCATCGGCACAAAGTGGGTCTTCTAAAACAAAACTGATGAAAGGGGCATTGTTGTCAAGAATAAAGCCAGGCTTGTGGTTCAAGGTTACAGACAGGAAGAGGGGATAGACTATGATGAAACTTTTGCCCCTGTAGCAAGATTGGAAGCTATAAGACTGTTCCTGACCTTTGCTGTCAACCACAACATGAAGGTGTTCCAAATGGATATCAAAAGTGCTTTCCTCTATGGTACAATTCAAGAAGAGGTGTATGTTTGTCAACCTCCAGGTTTTAAGGATCCATTTTATCCAGATCATGTCTACAGGCTAAACAAAGCCTTGTATGGCCTGAAACAAGCACCTAGGGCCTGGCTTTTCAGATAGTGACTTTGCCGGATGTAACACCACAAGGAAGTCCACTTCAGGAGGGTGTCAGTTTCTAGGCAACTGCTTGGTTTCATGGCAAAGAAAAAAGCAAGCAGCTGTTTCAACATCCACTGCTGAAGCTGAATACATTGCTGCTACAAGCTGTACAGCCCAACTCATGTGGCTTCAAAATCAGTTGCTGGATTTTGGTATCACTGGCTTAAAGACACCACTCATGTTGGATAGCCAGGCAGCAGAAAATATCATAAAAAATCCAGTTTCCCATTCAACAACCAAGCACATCGACATCAGACATCACTTTGTGAGGGTTGCTATGAAAAAGGTTTTATTTCTCTGCATCATGTTCCAACTAAAGACCAGCTGGCAGATGTGCTCACAAAAGCTTTAGATACATCTACCTTTGAAAGCTTGGTCTCTAGGATTGGCTTGCTATACATGGAATAACAAGCAAAATCTTGTTTTTCTATGAATAAAAGCATTAAAATGTTTTTCAGAAAATCAAAAATCCATCCTTAAAAATAGTTAAAAATGAATTTTTCATTAAATCCTTAAAAGTCTGTCATAACCACTGATTGGTGCAAACATCTGTTTGTTATTTGCTATCCACTGCTGAAAGTCAACCTCTGTTCACTCATTTCTCTTGGTAAAACACTGTTGTCAAACTTCAGTGCTGTAAAACCACTGACACAAGCTATCCACTGATAGTAAAAGTCACCCACTGTTTTCATTTCCCTTGTGAACCACTGGTATTGCTTCATCAGTGGTTTCTCAAACAACTGTCCTCCATTATTTCATCCTTTCATCAAAGGTTGACACGTGGTCAGTATTTATCCGTCAGATCTTTGTAACCGCTGCCACGTCAGCATTCACTTTTTCATCATATAAAACCCTGCCCTAAACCCCCAAACCGGGTTTTCACTGTCGAATCGAATTCAAAATTCTTTTCTCAAAACAGTTTTCCACAAAAATTCTGCCACAATCTTCATCATCCTCACTTCATTCTCTCATTCTCTGTTTCAATCATGGTGCAAAAGGCAAGCAAATCCAAAACAAAAGAGCCTACCGAGATTGAAATTCCATACAAATGGTCTCACAATTACTTGGGTATTCTTGAAAAACCCAGTGACACAAAGACCTTCGATTCCATCATAGACACATTATCCTCCACAAAGTACAAAACTTTGTTCACCTACAATGCAACCGTCTATCTTGATACTCAACGAGAATTTTGGAAAAACGCTACTCTTGAGAAGATGGACAAAAAGGTTGTTGCTATCAATTCCACAATAAAAGAAGTAAAAATCTCAATCACACCTCAAGGCATATCTGAAGTATTTGAACTCAATGATCTGGAAGGTAAAAATTATTTTCCAAAAACAGAGTACCAAGGAGATTTCATTAAAAGAGGGTATGGAGAAGAAATGAAAATAGATACTTTACAAAAGGGCAGTTTTCCATCTGCTATAAGGTTTTTATTTCATACCCTCCTTATGTGTGTTTCTAATAAAACCACTGCTTTCAATAAAATCCCGTTGAAGATACAATACCTGGGTTATGCTATACTTAAAGGTGAAAATTTTAATTATTCCCAGGTAATCTTCGATAATTTGGTCAAAATTGTTGAGAAAAAGGCTTTTCTATTATTTCCAAGATTTTTGAGTTACTATTTTAATAAAAAAAATTTCAGAAAATAAGGCCCATGTACTTGTACAGGGTCCTCCTTATAAAATAAACAGTTTAACACCTGAAACATTCACAAGAATGTTATAACATACAAAAACACAAGCAGAGGTACCTGAGCAGAATTTAGCAGCTACCACTGCTCCTCAGGTATCTGCTCCTGAGCCCACTGCTCCAGGTTGTCACACCCCCAAAATCCACATGCAGAGTATCACTGCTTGGAGGCGTGACTGACCAGGATCAAGCCACCAATCATATTGAACAATACCATTGAGTAAATAAAAACCAAACCCAATATAATTGGTGTTTCAAAACAAACCAAACATGTTTAGGAAATCAGCGGAAGCATAGTACTGTGTAAATAACCAAAACATAGTTTAACTTGCAAATGTTAAGCGTAGGACATAACAGTCCATATCCCACAACGATCACTCCCCGTGCAAGCTCCAGAAGTACCTAACGACCTGCAAGGCATGTAACAACGAGTCAACAACAAAGTTGAGCGAGTTCACAGTTGGTTGTTCAGTTATTGAGTTCGTTTCAGAAATCGTAAGTTTGTTTCATAATCATGTGTTACCCAGTATCCTTGTTTCCCAAATCTTTATGATATTTAGTGGGGGCTTCCCATGTTGTATATTACTAGACTAGTTGTATCTATAGGTGTCCTTCCCAATCCGAGGACAGTGATAAGTATGAGATTACGTAGGTTTTACGTAAGTGCCCTTCCCAATCCGAGGACAGTAGTAAGTATGAGATTACGTAGGTTTTATGTAAGTGCCCTTACCAATCCGAGGACAGTAGTAAGTATGAGATTACATAGGTTTTACGTAAGTGCCCTTCCCAATCCGAGGACAGTGGTACGTAGCGAGTACGTAGGTTTAACGCTGGCGTCCTTCCCAATCCGAGGACGGTGGTAAGTAGTCTAGTAGTGGTAAATGTACAAGTTCTGTCGTGGTTATTCAATCCCATTCCCAACCCACCGGGAATCCCATGCCTTAGAAGTGTGAACTCACCTTGGTTTTCTCGGTATGCTAAACTATGTGCTCACAAGAAATCAGTCAAGCCCTATAGTATGCACGTATACACAATCAGTTTATACTCGAAACGATTCACATGCAGTCTTTGTCACAAAGTGCTTAGACAGTCATTATCAAGTAACACACAACAATTAATGCATGATCAAACCATTTGTGTTTCACATAATTGAGTCTTTCACAGTTTGTTCTAATATGGTTATTCAATAACATACTTGACAGGGTTAACTGGCTTAACAAAGTTAACATACTTAACAAGTTAACAGACTAAGCAGAATTAGCATGCTTTACAGAAATAATACACTAATAGAGTTAACAAACCATTAGAGTTACATACTCAATGGAGTTACATAATTTAACAGAGTTACTGAACTAACAGAGTTACTAAACTAACAGAGTTACTGAACTAACAGAGTTACTGTACCAGGTTATTCGACGAAATCACATGGATGGCGAAAACCCTTTTGGGCGAAATCCCTAGTGGCGAAAACCCTTTGGGCGACGAAATCCCAAGGGTTTTCTTCGACTTGAAGTATGACGAAAACACTTAAGTGTTTTCATCCGGCTTGTGTTTTCGTCTGGCTTGATTTCGTCGAGGTAGGGTGTCATCGTCGAACAGTTACACAATCACAACCCTAGCAGCTATCCAACAGTTACATCTCTTTCATCATACAATCATTCAATCACCAAGCAATCATCAGCAAGTTGTTGAAATCATCAAGTATTCATCGTAACACTTAAACATAGAATCCTAATCTGCTAAGCTACTGGGCCGAAGCCCATGTGTTGTTTTCGCCGGCCCTGCTTCTTGACGAAAACACTTATGTGTTTTCGTCCGGAAGTGTTTTCATGGGTGGGGGTGTTTTCGGCTAGGGGGGATTTCGGTCATGGCTCCATTTTGTTGTTCTTAATTACACAAACACATTATTAACACAAAGCATATTATTAACACATCAATATATAAACACACTTTTGCAAATAAGTGATAGGTTAAGTCGAGTAGAGACCTTGAGAAACTCGGGTTGTCACACAGGTGATCAAGGCAGCATAACCACTGTTTTGAAACCCACACCTGCTCTTACCAAAAAGACCAAAAAGAAAACATCCACAAAGCCCCCCAACCCCATCAAAAAGGCAACTCTGGAAGATGAGATCCCAGAGCAACTGCCAGTGACAACACAAAAGTCACAAATAACCACTGCTGCTACTTCCTCACAGCAGTTGGTAGAAAGATCTCCACCTTTGCCTAAAACTCCTCCTGCATCCTCACAAAAGGATCAGGTTGTAAGCACAGGGACTCCACATTATGAAGCTCTAGGTCCACTTGGATCCATCTTCCTCAGTCCTGATCCCAAGGACATGTCTCTTTCTACACCAATACCTTCACCCCTCAGATTACCACAGTCTATGCTACCTTTGTTGCATGCAGTTGATATAGCTCAGATACAAACCAGTTCCTCTCAACCACCTATCAATGAGAGTATACTCCCACAAGTGATTGGGTCTGTTGCATATACCTCTGCTATCCCAGCAATAATTGAGGAGGTTACACTACAGGAGTTACAAGTAACTCCTGTCAGTAGTTCAAGTGGAGCAGCAACTACTAGTGTTGGACCCACTGGTCTACATTGGGTCAGTTGTTCTATCAATAAGACTCCCTTGAAGGTAATTTCTTTAGAGACAACTAGGGCAACCACTGGTGAGTTTTCTTTAACCACTGGTGAGCTGTTCAACGTGTCCACAAATGAGGAAAGAAGTCCCCAGTACCACGAACAAGGGGCATCAATGGATGATTTTTGGGCTTCATGTCCTAAGTCACACATTGATACAACCACTGCTGGTGGGAAATCAGATGATCCCATTCATTTGGGTGATGGTTTAAAATTTAAAGAATTGACGAAGAGAGTGGACAAAATTGAATCATCTGTTGCAGACATCAAAACAATGCTGCAGCAGGTGTTAAATTTGCCAAAGTCTACATCCACTGCTGCACCACCTCCAACAACTGCTTCATTATCAAATGAGCTGTGGAGTCTATTTCAACCTATGCTTCATCATCAAAGAGAACTAGCTGATCAGCAACATGGGTTACAGGTTCAAAAGATTAGAAATCTCACTGAAGCAAGGTTTAAAGATGCTCAAGCTGGCATCAAGGCACTAAAGGCCCATTTATTCAACACCACTGGCACTGCTCCTCCCTCAGTTATTTTTGTGGATACTCCACCACCAGATAATGCCAAAAAGGGGGAGAAAATAAAGCAGTGGAAGAAGAAGGGAATTGAAGATGGTATTTATATTGAACCAGAAATGGAAAATATGACTAAAAACATTCCCTTGCCAGATGGTAGTAAAAAGCTTGATGTTACTGAAAATGCACTAGCTGAAGCAAAAGCAAGTGTAAAAAGGGATAGAGAGGCTAAGGATAAAGCCAGGTGGGAATAAGAGAAGAGAGCTTTCATGAAGCTAAATGCACAAGGTCCTTCTGAACCTATGGATGATAAAAATCCCAAGGAAGAAAAGAAGAAGCCCACTAGACAAGTGAGGCAACCTAAAAAGCATGCTTCCAAACCACCTACTAAAGGCTCCAAACCTCAAACTACCACTTCAACACACACCACAACCACTGTCTTACCACCACTACCAAAAATCACTCCACAAATAAAACCACCAAAAACAACCTCACCATCATCACCTCCTGCCAAAAAGCAGAAGACACCAGATGTTACAACATCTGTTGTAATGGCAACAGTGGTTGAAACACCAGTTGTTTCAACAACTGTTAGTCAGCCATCATCCACCACTCAAAATACCACCACTAATCCACCCAAGACATCATCAGCCTCTCCTTCAATAAAAAGGAGAAGGATTTTCATACCTGATGATGATTCTCCATCACACCACCAACATCTTCACAATCACTTGCACTTATTCCAAACCCTGTTCCTCTCTCATCAGCTCCTGTACAACAACTAATCCCTGTCATTACTCCTGCAGGTGTCCAATTTCCTCTAGAACTTGAAGCAGTTAGAGAAGAGATCAAATCCTTCTACTATGAGGATGACCCTGCTAAAAGGAAGTTGCCATCAGTTGAAGGATATCCAAGGCCTAACAACATTGAAGAATATTTGAAAGTTAAGGCTAAACAGGCAGAGGATATTTCCAAAAGAAACACTCAAGGAAAATCTGACAAAGAAATTCAAAGGCATTACCAGTTTCTATTTACTCAAGTCAGATCCTTAGAGCAATTTGCAAAAAATGTTTGTCAACAAATCTCAGAAAGAGCAGATGAAAGTTTGAGAAAAGACTACATTGAAAGCATCATGGCAACCAAGAAGTACAAGGGAGAAAAGCATATGTACAAGGAGTGGACCATTCCTGAGCTTGAACAAGAAGCAGCCAGGATTCAAGAAATGATAAAGAATAAGGTCAAACACACTCCTCCAAATTGGTCAAAGTACAAAAAAATGTGCCTGATAAGGAATTAGAGCTGAAGAGAATGAAAGAGGAATTAGTTGCTGCTGACTATGGGTCCAAAAACCAAGTGGCAAGATGGAAGGAAGACATAGTCAGGTCCACCTACAAAAGGTTGGAGGAATTAAGGAAGAAAGATCCTAAAGTTCCACAAAAACCTGACTACCCTGAAGAAGTGGTTTCAACAAGACCACCAAAACTGCAAATCAGGAAATCCACTGCTCCAGCTGGTGCAGCCATCTTTAAAAGAAGGCAACAAAAACTGTTGGGTACTGAAACAGTGGAAGAATTAATGGCAGGAGAAGAGCTTGTAAAGGAAGGTATTAAAGAAATGATAGCTGAAACTCTTGGCCTGAATCAACCTGCAAGCACTGCTCAAACAGTCATCACAAGGCCTGCATCGCCAAACTCCTCATCCAATAAAAATCTCCCAATAAACCCACCAGGCTCTAAAGTACTAAAGTGGAAAACTGACAAACAGACCCACGTACTGACTGTGTTCAGGTCTAGTGGAGAAGTGAAGAAAATAACAAGGGAACAAGCACTTGGCCTAAGTCTTGAAGATATGCAGGATCTCCTTGATCTTCCACTTTGTAGGGATGAAGATGACACAAATGCCCTAGACTTTGAGTTACAACTTAAAGGTCAGATAAGGGAACTGTTGATGAGGCAATAAAGATCTACCAATAATGAAGAGTTTTGGCATTATCTGTTCCAGGGGGAGATTGTTAGGATTGAACCCTATCAGAGGAACAGATAATTAAAGCCAAAACTGGATCAGAACAGTGGATCCAGAATAAGCAGATGTTGTGTTACAAGTCTCTCCCCTTGAAAGTGGTTTTAACATCTGCTGACCTCCTATCTACTGATCACTACAACCGCTGGCCTACAACCGCTGACCAAGTCAAAGACTAAAGACCTGCTGTTCAATCTACTGCTTTGGGTTAAGCACTGCTGGTTGTTATCAAGTACTCCTGAAGTCATAACAGTGGAAGGACCAGCAGTAGTTTAGTTTATTTATGTAATGTACTGAATAGCAGTTGTTAGCTTAAGCAGTGTTTGTATAGATCAGTTGTTAGGAGGTTAGATGTCACTTTCATAGTGACGTCAGCTTTGATGCCTCAGTGGTTTGTCCGTGCCTATAAATAGAACAGTACCATGCACTGTTCTATTAGCTCTTCACAAAATCTTCTTCCTGCACGAACAAACACTGTGAGCTCAGGCTGAGGGGGAGTTTGTATTCATACATGCATTGTAATCGTTATTGAAATAAATTCAATCTTTCGATTCTTTGTTGAAAATGTTTGATTAAAGCAATTCACCTGTTTGATTGTGTGCAAAGTTTGTTTCGATCTTAAATTCCGCTGCACTACTCATCCATCTTCATCTTATTTCAAACGTAAAACACAATCAAAACCAAACTCAGATCCTAACAACTTGCTCGCTGGTTGTAGGATACTGTGGTAGTTCGCTGGCCAGTGGGGACCCGAGGAACTTTCTTTTACTGTTTTATTTTTCTACATACCGTAGGCTATTTAATCTTCAGCATAACCACATTAAAACTGTTTATTTTTAATTATGTGACACTAAAGAAAAAGGAGGAAAACAATTAGTTATATGGACCCATTTTATTCTTAGTGAATCTAATTAGACCACCCGTAGTGGTTAAGAAAAATAATGCCTCCACCATGGGGCATTATCCAACACGTGTCATCCCAGTCAGCATGGGGCGTTATTGCAAAAGTGGCGTAGTGGGAATAATGTCCCTTCCAATCATTAAAAAGGATAAAAAAAAGAAAAACGCTGCTTGATCAGTCAATCATTACACTTGGTCCACTCTCATTGGCTAGTCAATCATCTCCTCCCCATGCAATTTGAGTGTTGAGCGTTATATATAAAACGCTGCTTTAATTTTTTTTTTTTCAAAAAAAACACAAAATAACGCCCTATGTAATGGTGGGGGAGGCATTTTTGGGCGTTTTTTTTTGAAATTTATAAAAAAAAAAACGCCCCACACATGTGTTAATTTAATTGTGTAACTTTAATTATATAAAAAAAAGAAGAGAAAATCGATGATACAAGTTAATCAATGTTGTAATAAAAAAAACCATATTCAAATCAGAGGATTAGCCGATGTATTGAACTAGTTTTTTTTCTTCATAAATGAATATCTACATATAATTTCCTAATAGATGTTTTATTTAATCTAAAATTTATGAAATTTGTTGGTGTTGTGTATTATTATATTTATGATATAATCATTCTATGATAGCTTTCATCATTTCAAGTTTCCTAATGTCATTCGTACGCTTAGTTAAACAAGGAATCGCAAACGCAGATACTAATAATTTCGAGACTCCACCAACTTTCCTCGCGGTTTAAGTGTGCTTCCTACGCAAAACTGTGAGCATACTCGACCCTTTTTACGCTTAACGCATTTTTGGGTGCAACATGTATCAACTAACAAAATCCACTTTATACAATCAAAAATATTCGACCACTCAATCCATCGAACACGTTACATGTTATGCTTAGGTTGTTTATGCATGTTAGTTCCAACTTGTGTATCCACGCTAATTGTTATGCTTAGGTTGTTTATGCATGTTAGTTCCAACTTGTATATCCATGCCATTTGTTATGCTTAGGTTGTTCATGTATGCTAGATTCAGTTGAATATGAATTACCACATTGGATTGAGATAAACTTTCATACTTATACTTATATTCAAACTTGTATGCTCGCCAATACTTTTTGTATTGATCCATACTTTTATTACATGTTGCAGGATTTGATGATGCAAGGAATCTAGTAGGATTGCCTAGAAACACATTTAAACTTTAATACTTGTTGTAATGTTACTTACTTTCAAATCTGTTGTGTGTTGTTTCCAACCTTGTAATAAACCATTATCAATGAAAGGAAATTTAATTACTTGAATACTTGTTGAATATTATTTAATTCAAACTTGTGGTATCTCTAGTTCAAACAATGAAAAAAGGTAATTATTAAATACTTGTCGCTATTAGTGTTATGAAGCCTCTTACAATCTCGTTTTCGTCTCACTCCGATGTTTCCGCCATCGGTTGGGGTGTGACAGCATGTAATAAGACAAATTGACCCCAGTACGAAAATTTAACATGTGGGCGCATGTAATGGTATAACCTAGCAAGTGAAAGAAAATTTTAAATGACATATAATAATGGAATGGTAATGAAGTTTTGAAAATGTTACACGTGCCGAAACTTAATTCTTCGGACATAAGGTGGCGATTACACGAAGACACGAAGCTAGTAAGTGGATTGTGTACCTGGCTAGTACACATGAAACATATGACGTTCGTGAGAGCGTGATAATTGTTACAGGTATGTCCGTTAGAATTAGGTAATAGGTGGACTTGAGAGTGGAGAGAAATGTAAGACTTTCAGGAATGAAAGTATGAATGATATGTTAGAATCCGCGAGACGGATTCGAAGCATGAAAGGAATGAAAGTATGAATGATATGATAGAATCCGCGAGACGGATTCGAAGCATGAAAGGAATGAAAGCATGAATGAGACGGATTCGAAGCATGAAAGGAATGAAAGTATGAATGATATGATAGAATCCGCGAGACGGATTCGAAGCATGAAAGGAATGAAAGCATGAATGATATGTTAAGAATCCGCGAGACGGATTCGAAAACGAATGATATGTTAGAAACCGCGTGACGGGTTTGAAACATAATGAATGATAAGAATGAAAAGATTCGAACGTGTAAGTAATTACAGACTAAGCAAGTATATATTCTTTAAAAGCGAATATTGTCCAAGATATGTCTGAAACTTATATATATATATACCAATATGTTTGTATGCAAGAATGGTTAAAGAGACGAATGAGTCATGCGGGTCAAAAGATAATCGCCATTTAAACCCAATATATTTAATGTTTTGATCTGCTAAGTTTTATACTTATAGGTGAGCATAATGTTTGGTACGCAAGCTTAAATTTTGACGAAAGAAGGAAGTTTTGAACATGTTATGTGTTAGATGTGTTAGTAATCAACTATTAAGAGTCGTAATGAATGACGGGCTACGACCCGGACAATAATTTAAGTATGAACGAGAAGGGTAAGCTTTGTTAAGAATACCGAAATGTCGTAATGAATGTCTTTGCAAGTAAGCATGAATAGAAAGAAGTACGAATGTGTGCCTCAATACATCTACGATAAGTAAGAAATATCAGTTTGACCTTGAAAAGTCAAACTGAAAAGGTTGACGAAATAAGTAACCAGGATAATAGAATTGCATGTAGGGAATGAAGTGTGGAATGTGTTATAAAATGTACATAAGAAATTGTAGAATGAATGTGTCACACCCGCTCATAGCGGAAGCGCGAGGTGTGATCCGTATGGTTTTCATTGCATAAATATCGATGTACATGAACAAACTATATGAATAAAACGTACTCCATTGCCATTACATAAGTGTTTCAAAAGATTACATCACGAGTTTAGTGTTTCGGTTACAAACCATTAACATAAAAGCAAAGTGTTATTGTTTCATACATCAAAATGAAAATAAACTACTAAGGTTTAAACCATCATATTGCCGCAACGAGGCGGAATATAACAGTTAAACCCTCCAAAAGATGGCATGGAGTTCTGGTACTTGTTATCTTGACTGAGAATCCCGACATGGTTGACGTGATGTCGTGGTCACAATCAAATTTAATCCAAATAACAACTATAGATAGTGGTAAATGGGTATCGAACTCAGGGAGTATGTGGAAAGTGCGTTGATTTTATAGCTTTGCGATTAAACTACAATTAACCTAATTTGCAGTAAATAAAGATCAATGATTTGGATTGTTGTTTTAGAAAACTAAATTAATAACTAATTTGCAAATCAAAATTGGTTTTTTAACAGATTAAGAGAACAATGACCATCTTAGGATTCAGTTTCTTTAAACAACTGTGTGAAATTCCAACTAGAAAGAGTTACATAGACATAACTCGTGCATAAATAATCGAAGTGATAAAAGGGAACAAAGTACTCGGATTTTATAAACGCGAGGTTGTTTCCCGATGATCAATTAATCAATAACCAACCCTAACCCTTCCTGTGATATCTCGATTGCCAACGGCACCAAGAACGTACGATTGAGACTAGAAATTGCACTATCAATTAACAAATTACAATAAATTACTCATACACCATGATAATCAAAGCAACACAATGTTATCATTCTAGAAATTCAGAAATAAACACACAAAAGTTTTAGAGAAACCTTCACCTAAGATGATCACCACAAGATTAGCCGGACATTGTTTGGTGAATCATTGTAGCAATAAGTTTAATGTTCATATGAATCGAAAACATAAACTAATCGTTTGGAAATGTTTGGAACCAAGCAAGAACAGCCAAAATCGCCCCCTAGTTGCTAAGAAACTATCCAATGATGAGATAATGTGAAAAGGCACCCAAAAACTGATTTAATGAAGCAGTTACGATTTCTGTCGCAGCCTCCACCGTAACTTACGGTGCCACCGTAAGTTACGGTGGACATCATATTGTTACGGTGTGTTTCTTCTGAGTTACGGTGGGATCCAGGCATAATTCAGGGCCACCGTAAATTACGGTGGCCACTGTAATTTACGGTGGCACCCTGAATGTTGTGCTTTGCTTCTTCATTCGTTCCGCGCACGACCCGTTCAACTCCAAACCGTCCAAAGCTGCGTTTTATCCACTTTAAGCTCCCGAACCGCACCTGAAACATAAGCAACCGTAGTTATCTAATTCAAGATAATTACACAATTAAATGAGGGATAAACTTGTCTTTTAACATCATAAAGGGTTGTCCTATGGACCACCCGTCACATCCCCACACTTAACCGTTGCTTGTCCCAAGCAACTTATCAAACCGTTTTCAAACTAAGCGATCAATGTAAACCGAGCAGAAACATGTAGTCCTTTTACTAACCCCTTTTTAACACCCAAAATAACACACCCCTCACTAAATCTCTCCTCTTGGTAACAAGTAAGCACTAGCAATATGAGCTAGACACACAAAGGCTAACGGGCGGTTGCACAACTATAGGCTTGTACCTAAATCGGTCCTCCTCCTACAAGTGCCAAACATGAATGCAAATCAAAGGGGCTTTTAAGGTTGTAACTAGGCTAGGCGCATGGGTAGGAAATGGAATATATATGAAGTAGCGAAAACTTAACCCGGTCTTTTATTACACAATGAAACAAACTAACAACTACCAAACTTAAACTACTATATACAAAACAACTAAACATCCTTTCTTTTTCATTTTTTTCTTACTTTTTCTCTTTTTTTTTAACAAACAACCATACAATAAAGCTTCAACATATCTACATCATACTACTAAACTACTACTACTAACACTATAAGACCGGGTCAAGTTGGGTAAATTTTTAGGTAAGTAGCTAGGGGTAACAAACGATAGGCTTTTAGGCACAAAATTGGGCAACTAAATGTCCAAACCCCCACCCCTCTCGCAACCATGCTCATATATATAACTTATGAGGTCCAACCCCCCAAATCACACACTCACACACACTAAAAACGAGGCTACCTAGATGCCCTTATCCTCTTCGCATTCATGTCCAACTAAAGATTCAAACCGTATCAAGGCACAAGTTCTAATGCACCCCCACCCATAGCCACTCTCATCAAAGATAAGTATTATTTATATACATGCGTGGCTTCAACTCTCACCAAGAATAAAAAAAAGGTATCAAAGGTTGCCGGTGCATCAATTGAGGTTAATCTAGGGTGTTCAAATTCTCACATCGTTTCGCTTGATTTAAAAATTTTCAAAATCTTCAAAAATTCCCCCCATCCCCACACTTGGGATACATTGACCCCAATGTATGGTTTTAGGAGGCTTTGATCGCTAAACATCTTTCACAACATCCAAACACTTAATACTCAAACCACAAATTTCTTTTTGGATTTTTCATTTTATATTTTTTTTATGTTTTTCTTCTTTTTAAACATGACACCACCAACTTGCACCAACGCAACATAACATCACAAACTAACACCACCCAATCGCCCAACCATAAACAAGACAAGCTAACTAAATATTCACAAAATATACAAGGAAAGAACACGACCTGGCTAGTAATAGCGTGGCCCCGGAGGCCCAAAAATGGAAGACATCATGTCGTTCCATTAGCCAAACGCAAATGAACTGCTACTACTCCCACCTTGTTGTTGAGCTCCTTCTTGTTGGCGCGTATCGATCCATTGTGAGTGATGGAGCGGCGGAGTCGGATACGAAACACTACCATCATACGGTGGTAGAGACGCATAATCCACATGTTGTGGATCCACAACCACCGGCCGCCCGGCGTGCCAATCTGCGTGCATTCTCCTTTCTTGGTCATCATGGTATCGATTATTCATTTCTACTTCCCGGGAATACGCGTGTGTGCGATTCCATGCCTCTTGACGATCAAGGTTTTGTTTCAAGGACCGCTCTATGCTTGCACTGATCCTCGTGTTTTGATCAAATAACGTCCGCTCCGAACCCGACCATGTCTCAAAAATGGATGTCGGAGGACGTTGATTCTCGATCACTTCTTGCATCGTGCCTTCACAAGCCCATCCCGGTTCATAGGACTGCGCCGTGTAATCGTAAAAGGCACCACCATAACCCCCTTGGCCCAAATTTCCACCTTGCTCACCACCATGCGGCTCGTCCGCATAATCATCATCACCACTTTGAATCTCCGCATCACTTTCCGGCGCATCTTCTTCACCTGGCAAAAGATCTCGTGCACCCACCTTTAATGCTCTCCACCTTTGCCCTTCTGACTTTAGCTTATGATAACGCTCCGATTGTGTGTATGACCAACCAATCCCCAACTTGTCTAAAGTAAAAGGCTGATGCCTTTTTGTTGCCCATCTATCTTTAGACGTTATTGCCTTTTGTTGTTTCATTAGTCCCGTGATTATTCGGCAATACGGGACGATATCTCTTCCTAACTTATTTCGACAAATCCATAAGTGGTTCATGATCAGATATCTGATTGGAAAACGCGGAGACCCATGAAGTAGCGAATAGAGGACGGGTACTTCCGGGTACCTCAGTTGCTCTTTGTCCCCTCTTCGTGGTATGACATTCAAGAGGCAAATCGCCAACAACAACTTTGCTTCGATTCTCAAATTCTTCCGATACAAGACTCCATGATAAGTACCAGGCAAAAACAACGTCGCCAACATATCATTCCAACGGGGATGCTTTTCCGGCTTTACCAAAAGGTTATCAAGAGTGGGAATCATGTAGTCACGAGCTGGAAGACTATCATATTTCCCAAGCTTCTTCAACGTGTCAAAAGACATCTCCACCGGAATCCCATGCACTATACCCGTTAGCTTCATTTGTGATGGCTTTTCATACGTGTTGCACTTAAGAGTTGCCATCCATTCTTGTATTTCAGTTATGAACAAGTTGTTTTTATCCTTATCAAAGCAACTCAGCGCCCCCTCCCATCCTAGAGCGCGAAATTTATCAAACACACCAAACGGGTTGAATTGAACCTCATTAACTTCTCTCTCGCAAATGAATGCGACAGCCTTGTTTTTCAATTTACTCATACTGTCGTGGTAGAGTGTTGATTGCCAATGCTCCGGTTGGTTATCCAATGGACCCGAGTCCCATTTTGGCTTTTCAGCCGGGTCCAACTCCATCTCTTCCTCACTTTCACTTTCATCCACTCGACCCAAATATTGTCTCTTTTTCGGTTGTTGTTCTGGTCGCTTGCCCTTATCTCTAGACGAAGAAGATGAACTTACCCCGGCTTTTTCTTTCGTTCGAACCATTTTCCTACACACATTAGAACAAGCAACACAACCAAAAACAATAAATTAGACCCTTTTTACCAAAATATCCCCACACTTGCTTGTTACTATGGCTGTAGATGTGAGTGAACCAAGAGTTTATAAATTTTTCAAAAATTGGGCATGGTGTCTCTACAATGTAGAGATTCCCAAAAGTTCACTACTTTACAATCAATCCTACATCTACAAACCATAACCATGTTCAAGTAACAAGTAACAAATCAAAACTATGAACAAGCAAGTGGGTATGAACAAATATAAAAAATAACCTCAATCTTCACAATGCATCATCAAAATTTAACAAATAAGCTTCCATACCTTGGTTTGAAGATGTAAGAAACACAATTGAAGCAAGAACTTCAAAAAGCCCAAGAATTTTCGGACCTAGGGTTTGAAATCCGGACCCGAGAACTTCGTTTTTTCACAAGTCTCTTCTCAAAATCAGAAAGTTCGTGAAAAATTAGTCAAGTTAGACCTCAATTTCACTTAGTTTGGACAAGAATTGAGTGAGATAGGAAAGATTGAAGGTTGAAGAAGAATGGGGATCTTGTAGGTGTTGAGAGTGATTGATGAAAATGATAAATGAGAAAAGTGAAGAGAAAAGGAGTGGATGGGGTTAAAGTTCACGTGACCTGATTGCTTTTTTTTTTATATACATGTCAAAACCAGAACAACCCATTGTCTCGCCAGGTCCACCGTAAACTACGGTGTGGACCGTAAATTACGGTGGAACCTGGCAACATATTTCTACCGTAAAACAGGAAGTTCATACCGTAAAGACCAACAATTTTCACAATCCACCGTAAGTTACGGTGCCACCGTAAATTACGGTGGCACCTGGGCATCTTTGGTTCCGCTGAAAATTGTGATTTTAAGTGACATATTTATATTTCTTTTTCAGTTTTTTTTGATTTTTTTTATGTTTTTAAATTTTTTTCAAAAACGTGTAAAAATCACCCTACCCCCTCGAAAGTCCCGTGTTGTCCTCAACACAATGTTAGAGTAATTCATGACCCGAATATCCCCACACTTGTTTCAAACACGGATTTCAAGGAAATACGATAATTGTGCAAACTATACAAAACAAAACAAAATGAAATGAAATGCTACTATTTACACTACCAAACCTGGGCCTCTCATGGTTGCTCATCGTCGACCGGGCGTAAGATGTAGCCCACTTTATCAAGCTCCAAGTTGTTGATGTCGTTCCCCTCCAAGTATGGCTACAACCGGTGACCGTTCACCGTTTGTTGTTTAAGTGTTTGCTCGTCTTGGATGTCTACGTCACCAAACCTTCCAACTCGTCGAACAACATACGGGCCCATCCATTTACTTTTAAGCTTACCCGCAAACATCTTAAGTCTTGAGTTGTAGAACCAAACTTTTTGACCCACTTCAAACGTTTTCTATCTCAATTTCGCATCGTGTACTTTCTTGAGCTTGTCTTTATAAGCCGATGCACATTCATACGCCTCATCTCGAATCTCTTCTATCTCGCTTAATTGCAACTTTCTCAACTTTCCCGCCTCGTCATAATCCGCGTTTACCGTCTTAATTGCCCAATGTGCCCGATGCGCTAACTCCATTGGCAAGTGACAACCCTTTCCAGACACCATCCGGTAAGGTGTTGTGCCAATTGGAGTCTTGTAGGCCGTTCGGTATGCCCACAATGCATCGTCTAACTTACTCGACCAATCCTTCCTATCTGTTCTAACCGTCTTCATGAGAATTTCTTTGATTTGACGGTTGGACACTTCAACTTGTCCACTCGTTTGCGGATGGTAAGGTGTGGCAATCCGGTGATTCACGCTATACCTCTTCAACAATTTCCCAAAATTGAAGTTCTTGAAATGCGAACCACTATCGCTTATAATAACACGCGGGATGCCAAAACGAGAGAAGATGTTGGATTGAACAAATTTATAAACAACCGAATGGTCGTTTGTGCGTGTTGCAATAGCTTCAATCCACTTCGAGACATAATCCACAGCTACCAAAATATATAGAAAGCCATTTGAATTCGGGAAGGGACCCATAAAATCTATACCCCATACATCAAATATATCTACAACCAAGATTCGTTGTAATGGCATCTCATCCCTTTTCGATATGCTTCCCATCTTTTGACAATTTATGCAATTTCTAGCGAACTCACATGCATCTTTGAAAATTGTGGGCCAATAAAACCCACATGAGAGGACCCGGTAACCCGTTTTATGCCCACTAAAATGACCCCCACATGCGGACGAATGAGCATGGGTCAAAATTTCCAACACTTCTGTCTCGGGCACACACCTTCGTATAACTTGATCCGGCCCAATCTTGAAAAGATCCGGTTCATCCCAAATGTATTGCTTCACTTGGACCATAAATTGTTGTCGTCGCTTTTTGGTCCAATGACTTGGGATGGCACCCGTGGCTAAGTAATTAACGTAATGAGCATACCACGGTGCAACAAAGGTGGAAACAGCTAAGAGTTGCTCATCGGGAAACGTTTCATTTATTTCACTATCGTCGTCAATTCCTTCAACCGGAATCCGAGACAAGTGATCCGCTACTACGTTCTCACTTCCCTTTTTGTCTCGGATTTCTAAATCAAACTCTTGCAATAACAACACCCACCGAATTAAACGGGGCTTCACATCCTTCTTCTCCATCAAATATCGGACCGCACTATGATCCGAATAAACCACCACCTTGCTCCCCCAAATATAAGCACGAAACTTATCCAAAGCATACACCACCGCTAATAACTCCTTTTCAGTTGTGGTGTAATTGAGTTGCGCTTCGGATAAAGTTTTGCTTGAATAGTAAATCACCACCGGCTTTTTATCAACTCGTTGACCCAAAACTGCACCAGTAGTAGTGTCACTTGCATCACACATTATCTCGAACGGCTTTGACCAATCCGGTGGTTGCAAAATAGGAGCTTTGACTAAGTGTTCCTTCAAAACAGTGAAAGCTTGCATACACTCGTTAGTAAAATCAAATGGGACATCTTTTAATAACAAGTTGCATAAAGGTTTGGTGATAACCATAAAACCTTTTATGAAACGTCTATAGAATCCAGCGTGTCCCAAAAATGACCTTACACCCTTAACATTTTTCGGAGGTGGCAAAGATGCTATTACCCGTATTTTTGCCTTATCCACCTCCATTCCCCTTTCAGAAATTACGTGACCCAACACAATGCCCTCTTGCACCATGAAATGACTTTTCTCCCAACTAAGCACTAAATTTTTCTCAACACATCTTTTTAAAACTTTTTGTAATTCGTTGAGACAAGATTCAAAACTAGTGCCAAAGATTGAGAAGTCATCCATAAACACTTCAAGCGACTCTCCAACCATGTCCTAGAAGATACTCATCATACATCGTTGGAAAGTTGCAGGTGCATTACACAAGCCAAATGGCATTCGCCGAAAGGCAAAAGTGCCATATGGACAAGTGAAGGTGGTCTTGTGTTGGTCATCCGGGTGTATTGCTATTTGATTGTAACCCGAATACCCATCCAAAAAACAGTAGTACTTTTGACCCGATAATTTTTCAATGATTTGGTTAATAAAAGGCAACGGGAAATGGTCCTTAGAAGTGGCGGCATTCAATTTTTGGTAGTCAATACATACACGCCACCCGGTAACTGGTCGGGTGGCAATTTGTTCACCATTTTCATCTTTGACTACTTGAATGCCGGCATTCTTAGGCACAACTTGGGTGGGACTCACCCAAGCACTATCTGAAATCGGATAGATGATTCCCGCATCCAACCATTTGATTACCTCCTTTTTTACTACCTCCCTTAGGTTCGGATTCAATCGCCTTTGAGCTTCTCGTGTTGGTTTGGCATCTTCGGTGGGAATAATCTTGTGCATGACAATTGATGGACTAATTCCTTTCAGATCAGCAATTGTCCATCCAATAGCTCCCTTGTTTTCTTTCAAGACTTCCAACAACGCTTGCTCTTGTGCCACCTCTAAATTAGAGGCAATAATGACCGGTAAAGTGTCATTATCCCCTAAAAACGCATACTTCAAGTGGCTCGGCAAATATTTAAGTTCCAACTTTGGCGGTTCTTCTAACGATGGTTTAGTACCCGAATTTATCTCCGCTGGTAAACCTTCAAATTGATGCGTCCATGGTGGTCGACCTTCTTTTAAAGCCATTGCATCCTGTTTTTCCTCTTCAACCCGGAGTGCATAAGCATGTACTTGTTCAGAAAAATCACACAGGCAAACATCCAAACCATCCTCCTCATACTCATGCGGGTTGCATCCGTCAACTATATCTGCCATGAAACACTCATCAACACCATTAGCATTAGAATTGTTAGTAAAAACATTCAAACGCATTTTTCGATTTCCAAAAGTCATATCGACTGTACCAAATCTACAATCGATTACTGCATGTGCGGTGCTCAAAAATGGCCGACCCAAAATTACATTTTGTTGTTGCTTTGGGTCCGCCGATGAGTAGTCCAAGACTAAAAAATCAACCGGGTAATAAAATTCATCAATTTTAACAATTACATTTTGAACCATACCCCGGGGTAACTTATGAGACAAATCGGCCAAAACAACCGTTGTCTCCACCCTTGCTAACGGACCAAAATCATATTGGTCATATAAGCCCCCCGGTAAAATACTCACTCCGGCTCCAAGATCTAGCAACGCCTAAGCCATTTTAAAATTACCAACTTGTATGTTAATCAATGGTGTGCCCGGATCTTGGAGCTTAGGAGGAAGCTCCCCATTTAAGACTGCACTTACTTGTCCGGTTAAGTCCACCCGCTTAGGCATTTTCTTCTTTTGTTGCCTCTTTTGTGTACACAATTCTTTTAGAAATTTTGCACAGGCGGGTACTTGTTTTATTGCATCAAGGAGTGGAAGGTTAATTTTAACTTGTTTAAACATGTCCCACAACTCTTCTTTTTGGGGACCTTTTGGTGTAATAAAATTTTTCTACCCGGGTCAAGTAAGGCCGATGGAAACGGGACTTGACTTGGTTCACCCTCAACTTTTTCATTCTTTTCGTTTTCACCCAACCCCGGTTTGTTAACATTTGTTTCTTTAGGTTTAACCGGTGAAACTTCATCATCACTATCATTACCCGTGATGTCCTCAACTACCCCCTCATCCAATTCGGGTGACAAATTGGCTTTAAATTCTTTTCCACTTCTTAAAACACTAACATGATGAACATTAACATTACCTCATGACGAACCGTGTGATGGATTTACCTTGGTGTCGCTAGGAAGTTGACCCTTGTTTTTCTTCAACTCCGCCACATCGGTTGCCAATTGACCCATTTGGGTTGTTAGTGATTGGATGCTTTTGTCACGAACCTCATCCTTTTGTATTCGAACTTCATCGAGTTGGTTCCGTTTTTGCATCTCCGCTTGCATGCTTTTAAGCATTTCCATCATCTCATTTCCACCCGAAGACCCCCCTTGTTCTTGACCCGTTTGATATTGCTTTTGATACCCTTGGTTGTTCCCACCTCGATATCCACTTTGATTGTTGTAAGGTTGGCGCGAACCAAAGTTACCTTAGCTACCTTGAAAGTTCGGGTTAGCTTGATTTGAAGGGTTCCCATACCAAAAATTTGGGTGGTTCCTCAACCCGGGGTGGTATGTATTAGAATTCATGTTGTTGTAATTTCTACCACCCCCTCCTTGACCTTGAACCACATGAACTTCTTCATATTGCCCTTCCACCATTCCTTGGCAATTTTCAGCCGCATGACCTATTTCATTACACTAAGCACACACATCATAAATTTGGTTAGTAGTTTGAACATTACCATCATCTATTGCGTGCACTTGCGGTCGGGCAATGGCCGGTCTCGCTCTCCTCGATGCTTGAGCCTTTCTCTTTGATGTAATTGCCATGTTCTTCAAAAACTCCCAATCATCATTCTCGTAGTTTGTACCAAAAGTCCCACCGGTAATGGACATTAAATCACGAGCATCTTCGGCACTCAACCCCTCGTGGAAGGCATTCATCAACTCCCAAAGTTCAATCCCATGGTGAGGGCAATTTTTAATCATCATGTTAAAACGCTCAAATGCCTCATGGAACATTTCACCATGTTGTTGTTGAAAACTCCTCAACCCCTTTCTAGTATCATTAGTCTTTTGGGCGGTGTAAAATTCGTCTAGGAAAACTTGTTGCATTTCCGCCCAAGTATAAATAGATGCCGAAGGCAAAGTGTAGAACCACTTCTTTGCCTTGTCCTCTAAAGAAAATTGGAACAGGACCAACTTGACATCATCAGCCGAAAAACCTTGACTCCCAAGAGTATTGCAAATTGAGTCATATGCCTCTAAGTGGAAATACGGTTCCTCCGTTGCTAGACCTTTATATTTCGGCAAACTTTGCAAAGAATTTGTTCTCACTTCAAAGGTCCTTGTCACACCCCTATTTTCCACGTGTCACCGGTGGGCCCGGTGGGGAGTATAGTGACGTAGTTGATATCATCATAGTCGAACAACACAATATTTAAATTTACAGCGGAAGCAAAAGATAAATATATTACAAACTGATATAAAGTAATATCAAGTATTACAAACGGAATGTAAAGGATCCACAGGCGGATCGAAAATAGAAATGAAACATTGTTCAACAGACTTTAGGCATCCAAGCTTGCGAGACTCTCATTGATGCAAAGGAGAAGCCAGCCTATTACGAGTAGTACCTGCACTCAACCTTTTGGGAAAAATACGTCAGTTTACACTGGTAAATACAATTTAACCGACTCATTTTGAAAAGGGTTGAAAATTGATTTGAATGCACGTGGCACAAAACATTTTATAACTTGGGATAATTATGTAGTATAATCTTGTAAGGGATTTACATGTTACTTATGCGTTCAGTAGGCCGATCCGTAGACCGGGTTAAAGATTAATAGACACACCACAATATTGAGTTATGCACTGAAAGGTGTACGCCTACACCCCGTGCTCAGGTCGTGGCCATCTCGTAAGATGATGCCAAAGATATCCGGGACATGGTCATTAACCCCCAAAGGCTTTAAGCAAACAAAACACATTCAAAACATAGCATATCAATAAATTTAACCTCTATTCGATTAAAGAATTCAATGCCGGACCAAGCGGTATTTTATATACCATACCCCAAGCCCGTATAGGGAAAATAAGTTAAACCAATATGTGAAATTTATCACTTAAGACCCAACTATGCACCCTAGGGGTATTTTGGTAATTTCACTTAGGCTTAAAAGGTCAAAACTGGAAACCTGAGTTTAAAAAAAACTTTTTACTTACTGTTAATATATAAAAATATACCAAGAATATCAGTAGGTATCAACCTTATGTGTCTAGTATGGTTTTAGCACATACTATGTGTTAAAAATGCTTAAAAAGGCGATTTGGAGCCATTTCCGGGTTTTCAAAGGAAAGTTGATATTTTTATAATTCCAGAAGGCTCAAAATATTTTATTAATCAAATAAAATCAGTAGAAAAAGGTTTTGGGTAAAAAGGATTTGTAAAACTCATTTTATGGCTTAAAAGGGCAAAAGCGTCATAAACCGAATCAAACTTAAAGACCTGTTATGATCAGCCAAAAATTAAATAAAAATCTTCAAAAATCCCAAAATATTATATTACATCAGTGGGTAAAAAGTTTGATATCAAAAAGTGGGTTTAAATAGGCTATACGTTCATTACGCCGTTTAATTAACAAAAAGCTTTCAATTTACGCTAATGAGCATAACTCTTAACCTAGACCTCAAACTGATGTCAAATTTTAGGTGCAAGTTTTTAAATCAGTAAGTAAGGTTTCTACTCTTTTACTTTATCAAAAATCACGTTTTATAGTCAAAAGGGCATAATAGTCAACATTTAAGCATTTAACGGAATCATGCATATGAATCGGACAACTAATGAACCAAGTTGTATAATCACAGAGGGTTATACTTATAGGTAACTTGGTCCTAATAAAGCTCTAAGGAATTTCTAAACTGTGCTTAAACGGGTCAGAACTGAAAGTCAAAGCATAAGTCAAACTATGCGACTTTCGGTTCCGAACCGAGCCTAAACTGAAAATTGTCGAGTTGAACATGTTGGGACATAATCTTACATTAATTACCAAGTTATATTAATGATCAAACAGGTTGCAAGTATCCTACATTGCTAATTATGCTTTAATTTGAAAATTAACATTCTGTTGACTTTTTAAAGTAACTTTGACTCGACAATTAACATAGTTAGAGTGGGAATCTGGAAGTACCCTTTTAAGGGTTTATTACCTATATAAATACCTACTTAAAGGTACTTTTAATTCGTGATTAGACTGAGCACATATTAATTAATCACGAAGTCAAACCTTAATTACGATGGTTTGACTTTTAGTTAATTAACTAAGCTAAACTAAGTTAGAAAGGGTTAAGAATGCTTACAAGAGTCCTAATCATGATTAGTGATCACTAGGAAGGTTGCTTGCAGACCAGAGAGCTCCAGAAATAAGTTGCAAATGCAAATGCCCAAAAGTTGCAAACTTGATTTTCTTATATAGTGACCCCAAGAGCTTAGGATCATGCCAACTAACTCTAGTGATGTTATAAGATCATCCCAGGTGGCCTAGGATGCTAAAAACCAGATATAGGAGCCCCTTGAATCGAAAAACCAGCTTTTAAGTCGGTGCAACCGGAATTAACAGGCAGCTGTCAAGAAATTCGCACCTGGGACCTGCTTGCGCACCGCAACGTCCACAGTGTTGAGGTGCGCAAGCAACTTTCCAGCATAAAACAACTTTCAAATGTTTACAGTTTGGCCCCTGGACCTTCCAAACGTCGTTTTCACATTATTTCTTGCATTATAAGCCTTCTAAATTTACTTTTGAGGGTTCCAAGACTTATACAAACTTTGTTAAGTCCTTGTTTAACTTTGTAATCACCCGAAAAGCCATAATTTCCTATGTTGACGCTTTTAACCCCTCGTATATGAATTTGGTCATAACTTTCTCATATGATAACGAAACTTTATGAAATTTTTATCACACATTTTAGTGAGCATAATTTACCGATACAAAGCTTCGGGTTTGCTAAAAGTTCACTCAGAGGTATACTTTAAACATGTTGACACATTTAACCCCTGTAGTTTGAAATCTCTCACTTTCTTTCATATTTAGTTTTGTATGATCCATGATCTATTCATTTGAAGGTATAAACATCTTGTAGGGCTATTGTAAAGTACATTTATCCATTGTTGACATTTTGAATCCTTTTATACACACCGATTCCTTGTTTGTCAACTTTAGTCCCTCTAAAGTATACTTTCACACGTTCAAGCTTATGACACGTGTCGATACGTTATTGGACATAAATTTTCGAGGTGTTACATCCTCACCCCCTTAAAAGAAATCTCGACCTCGAGATTTGCTAACATTATGGAAGTACTTTTCGTCGCCTAATGGACTTAACCTCAATAGCATATCTGGAGCTTTTCCAAGCTCCCAAATTGACCTTTATAGTGGGTACATGTATCCTTTTGGAGCTTCTTTACCTGTCGATCCTTAATCGACGTAGGTTGCTCATTATATCATAAATCTGCATATCATTATGTGATAATGCTTCTCGACTTATTGGTGAAACACATCCTTAAATCATTAGTGTATAATGCATTGCGAGCTCCGCCAAACTTCTTAAATAGGTTTTAGCTTATAAGCTATTTGATCCTGATACATTTGATTCCTTCGAATGATTCGATATATTCAGAGCTCAACTAGCCTGATAATTAACAAATTGGCACACCCTTCCAGGGTGATATCTTTGTTGAACCTTATTCCTTCATAAGAACTTAGGAGGGTTGCTATTTTCATTAATCCTTGATTTTTCTGCCGAATACTGGCAACTTACAGATGATTATGGATTTGTATGATCTTATTCGTTGTTTCCAGGGAAACTTTCAGATCCTAATATTTGGACTTACCAATCTTCTGTCTAACAATAGATGTTTAACATTCCATCTATACAAGGTCTCCAAAAGAGCAGCCTTGATACTTATATATCAACTATTATAGAAAAGCTTTATTTAAGGTGAGATGGTTATTCCAACCATTGCTTAAAACTAATCTTAAGGAATTAGCTAATCCTTGCCGTTAGTCGAACAAATCGACGATCCTGGGCAGCTGATGACAATTCTTAATTGTTGCCTAATTTGGGTTGCGGTAATCAATGCATAAGCAAAATGAACCGTCTTTCTTAATTAACAATACCGAATTCTTAGAATATAGGGTTAGGCTATATGAATTCTTTATTTCAAAACTTATTTAATTAGGGTTTTGATTCTTCCAATAATGGCACTAGCCGTCTTGGAGATTTCATAATGATACCGCCCTAAATGGGATATAAATCTTAATTCTACTTGCCTTTCAGGGGTAAACAGGGTAATCTTAGGAGAAGATAATCAAGTCATAAGGAGGTTACAGAGATTTTCCAAATCTCAGGCTCTAGTTCATCCATCCCTGCTTGTGTCAAATGAGTGACACATATATGTTACGAGTCCACGAATTTCTTAATCGAAGACACTTACTTGGACAACTCCATTTTGGATATCTTCTTTGAATACCATTAGTTGACTTTAGTACCATATGACCATCGGAATATCTTTGTGGTCCCATGCATTAACCTCCATACTGATCAGGCATGGAAGCAATCTATGGGACTTATTAAGATACATCAATCCTCATGTGGCGCTTTTGTCATACAATTTGGTATTCGCAATCGATAGAGATCAAAGAGATATCAATTATATATGCTGACGCACTTCCTCTATAGAGAGGATACTTCTAGAATTCTATGACTGAAGGTTTCTGATAGGAATATAAGAAATGGTTCTTATGATTTTTGCCTATATATTTTACATTACGCTTAATATCTGGGGTTCTTATGGGAAAAATTTCTAAAAAGTTTGCTAAACTTATGGTCTTATGGAAGACTTAGCAGCACCTGAAACCAAACGTAACTTCCTAGTAATAAAATTACAATAAGGGATTTATCTGGTGTCATTAATGTGAGCTGTCTCTAATCCTTCACCAGGAGGGTTAAACGCCTCCATTCTTAATCCTTTTAAACTTAGCTGCGAAATCTTCGACAAATTTTAGGGCGGTCTCAACTTTGACTGGTTATTTCTTAATCTATATCACGAGAGTAACTGAGGTAGATCCATAATGGATTTATAATAAGCAGGCTTTGAACCTTAATGTGTCCTCTTATTGCCGATGCTAACCACCAATAATTATCGCATTAAGCTTAGGTTTTTGGGTAAAGGGAAAAGGGTACTATCTCAGCCAATGAATTATAATTTGTCATATACTGTCGACAGTCTACGAACTTTTATGGTGAGAGTCAGAAAATTCTTATTCCATCTTTTTCCATTTCGTGAAGCGGATAATGGGTTTTCCTAATAAGGTCCTTAAAACTTGGACCATCCCATAATGTATAAGAGGATCTTTCTTGTGGACTTCACTAATGTCCTCACTAATCAAGGGTATTGCTATTGAATGACTGAGATGTATACCTCACCATGTCCTTTCCAGCATAACCGTTGATACACCTAATGGCTTCTACTTTATCCATCAATTTCCTGTAATCGATGGCCCCTTTTTACTATTGAAGTCTCTTGACTTCCAAGAGACGAAGTACTTTTAAGTAAAACCCCTAAAGAATGGGCTCCTTGCCACATATGATTTTTATTTGGGTTATTCCTCGCATATGGAGTATGAATAAAACTCTTATCATGAGTAGCGACATGTGTTTTAGAGCAAACAACATTTGGCTTCTTGAATCTTCTCATGTGTTTTCTCATAACCTTTCTAACAACTGCGTTAACTTCAGTTTTGGAGATTAACTCCCTTAACATTGAGGTTCACTCTTGATGCACCGTTAACATTTCTCGCATCTCTAGCATTGCGACTGTTGTTTGTCTCATATGAGGTTTCCATACTCGAATCTTTTGGTATTAAATACCAAATGTAACAATTAATTGGGTGCATTTCAACAGCTAGTCATCGTCCTGATGACTTATCATACATTAACCATGGTATTATTAAACCATATAAGCTAATAGAGCATGAACATTCCTAAGGGTGTTGTTTGATTGTACAACAATTATATTTAGCCTAGGTCACAAAAGGATCATTAATGGCCTTTAGGGTTTGGACCGAGTTCGTTACCCTTTTGACAGGGGATCAGCATGTCCCAATTGTCTTCGGTATGTAGATGATTTTAGATAGCTCGAAGGCTTGCCATAATGGTTTCCTAAAATATAAAACATTTTGTCCGTCAGGAAGGACATAACTAATCATATGACACGAAGGCCTTGTCGCAGAGGACGTTATAAAGTATGGCAACCAACTCCTGTTGCGGAGGACATTAGTTTATAAGCCGCAACCTTATTAGATTTGGGTTTTAAGATTTAAACCTAGTTTTTTTTCACCGTTGAACAGGGAGTCATAGACTACAACTGTCATCGTCTTGAAAGACGATTCATTTCGGCACATAGGTAAAATATAGAACATCATTAGCGGATGCTTACATATATATATATATATGTATATATATATATAATCATCGTCATTGAGTATGTCAGTCATGATCTTATCGATCTCAGAGACTATAAGGCTTAGGCATTGCCCATTACCTCCGATGATGTACCATAATGGTTATATTTAGTAATGTCTCTAATGGACAATATAATATAAAACCCGTAGGCGATATAGACCCTATCAGTGATTCAGGATAATGCCACGAAGGGTAATACAATAAACACACTTATATATAGGAAGTACCAGCGGCGTATCCACCATGCGTTTATTGTAGTATTCTAGTTTCGTTACCTAAATCACCGTCAAGATACATATAATCATAACCATCGAGTCGGAAAGTACTTCTTGAGATCTTACTACGAAGATAGGAAGACTTAAGACTGTACTGCAAATATCCTACACGATAATATGATCATCGTATTAGACGATTTTATTTACGATTGCACTGATCATATGGACTGTTAGGGTTGGGTATAACCCACCACTTTGAACAGGGGATCCTAAAGACCACCACTAACTTTGTCTTAATTCTGATAGAATAGAGTAGAACCCGTAGGAATTTCATCACTAGGGGATGCTAATTAGCATGATCTTTATTTTAGACGATATTAGTCACGATCGCATTGATCATATAGACTATTATGTTTGGACATAGTCCATCATTTTTAGACAGGGAGTCAAAGACCACCACTGTCGTTGTCTTATCGGACAACCGGTTTAGCCTGTTAAGCTCAATCTTGCATCATCATTCTGATCAACTAGACGATTGTGAGCTTCAGAGGGGTCAGCCATGGTGGAGCTTTGAAGGCTACAAACCAAGTAGTAATAAATTGGTTTAATTATATAGCGAATTGTCGAACTTGATAATTAAGTAGCCATGGTGCGAATAAACCATATGGGCCAACAGATAGTATTTAATTTATTTGATTATGTTTTGCCTAGGTTTTTACGTAATCCATCTTGGCGCTTAAACGGAATATAATCCTTCACATTTATTAGATAGGGGACAAAAGTCACGATTGTCAATGTCGTATCGACATTTTATATAGCACAAGGGCTTGTTCCAAATGACTTTTTGATGGCACAGATGCCTTGTCACTAGGGAAACTTTAAAACATAATCGATGATTCCTTTGGATTGGAAAATTTCATAGTTCATTGTCTTGACAAGAAGTTATGAAATAAAACTATCTTTTTCATGTATACATCTTTGCCCGTAGGTATACATCCCAGGTGGATGTTTAGATGTGTACATCATGTTCGACGTTTATTAGCCATGATTCCTATTGATTATTTAGGCTAAATAAGGGGTTTGGAAAATTTCTAACATAAGGATGACAAGTGTGATTTCATCGCATCACCCATTGTCATGAGTGTTAACACGTTTTCAGGTGTTTAACAGGGATCTGAATCTCTTTTTTTAAACAGGTTTTACCATCTTAGCTAGGTCTTCAATGACATTCAAGCTAGGTCAAACCTTCTAAGATTCTCTTTTAATATTTATACTGGCAGGAAAGGAATGATATTATTTTCATTCAGGATTTTTATTATAATTATCCTGAATTTAATTAAAATATAACTATAGCACAAAAACTCAAGTCACAAGGACAACTTTAAATTATAAACCATGATTTTGTAGAATCAAGGTATTTAGGCTTGAACGTGTTCACGCCTTTTCTTGACAGGGAGTTGTAGGCTACGACTGTCTTTAGTCTCAGAGGACGTTAGTTATAGCCCGTAGGCATTATATCCCTAATGGATGTTTAAATCACAAAATAAGAAAGGATTTCGGGAGAATCCAGTATAAGGATGATTTATGTGACTTTATCGAACCACGTCTGCCAGAAAAGTTAATATGTTACAGATGTTAACAAGGATGTGAATCTCTTGATTAGGTCCTACCATCTTGGCCTCGTCATATAGGCTAGGTTTACCTTTAAGATTCCTTTTTAATAATTAACGCAGAACAATCCTAACTCGGGATGTTAATAAGGATCTGAACCTAAATTGAGGAACTGCCATCTTGGCCGGGTCTCAATAATGACACGAGGCTAGGTCTTGTCCTTTTTAGATTTTGCCATTTTATTATAATGGTAGATCTTATAACTAAAATGTTATTTCAATTTATTTCATATATTATATTCATATATAATGATATAAATGAATATTTAGATAAAACATCCCAATGGTTTTAAAAGAGGTATAGAATTGCCCTAAGCGGGACTTGAATGAAATGATGTTGTCCATGAAGGAATTGAAGGATAAGGATGCCCTTATAAGGACTTACTAAGGAAACGAACTTCAGCAAAAGGAGTTTCTTCTTCATTTTAGTTCTGAATGCCTTCTCATTGGTTGTACATTAATCCTAGTCGCAATACGAAGCTCGGCCTTTCCTAGGCTTCAATTGGGGAGAATTTCCATTACAGCTTCTTGCTTGGCGACATATTAAAATATAATTGAAGGTAATAATCCTCCGAATAGGGACAATAGTATTCCTATGTTAAGTCTAGACTCAGAAGGTCAAAGAATGTGCTATCGTGTCATTGAGATTAAACACAAAAAGCTAGTGTTTAATTCACTCAATGTTGGCTCTGATACCAACCTGTCACACCCCTATTTTCCACGTGTCACCGGTGGGCCCGGTGGGGAGTATAGTGACGTAGTTGATATCATCATAGTCGAACAACACAATATTTAAATGCACAGCGGAAGCAAAAGATAAATATATTACAAACCGATATAAAGTAATATCAAGTATTACAAACGGAATGTAAAGGATCCACAGGCGGATCGAAAATAGAAATGAAACATTGTTCAACAGACTTTAGGCATCCAAGCTTGCGAGACTCTCATTGATGCAAAGGAGAAGCCAGCCTATTACGAGTAGTACCTGCACTTAACCTTTTGGGAAAAATACGTCAGTTTACACTAGTAAATACAATTTAACCGACTCATTTTGAAAATGGTTGAAAATTGATTTGAATGCACGTGGCACAAAACATTTTATAACTTGGGATAATTATGTAGTATAATCTTGTAAGGGATTTACATGTTACTTATGCGTTCAGTAGCCCGGTCCGTAGACCGGGTTAAAGATTAATAGACACACCACAATATTGAGTTATGCACTAAAAGGAGTACGCCTACACCCCGTGCTCAGGTCGTGGCCATCTCGTAAGATGATGCCAAGGATATCCGGGACATGATCATTAACCCCCCAAAGGCTTTAAGCAAACAAAACACATTCAAAACATAGCATATCAATAAATTTAACCTCTATTCGATTAAAGAATTCAATGTCGGACCAAGCGGTATTTTATATACCGTACCCCAAGCCCGTATAGGGAAAATAAGTTAAAAGTATTTACCTGAGCTAAATATAAATTCAATCCCAGCCGTATACCACCAAGCAAGTACAGATAGCTTTTACTGGGCTCGTAAATCTGGAACGAAGGTTTTTAATAACCTATTAGATTCCTAATGGGTCTTTAATTAAGCCTAAGCTTAGACCGGTTAGTTTTTAATGACGATACGGTTCAAACGCACGATTAAGCGAAGACCGGATAGAATGTGATTTAGACCCGACAAGTTTGAAGACTTGTATAATATGGGTATACTAAACACATTCTGGATTTTGAGATAAAAATGATAACGCTTGACCCGTTTCGGTCAATTTATGCAAACTAGTTACATAAACCGCACCGAACGCGAAAAGGGCGTCACGGGTAACCATAAGAGTCATATGTAAGTTCCCTGAGTTAATATGCCTTAAATATGTTATAATATCAGTAAGATATCTTCTATTATGCCCCAAACGAATTTAAACTCAAATTATGCCTCATAAGGGCATTTTGGTCATTTAAAAGATTATAAAAGAGTTTAATTTGTAATCTGAGTTACAGGTCTGATTTATACAGTAAATACACTTAATTTAACAAGTTATAACAGTAGGTTATGACCAATATGTGAAATTTATCACTTAAGACCCAACTATGCACCTTAGGGGTATTTTGGTAATTTCACTTAGGCTTAAAAGGTCAAAACTGGAAACCTGAGTTTAAAAAAAACTTTTTACTTACTGTTAATATATAAAAATATACCAAGAATATCAGTAGGTATCAACCTTATGTGTCTAGTATGGTTTTAGCACATACTATGTGTTAAAAATGCTTAAAAAGGCGATTTGGAGCCATTTCCGGGTTTTCTAAGGAAAGTTGATATTTTTATAATTCCAGAAGGCTCAAAATATTTTATTTATCAAATAAAATCAGTAGAAAAAGGTTTTGGGTAAAAAGGATTTGTAAAACTCATTTTATGGCTTAAAAGGGCAAAACCGTCAAAAACCGAATCAAACTTAAAGACCTGTTATGATCAGCCAAAAATTAAATAAAAATCTTCAAAAATCCCAAAATATTATATTACATCAGTGGGTAAAAAGTTTGATATCAAAAAGTGGGTTTAAATAGGCTATACGTTCATTACGCCGTTTAATTAACATAAAGCTTTCAATTTACGCTAATGAGCATAACTCTTAACCTAGACCTCAAACTGATGTCAAATTTTAGGTGCAAGTTTATAAATCAGTAAGTAAGGTTTCTACTCTTTTACTTTATCAAAAATCACGTTTTATAGTCAAAAGGGCATAATAGTCAACATTTAAGCATTTAACGGAATCATGCATATGAATCGGATAACTAATGAACCAAGTTGTATAATCACAGAGGGTTATACTTATAGGTAACTTGGTCCTAATAAAGCTCTAAGGAATTTCTAAACTATGCTTAAACGGGTCAGAACTGAAATTCAAAGCATAAGTCAAACTATGCGACTTTCGGTTCCGAACCGAGCCTAAACTGAAAATTGTCGAGTTGAACATGTTGGGACATGATCTTACATTAATTACCAAGTTATGTTAATGATCAAACAGGTTGCAAGTATCCTACATTGCTAATTATGCTTTAATTTGAAAATTAACATTCTGTTGACTTTTTAAAGTAAGCTTTGACTCGACAATTAACATAGTTAGAGTGGGAATCTGGAAGTACCCTTTTAAGGGTTTATTACCCATATAAATACCTACTTAAAGGTACTTTTAATTCGTGATTAGACTGAGCACATACTAATTAATCACGAAGTCAAACCTTAATTACGATGGTTTGACTTTTAGTTAATTAACTAAGCTAAACTAGTTAGAAAGGGTTAAGAATGCTTACAAGAGTCCTAATCATGATTAGTGATCACTAGGAAGGTTGCTTGCAGACCAGAGAGCTCCAGAAATAAGTTGCAAATGCAAATGCCCAAAAGTTGCAAACTTGATTTTCTTATATAGTGACCCCAAGAGCTTAGGATCATGCCAACTAACTCTAGTGATGTTATAAGATCATCCCAGGTGGCCTAGGATGCTAAAAACCAGATATAGGAGCCCCTTGAATCGAAAAACCAGCTTTTAAGTCGGTGCAACCGGAATTAGCAGGCAGCTGTCAAGAAATTCTTACCTGGGACCTACTTGCGCACCGCAACGTCCACAGTGTTGAGGTGCGCAAGCAACTTGCCAGCATAAAACAACTTTCAAATGTTTACAGTTTGGCCCCTGGACCTTCCAAACGTCGTTTTCACATTATTTCTTGCATTATAAGCCTTCTAAATTTACTTTTGAGGGTTCCAAGACTTATACAAACTTTGTTAAGTCCTTGGTTAACTTTGTAATCACCCGAAAAGCCATAATTTCCTACGTTGACGCTTTTAACCCCTCGTATATGAATTTGGTCATAACTTTCTCATATGATAACGAAACTTTATGAAATTTTTATCACACATTCTAGTGAGCATAATTTACCGATACAAAGCTTCGGGTTTGCTAAAAGGTCACTCAGAGGTATACTTTAAACATGTTGACACATTTAACCCTTGTAGTTTGAAATCTCTCACTTTCTTTCATATTTAGTTTTGTATGATCCATGATCTATTCATTTGAAGGTATAAACATCTTGTAGGGCTATTGTAAAGTACATTTATCCATTGTTTACATTTTGAATCCTTTTATACACACCGATTCCTTGTTTGTCAACTTTAGTCCCTCTAAAGTATACTTTCACACGTTCAAGCTTATGACACGTGTCGATACGTTATTGGACATAAATTTTCGAGGTGTTTCATTCCTCCCTTGATCATTATGAGGAATCACTACCGGTGAGGGATTTTGAGTGATTATCGGCCTAAAATGCGCTTCAATTCCTCTCGCATGTTCTCTAAGATGCCTTCTTGGCACCCCCAACCTAACCCTTGGTTGAATAGGACCCATTGGCCTTGGTATAGGCCCTTGTGGTACATGTGGTTGAAATTGTTGCTGTGGCATCGGTTGGTGTTGAATCGGCCATTGGAATTGAGGTTGTACGTTTTGCGGCCGAACTTGTTGCAATGGAATAGGGCGTTGTACTTGTAGCCCTTGTGGTCTTGGCCGAATATGTTGTGGTAGGAGTTGTTGTTGTGGCATTCCACCTACACTTGCCATCCCTTGAGATTGGCCTTGCACATAACCGAACTCTCCTTGATCACCATAACTCCCATAAGCATACCTGTCTTCATCATAGCCCACAAAATCTTCGTATCCTTCTTCATATCCATCTCCCCCTATACCCGAAGTTTTCCCAAATGGAATGGTCGAGTATTGAAAACCCGACTGGTTTGATGGTCTAAATGTAAAAGTAGTATGGACAACAGTTGAACCTTGTGGTACTGTATAGGTTGGGGATGATTGCCCTGAAACTGGGAAGAAATGAGTGAGTGGTGGAATTGTAGTAGAAGGGTTAAAAGAAAGTGAAGGTTCTTCTTGAGTGGTACTGGGTTGGGTGGTGTTGGTTGGTGTAACATTGTGAGGTTGAATAGGATTGGTAGTAGTGTTAGGAATAGTAGTGTTTGGTGAAGGTTGAGTGGATGATGGTATGAATGGTGGTATGAGTTCACCCGTAGTGGGTGGTGGTTGTGGTGGATCCATGTATCGAATTTGTGTGATTGGTGTAGTTGGTGTTGTTGGTGAACCGCTGATTTTGTTCTCTCTTAGCAAAATTTTGTTTCCTCTTAACGTTCGCTCAATTTCCGGATCAAATGCCAAAGGTGATAGCTTGTGAGAGCTTCTAGTACGCATGCACCTGTAAATACCTACACACTAACACACCCAGCGTAAACCAGAAAAATAACAAACTAAAAAGGATAAAAAATAACACACGTTGCGCACTACTCCCCGGCAACGGCGCCAAAATTTGACGTGATGTCGTGGTCACAATCAAATTTAATCCAAATAACAACTATAGATAGTGGTAAATGGGTATCGAACTCAGGGAGTATGTGGAAAGTGCGTTGATTTTATAGCTTTGCAATTAAACTACAATTAACCTAATTTGCAGTAAATAAAGATCAATGATTTGGATTGTTGTTTTAGAAAACTAAATTAATAACTAATTTGCAAATCAAAATTGGTTGTTTAACAGATTAAGAGAACAATGACCATCTTAGGATTCAGTTTCTTTAAACAATTGTGTGAAATTCCAACTAGAAAGAGTTACATAGACATAACTCGTGCATAAATAATCGAAGTGATAAAAGGGAACAAAGTACTCGGATTTTATAAACGCGAGGTTGTTTCCCGATGATCAATTAATCAATAACCAACCCTAACCCTTCCCGTGATATCTCGATTGCCAACGACACCAAGAACGTATGATTGAGACTAGAAATTGCACTATCAATTAACAAATTACAATAAATTACTCATACACCATGATAATCAAAGCAACACAATGTTATCATTCTAGAAATTCAGAAATAAACACACAAAAGTTTTAGAGAAACCTTCACCTAAGATGATCACCACAAGATTAGCCGGACATTGTTTGGTGAATCATTGTAGCAATAAGTTTAATGTTCATATGAATCGAAAACATAAACTAATCGTTTGGAAATGTTTGGAACCAAGCAAGAATAGCCAAAATCGCCCCCTAGTTGCTAAGGAACTGTCCAATGATGAGATAATGTGAAAAGGCACCCAAAAACTAATTTAATGAAGCAGTTACGATTTCTGTCGCAGCCTCCATCGTAACTTACGGTGCCACCATAAGTTACGGTGGACATCATATTGTTACGGTGTGTTTCTTCTGAGTTACGGTGGGATCCAGGCATAATTCAGGGCCACCGTAAATTACGGTGGCCACCGTAATTTACGGTGGCACCCTGAATGCTGTGCTTTGCTTCTTCATTCGTTTCGCGCACGACCCGTTCAACTCCAAACCGTCCAAAGCTGCGTTTTATCCACTTTAAGCTCCCGAACCGCACCTGAAACATAAGCAACCATAGTTATCTAATTCAAGATAATTACACAATTAAATGAGGGATAAACTTGTCTTTTAACATCATAAAGGGTTGTCCTATGGACCACCCGTCAATGGTCCATTAATTCCCTGAAATACATGTTAAGTTTGGAAAACATCAACAAAAGTTGGCGAATTCATGCAGTTTAGTTGTAAAAGATGTATTTAAAATGTAAGTTGTAATATGTAAAGCGTCAATGAAATCGTTGATCATTAATGTTTTGCAAGGACATTAATATGTGTGACGAAAAAGGAAGCAATCCAACCCTAGACGATTTTATGTCGATTCCTATCGACTGGGACACAAAAGCACTCTTCTGTATGGGTCCACGACCAAGAGTGGGGCTCGCCAAAACCCATTAGATCTAACCACTTGTACCTAGGTCCAAACTGGATTAATGGTGCTTAGATGTATAACCCTAATTCGCACATGATCTAAGGTGTTTCATTCCCTAACTTTAACATACGATTGAACATGTATCTTCCCCGATAGTTGTAAAGTTGTAAAACATTTAAATGAATAGGGGACATGAACTCACAGTATTGCGTCCGTGAATGATAAGTGTTTGTGATCTTACGCGTGGTCGTCTTGAACAATGTTGCGACCTACAAATGTTCTTATATTTGTTAGACACTTCGGTCTTTGTAAATGACTTGAGTACAAGTCTCGTGTCTTAAATATGTGTAAGACTTGCATGTCTTTATTGTTCGTTAAACTGTGTATTAGATGTATGATTTGTTAAACTGTTATATATATTTCACTAAATATATATATATATATATATATATATATATATATATATATATATATATATATGTAATCTTGTATCTTGTGAGTTGTATCATCGGGTCTTGTCTTCTTGATTTCGTGTCTTGTATAAGTAAATTGTATAATTGTATTTTTATCAATTATATGTCATTGGGCTTAGCCCAAGAATTCATGTTATTGGGCCTAAATAGTGGCCTAAATAGTATTGGGCCTAAATAGTGTTGGGCCTAAATAGTATTGGGCCCAAATGTTATTGGGCTTAATGTTATTGGGCCTTGGCCCATATGTTTGGTATTGGGCTTAGCCCATGAGTTTTGATATTGGGCTTAGCCCATGTATTTATGTTAAGCCCATTTAGGATGATAAGCCCATTTGTATAAAATAAGCCCATATGTAAAATATATTCTTTTATTTTTATAAAAGTTACTAAATATAGGCTTTTTAAAAAAGAATACATAATAGTTTTTATAAGTTTTAAAACATCTGGATCTTGTTGTCGGTGATTTGTATGTATTCGCGTCGAAAGATCGCCTAAGCATCGTAGTAACTCCTCGGAATGGCGATATGTTCATAGGTTCGTCCGTCGTCTGTTTTGACCATAAGTTGTGTTCGAAGGCTCAGAATGTCTGTAAGTTGTTTATAAGGCGTATTTAAATGTAGTCTTGTAAGACTTTAGTCGAAATGTACATTGTGTTCATTTGTACCATTGTGTTCAAGTTCCTAGTTATCATACATATAACTAATACAAACAAATAACACATAGCACATAAGTTGTTAAGTTAACTAAATATATATTTTCTCAAAAATATATATTTATATCAAAATTTGCTTTTATAAAAACTATTATTTAAAATCTTTTTAATCTAATAAAGATTTTGTCAAAAATAATAGTTTTTATAACTTATGATTTTTAAGAAAAATGGTCACATTTCCTTTGAAATATATACTTTGCCATGTTTATATAAAACATATCTTTTTCTTAAAAATCACCAATAATCTTCTCATATTTTTCTTATTAAAAACATATGAGATTTATATCAAAATCTTAACAAGATGAAATCAATAACATTTAGGGTTTTGGTATGATCATAACACAAGTTAACTAGTTCAAAATCCATGCTTTACTTATAGTTTTAACAAGCTTTTTATAAAAACCCATCTTGTATGTTTCTTTTTATAACATTGTAAAAGTATTATTTTTAGTTAAAAACCTTACATACTTTAACAAAATCAAAGATTATGATCATCCATCTAAACATTTATGTTTAACGACTTCCGTCTCTTGTCTGCATAGCTCTTTTGTCGATCGCGAGCCGCCTTGATACGGTCTCTGATCTGGAAGATTTTATCTGTAGTCTCTTGGACTAACTCCGGACCGATAATGTTGGTGCATACGTCTGTCGACTTCGTCTTGTATTGAGTCTTGTATGTATTCGGATAGATCAGGGCATGTTTTACGAGGAAAATGTCAAATATAGGGTGTGTGTAAGTTTCAAACGAAATTACAATATGTAATTCCGCTTGAAATGGTCATGTCCATTTCAAACGAAATCACATATGTTAATTTCGCTTGAAGACTGATCTCGCTTGAAACTTAATTCCGCTTGAAGTTAGTTCAAGCGAAATCAGAACCCTATAAATTCTTGTGTCTTGTTTTCATTTGTAACGGTTCCGGTCAGAGCAACGAAGTGCTGCCGAAGTGTCTTCTCGCTGTAAAACGTATTATAATCAATAATATCGACAGTTAAAGTGATATTCTAGATGAATTGACCTCGATACATCTATTTCCGCCTTTCGTATTGAGTAAAACTCTTCTGATCGACTCGTTCGGGTCTGAAAACGATCGTACAAGTGGTATCAGAGCACAGGAAGAAGAGTTCTTACCAATTCAGCTGCAATTTCTGTTTTCTACACCTTCTTTTTCAAGATATACAAATTTTCATGGTTATAATCGGCTAAATTTCTCACACAATGTGCACAATAGTGTTTTAATAAAGCCTTGAAGGTTTCAGACCTTAATTCAATCTAAAATCAGTAAAATATGTAATTCCGCTTGAAAAACAGCTCGAGAATATGACATCAGCATAATTTCGCTTGAACTGACCTGTTGATTTCGCTTGAAATCACATTTTGTATCTGTTTCCGTTTGAAAATACTGGTTAATTCCGCTTGAACCAGTATTCCGCTTGAAAGGATTGGGTTATTCCGTTTGAAATCCATATTTCGCTTCAAAAGTGGTATTCCGCTTGAATAAGTATTCCGCTCCAAAGTCATCTCGTTTGAAAAGGGATTTCTCTTGGAATTGTGATTTCGCTTGAACAAACTGTTTGAGGATTTTTGAAAAACCAAAACATGGAAGAGGAATTTTTCAACGCATTCGCTACTCCTGTTACTCCGATTACTCTTCCACAGAATACGATGTTAGAAAATGAAACAGGGACTATGCAAAAACCGCCTATGCTCATGAACAACGAGGAGTATAAGGGTTGGGAAGGACATTTTGAGAACTGGGTACAAGCAAATTATTTGGATGCTTGGGAATGTGTTAAGACGAAATACGTTAGGCCGATGAATGATGATGAAGAGTTTATTGCAATTAAAGATTTAAGTGCTAAAAATAGAAAGAAATACAAAGATGAGAAAATGATGTTAAGTCTACTACAACAAGCTGTGAAAGAAGATATCTTGGTCTTATTGCAACACAATGGAACTTCTTATTCAATATGGAAAGCATTAAAATCAAAGTTTGTTGGAAGTCAAGAGATGGTTAAAAACAAGAAGTCAATTCTGAAAAAAGAGTTTGATTTGTTTCGGGGTTTGAAAAATGAAAGTACAAAGCAAATCATTGAGAGATATTGCAATTTGCTAGCTAACATGAAGAGGTTGAGCATCGAGAAAGATAATGAGGAGTTGATTGAAAAGCTAGCTGATGCATTGCCATATGAGACTTCGGGCACATATCTTATGATGCTAAGAAACAAGAAAGGATTTAGCAGTTTAACTTTGAGCAAGTTCATGAAAAACTTGAAGCTCAGGAAATGGAACAGAGAAAGGTTTTAAGAATGAAAGATTTCGATAGTGAACAAGACATCGGACTTTATTACAAAGGTGGAGTCGGTGATAAAACCACCAACATGTAACCGAAGATTGAGACAGCTTTTAATGCAAAGAATTCATCTGGAAATTCATCAAAAGGATCAAGCAGCAACACAAGTTTTTCATCATATCCATCATTTGATCCGAACATTACAACAACCAAAATTGACAAGAAACTACAATGCAACATTGTTTTGAATCTTGAGAATGATGAGGATTATTCAGCAAAAGTTGCTAAGAGTCACATGTCTTTGTTGGGAACCGTGCTGGAATCTTATGGTAGTTTTGTGGCAGGTCGAATCGGGAATCCAATGTTGACGAAAGAGGATTACGATCAGATTGATGCTGAAGAGATGGAATTGATGGACATAAAGTGGTGTTTGGCAAGTGTGTTGAGACGAGCTGAGAAATTTAAGCAGATCACAGGAAGAGATGACTTACGTGAAGCTAATGTTTCTACTTTAGGTTTTGATAAATCTAAAGTCACTTGTTTTCGTTGCAGGGAAAAAGGATACTTCAAGAGGGAGTGCAAAAACCGCGAAGCAAGTGGAGCTCAAAATCCATTCAACAACAACAATGAATACTACCGGAAGGCCATCTATCATCAAGTTGCACAACAACAACAAGAACCACAAGTGGCACATGGAAGAAAAGTGATTGAAGAGTCTTCAAAGAGAGCTTGTATGGTGAATCAGGATGACAAAGAGCCAACAAAAGGTTTCAGCTGGGACAAATATATTTCAGCTGATAACAAAGCATGCCTGATAAACCAAGATGATGAAAAATTACCAGAAGGGTTTAACTGGGAAGGTTTCAGTTGGGATGATTATGATCCTAACAAAACTTCAAGTCACAAAGCCTTTGTTGCTCGAGTTGAAGAAGATAGTGATGATGATAGAGAGTATTATGCAAAACGAATGGCAGATCATTTTAAAATGATGGCAGAAAGCAATAGTGAAGATGAAAAAGCTAAAAAGAAAAAGAAAAAGGTCAAAACACTAGTTAGCAGTGATGATGAAGATGTTCTAGTGATAAGGAAGAAGGTAAAGGAAGTTCCAAAGTTCAAAGTTGATGAAGAAGTTGATGCAAAGAAGAGTCCGGTGATTTGTGAAAATTGTGAAGCTATAAAGAAGCAAAATAGCACATTGATGAACAACATGAATAGGCTAAAGGAATCTTACGATGTTCTGAACAAGGCCATGAATCAGTATAATCAAACAAGTGAAGAACAAGCAACGGCCATGAAAACACTTCAAGGAGCTTTCATGATAAAGCAGAAAGTTGTGAACGATTACATTGAGAAGTGTGCTGTGCTTGAACAAAAACTTGAAACACAAAGAATTGAAACTGAAAGAGTTAATCGTTTGTTGAAAAGTTACTCATGTACTTCTTATGTCATTGACAGGATTTATCTAACTGTTGAGGGCATGAAGGAATTTGAAGATGATGAAGTAACTGAAGAACAAAAGGCTTCTGAAGAAAAGACTTTTGAAAAGAAGAAAGAAAAGAAGAAGGATTCTAAAGAAAAGACATCTGGTAAGAAAAAAGGTTTCAGTTACAACAAGTGTCCACCCCCACTTGAAAATGGATATTCTCCGAGAAATCCAAATTCAGAAAGAGTAAAAAAGGCAACAAATTTACAGTGGGAGTCGGAGTCTTCAGTTAATTTGCCAGAAAATATTGATGTGACGTTTACATCATCTGACACTGATCATGAGTCCGAGTTAATAAAGAAAGTGGTCGATCAGGTGTTGGATAAAGATGAAACTGAGGAGTCGAAGTCGGAGTCTATGTCAGAGTCAAAGTCTGAGTTCAGCACTCCGAGCCAAACCGACAAACAGGGCAAAAGAGTATACAATAAAGAATTCATGTTATCAAAATCTAATTTGAATGACGAAACATTCAAAGTTGCATATACATTGAATGATTCTGACAAATTATATTTTGATGAGGAATTTCCAATAAAAGGTGTTAAACCTGACATGATAAAAAAGGTTTTCAAACTTACAGAAATTAATATTTCTGAAATAAAAGATGTAAATCTTAATGATAAAGTTAAAAAATACACCTCAAGAGTTCAACAAAGAGAAAACAAGAAAAATGGTTACAGTTCTGGTTCTGGTTTTCAAAAGAAACCAAACCATAATGGTAATTTCAAAAAGAAGGGTTTAGGATTTATTCCACCAGAAAATCATAAAAATGAAAAATATGTTCGAGATTTTAAATCAAAGATGGTATTTGTTTCAGGAACAATCTCAGAAGAGGAGATGAAGAGATAAAGGAATTCTTTGCAAGAACTCCTTGCAAAGAAGCAAGAAGAGATAAAGTTTGTTGATCAGATGAAAGAAACGAGAACCTATTTCCAATGCAACACAGTTGGTCATATTGCCAAAAATTGTTCCAAGGCAATACAATCAAAACATGGAGTTTCTCGTAAACTGAAAGATAAAGAAGTTGTGTTTGAACTACCAATTGATAGAACAAAACTTTTCAAAAATTCAACCTTTGAGATTGGTGAATGTTCAAACCGGTTTTACAAGAAAAGGGCAAATCTTGATAACCAAAAATGGGTTGTTAAGAAATCAGAGGATAATTCTAGAAATGATTCTGATTCGTCAAAATCAGAGGAGATATCTTCTAGCGATGAATCTGATTCCATAAAGTCAGATGAGCCACAATTTGAGGTTAAAAGTGAGAATTCAGTTCCTCCAATGGATGATGTTAATTTTCCACCATTGAAGGCTGAAAACTTTAAACAAAAAGTTGGTAAAATGGAAATTTCAAATCAATTTTTCTCAGAAAAGAAAGAGTTTGATATTGAGAAAGCCTTCAATTCCAAAGTTCATAACATTTTTGGAAAAATGGTTGACAGAAAGGTAAAAGGAGTCAAGGAATTTTACGAGAAGAAAACAAAGAAGCAAGGTAAAGTATCATCCCTGGTTTGTGACTGGGATGGTACCTACTATGAACAGTAAAATTCTGGACTTGCCGGAGCTTCCAAGTTGGTAATCGTGGAGCATGAATCGACATCATTCTTATATTGTTTGAAAAATTGAAAATTGGTCACTAGTATGACTTGCCGCTCCCAGGTTGGTAAGTGAGGAGTAGGTATCGTCTTCTTGAGAATGCAACCTACATGTGGTATTGGTTGGTAAGCCATGTGGTTAAAAAGGAGTTTGTGATACAAGTGGTAAAATCAAAGTCATTAGGTTGAACTTGATTGGACCATTGTTACAAGTGGTTGAAGATAATATGATGAACCAAATCCCTAACCTACAAATGGTAAAATTAATCAACAAAACTTATTTTCTGGAAAAACCATTTGATTAAAACAAACTTAAGTGTTTTGAAATCATAATGGGAAAACAGTTTGTTGTGAGGGGGAGTTCTGATTGTTTATGCCAAGTGGATGGCGAATTGAAGCGATTCGATATTGGTTGTCAATTTTACTTGTACAGTTTGTTTTCAAATTCTTTTAAATGTGTTTGTATTTTAGGGGGAGTAAGAATTTTTTTTTTCAGAAAATCCAAAAACATTTGAAAATTTGAAAAAGGTAAAAACATGATAAAATACAAAAATGAGTTTGTTGTGAAAAAGAGGAAATGATAGTACATCAGTAGACAGTTACAGTATACTAAAGAAATGTAATGTTTAAATAGCGTTAAACGGTCTCACTGATGATATGCCGATAGGGTTTTACACATTTAGTAAGCTTTTTCGGGATATAAACTTAAATTCAAACTTGCTTTTTTCGTGGGGAACACTATTTGGATATATAGGTAACCCCTGAAATTTCGTTTGAAAGGTCCCTCTTTCTGAGATACTAGGTCTTTATGCTCAGTGATATCTGGGGTATTATCCCGGGACTTCTGATAATGCGGAAGCAATGGCCTAGTCCCCGGAGAATACTTTACTGCTTGCTTGAAATATAGCGCCGCCCTCAGCAAAAAATGATGAAACAATAAAATTGATAATCATTGCTGTTGTAAAAAAGATCCTCTAAAAGGGGACCCACCAAAATTCGAGCCGTCATCTCTCTGCTGAACGAAAGTTCGGACCTGGGCTCTCACGGTTTCGCAATTAACCTCTTACAGATATCATCTGTGGTATACTCACCTGTAAGACTGAATATTGGGATCTGGATACAGGAGTATATTCAAGAGGTGGGACACATGAATGAGTTTAAGTCCTTAATACACCTAATTCATATCCTGAATCAGTTGAAATTTGTGTGGGAATTTAAGTGGATCAGTATATTGACAATCTAAGTGAATTGTTTAATTCTTAATGTGTAACTAAGCTCAACGGTACTTGGGACTTGTCATTAACTGATATGATCCTCTTACACAAACTCACAAAAATATTGTATGTAAATATTTCTTTACTGCATTTCATTCTATGTTTAAAAATTCTAAAAGATTTTCAGTGTGTTTTAGCATAAATTTTGAAAAATACAAAAAGATTTTCGACAACTGGTGTTGGAGAGCTGATTTTCATAATTCCAAGTGCTAGACATGATGAACAAATGGTTTGGGTGAAATTGTTTGAGATGTTTTAAAAAATGAAATGAGAAAAGTTTTTGAAAAGAAAAACGTTATTCCTGCAAGTGGTTCATCAAAGTTTAAAATGGTAAAATCATTGTTTAAATATCTTATCCACAAGTGATTCATCAGTGTGTGAGATTGATTTTACAAGTGGTCATCAGAAAATTTATTATTGGGTAGAGTTTTTGTGCAGGATAGAGCCAGGAATCAATTCTGAACCTGTAGAAAGTGTGAGTCAGGTTACGATTCTGGAACTGCTGATGTTGATGAACTTAAGGATTCAAGAGATCTGATCAAGAGAATTAGAAAGCTTGAGAACCAGGCTCAGATTCTGGAGATTATCAACATTCGAGGAAATGAGAAGAGAGAGATTGAGGATGCTTTACAGTGTCAAGATACTTTAAAGAGTTCGAGAGGACTGATAAAGACTGAAGATGCGAAGACTTGACACTTTAAGACTCGTCAACATTCGAGGGGAGTCTGTTGGTGCCTATGTCTGTCGACTTCGTCTTGTATCGAGTCTTGTATGTATTTGGATAGACCAGGGCACGTTTTACGAGGAAAATGTCAAATATAGGGTGTGTGTAAGTTTCAAACGAAATTACAATATGTAATTCCGCTTGAAATGGTCATGTCCATTTCAAGCGAAATCACATATGTTAATTTCGCTTGAAGACTGATCTCGCTTAAAACTTAATTCCGCTTGAAGTTAGTTCAAGCGAAATCAGAACCCTATAAATTCTTGTGTCTTGTTTTCATTTGTAACGGTTCCAGTCAGAGCAACGAATTGCTGCCGAAGTGTCGTCTCGCTGTAAAACGTATTATAATAAAAAATATCGACTGTTAAAGTGATATTCTAGCTGAATTGACCTTGATATGTCTATTTCCGCCTTTCGTATTGAGTAAAACTCTTCTGATCGACTCGTTCGGGTCTGAAAACGATCCTACAAATAAGTTGTTTATCGCCCGCTTCCGCCCAACATAGCGGAGAGCGACACTTTCGACCGTAGAGAGCTTCGAACGGTGCAACTTGTATACTTGTGTGGTAGCTGTTGTTGTAGGAAAACTCAACCAACGGTAAGTGAGTATCCCAGTTGCCGCCCAAATCCATAACACACGCACGAAGCATGTCTTCGAGTGTTTGGATTGTCCGTTCACTCTGGCCGTCAGTTTGAGGTCCTGGGTAACTTCGTAATGAAGTCCATCGATATCTGTTCCCATTTACACACGGGAATCTCGGGTTGTTGTAGTAAACCCGACGGTTTCTGATACTCTGCCTTGACCTTCGCGCAGGTAAAGCATTTTCCGACATAGATAGTGATATCCTTTTTGAGGTTAGGCCACCAATAGTACTCCTCTAAATCTTGGTACATCTTATATGATCCAGGATGGATCAAGTACTTTGACCTATGTGCTTCCTCAAAAATAAGATCTCGAATGCCTCCAAAGAGTGGAACCCAAATTCTTCCTGCAGCGTACAAAGTTCCATCCTCCTTTGGCACTAACCGTGCTTCCATGCCTCGAAGTGATTCTGCTTCAAGATGTTCTTCCTTAAGTGCCTCTTGTTGTGCATCACGGATTTTTGTGGTAAGATCCGTGTGAATTGTCATCTCCAAGGATCGAACTCTCAAAGTTCTAACCCGTTCCTTGCGGCTCAAGGCATCTGCTACAACGTTTGCCTTGCCCGGATGGTACTTGATTTCACAATCATAGTCGTTCAGCAATTCAATCCAGCGTCGCTGACGCATATTAAGTTCTTTTTGATTAAATATGTGCTGAAGACTCTTATGATCCGTGAAAATTGTACACTGAGTACCATATAGGTAATGCCGCCAAATCTTCAAAGCGAATACCACTGCGCCTAACTCGAGGTCGTGAGTGGTATAGTTCTTCTCATGAACTTTTAGCTGTCGTGATGCGTACGCGATAACTTTATCCCGTTGCATAAGTACGCATCCCAAAACTTGATGTGATGCATCACAGTATACTACGAAGTCATTGGTACCCTCGGGTAGTGATAAGATTGGTGCCTCGCACAACTTATCCTTGAGTAGTTGAAACGACTCTTCTTGTTTCTCACCCCAATCGAACTTCTTGTCTTTTTGGGTAAGGGAGGTTAGTGGTTGAACAATTTTTGAAAAATTCTCGATAAACCTCCGATAATACCCCGCTAATCCCAAGAACTGTCGGACTTCAGTTGGAGTCTTGGGTACTTCCCAGTTTTTAATTGCTTCGATTTTTTAGGGGTCTACTTGAATGCCTTTCTCGTTCACTATATGCCCGAGAAATTGCACTTCACGAATCCAGAACTCACATTTTGAAAACTTCGCGTATAGTTTCTCCTTCTTGAGTAGTTCTAAGATGGTTCTCAAATGTTGTTCATGTTCGTCTGCCGATCGTGAGTATATCGAGATGTCATCAATGAACACCATGACGAATTTGTCGAGATACGGCTTGCACACGCGGTTCATTAAATCCATGAAAACCGCCGGTGCGTTCATTAAACCAAAAGGCATAACGAGAAACTCGTAATGACCATAACGAGTTCGAAAATCCGTTTTCGGTATGCTTTCTTCTTGTATTCGTAGCTGGCGATACCCCGATCGTAAGCATATCTTGGAGTAGAAGCTCGAACCTTGCAGTTGGTCGAATAAGTCATCTATTGGATCGTTCGGTGACCCTAAATAGTCAGTATGAGTAGTTCATCATCAAGTACAAAGGCGGAATCAATGTAAAAGATGTCAAAACAGCTTGTTCCTTTCTAATTATCCTTTTATTGATCAATCCTGAGCTTTTTACAAGTTCAAATGACAAATGGACAACACCTCGACTCAGAGCATATGACCAGATTCCGCTTGAAATGAACAATGCACAACCCTATATATAGGCAACATGATTTCGCTTGAGGATGTCACAGCCCTGTTCAAGCGAAATCACATGTGTTGATTTCGCTTGAACATGTCCATGTCACTCTTCAAGCGAAATTACATACTAACATGCAATCTAACCCTAATTTCCACTCTGTTATGCACTCGTTTATCTAATCTAGACATAAGACTTGATTAAGACGAAGTTAACAGACACTAGATGCACCAACAGACTCCCCCTTGGATGTTAACGAAGTCTTCGGCGTCGAGTCTTTAGTCTTTGTCTCTTTTCAAATTGTCTTGACATTGTAAAGCTCCCTTCAATCTTTATCTTCAAACTCTAATCTTCAATCTCCCCTTTGAATGTTGATCCAGAATCCTGACTCCCCCTTTCGAAGACTCCCCCTCTTGATAAGCTGGGACTTGAATTCTGGTTCAAACTTTGACATTTACTTTGCCATGGGGATTCCTGATTCCTGTTTCCTGCACAATCTCTACCTAAATATAAGATATATGAAAATAACAGTTTCAATCTAAACTTACCATTCACTCTCAAATAATAATCTTGTTAGAATTAGAAATCCACTTAAGTATTCAGGTCCAAATTAATGACCCTGATTACTCAATTAATCTACCAAGTCCAACTTAATGACCTTGGTTGATCTGAGATAACTCACACTGACATTTTATTCAAACATTTTCTTAAAATTTACAAGTTTCAAATTAATGAACTTGCTTTAACTTTCCAACTTTCACAAACTTATCATGTTTTAGCTCCAAACTCATCATCCAGCCCAGAAACTTCCTGTATCTGCTTCAATTCGAATCTGAAGATCAGCTTTCCACTTTGGTTTGTCGGAAAATAAAGTAGAAGTGTAAAATCTTTTTGGATTTTTAATAAAGTTTCTAAACTAGAAATGAAATACAGAAATGAAATTCAGAAAATGTAAACTATTTACAAACATATTTTTGATGAGCGTGTTAGGGAATTATATCAGCTATTCGACAAGTCACAAGTACCGTTAAGCTTTAATTTCATACTCAGAATTAAACAATTCGCTTAGATTGTTGATATACTGATCCACTTAAATTCTCACACAATTTTCAATCTGTTCAGGATACAGATTAGATGTTTTAGAGACTTAAACTTACTCATGTGTCCCACCTCTTGAATATACTCCCGTATCCAAATCCCAATATTCAGTCTTACAGGTGAGTATACCACATATGGTATCTGTAAGGGGTTAAATTGCGAAAAACCGTGAGAGCTCAGGTCAGAACTTCCGTTCAGTAGAGAGATGATGGCTTCGACTTTGGTGTGTCCCCTTTAGAGGATCTTTTTTACAACAGCCATGATTAGCATTTTTCAATGTTTTATCATTTTTTAGCTGAGGGCGGCGCTATGTTTCAAGCAATGCAGAAAGTATTATTCGGGGACTAGGCCATTGCTTCCGCATTATCAGAAGTCCCGGAATAATACCCCAGATATCACTGAGTATAAAGACCTAGTATCTCAGAAAAAGTGATCATTCAAACAAGAATTCAGGGGTTACCTATATATCCAAGTAGTGTTCCCCACGAAATAAGCAAGTAAGGATTTAGGTTTATATCCCGAACAAACCTACTAAATGTGCAAAAACCTATCGGCACATCATCAGCGAGACTGTTTAATCACTTTTAAACATTACATATCTTTAGCATACTGTAACTGTCAAGATGATGTACTATCATTTTCCCTTTTTACACAAGCTCTTTTTCAGTTTTCTATTGTTTTTGGATTTTGAAAATATCTCATGTTTTTGGATTTTTGAAATTTTTACTATTTTTGTATTTTCTGAAAATATTTACCCTATACTCTCCCCCTAAATACCAAAACAAGTAAAAAATTGACAAACCATTGCAGATTGCTTCTCAACATCATCATCTAAAATGTCTCCTTCATCAACACCAAGAATCTCCTCCAACACCGATAAAAGCTTCATACCGTTCAATTTTAACAAGTATTGAAAACGAGTTTTATCAAACGCTTTGGTATGTAAATCAGCTTTTTGCTCGTCAGTGTGGATTTTCTCAATTCGTATCAACTTCTTCTCGAAACAATCTCGAATGAAGTGATGACAAATTTCAATGTGTTTGGTTTTAGCGTGATGAATATGATTTTTAGTAATGTTAATCGCTGCCTCATTATCAACAAAGATAGGGATGTTTAGAAATTGCAAACCGTAGTCGCGCATCTGTTGCTGGATCCACAAGATCTGAGAGCTGCAGCTGCTAGCAGATACATACTTCGCTTCACATGTGGATAAAGCCACAGAGGTCTGCTGTTGTTGATCCAAAGAACTTACATCCCGCTGTTGTTGATTTAGCGTTAACTTTGCAGCATCCGAAGTCTGAATCGGAATAACCTTCGAGCATAAAGTCTCCATCTTTTGGATACCACAACCCCAACGATGGAGTTCCTTTAAGGTAGCGTAATATCCTTTTAACAATTACCATGTGCGAAGCTCTTGGGTTAGATTGAAATCTTGCTGCGAGGCAGGTTGGGTACATGATATCGGGTCTTGAAGCTGTCAAATACATTAGCGATCCGATCATGGAATGATACATCGTTTCATCTACATTTTCTCCGGTGAGATCAGGGTTTATCCCATGATTCATCACTAATGGGGTGGAAGCTGGAGTAGAACCTGACATCCCAAATTTCTCTAGAATATCATGAACATACTTCGTTTGATGTATGAAAATTCCTTTAGGCAGTTGATCAACCTGTAGTCCCAAGAAGAATTTTATCTCACCCAGCGATGACATTTCAAATTTCTGCTTCATAACTTGTTCAAAATCTTTGCACAAATTTTCATTTGTTGACCCAAATATGATGTCGTCCACGTATATCTGAACTATCAGAAGATGTCCGTCGACCTCTTTGGTGAAGAGAGTGGCATCCACTTTTCCACGAATGAAGCTGTTGGCTAGCAGGTGTTGAGACAATGTCTCATACCAAGCTCTCGGGGCCTGGTGTAAACCATACAGCGCTTTGTCTAGCAAGTGGACATTGTCTTTGTGGATTGGATCGGTGAAACCCGGTGGCTGTCCGACATATACCTCCTCTTTTAATTTCCCATAGAGAAACGCTGATTTAACATCTAGCTGATATACTTTGAAAATTTTCCAAGATGCAAATGCTAGGAAGATTCTGATCGCTTCAAGTCGAGCAACCGAAGCATACACTTCAGTGAAATCTATACCCTCCTGCTGACTGAAACCCTGGACTACGAGTCGAGCTTTGTTACGAATAATAACCCCTCGATCATCTCTCTTACACTTGAACACCCACTTGGTGTTGATCTTCCTCTGACCATCAGGCAAGTCTACTAACTTCCACACTCCTAACTTCTCAAACTGACTCAACTCTTCTTGCATAGCATTGACCCAAGAATCTTCAGTTAGCGCCTCTTTGTATGTTCTTGGTTCGATCTGCGAAATAAAACAACTAAGTGAAAACTCAGTTTGTAAAAGTTCTACTGTAGAATAAAAACAAGTAAGGCCTTGGTCAATTTGACGTCTAGTGCGAACGCCTGATTGCAATTCTCTAATGATCAACTCTTCTGGATGGTATGAAAGAGTTCTTGGCATCACCTCGCCTGAAACATCTACCTCGCCCTCCAGTTTAGTAACATTCTGATTTGCACCTTGTTCACTGACTGGGTTTATTTGACTTGAAAACTGAATTTGCTCCCCCTCAGAATCTGAATCACCACGATCAAATACTGGCATGTTCTCAGATTCTTGATTATCATTCTGTGCCGTCTGATTATCATAAGCAACTTCATTTTGTTGAATATCATCATGTTCTCCAGCATTACTCGGACCTGCTTCATGATCATTTGAAGTTTGTTGCGGTCTTCTTGAATACTCAGCTGAGAACCTTTCCTGCGATTCTTCATACTCTCTTAGAATATCCAACTCATCAAAGAAATCTTCTTCTTCTTCCTTTTCTTCTTCCATGTCAAACGAATCCCACAAAGTGTCATAATGAAAACGCCATGAATCTCCAGGATTCTGCGGTGGCATTGTGTAACCTTGACACTCAACATTGTGTGCTTCAATAACCCGCTTCAAGCTTGGAACAAAAACTCGTTTCAATAGACTTTGATAACCCACGAAAATTCCTTCAATGCTTTTTGGACCAAATTTACCAAAAGGCTCTAGAACTGTGCAAGGAGGCCCAAACGGTTCTAAATACTTCAGGTTCAGCTTGCGATTATTGATCAGCTCGAAACACGTGTTATTGAATTTCTTAACAGTGAGAACCCGATTGAGTGTATAGCATGCGGCGGATACTGCTTCTGCCCAAAAGTTTACTGGTAGCTTGGAATCAGCAAGCATCGTCCTAGCCGTTTCAATTAGCGTCCTGTTCTTTCTTTCAGCTACTCCATTCTGCTGCGGAGTGTAAGGAGCACTAAATTCATGCAATATACCTCTTTCATCACAATATTCTTCCATCTTGTTGTTTTTGAACTCAGTACCATTATCACTTCTGATTCTTTTGATACACCTTTGGTACAAATTTTCAATTTTTCTGAACAACGCCATCAAACTATCAAACGTCTCATCTTTCGTCTTTAGAAATGAAACCCATGAAAACCTTGAAAAATCATCTGCGACAACCAAACAATAGTAATCACCAGTAATGCTTTTGACGTTCACTGGACCAAAAAGATCCATATGAAGTCTCTCTAAAGGTCTCAATACTGAATTGACTTTCTTTTGAGGATGTGATTTCTTTTTCTGCTTGCCTTTGATGCAGCTAATGCACTCCCCCTCAAGATGAAAACCTTTGACATGAACACCCAAAACCAAATCATTGTGCACCAAGTGATTCATTTTTCTAAGATGTATATGCCCCATCTTCCGATGCCACAATTGCGATTCCTTCTCAGTTACTCTTGAAACAAAACAATGAGTCTGACCCGTTGTTGTAGTTGCTACACTCATGTCCAATACATACAGATCATTCACTCTAGGTGCCCTCATGATAATCCATTCTTCAGGGATAACAAAACCTGGTTTCAAGATCAAACATTCTTTATCAGTAAAGTGAGTGGTATACATTCTATCACAAATCTGAGAAATACTCAGAAGATTGTTTTCAAGCTCGGCGATGTAGTTAACTCTTTCAAACGTAACAATCCCATTGGATAACGTTCCTTCACCAACTATCCTACCACCTTGATTCCCTGCGAAACCTACATAACCACCATTGAAATTTCTAACATCGTATAGCAGGGCTGTTTTCCCCGTCATGTGCCGAGAAGCTCCACTATCCATAATCCATCTTGAAACGGATCTTGGAAGCTCCTGCACCAGATAGAAATATGATTAGCTGAAATAAGCTGCCCAAGCCTCATCAGACTCGGGTAACTTAACTTCATCTACACACTTTACGACCGATTTAAGAGGTGGAAAGTTTTTATCATTCATTTCCAATTTGTTATCAATATCCTCTTTTATGTCAACTTTATCCTCTTTTTCCAATGAAACATTCTTCTTAACAAAATCTTCATAAGAATTTGAAATGTTTTCTTTTCTGTTTTCGTTTTGAAGAATCTTTTTAGGAACAACTTTCTTCTCTTGTGGAGGTGAAACTTGTTTATCTGATTTTGGTTTCCACATTTGTTGAGATGAAGCAACCCGTTTGTAAAACTTGTCATTTTTAGTTACCACATTTTTAACAAGTTCAGTTTTGATTTTGGTGTTGTCATTTTTCAAAACCTTTTTCTCAACAACCAATGGAGCTTTTCCCTTCACATCAACTTTCTTCCTTGGGTTCATCACAACTTCAGTCTTAGGCTTCAAGTTGGTACACTTTCGTGCAATATGTCCAACTTGATTACATTTGAAGCATGTTCGGGTGTCAACTACCTGACTTGTACCTTCAGAATGAGGTTGCGATGCTTTCTTCTCAAAGAATTCTTCATATGTTTCCGAAAAAATCTCAGATTCTTCATCAGAAAGTGAACTTGAACTATTCACAAACACCTTTTTCTCAGCAAACTTCTTGTTTTGAACATTTTTCTTTTGATAGTTCTTACCACCCTGATATCCACCCGACCATCTGTTTCGATTGTTATTATAAAACCGCGGTGGAACAACAGGTTTCTTGTAGTAAGCTTTATCTTTTTCAAAATTCATTTGCCTCTTTGTCTGATTCAAACCTTCTACTTCAGACAGATCAATTTCAACCAGTTTGAAAACATTTTTCAACTTGTCCATGTTAACATTCTCCAGAGGAAACTCAGAATCCGAATACAACTTATCCGATCCCGACATCTTGTACATGACAAGAGTAGGTTCTTCATTTAAGTTGTTTTTGGATTTTGGTTTCGGAATGTATTTGTCCAGAAAACACTCATCGTCATCAACTGAATCACTATCAGACTTCAAAACACTTTCAGCCATGCCTTTCACAATATCAGTTTGAACACTATCATCAGATGAAGAAAATGTAACATCAATTGACTCTGGAAGTTTTATTTCATTTGTTTCATCTTCATCATTAACCAACCCGGATTTTTTCTTTGAAAAATTGTTGAGCACTGGCGGTGGAACCTGATGAAACCCAACCCCAGTTCCATCCGAGTAAACATCTTCGCCTGCTTTGTTTTTCCCGATTGGTTTGGGAACAATGTGTTTCAAAACAAAGCTTGCGGAGCTGTAACTAGTTAATTTCAGATTGATACGCTCATTCTCAATCTTAGCTTCTTCAAACTGAAGCTTCAATTTAGCAATCTCATCTAGTTGTTGGTTGATTTGCTCTTCTTTGTGTCTCAGAACAACAGTTAAATGCTCAGTTTCTTTATTGGTTTTACCGTTTCTTTCATCAGAATCCTTTACCGTTCGTTTTAGCTTGTCAAAATTTTCTGAGATTTTACGATTTTCAAGAACCAATTTTTCATTTTCTTTCTTAATTCTTTCTACTTCAATTTTATCATTTTCAATTTTCTCAGTCAAATTTTTAGCTCGATCATTTGAGGCGTTGAGCATTTTATCACGGTCTAGAATCTGATCTTCAACCTTTCTAACTTTTCTTGTCAGTTCTTCAACTTTTGCATTACTAGAGTAAGTAAGTGTACTACAAAACTTGCAGTTTTTCATGCAACTTTTGCAGTCACTATCACCTTTGACTTTCTTACATGTCTCACTTGTTGAAACATTTTGACTGACCTTGCTTTTAGACTCAGTTTCAGACTTAGAGTCTACCTCAAGTTCCTTTGCAGCAAGCACTTTGTCAGGCATCTTTCCCAAATTTTCAGTTGTGAGTTCTTGAGAAGTATCGATAATTCCATCATCCACTTTCTTTGACTGTGGTTCTTTTGCTGTCTCTTTCTCTTTCTCATCAGATTCTCCTCCTCCCCACCATTTTCTCTGTCTGGCATCTTCTTCTGCTTTGAATTCCTCAATGAAAACTTCAATACTAAGAGTTTTCGTATCAATAGCAATGTTTCCTTGAGGATCAAGGTAACATTCTCTATCAGCATCCCATCTCTTTGCTCTCTTAGCTTCGTTGAACTCCTTAGATAGTCTGATCATCTTGTATTCTGTTTTCTGCTTTCTTGCTTGGTATTTTTGTTCTTCAGTTCTGGTATCTTTGGGGACAAGAATAATCTTTTCAGCTGCAAAAGCGTATCATACTGCATCTTCCTCTGGTAGCAGTTCACTCTAATCAAAACCTTCATCATCATGAATAATAGCAAGATCTCTTGATTTTTCTTTGGGGGTATCCTCAAGCTGCTTCATTATGGGCGGTTCTGATTTATTCTGATGATAAATCGCTCTTTTGTAGTAATCCTCGCGGAATGGATTTGCAGTATCATCAGCAGGAGCATTACGAAACTCACGTTTAAAGTGTCCTTTTTGTTTACATCAGAAGCACGTGACCTTTGATTTGTCAAAGCCCAATTTGGTGGAAGGTCCGCCAATTGAATGTCTCCCAGTAATCTCCATAAATCGTTGTGCTCTCCGTACTGTACTGCACTGGCCATACACCACCTGATATCGATCAGTTCCATCTCTTCAGGATCTATTTGATCATAGTCCTCCTTAGTCAGGTTGGTGTTTCCAATCATGCCCGCCACGAGGCTCTCGTACGATTCAACACTGAAGCTAAGAACACCATCTGTTGTTTTGCTGACTCTTCACTGAAATTTTGCGCGTTCTTCAGATCCATAACAATGTTACATTGAAACAGATTCTTCGATGCAGATTGGTTTGGAGTTGATGAAGATGAACCACTATGAAAACCACTGTGAGGGGTTTCTTGATTCACATTTTTTGAACTCTCTGCAGAAAATGCTGTTCTCGGAGAACCAGTCTTTGGTAGATTTCCTCTGTAGTACAACTCCACATTCTGCTGATAAGATTTGTTGTTGATTTTGTTAGATTTCTTGATCTCCAACTCGTGACTCTCTAGTCTTTCGATAAGCCGATCCACTGTCAAATCTTCAGACTTGATTGTATTCTTCAGCATTAATGCAAAGTACTGCCAATCTTGTTCATTCGGCAGCGAGTCGAACAATTCGTCAACCAACTCCTCTTGAGTATATACAATTTTGTGTCTTGCCAGCTCCAACTTTAGATGTCCGAATCTCTCAATCATCTTGGAAACAGACTCGTTCTTTAAACAACCAAATAAATCAAACTCTTTTCTTAACAGTTTCTTTTTGTTTTTGACTATCTCATCATTACCTACACATTTTACCCTCAGTTTCTCCCAAAGATCTTTTGAACTTTCATATTCAATCAATGAAATTATATCATCTCTCACAGACTGATGAATCAATGCGATGCACTTTTGTTCAGCAATATATCTTTCAATATCATCAGGATCTATCAAACTTTCACCAAAACTTTCTCCTCTAGTGTAACCAATCTTTAAACTCTTCCAGCTTTGATATGCAAAAGCTTGAAGCCACTCATCAAATCTTGTAGCCCACCTATTATAATCTTCTATTGCCAACAACTTTGGAGGTTTGTTATACGTCCCATAGGCACTTTCAACACTTAATTTATCTGAAATAGTCTTTTTCGCACTTGGAGCTTTCTCATTTGTGTTGTTCGATGTGTCGTTTGAAGAATCATCCCCACCGTTTCCAGCAAAGGCAAAGATATCACAGAAAGGATTCGTGTAATCATCCATCTTTCAAGTACCTGAAATGATCAACAAACACTTAGAAAATTCTTGGTTTTGAAAAATTACAAATTCAAACGAAATCTGTTCAAGCGGAATTGCTCAAACGAGATAAGCTCCTCAAGCGAAATCAGATGTTGAAATGAAAAATCTAATTTCGTTTGAAACTTTGTGGCAGTTTCAAATGGAATAAGTCCCTTGAAGCGAAATCACTAATATTGTTTGGCTTTCAAGCGAAATCACAAATATGTACTTTTCAAGCGAGATTACCAAGGTATTTCAAGCGAGATTAGTATGATGTCATCATTTTTCAAACAGTTTCAAGCGAAATTAAAGGTTTGATCAAGTTTTAATCCGAATTCTAGTCTAATTCTTTCAAGGATTAGTTAACACTCTGTTTTGCTTGGTATGTGAGAGTTTTAAACCATTTCAACTGTGAAAACTTATTCAAATCAGAAAAGAAAGAGTAGAAATGAGAGAATCCGGTGATTTCAAGCTGAATTGGTATGAACTCCTCGTCCTGAGCTCTGATACCACTTGTTGGATCGTTCGGTGACCCTAAATAGTCAGTATGAGTAGTTCATCATCAAGTACAAAGGCGGAATCAATGTAAAAGATGTCAAAACAGCTTGTTCCTTTCTAATTATCCTTTTATTGATCAATCCTGAGCTTTTTACAAGTTCAAATGACAAATGGACAGCACCTCGACTCAGAGCATATAACCAGATTCCGCTTGAAATGAACAATGCACAACCCTCTATATAGGCAACATGATTTCGCTTGAACATGTCCATGTCACTCTTCAAGCGAAATTACATACTAACATGCAATCTAACCCTAATTTCCACTCTGTTGTGCACTCGTTTATCTAATCTAGACATAAGACTCGATTAAGACGAAGTTAACAGACACTAGATGCACCAACATCATCAATCCTCAGTACATAGCACCATAAGCCATCATGTAATCACCCAATTTCACATGTATATAATCAACAATGTATGAGCGAGGAAACAATTACTGAGCCTTCACATAGGCTTGCCAACTTGGCTTATTGTTTATAATAAAATGAACTCGAGGTTACATCGCCTCGGTCATTTAGGTTTTAGTTATTTCCTACTATATTAGCTTTATTGATGTGTATATCTTCCCAGAGATGGGGTTGTTCGTGTAGAGGTGATAGAGAGTGTAGCATTGCTGAATCTTTTTTAATGTTATCCATCTTCACTTGCTTAGCTGTCGTTTTCTCAAACGTCTCGTATACAGGTAGAAGTGTCAGTCACGAAGTAGGCTAAGACAGGCTTCCTACTTTATGATGCGCTAAAGCACTGATCTATGTATTGTTCTACCAGATGAAGGCGTGAATACCTATAGATTATTTTTGTGTGGTTTTCATTAGCTCAGTCCGCAGAGTCCACCAGGATTTCTGTGCACTACAAGTCGTTATTACGTGGGCCCCCGTAATAATAAATTGTCTTGCACAGCTACCCCAATTTTCTCTCGCCCAAGCAGATGATCAATCAAGAAGGGGACACTACTGTCCTTATACCTCTATCATGGAAAGGACCATTGCAGTGGTCCACGCGCTAACACTCGTTATCGTTACGCGCGTATAGGCACGATGATAGGAATAAAGAGAATTCCTTGTAGTTGGAGGGGCACCTTTAAGATGAATACTTCATCTTCCTTTTCTGGTCAAGTATGTCGTCAATCTTGCTTCACATAAGCCGCAGGGATCTCGTCCCGTTGATTAAGAATTCGTTCAAGGTTGCCGCTTCTGCCTCGTCATCATTACCGTAGTCAGGCACCTTCACGATCGATAGGGAAGAGCAACCATTTCCTATGGAAGCAAGCTCAGAATCTTGTCTGGTAATCACTCTAGCTATGAGCTTTGAAATGAATGCGAGGTCGTCAGCTTCATCGTGCGAGTTACTTACAGTAATAGGAGTCGGAGTCGAAAGTATCTTATTCACGTCAATAATCATTCCGTACACTTATTTGTATGTATTCACGTCAATATTTATTCCGTACACTTATTCGTATATATGTATATCAATAACAAATATGCTACTTAGCATAAACAAGCAATTTGATGCATTATATGACGTATAACTCTCGTTTTTGGGGGGTCATTTTTCTAGTTGTCGATTTACGACAAAAACACTACTTGGTACTAGTGGTCACCAAGAGTGTATTTTATCTTTGGCAAGTCTAACTTGTGTAGACTATGCCTTAGTTGGCACCTTATCTTGAGGGTATACCTTACTAATGTCCTTGCCTTGTCTCTTCTTTGAAAAGTGTTTGACTCGTGGATCTTGGCGCTTACGTGAATGCAATGAAAAACCTTTTTGTAAAATGTTTTTGTGAGAGAACTCTAGTGATTGTAGTCTAGACTCGAGAAGGAATCCTAGTTCACTACAATCGAAGCTCTGATACCAAACTGTCACACCCTGTCTTTTGCGGAAGCGTATGATGTGTGACTGGTTTAATATCATTGCATTCAATCGTAATAAACAACTACATGATCAAACGATGTTCATCCATTCATAAGATTTGAGTATTACAAACACTTGTTATTTAAGTTTTAAAAACACAACCTTCGTCTAGGTTACAATTTAACAAAATGTGGATGACATCTAAACTTGAAGTTTACTTCTAGTTACGACACCCGCGCCCAAGATCCATCCTGTCACCTGAAATACATGTAATTCTGGAAAACATCAACATAAAGTTGAGCGAGTTCATGCGTCTTGCATACCTTGTATGAAACATGGTATGTATCTTGTATAAATAAAGTATTCTTGTGAAATAACGTATTCTTGTAAAATAAAGTATTCTTGTACCAATAAAGTATTCTTGTAAATCTTTGAGAGACTTTAAGGCATGTGAGGACATGGGGAGTACTTGTTATGACTCCTAGGGAGCATTCGAAATGGCTCATAGGGAGCACTCGTAATGGCTCATATCCTAGTCGATTTCCTCGACTGTGTCGATTAACCTCGACTGTGTCAATTTCCATTGACTGTGTCGATTACCCCCGACTGTGTAGATTTACCTCGACTGGGACTTCGAAGCACTACTAGGTACTAGTTGTGACCATGAGTGGGGTTCGGTCGTACCCGTTAGATCTAACCCTTGTCCCTAATTATGTATTTACAACTTGGTACTAGTTTTCACCAAGCATTTATGGCATTTCAATATTAAGTCTAAGCTCACATGATCTAGTATTTCATAGGCCTTTCGTAGGCATTTCATATATCATTCCTTAAAACGCATCCTACTTGGTACTCGTTCTCACCAAGAGTGCTTCTTGTTTTTGTATCATACCATTTATAAACATGGTAATATTTGTGACATGTATTTCACCCCCGAGAGTTATAAAACCAAAAACAGTTAAAGAAAAGGGGGAGCATGAACTCACTGTTTTGCGTCTTCAGTACTCGTAACTCAAATCTCGTCAGCAAATACGACTACCTACAATGTGCTAGGGTCTATTAGACGAGCGGGTCGTGCCAGGTCTTAGTATTCATGTTTTGAGTTACGTTTTCCTCATGTCTTTACATCATCCAGAGTTATAATACTTTTCAAGTATTTGTTTTCGCATTTCTTTCCCAAGGATGGGAGTGTTTCATACATGTATTCTCGTATTCTTGTATTTGTAGTTTCCAAAATAACATATTTTCACTTAGAAAATATACATAGACTTGTTTTGTCCAAAAATAATGTATCGTCAAGAAAATATATATTTTTCTTCAAAAATTATATATCTTCTAAATGTTCTAAGAAAAAAATATATTTCTTACTTCCAAAAATAATATATTTTCTCTTGGTCGAAAATACAATATTACTCTTGTAATATTTTCAAAAATCGTATTTTCATTTCTTGTATCCAAAACAATATTTGCCAAAAATATACTTGTAATGGTATTTTCCGGAATATTTTATAAGTCACGTTTTCGCGTTTGGTTTCACAATATCGAGTGTGCAACTTAAATATTTATTCCTTACAATTTTTGGTATTATTTTGGAGTTGTAATGTCACGATAACTTGTAAGTTATATTATTTTACCCTGAAATAATATAACTAGTTCACCAAGCAAACAAATATTCACACAGGCGTTTTAGTATAAAATATATATTCTAAATATATATTTATCTACTTTTATTTACGAAAACCAACCTCCGACACTTTGTATTTTTGTAACAAAAATAGTGGCGAAGTTTATATTCGAAACACAAGGTTAAAATATATCCGTAAACACTTGTTAGAAGAATATTTTCTAAGTGTCGGATTTTTTGAAAATTTCGCCAGAGTTTTCTTTGAAAATGGAGGTGTCCATGCTTACTAGCATATCATTTTCTTTTCAAATATTCAATCAAACAATTCTCAACCAACAACATACAATCTCTATTTACCAAACTTGTCAAAAACAAGCATAAACTATAAACTTATGAACTTGAAATTTTATAAAAGTATGTAGTAACTTACTAGCATACTTTGTAAGTCTTGTTACCTTTAAAAATGTGATTAGTTCCTTAAAAACTTCATTTTTAAAGAGTTTGAATATTTACAACTTCTAGTCATATTTTCTAAAAATATTTCTTTGTGAAATTTCCTTATTACACAAGTGTTTCTACACTTGTTTATCCACTAAAAATGTGTTAAGTTTATGTAAGATCCAAGTTTTTATAAAAACCCATATTTTTAACTTGGTTCCTTTGAAAAACCACTCATGGATCTTTAGATCTACATGATTATAACCTACTTTGATCTTTATTTTTCAAGAAAACACCCATTTATTCAAGTTCATAGTTTATGTGTGGATGATTCCATCGTCCTCAACTTTTTATCTTTCTCATCTTGCTAGATCATGTTTTTAATCATGATCTAGTAAGTCCATATGATGATCCATATCATTTCTACTAGCAAACAATAATCAACAAGCATCACAACATAGGAATATCATGATTTCTTCATCATTTTAACCATACTTCATCACAAGGTTAGTTTATGTTCAAGACTTTGTTTATGGTTCTTTAGAGTTCTTATCATTTTGATCTTTAAACATCCTTAACCACTTAAACACCATGTAAAATGCAAGGATCTAGGTGCTTACCACTAGCACAAGGCTAGGGGAGTTCTAGTGTAGAAAAGTGGTGGTTAAAAGAAGATGAGAGAGGTCCTTGAGCTTCCGAACACACCGAGATTACTTGTATGATCACTAACACCCTTGGATGCCCTTAGATTGGTTGAAGAAGCTTGAATGATGGTGGTGGTGGTGGTGGGTGTGCTTGAGGTCGGCCGAACAAGAGAAGAGAGGAGAGAGTTTGGAGTGTTTAAATGTGTGTGGTGAAGTGAGAAGATCATGACCTTGAGGTTAATTATATAATCCTTCAAAAAGCTAATGCCCATTAGATTTAATGTTCCTCTAGTACCATACAAATTCAATAAACAAATCAAAGAAATCAAGGGTGGGTCTCCACCCTTGTAACCGGTTTCGAATGGGGGGGGGGGGTATAGGGTTAGTTTTCAATTGTTTAGTTACAAGCTAGTTAGAATTTAAGTGTTAAGTTGGTGCATCATGGTGTGTCATATATTATATAGTGTGTTAGGGTGTTCGGGGTCCCTAACTAGCTTAGAAAAATAAAAACAATGTTTTTGACAATATTTTTGTGTTCCGGGTAAAGTCCGGTTGTTCGGTCGTGTGTTGCCCGTTAAAGTGCTTAATTAATCCGTAATGTGTCTTTTATAATACTTTTAGTGATACTTTTAATTCCCAACACTTTGGAAAGTATCTCGGATCATTTTGTCAAGTTTTTGCACATTACTAGCATAATTAAATGCTGAATTTTGTTATTAAGTGCAGAATTCTGCATTTAGAGTGTGTTTTAGGCACTTCCCGGCACTATAACTATCACTTAGTGACGCAGTTTTATGGTCCTCACTTCCCTACACTCCCTACTAGTGTAGTGTCCTGTCTCTGGCACATACTGGCCTCAAAATATTGTCTGTCTATGTACTGAACGTCGTCAGCATTTTTTTTTGTTTGCCAGGTATTGGTGCCAATTCTGTTCTGTGTATCATCTGAACTATCTCGTGTTGCATGTAGCAACGAATAAAGTCTTGTATCATGAAATGCCATTTTATGTATATAACAGTAATCAAAAATTCATTTTGTCTTGTAAACTAGATCATGCACAATTATTTAAGCACAAATTACTGTTCAATTAGTGTACGGAATGTACGGAAAAGTGACAATTGTCACAGTCTCCCCCCGTTAAAAGAATTTCGTCCCGAAATTCAAGCGATGCCATCGGTCGCAGGGGAGTTGTGACTCAAATATGGTCACTTAGATTCATGATTTGTCTTTATGTTCCCATGTAATCTCTGGGTCATGTTATAAATTCTATCGTACTCAAGTAAATCAATTATGTCTTTTCTGTATCCTGCGGACTCTTGGTCCGTAACCTTAACAGGTTCTATAGAAATTTTATCGTTTTGTTATTGACGTGAATCTTAATTATGGGAACAACGGCTGTTCCTTGAGTCAGACTCCTCTAAAGACTAGACACATGAATGCGTCGCGATCACTACTGATCTTTTTCTGGAAGTTTCATCATGTGAACAATGGTTCCGATCCCTACATCGGGATCCAACCTTTACGTTTTCCAAATCACACCACGCCTTCTCTAGGCGAGGCTCTCATTTTAGTCATACTTCTTGTCTCAAATTCTTACGATTTTTGCCGCTCATCGGCGCAATCTTTCTATATCCTGCGGGCTGCCTTGATATGTTCACATATCTAAACGGTTTGCCTCTAGTTTTCCTTAACCCACTCGGGCCAGTAGACTGTTTGTTCCCGGTTTCTGATCATGCGGCGGGGATCGACCTATTATGTTCCATTTGAAGCTTCACACGAAGCGGTTTGAACGGCGGTGTGATAATTACTGTTGTAGGAAGACTCCACTAAGGGCAAGTGAGTGTTCCAACTTTTCGTTAAAGTTTATCACACAAGCACGTATCGTGTTCATACAGTCTGCATCGTTCAGTAGCTTAGTCCATCTATGTTAATATTTAAGTTCTTAAGATCAACGATAATGTGTCTTTTATAATACTTTTAGTGATACTTTTAATTCCCAACACTTTGGAAAGTATCTAGGATCATTTTGTCAAGCTTTTGCACATTACTAGCATAATTAAATGCTGAATTTTGTTATTAAGTGCAGAATTCTGCATTTAGGGTGTGTTTTAGGCACTTCCCGGCACTATAACTATCACTTAGTGACGCAGTTTTATGGTCCTTACTTCCCTACACTCCCTGCTAGTGTAGTGTCCTGTCTCTGGCTCATACTGGCCTCAAAATATTGTATGTCTATGTACTGAACGTCGTCAGCATTTTTTTTTGTTTGCCAGGTATTGTTGCCAATTCTGTTCTGTGTATCATCTGAACTATCTCGTGTTGCATGTAGCAACGAATAAAGTCTTATATCATGAAATGCCATTGTATGTATATAACAGTAATCAAAAATTCATTTTGTCTTGTAAACTAGATCATGCACAATTATTTAAGCACATATTACTGTTCAATTAGTGTACGGAATGTACGGAAAAGTGACAATTGTCACAGTATAGGTCCATATCACTGGGTGGTATGTGGGCATGTCCGGATGGTCCGGCCTCATCGGTAAGACCAGTAGGTAGTATGATAGGTGCGAAGCGCATGAGGCGAATGTGCTCAGGAGATGTATCTGCACTAGGGACCTGAACAGGTGCAGGGATGGCTGGCTCTGCTGGCATGACGTCATCCCCAAAGTCTTCGTTTCGCTGTAGGCCAATGGCCTGCAGTGCAGATGAAGTAACAGATGCATAAGAGGAAGCATCTGAGTCGTTATCAGCATCAGAAGAAATATCGATCACCTAGACCACTGGTGATGCAATGTCTAAAATAACCACATCGTGAACTTCTCCGTCTCCCAAATAAGCATCCATGTGATCCACTGGAATCACTGGAACGACGTCGTCATCATCATCGAGGTCGACGATAAAAGGCATGATATCAAGAGGAGCGACGTCTAAGGGTATAACCTCGACTACATGTTCACCCTCCGGGTGACCCAAATTAACTATATCGTTGAGTAGAGGGGGGATAGCTAACACATCATCATCGATGATCTCGCCTAGAAGTGCGAACGGCTGGAAGTCGTCCATGTCGTTGTCAGACATAGAATCGCTATCAGATAAGATGACCTGAACCTCCGGCACGTAATCGTCGTCGGATACAATCTCCATGGGGGTCTACGTGGTCGTATACATTGCTACCTTCAGATGAAGACATGGTGACCTGAGAAATAAGTTGTTCGACACGTATGATTATTTGTTACTTTACATATATACACGGAATGTGTTTTTCACATAATGTTCATTTTAACTTATCCTAATTGAGTTGTGTGTATTAACTTAAAGTTGCATGTCTACCATTTAGATGACTAAGACACTAATGTCCTTGCTTGATTTGTATGAGATGAATTCTTGTTGAAAATGGACCATGAAGAATGTTTATGCAAATGAAAACATTTGTTTGTGTTTAAATGGTTTTCGTGAGAGATCCCTAGTGATTGTAGACTTAGACTCGAGAAAGAATCCTGGTTCACTACAATCGATGCTCTGATACCAAACTGTCACACCCGCTTATAGCGGAAGCGCAAGGTGTGATATGTATGGTTTTCATTGCCTAAATATCGATGTACATGAATAAACTATATGAATAAAACGTACTCCGTTGCCATTACATAAGTGTTTCAAAAGATTACATTACGAGTTTAGTGTTTCGGTACAAACCATTAACATAAAAGCAAAGTGTTATTGTTTCATACATCAAAATGAAAATAAACTACTAAGGTTTAAACCATCATATTGCCGCAACGAGGCAGAATATAACAGTTAAACCCTCCAAAAGATGGCATGGAGTTCTGGTACTTGTTATCTTGACTGAGAATCCCGACATGGTCCATTAATTCCCTGAAATACATGTTAAGTTTGGAAAACATCAACAAAAGTTGGCGAATTCATGCAGTTTAGTTGTAAAAGATGTATTTAAAATGTAAGTTGTAATATGTAAAGCGTCAATGAAATCGTTGATCATTAATGTTTTGCAAGGACATTAATATGTGTGACGAAAAAGGAAGCAATCCAACCCTAGACGATTTTATGTCGATTCCTATCGACTGGGACACAAAAGCACTCTTCTGTATGGGTCCACGACCAAGAGTGGGGCTCACCAAAACCCATTAGATCTAACCACTTGTACCTAGGTCCAAACTGGATTAATGGTGCTTAGATGTATAACCCTAATTCGCACATGATCTAAGGTGTTTCATTCCCTAACTTTAACATACTATTGAACATGTATCTTCCCCGATAGTTGTAAAGTTGTAAAACATTTAAATGAATAGGGGACATGAACTCACAGTATTGCGTCCGTGAATGATAAGTGTTTGTGATCTTAAGCGTGGTCGTTGATGTGTGTGAGTGTTATTAGTTTTTAATGTATATGTTAAGCCATTTTTAACACTTTTTAGCCAAGTTTTAAATTTATAAAACACGATATTTACTAACACTAAACACACATATGGGAAAGTGCACCCATCGTGAGCGTAGTATAGTGTTGGCAAGATACCGAGGTCGTCCAAGGACACAAGAGCTTTTAGTACCGGTTTATCCTCAACGTCTAATCAAATCAAAAGTTTAGAAAAAGGTTTTAAACAAGAAAAAAATAAAAAATAACTAAATGCTGAAAAATAAAAATAAAAACAGATAGACAAGATGAATCACTTGGCTCCGACTCGTGTTTAGCGTAACCTTTGATTATTTCCGCACTTTTGCACTATTTAAGAGATTATCTTAGTTATTGTAGTTGGCCTCTCTTTTGAAGGTGGCGTTACCCTCAACCCAGTAGTTTGATTCAACAAGGATACAATCCTAAAGGGTCGGATTATTGAAAGATAATAAATTAGGTTATTAATGCATATTATGGTAGGCCCCTCTTTTGAAGGTGACGTTACCCTCGGCTAAGTAGTCTGAGTCAACAGGGATACAGTCCTAAGTAGCCGAGTTAAAGTATTAATAGTAGCTTACATATGAGGGGATCAAAGAGTTTGGACCCCCGCCATCCAATACCGGTGGGTATTGAAGGAGGTCCTACTAAATTTGACCCAAGTCCTTGCAGGATCTATACACTGAACAAGGCAAGACTCTTACCAAACCGTTCCCTTAACCCCCGACCAGGTAGCCAACATACCTCCATATAGACCGTGGAGATAGGAATGGTGAAAATCTTTTATTTTATATAGACAGTAAAATAATGCCAAGACACCACGGACAAACGATAAGGAAGAATCACCTTCAACATAAGAAACTAGTTATTAAAGTCATTAATACATAACCAAGTAAAAAGTGCGAAAAGATTAAAAATAAAAAGTATTACACTAGACACTTGTCTTCACCAAGTGATGTAAGAGACTTAGGCAAACATGGCCTTTGATTGTCAAGAACTCTTACGATCAATCTTGGATCCCGAGACGACTCACACACTCTATGATGGACAATGGATGATGGTGGTGGATGATGGTGTTGTGATGGTGGTGGGTGGTGGGTGAAGTGTGAGAGAGGTGGTGTGCCAAGGGATGGTTAGCAAATGAGCCAAGCAACCCTATTTATAACCTGAACAGTAGCTCGGGCACGGCCCCGTGTCCAATGGGCACGACCCCGTGTCCATCCTCTTTCTCTTTCTACATTAATTGCTCTTGTCTGCATTAGTTGACCACGGCCCCGTGTCCGCTGGGCACGACCCCGTGTGCAGAAGCATATCTGTACTATCAAGATTTGCCTGGATTCTGCGAATCTTATAGTTAACCACGGCCCCGTGTCCGCTGAGCACGGCCCCGTGGTGGGCGATGGAAGCTTCTACAACTTTGTCTTTTATGCTGCCACTTGGGTACGCCCCCGTGTTCACTGAGCACGGGGCGTGTTCAGCCTTCTGTTCTCTTATTTTGTTTGGGAAGATGCTTTCGGGGAGGTCGGGCATGCCACGTTTGTTCCTTTTCTTGTATTTATGTTAGATTTAGCTGCCTTTTTGCTTCTTTTGTTAATTTGAGCTCATTTAATCCTGAAAATACAAAAGGAAGACAAAAGCACACTTTTTCCAACATTAATACTAAAAAAGGTTTAGTTTTATGCCACAATTGATGTAATTTATATGTTGCATTTTGCACACATCAAATACCCCCACACTTGAATCTTAGCTTATCCTCATGCAAAACTCTTTATAGTATGGCTTTACACTCCCAAATGGAATGGGTAGAAGCGAAGGTTTTTTTTTGGGCTTGTCATAGAGTGTCGGGATTTCCAAGATTCTTTATTAAGTTTTATTTTTATTTATTTACAATCCTATTCGTCATGATTTATCTAAAACTTTTCATAAGATAAATTACTTATTAGGGCATAACATGCCTCTTTAAAATTATATTTATATACAAGTTCACATACCTCACGGGGGATCACTCAACACTCGACCGAAGATGTATTTTAGTGAATCACTCGAGAGCGGCGTGGAACTTACTCCTACCATAGGCTTGCCAAGCAATCAATCCTCCTCATTTTTAACTTTATACCTTTGTAAACATCAAGAGGACTTTTGGGTGAAGGGTTAGGCTTGGGTTAAAGGTAGGTGGTTGGGTTAGTGGTTAGTAGAAAAGGGTGAAAAAGCGTAAAAAGCGTCGGTTTTCGTATGACTTTTTATTTTTGCAAAATATTTGTTTTTTGGATGAAGCTATTATTCAAACAAAGTTATTTTTGATGAACTTGTTTGTTTATTTCTTTTGCTTCATCATTAACATTTTTTTTTGAAAAGTCATACGAAAAACCGAGCTTGTTACTAAAACAAAGGGTTAAAAATAAAAAAAGATTTTGGTGGGTGAAAGGGTGTTTGGTTTGGGTTAAGAAATGAAAAGGTTTAGGCTCAAAGGGGTTAACTAGGGGGATTTTGGGTAGGTGGTAAAAAAAATAATGGTGTAGAAATAAAAAGGGGTTAGTCCTAATGCCTCCATCATTTACTTACTCGGGTTTAAGTTGGTAAGGACCGGGAATGTATCGTCGTGGCAAGTTCTAGAGTTGTAAGAACCAAGCGGCTATTCACACAAAAAACGAAAAATGAGCATTTAGTTTAAAGATATGTATTTGTATGCTCAATAAAGGCTTAAAACTCACTTTTGTGGGAATGGGTTTTTATGTGATCAAGTATATATAATTAAATTTTAACTAAGCTTGTCATGCCTTTTTAAAATTTTCTTATGTTGGTTCTTTTTATCACGACGCTATCGGTTGTAAATTTGTAAAAATATAACATTTTTAGAATTTTGAAATTCCCAAATTAAACATAGACAAGTAAAAAAAATTGTTTTATTTTTATTTTATTATTTTTTTTTGGAAAAAATTTGGGGTGATTAGCGGTTCCAATAGAGTTTTGTGTAAGGCTTGTAATTAGGACTTGCAAGATTCAAAGTTTTAGCATCCCCCCACACTTAAATTACACATTGTCCTCAATGTGTCCCAAAAGTAAGTTTTTAGGTTGATTGAATATGTAAAAGGTGTGAAAAAGCAAAATTTTGTGTTACTGGGCGTCTGGACACGGCCCCGTGTTCGATGGACACGACCCCGTGTTCAGGTGCCAGTAACGAAAACTTACAGAAGGTGGACACGGGGGCGTGTCCACTGGGCACGACCCCGTGTATGGCAAAAGTATGCAGATTTAGACAAACATCAGGTCTGGGGAAGTGGGCACGGGGGCGTGTTGGTTGGACACGGCCCCGTGTAGACAATCTGCAAAGGTGAAAAACAGGTTTCTGGCTCTGGTTTTCTGTCCCGGCTTTAGTAACCCTAATGTTTAGTGTTCTAAGCCTCTTATGTACCTGTTTTAGCAATAAACACTACACCAAACCATAGCAAACATCCTAAATTACCAAGTTCAACAACCACGTCACAAAGTTAAAAAGAAAAAGAAATGCAGAAAATAAAAAGAGTTAAAGGAAAGTAAATTGTTCAACACACGGCACGCAGGCCGGAAATTGTTCAAGATAAAAAGGGGGTTAACCTGTGGGATCACCAACCAACCGCTTCTGCCTCCGCTTCTCCCGCCTAGTCCATGTCCTCGTCCTCATCATCATCATCTCCTCCATCGTGCCCCGCAATGTACTCCCGGATATTTCCAATATCATCTTGGATATCGGATATGTTTATCTCGATTGCTCCAACCCGGTTGTCGTGTTGCTCGCCATGTTATAGGTGTTCCTGGTGCACATGAGGTTTTCCTTGTGAGGAGGATTGGCCCGGATCACCATGGGGCTGGTACTGGTACTGATGATGTTGTGGAGCGTGAAGGACGAGTGCCTCTTGCGGGTTCCATGCATGCCCCTGCATCCTTTGGAAGCTAACCGACCCGTCTTCAGCCTCATAAATTAAGTTCATGGAGCGGCAGATGTGGACATCCACTCTTCCCGACCATGGAATCCTCTCGAAGGATCTAGGTATGTTCGTGAAGTGCTTGAAGAGACGTTATATCCACCCCCCGAAGAAGATAGGGGTTGGTGAAGTAGCAAGTCGGTTCAGATGCATGTTACGGAGCAGGAGGTACGGAACATCTAGGTGTCTGCGGGTATGAATACAATGAAGGACCACCAAATCTCTCAACCCCACAACGCCACTCCTATCATGCCTTTGGCTAAGAGAGTAAGCGAGGATTCTATGAATGTAACGGTAAAGCGGGTCCCTCGGCTTAGTGCTCTTAGTGCTGCTCTGGTTGTAGTGCCCTTCACCAATCTGAGCCCATGCGGCTTGGCGTTCATTCTCATCCAACTCTCCCACCCCTCCGGTGTTTTCTTCATTACCCGCATCTTCCTCCGCATACAACCCAATTATCGACCCAAATTGTGCCATTGAAATCGAGTACCTAGTTCCACCACATCGGAATGCTACCCCATCATTGTCAAATGGGTCACACCTTGAATTGAACGTGAAAGTGTTATAGAATTCCATAGGGCACTAGTGGACTGAACGAAGTCGAGTGGTCAGGGTGACTCTTAGTGGTCCTGTGACTAGGTTGTTGAAGCGGTCAAGTTGGTTCACCAATGCTAACAAATCCATGCATGCTTGTCTTGGGTATTCTTCCGGTCTTGTTTGAAGTACTTCGTATCTAGCTCTAGCATCGAACTCATTTGCGTTGAACCTCGTGAATTTCCTTGACATCTGAAAGAATACATCAAAAGTTAGCATGAAACAGTGGAATTTTCGGACAAAACTGCAAACAGCGAGCTGGACACGGCCCGTGTTTAGTGGACACGACCCCGTGTCCAGGCATCTATTACTCAAAAATTTCATTTTTCAACCCGGTTCCGAAAACTTGAAAATTTTTGGTCCACAAGGTGCGGTTTTTCTCGAAAATGAAACCCTAAGTGCCGTTTTTCCCAAAACAAACCGTTTACCCATTCAATTTTATCTTTTTTGGTTCAAAAACAAGGGTTTGAGGTCTTTGTGAGAAATCGGGCGAATCTTTGAACAATACAAGTGAATGTACTTCCTATAACACTACTCTAAACTAATGCTAACAGATTTAAGCAAAAATTTGAGGTTCGATCCGGATGAAGTTCAAGAACCCTAGATTTTTCCCCAAATTTTTTTATGTTTTAACTACATGCAAATGCTTAATCTAACTACTAATAGTGATAGAATCATACCTTGATGTTGTTAGAATGATAGGAGACGTCGAAAATCTGCGGAAAATCGCCTTGAACCAAAGCGTTTTCGGGGAAACGGGGCGTGTGGAATGAAGTAACTATTATGAAAAAGGGGTTTTATCCCTACAGTTGCGCGGACACGGCCCCGTGTCCAGCGGACACGGCCTAGTGCCGAGCAAAAGTTTTTTTTTAGTGCTCGTGTGAGTGCCCTTTGTTTCCCAAAAACTTGGTTAGAAGACTTACCGATTATGATGTCATTCCGTTGGTTCGTAACTTACCAGGTATGATGTTGTTGCCTTTACTCATCGACCGGTTGCAGCGAGATTTCTTCCTCTTCATCCTCAATAAATCCTTGATAGAGTTTCAGCCGTTGGCCATTGACTTTGAATGGAGGTCCATTCCGAGATTTAATTTCTACTGCACCGTGTGGGAAAATATGGGTGATGGAAAAAGGTCCTGACCACCTAGACTTTAATTTACCAGGAAATAGTCGAAGTCGTGAATTAAACAAAAGAACTTGATCTCCTACTCGAAATTCATTAGGTTTAATATGTTTGTCATGCAAGTTTTTCATTCTTTCCTTATAAATTTCTGAGTTTGAGTATGCATAATTCCTAAGTTCGTCTAACTCATTTAATTGACAAAATCAATTTCTACCGGCAAATTCTAAATCTAAGTTTACATTTTTAATTGCCCAGTAGGCTTTGTGTGCAATTTCTACTAGCAAATGACAGCTTTTCCCATAGACTAGCTTATATGCGGTCGTACCTATTGTTGTTTTATAAGCAGTTCGAAAAGCCCATAAAGCATCATCTAATTTATCTGCCCATTCTTTTCTATTTAACCCTAGGTTTTTTTCGAGTATTCGTTTTAAACCTCTATTAGTCACTTCGGCTTGTCCATTTGTTTAAGGGTGATATGCTGTTGAGACCCGGTGATAGACCCCATATCTTGTTAAAAAAAATTCAAGTTGATGGTTGCAAAAATGGGTACCTCTATCACTTATTAATGCTTTAGGTGTTCCAAAACGAGAGAATAATTTTTTCAGAAATCTTACCACGACTCTTCCATCATTTGTTGGAAGTTCCTCGGCCTCGGCCCATTTAGACAAGTAATCTACTGCCACAAGTATATATTTGTTTCCTTTTGACGGTGGGAAAGGTCCCATAAAGTCGAGTCCGACACATCAAAAATTTCACAAACAAGAATGCCATTTTATGGTATTTCGTTTTTGGAAGAAATATTACCTGTTCTTTGGCAAGCATCACATGTCTTGACAAGATTTTGGGCAAATGGTTGGCCAATAAAATCCTGAATCAAATACCTTTCGTGCGGTACTAGCGGCACCATGATGTCCTCAGTATGGACCTTCATGACAATGGCGGAGAATTCTGCTTGCTTCGCTACCATGTACGCATCGTCGTACGAGTTGGTCGGCACATATTTTGAAAAGATAAGGGTCTTCCCAAAAATCATGCTTCACATTAGCAAAGAATTTTTTTCTTTGATGATGTGGCCAACCTTTTGCGACTATACCGCTAGCTAAGTAGTTAGCATAGTCGGCGTACCATGGTTCTTCTTTGTATTCCACCATTTCTAAGGACTCTGTTGGAAATTTTTCGTTGATTTGCTCGTCCTTGGTTGCCTCCAAAGCTGGGTCTTCTAAGCATGAAAGATGATCTGCTGCGGTGTTTTCAGCTCCTCTTTTGTCTCTAATTTCAATATCAAATTCTTGGAGGAGTAAAATCCACCGAATCAAACGTGGTTTTGCATCCTGCTTTTTGAAGAGATATCGAATGGCTGCATGATCTGTATACACTACAGTTTTAGAAAGAATAAGAAAAGAACGAAATTTATCAAAAGCAAATACCACAGCTAGTAATTCTTTTTCAGTTGTTGTGTAATTTTCTTGTGCATCGTTAAGTGTTTTACTAGCATAATAAATTGGGTAAAAATGTTTTTCTTTTCTTGTGCAAAGTCACTAGCATCACACATGATTTCGAAAGGAAATTTCCAATCAGGCGCTATTATGATAGGTGCATTGACTAGCATTTCCTTTAGGGTTAGAAATGCTTGATTGCAATCCTTGTCAAAGATGAAAGGAGCATCTTTTTCAAGTAGTTTTGTTAGAGGCCTTGAAATTTTAGAAAATTCTTTGATAAATCGCCTATAAAATCCGACATGCCCTAGGAAACTTCTGATAGCTCTAACGGAGGATGGAGGTGGTAATCGAGAAATAGTGTCTATTTTAGCTTGATCAACTTCCATTCCTTCGCTTGAGATTTTGTGACCGAGTACTATTCCCTCAGTTACCATGAAATGGCATTTTTCCCAATTAAGGGCGAGGTTAGTTTCCTCACATCGGGATAGCATTCGTTCAAGGTTATTGAGGCATTGGTCGTATGAATCCCCAAAGATAGAAAAGTCATCCATAAAGACTTTCATTGTCTTTTCTATCATGTCATGGAAGATAGCTACCGTGCAACGTTGGAATGTTGCGGGGGCATTACATAGACCAAATGGCATGCGTCGATAAGCAAAAGTTCCATAGGGACATGTGAAAGTTGTCTTTTCTTGGTCTTCGGGTGCTATCGGGATTTGAAAGTAACCTGAAAACCCATCCAAGAAACAGTAAAATTTATGACCGGATAATCTCTCTAACATTTGATCAATGAAGGGCAAAGGAAAGTGATCTTTTCTTGTTGCTTCATTTAATCGTCTATAATCTATACATACTCTCCATCCTGTGACGGTCCTCGTTGGTATTAATTCATTCTTTTCATTAGTTATTACCGTCATACCTCCTTTCTTTGGAACAACTTGGACGGGACTTACCCAAGGACTATCGGAGATAGGATAAATAAGTCCGGCGTCAAGTAATTTGATGACTTCATTTTTAACCACTTCTTGAACATTTGGATTTACTCGACATTGTGGTTGTATTACCGATTTGTAGTCATCATTCATTAAAATTTTGTGCGTGCACATGGAAGGACTTATTCCTTTAATATCTACAAGCTTCCAAGCAATCGCATTTTTGTGTTTTTTCAAAATGTTAATTAATTTTTCTTTTTCTAAACTATCTAATTTAGATGAAATAATTACGGGTGATTTACCATCTTTTTCCAGAAAAGCATATTCCAAGCCTTTTGGAAGTTCTTTGAGCTCAAGAGATGGGTCTTTAGGAGACTCCTTATTTGGTTGCTCATTTTGATCAAGAACTTTAAAAGTTTGTTCTATGGCGACCTCTTCTTCAACAAAGTGGTCAAACTTTTCACTTGTATCGGGTGGTTCATCTTCATCTTCAATTAGGGGGTTATTATTGCCAAATGGATATTTCATTGACCGCTCAAGATCGACACTCTTTTTAAATGCCCCTAATTGAAGAGGTAGATTGTTGAACTTCCGGTTTTTCAAAGCTTCGTGAGTTTTTACAAAGGGTCATCCCAACATTAGAGGAGCGTCATCAAGGAGGACAAAGTCGGTTGGGATTACCATTTGATTTGTTTGGATCAATACATCCTCAACTACACCGATTGATTTTATTATTCTCCGATTAGATAGAAAAATGGGTATTTGAAGTGGAGAAAAATCACTAATACTTAATTTTTCGAAATGTAGTTGGGCATTATGTTAACGCAAAGATCTTTATCAATCGTGACATTACTAATAAATGAATTTTGAAAAAAACATGGAACTGGTGTAATGTTGATTTCAAATGGGTCTTCTTTAATTAGCGAGGTTTGATCATTAGTTAACTTAACGCTTACCATTTCGTCAATTTTAGTGTTATTGTTTAATTCTTTTAAAAACTTAGCATGAGTTGGGACTAAACAATGATTTTCAAAAGAAGGTGATAAGAGATTAATTTCTTCAAAATTAGACTCTTCTTGAATTTTAACGTTGACGGACTCACCTTTTTCGTTGTTTACCTCATGTGTCGGTTTTCACTTGTTTGTTCTTCCATTTTTACACTTTCAATTATCTCTTCTTTAATTAATTCTTCTCTTGCGCGGGACTCCTCTTCCCTTGCGCGAGATTCTTTTATATAGCGCTCAATAACTTTAAGGTGTTCTAATATCCTATCGGTTACTTCGGTTATATAATAAGGATCAGGATTTTCAAAGCTTGAATCCGGTTGTTCGATCCTTTGTTCCTTATAATACCCATATGAAGTAAATGGTTCACACCATTGTTCTTCATTGTAAGCAAATGGTGGATAAGGGTCGTAATTTTGTTCTTCATAATACTCATATGAGGTGGGTTGTTCACGCCATGGTTCCTCATAATAAGTATACGAAGGTGGTGGCTCATATCTTTGTTCCTCAAAGTATGAGTATGGAGGCTCACACCTTGGTTCATCAAAATATGAGTATGAGGGAGAATGTTCATACCTTTGGTCTTCATAGGATGTGTATGAAGTTGTTGGCTCGTACCTGGGCTCCTCATAGTAGGTGTATGAAGTGGACGGTTGATATAAGTTACAATATTGAACCGAGTGTGGGTCACCACAATTAGTGCAATAGTTACTCCTATAATCATTCTCCTCATAGGTGTAGTTGTAACCTCCTGAGTATTGATCCATGAGAATCACTCAGCAGACCACAACAATGTCTCGAGATCAGAAAACAAACATAAAATGGAAACAGAGGCTGGACACGGCCCCGTGTTCAGTGGACACGGCCCGTGTACAGAATCTGTATCTGGGTGTTTTAATTAAAGTTACTAATTTCGTTGAGCACGGGGGCGTGTTCAGTGATCACGGCCCTGTGTTTAAGTTACTGTATCTGGGTATTTTATGAAAAATATGCAGCACGGCCCCGTGTTCAACGAGCATGGCCCGTCTTCAACCTACTGTAAATGCAAAACTAAACTAAAATGCAGAAAAATGTGCACGCGTTTTGAAAAGGTTTTGAAAAACTGATTAGGCCGTCGATTTTAAGCTTCCTTAAAATCCTTGTGTCCCCGGCAGCGGAGCCAAAAACTTGATGTGCATGAGTGTTATTAGTTTTTAATGTATATGTTAAGCACCTTTTAATACTTTTTAGCCAAGTTTTAAATTTATAAAACATGATATTTACTAACACTAAACACACATATGGGCAAGTGCACCCATCGTGAGCGTAGTATAGTGTTGGCAAGATACCGAGGTCGTCCAAGGACACAAGAGCTTTTAGTACCGGTTTATCCTCAACGTCTAATCAAATCAAAAGTTTAGAAAAAGGTTTTAAACTAGAAAAAAATAAAAACTAACTAAATGCTGAAAAATAAAAATAAAAACAGATAGACAAGATGAACCACTTGGCTCCGACTCGTGTTTAGTGTAACCTTTGATTATTTCCGCACTTTTGCACTATGTAAGAGATTATCTTAGTTATTGTAGTAGGCCCCTCTTTTGAAGGTGACGTTACCCTCAACCCAGTAGTTTGAGTCAGCAAGGATACAATCCTAAAGGGTCGGATTATTGAAAGATAATTAATTAAGTTATTAATGCATATTATGGTAGGCCCCTCTTTTGAAGGTGACGTTACCCTCGGCTAAGTAGTCTGAGTCAGCAGGGATACAGTCCTAAGTAGCCGGGTTAAAGTATTAATAGTAGCTTATATATGAGGGGATCAAAGAGTTTGGACCCCCGCCATCCAATACCGGTGGGTGTTGAAGGAGGTCCTACTAAATTTGACCCAGGTCCTTGCAGGATCTATACACTGAACAAGGCAAGACTCTTACCAAACCGTTCCCTTAACCCCCGACCAGGTAGCCAACATACCTCCATATAGACCGTGGAGATATGAATGGTGAAAATCTTTTATTTTATATAGACAGTAAAATAATGCCAAGACACCACGGACAAACGATAAGGAAGAATCACCTTCAACATAAGAAACTAGTTATTAAAGTCATTATTACATAACCAAGTAAAAAGTGCGAAAAGATTAAAAATAAAAAGTATTACACTAGACACTTGTCTTCACTAAGTGATGTAAGAGACTTAGGCAAACATGGCCTTTGATTGTCAAGAACTCTTACGATCAATCTTGGATCCCGAGACGACTCACACACTCTATGATGGACAATGGATGATGGTGGTGGATGATGGTGGTGGGTGGTGGGTGAAGTGTGAGAGAGGTGGTATGCCAAGGGATGGTTTGCAAATGAGCCAAGCACCCTATTTATATCCTGAACAGTAGCTCGGGCACGGCCCCGTGTCCATCCTCCTTCTCTTTCTTCATTAATTGCTCTTGTCTGCATTAGTTGACCACGGCCCCTTGTCCACTGGGCACGACCCCGTGTGTAGAAGCATATCTGTACTATCAAGATTTGCCTAGATTCTGTGAATCTTATAGTTGACCACGGCCCCGTGTTCGCTGAGCACGACCCCGTGGTGGGCGATGGAAGCTTCTACAACTTTGTCTTTTATGCTGACAACTTTGTCTTTTATCTGTACTATCAAGATTTGCCTAGATTCTGCGAATCTTATAGTTGACCACGGCCCCGTGTTCGCTGAGCACGACCCCGTGGTGGGCTATGGAAGCTTCTACAACTTTGTCTTTTATACTGACACTTGGGCACGCCCCTGTGTTCAGTGAGCACGGGGCGTGTTCAGCCTTCTGTTCTCTTGTTTTGCTTGGGAAAATGCTTTCGGGGAGGTCGGGCATGCCACATTTGTTCCTTTTCTTGTATTTATGTTAGATTTAGCTGCCTTTTTGCTTCTTTTGTTGATTTGAGCTCATTTAATCCTGAAAATACAAAAGGAAGACAAAAGCACACTTTTTCCAACATTAGTACTAAAAAGGGTTAGTTTTATGCCACAATTGATGTAATTTATATGTTGCATTTTGCACACATCAGTCGTCTTGAACAATGTTGCGACCTACAAATGTTCTTATATTTGTTAGACACTCCGGTCTTTGTAAATGACTTGAGTACAAGTCTTGTGTCTTAAATATGTGTAAGACTTGTATGTCTTTATTGTTCGTTAAACTGTGTATTAGATGTATGATTTGTTAAACTGTTATATACATATTTCACTAAATATATATATATATATATGTAATCTTGTATCTTGTGAGTTGTATCATCGGGTCTTGTCTTCTTGATTTCGTGTCTTGTATAAGTAAATTGTATAATTGTATTTTTGTCAATTATATGTCATTGGGCTTAGCCCAAGAATTCATGTTATTGGGCTCAAATAGTACTGGGCCTAAATAGTATTGGGCCTAAATAGTGGCCTAAATAGTATTGGGCCTAAATAGTGTTGGGCCTAAATAGTATTGGGCCCAAATGTTATTAGGCTTAATGTTATTGGGCCTTGGCCCATATGTTTGGTATTGGGCTTAGCCCATGAGTTTTTGATATTGGGCTTAGCCCATGTATTTATGTTAAGCCCATTTAGGATGATAAGCCCATTTGTATAAAATAAGCCCATATGTAAAATATATTCTTTTATTTTTATAAAAGTTACTAAATATAGGCTTTTTAAAAAAGAATACATAATAGTTTTATAAGTTTTAAAACATTCGGATCTTGTTGTCGGTGATTTGTATGTATTCGCGTCGAAAGATCGCCTAAGCATCGTAGTAACTCCTCGGAATGGCGATATGTTCATAGGTTCGTCCGTCGTCTGTTTTGACCATAAGTTGTGTTCGAAGGCTCGGAATGTCCGTAAGTTGTTTATAAGGCGTATTTAAATGTAGTCTTGTAAGACTTTAGTCGAAATGTACATTGTGTTCATTTGTACCATTGTATTCAAGTTCCTAGTTATCATACATATAACTAATACAAACAAATAACACATAGCACATAAGTTGTTAAGTTAACTAAATATATATTTTCTCAAAAATATATATTTATATCAAACTTTGCTTTTATAAAAACTATTCTTTAAAATCTTTTTAATCTAATAAAGATTTTGTCAAAAATAATAGTTTTTATAACTTATGATTTTTAAGAAAAATGGTCACGTTTCCTTTGAAATATATACTTTGCCATGTTTATATAAAACATATCTTTTTCTTATAAAATCACCAATAATCTTCTCATATTTTTCTTAATAAAAACATATGAGATTTATATCAAAATCTTAACAAGATGAAATCGATAACATGTAGGGTTTTGGTATGATAATAACATAAGTTAACTAGTTCAAAATCCATGCTTTACTTATAGTTTTAACAAGCTTTTTATAAAAACCCATCTTCTATGTTTCTTTTTAAAACTTTGTAAAAGTATTATTTTTAGTTAAAAACCTTACATACTTTAACAAAATCAAAGATTATGATCATCCATCTAAACATTTATGTTTAACAAAACCCTTAAACATTATCATGTACACTTGTTAGATTGTGTTTTCAAACATGATCTAACAAGTTATTTGTATGCTAATCATCAAAACTAGATCAAATATGCAAGTAATCATCTTTAAATCACAACATAAACACACTTTTATATGATGATTATTATTTTGCTTCTTTGTATTTTCATATTATTTTGTATGATTATTTGGTTTATTACATGTTCTTTAAACAAACAATGCATAAATAAGTATGAAAAAGAGATTTTTGAAGCTTACTCCTAGAACTAATGGCTAGGGATGATCTTGATGATGATTAAGAAAAAGAAAAATGACGATCTTGATGCTTGTAAGCTCTTGAATGAAAGGAATCACTTCTTCAACTTGTGGTTGCTTTAGATCCTCCTAAGTTCCATCAAAATGCTTCTTGGTCATCTTGGAATAGCTTGAAAATCAAGGTGTTGTGATGGTGTATATGGGCCGAAAATGAGGGTGAAGGATGAGAGCTTTGGTGTGTAAAAATGGTGGTGTAATATGTGAGAAATGTGCTAGTAAACTATGTTTCACAAAGTGTTTATCAATCATCATTTTCACCACTTGAAGTTACCACTTGCCCACTTGCAAAACCTTAGTAAATATCTAGGATATTTGTGGTAACAAGTTGAAAAAAACCACTTGCAAAACCTTAGTAAATATCTAGGATATTTGTGGTAACAAGTTGAAAAAAAATGGGTCCCACAAAGGGGAGTTGCAACCGTGAATGGGGGGGGGGGGGTACCCTTGTTTTTGTTACTTGATTTCCTTTGTAAAATGTGTTAGAACTTTAGGAAGTTGTTTAGGAAACTTATAAGTATAAGTGTTTAAAGGGTGTTAAATGACCATTACTTGACCATAATGATCCAATTAACACTAGATGACCATTAAAAAAAAGATTTGATATTGTTCGGATATTCGTTTCGAATTGTTTTGGTTAGATGTTATTTGAACGCTAAGTTGCGTAACTTGTGTGAATTGATGTAGTTATTGGTTCGGATGATACCCGAATGTATCCTCACATGAATTCTATGTTAAGTAACATTTTTACATGTTGCCAAAATATTAAAAAGCTGATTTCTGCAGAATTTCTACGGAAAAGTGTTGAAATCGTCGCTTTTAGTGCTTTTCGGGCAATTTTTAGTGTTATCGGTCTTCGGAAAGGTTTTAAAACAAACCCTTGCATTCCTAGTTAGGGTTTAATATATATTAGATGTTGGACTTTCGTCTGAGTCCTAAAGATGTCGTTTAGATGATTTCTGCGGATCCTGCGTTTTCGTCAGAATACTAGTTTACTAGGTGCTTTTCTAGTAGTTTCGATGCATTGTTTAAACTGTTTCAAATGTACTTAATAAAAATGAATCATATGCATCTTAAGTAAGTATTCCATGAGTATTCTAAGTGTGTGTCACGAAATACGCAGTTCGGGTGTTCAAAATGCATAAAAATGTAGCTAAAATGAGTATTTTAAGTGTAAGAAAGTTACCGTAAAGTGGCAGTTGTCACAAAATGTTTGAATGAAAAGTGCTAACTGCTAAATTTGTTGTAATAATGCTAGAACCCTTGAAGTGTTGGAACCAATCGAATTGGTGGGAGGTTGTGTATGAACGAAGGCACATTACACGGATGAATGAAATCTAGCTTGGTACGACTAGTACTCGTGAAGAATGCAGATCGATCTGGGTTACGGATCATCGATTGATGATTTGAGATGTGGTAAGTAAAAGGTTTAACTCATGTTGGATAAGCATGAATTGGTAGATTGAAAACGACTTACGAAATGAATGATGGAATGGGTATGGTATAGTATGGAAAGTTTGATTTCTAATAGTCTACGTAAGGAGAAAACGATGTCATTAGGAAGTGAAACTCAAAGGTTTTGAGTGAAAATTTCGAGTATTGGTTAAACTCTCATATAATGAATTTGCACGACACGTATGCTTATGCAAATTAAGTAATGCATAAAATGAGAGGAATAGTAATGTAGAATGAATGAGGCAAGTTGAGGGTAACGTAAAGGTATGTATGGTACAAATAACTATAGAAATGTAGAATGATGTTAACTATGGAGTTAAGCACGTAGGTGTGACTATGAAATAGTAGTTTTGTTGTGATAGCAAAACAAGAGTTAAATGTTATACAATGTGTCTATAGAATGGAATCTTAAAGGATGAGGTGAAAGTACTAAATCTGTTAAAAACATATCATATGAATGTAAGCATTATTATAAGTTTAAATAAATATGTATATTGATCAGTCACTAACGGGTCGAGGAAATGAGAATGTTATGTGAAAGTATGCCATGGAAAGTATAGACTGGTTAAGAAGAAGTCAATTGTATGAATAATTATGAAATGAGATCGGATGGTTATTAATAATTATCATGCAACTATGAAGTCAGACATAAATATGTGTGTGTAAGAGGAAATGAGATAGGTTTCGGGGACAAAACCTTATTTAAGGGGGGTAGACTTGTAACACCACAAAACCCGAATGTTTATATTTGCCGTATGTTCCTATATGACATATCATGAAATAAATGACTAGGCTATTTAACCTAGTGGAGTATATGGTAAAAACTATTTAAAAGATGAAAGTTGTGTCAATCATGTTTTAGTGGTAAACACGAAGTTGCTAAATGGAATAAGATGAAAGTTGAGTTACTAAATAACAAAACTCACACATACAAACACACACATCGTGTGTTCTGGAAGGAGCCAGGAGCTCCATGAGAGCTCAAGAACCCTAATCAAGAAATCATCAAATTGAAAGGTTAAATGAAGCTTAAATTCATAACCGAGCATGGATTAATGATCACCTTCACAAGGGGATCGCAAGGTATGTCTTAAAAGTTAGATTGGTGATTATGCACGAAGTGGGTTATGTTGTAAATGGCGAATTTGTATGAAATTGAGTATGAGTATGTGTTAGAATCATCATTTGGAACATGGATTACGCATGGTTTGGGTTAATTTGATGTTTATAGGTGAAATCCGTTGATTATGGTGATGATGACGACTTGAATGATCACCCATGTCTAATTCTTGCTTAATATTGATGTATTTTGATATGTATGATAGATTATTATTAGAGGAATTGAAAGAAATGTGATACTAGTATGTTTGATGTTTATGTATGAATGATTCATGTTGATTAGAAGGAGCAATTTGATGAATTATGTATGAGGTTAGAAAAATATGGATGAATTAGTTGTACACTATGCTTAGGAGGTAGTATACACACCAAATGTATAATAAAATTATGAAGTAATTGAGATTAGATCACTTGTAAGTGATTAACAAAGTAGTTATGAAGTGGGTTTTGTATAATATGATGATATACTCATGTTAATGATGTTTGAAGTCTTATATATGTGTGAATGTTTTAAGAATTTCGGCTAAGATTTGATAGATTAGCATGTTATAAGATCGAATGATAAATTCGACATAAGATCCGTAAGATGGAAGGGGTCGCGATGAATGATAAATAAGCTAACTATCTTGCGAATGATATATAATAGTTTGACGCTTGACAAGCTATGCGGAAGCTTGGGAAAGAAGCGGGTCAAACGGAACATATACGCATGGGAAGCATATTCGGATACAAGGTAAGTAAATCTTACACCCTTTTTTGTAGAATATCTACTCATTATATTGATTAAGAGCATGATAAGTTATTATATGAAGAATGATGTTTCGACAAGTTTAGATACGGATCGGAACATGTGACTATGTTAAGAAACTAAGTACTGGGATTGTAAGGGGTAAAAAGGGTATTACGGTAATTTTGATTATGATTTAACGAAGAAATAAGTTACAAGGAGGAAATAATGAATTATTACAACCCCATAAGGGTGAAATGGTCCTTAGACCAAACCGGCCAAATGGTGAAGATATCACCATTTGGCGATATCGACTAATGGTTGTTTTGTTAAGTATTATGAATTCGCAGGATGAATAGTGAAAGGATTTGCATTGCTATTAGCTAGGAATTTAGTGGATGAAGTACTAAAATGGGTCATAGCTTTGACCCGAGCCAGGTATGTGTGATTAGAGTTATGGTTAAGTCATAGGGTTTGGTTAAAAATGGATGGAAGTCCTTCGTTGCAAAGAACGGGACTATAGTTGACCAAAACGCCCTTGATGTGTATTTTGGGCAAACGACCTTTAAAATTTGTTAGAAACAAACCGTTTGATTAAATGAATACTTTGGGTAAGTATGAAAGCGGAAAGTATGATCCTTGTAAGTCAAATGCCTTAAAATGCGTAGATAACCTTAACGAGTCAAAATAAGCCCACGAACGAAAATGGGTTAAGAAGATGCAAGAAACCCGTGATCTGAACCGTATATGATAGACAATGTTGAAATTATACAGTTCATAAGAAATTGAGGTCAATTAATCAGGTTGTTTCGATAAATGCATGAACGGGTCAAAACTTTGTAAAAAGGTAATAAGCCGAAAGCTTAAAAGTCTAAAACTTGTTAATCCGGATGTCGGATGTTAACTCCATGTGATGGAGAATTAAATTACGGTCATGTAGGAAAAAGAATTGAGTAAAACGGATCACAAACGAGAGAGTTATGCTCGATTTCGTAGAATTAAGTTTGGCGAGGAATATGCAGCAACTGCAGCAAATGTTCTGTCAAATTAAGGCCTTTGCGTCGCGCGACGATGAAAAGGTTATGGCGTCGCGTAGCGCGACGTCTGTCGCGGCCCGAGAGCGCCAACATAACTGGCAAAAATGTTGCTGTTGAACTGTTTTGATTTGCGAACTCGTTTTAAACACTTATAATCTAAGTATGCCCAATTCATTTCACGTTTAGGAAATGTAGGTATGTGTGGAGGTATGTAAGAGAGTATGTATTTATGGATGTATGTAGGTACGTATGTAAGTATGTATGCTAGTAGGTATGCATGTATGTGCGCAAGTTTTCGATACGGTTGAGTATTGACGTTATTAATAGTGCACCTCGAGAATGAAGTGTAATGAAGGTACACTATTGAAGTCTCACCAGGATTTGATGTTTAGATGGAAAGCTTAAATGTAGAGGGATAGCGGAACGAGAAGTATACGAGTATGAATCCAGTTATATTTATAATGTGTATTAATGTTAGGGTTGTATGTGGTGAGTGCAGGTTGTACGAGACACGAAGAATCATCGAGGAGTAGAGATCAAAGACCGAGTCATAAGATAGATTGTACGGGAGAGTTGGTGTATGTAATATAGTAATAATAAGTTATGTTTTTACTTAGTAAATGAGTCGATTGACGAATTTATGTGAAAGAGTTATTTTAAAATAAAAATTAAAGTAAGTAAAAGTATTTTATAATGAAAGAAATTTATGGCACGAAGTTCCGCTGCGACTTTTTGTCAAATACGTATTAGGGTCTTACAAGAACAAAGCTCGCGGAGCTGTAACTGTTCAGTTTCAGATTAATTCTTTCATTTTCAATCTTAGCTTCCTGAAACTGAAGCTTAAGATTTGCAATCTCATCAAGCTGCTCATTGATTTGTCTTTCTTTTGATTGAAGAACTCCAGACAATTGAAAATTCTCTTTAGAAGTTTTACTGTTTCGCTCATCAGAATCTTTTATACTTCTCTTTAGCTTCTCATGATTTTCAAAAAATTGTCTGTTTTCATGAATTAACTTCTCCTTTTCTTTCCTAAATCGTTCTACATCACTTTTATCCTTTTCAATTTTTTTCAATTAATTCTTTTATTCTTTCATTTGAAGCTCTCACAAGTTTATCACGACTTAAGATTTGATCTTCAACCATTTTGACTTTTGCAGCCAGCTCTTCAGTCTTTTTGACTGCGAGATATGCATTTGTGACACAAACTTTGCATTCTTTCTTGCAATTTTTGCAATCACTTTCCTTTTTACCCTTTTCAGTCTTACCTGACTCATTTGTTGAACTACTACCACTGACCTCATTTGTTGACTTAGACGCAGACTTGGAATCTACCTCTAATTCCTTTGCCATCAGCACTTTTTCTGCCATCTTCGTCAGGTTCTCTGCGGTCATTTCCTTTGTTGTGTCGATTATACCATCATTGACTTTCTTCGACTTTAGCTCTTCCTCTTCAGCTTTCCTTGCCTGTTCTCTTTCTCTCTCTTCATCCTCTTGCTTCAACTGTTCAATGAGGGTTTCAATTTTGAGTGTTCCTGGTTCAGCAATTATGTTTCCTTTCGGGTCCAAGTAGCACTCACGATCTGGATCCCATCTGTTTGCCTTCTTGGCCTCTTTCCAAGCTCGATAGTTTCTATCCTTCATGGTTTGAGCTACCAGCTTCCGATAGTTGTATTTTTGCTGTTCGGTTCGTGTGTATTTGTATGGTTTGACTTTTTCCATGAACGCATAACCTACAGCATCATCCTCTTGTAAAAATTCACTCCAGTCAAATCCCTCATCATCATGAATTACTGCTAAGGCTCTCGACTTTTCCTTAGGAGTTTCTTCAATTTGTTTCATTCCTGACGGTTCTTCCCTGTTGCGATGATAAACAGCCTTTTTATAATAATCATCATGGAACGGATTGGCTGTTTCATCTGAAGCTGCATTCCTGCATTCCCTTTTGAAGTGCCCTTTCTGTTTGCACTTAAAGCAGGTAACCTTTGACTTATCGAAACCAATCTTCGTTGAAGGCCCACCAATTGAATTTCTCCCGGTTATTTCCATGAACCTCTGTGCTCGTCGGATAACGCTTGCCATACACCAGCATATGTCAATCAATGTGGGATCGTGTGTTGACCCGAATGAGTCGTTCAGAGGAGTTTTGATCAGTTTCAGAGGCGGAAACTAAGAAACTGACTTAGAAACAGCTTGTACTTCCCTTTAAACAACTTTTTAATTGATATAACACTGATTACAATCACAGGATAAACCGGCAGCACCTCGGTATCCAAATCAAGAACTCATACAAATGATATCGCTTGAAACATATATATAGTAAACAGATTTCGCTTGAAATGGCTTCAAGCGAAATAACAACCTCGTTGATTCCGCTTAAAATTGACATAAGTCATTTCAAGCGGAATATCCTCTTTCAAGCGGAATCACCATATTAAAACACATAAACCTCCTATTTTCTCGATCTACGTGCCCTGATCTAATCATTCTAGTGCAAGACTCGATACAAGACGAAGTTGACAGATGCATGCACTAACAGACTCCCCCTTAGATGTTGACGAGTCGTAAGTGTCGAGTCTTCTTATCTTCAATCTTTATCAGTCTTTGGGCTTTACTCTTTCTATCGGCATCAACAGACTCCTCCTAACGATGTGCTGGCATTCCTTAAGTTCATCAGCATCATCTGCTTCAGAATCGTAATCCTGCTCAATCTATATTCACATAGTCCTCAGGTAACGGAACTTGGCTCTCTAGCACTCAGCTTTGATGTTGTTCCAAGATCGTGACCTGGCTCACATCCAGCTCAGGCTTCTCAGGATTGACAAACCCAGTTTTTACTTAAACCTGCATAATCTCTACCTCACAATAAATTCCTCATTTAACATTAACATATATGCACCAACTCAAACTCTCCCTCAAATTAACTAGAAAATTTTATCAATGATAATCCTGATGAACCACTATAATCCTGATGAACCACTTGTAGATTTGTTAAAAACACATTTGATTACACACAGACTCCCCCTCAGTTGTCGAAAATCTTTTTGTATTTTTCAAAAGTTTATGCTAATGCACTCTGAAAATATTTTTGGAATTTTAAAACAACAGAAATAAAATGCAGTAAAGAACTATTTACAGATAATATTTTTGTGAGTTTGTGTAAGAGGATCATATCAGTTTATGAGACAAATAACCAACACCGTTAAGCTTCATTTCATTTTAAGTTCTAAACAATTCACCTAGATTGTCAGTATATTGGTCCACTTAAATTTTCACACAAAATTCAATTGTTCCGAGATACGATATTAATGTTTTAAGCACTTAAACTTATTCGCGTGTCCCACTACTTGAATATACTCCCGTATCCAGATCCCAATATTCAGTCTTACAGGTGAATATACCACATATGATATCTGTAAGGAGTTAGATGCAAAACCGTGAGAGCTCAGGTCAGAACTTCCATTCAGCAGAGAGATGACGGCTTGAATTTTGGTGTGTCCCCTTTAGATGATCTTTTTTACAACATCAATGATTATCAATTTTATTGTTTCATCAATTTGCTAAGGGCGGCGCTATATTTCAAGCAATGCGAAAAGTATTATGCGGGGACTAGGTCAGAATTTCCATTCAGCAGAAGTCCCGGGATAATACCCCAGATATCACTGAGCATAAAGACCTAGTATCTCAGAAAAGGGACCTTTCAAACAAGATTTCGGGGGTTACCCATATATCCAAGAAATGTTACCCACGAACTAAGCAAGTTTGAATTTTAGGTTTATATCTCGTCACAATCTACTAAATGTGCAAAAACCTACTGGCATATCCGTAGTGAGATTGTTTATCACATTTTAACTTTCCATTTCTTTTGCATGTTGTGACAGTCCACTGATGTACTATCATTTCCTCTTTTTCATAACAAAACTCATTTTTCATTTTATCATGTTTTTGGCTTTTTCAAATTTTCTAAAGTGTTTGGATTTTCTAAAAAATTCTTACTCCCCCTAAAATTCAAACACATTAAAAGAAATTTGAAAGCAAACTGTACAAGTAACATGACAACCAGTATCGAATCGCTTAAATTCGCCATCCACTCGGCGTAAACAATCAGAACTCCCCTTATCAACAAACTATTTTCCCATTTAGATCTCAAAACACTTAAGTTTGTTTTAATCAAAAATGGTTTTTCCGGAAAATAAGTTTCGTTGATTTTACCACTTGTAGGTTCGGGGTTCACCATCTTGCTTTTTCAACCTCTTATATGAGGATTACATCAAGCTCAAATTAATGATCTTGAGTAATCACTTTGTAAACCACAACATTCAAAACTCTGTACCAATTGTGAACTTACCACCTATACCACAAGTAGGAATAAAACATCTACACAAATCATTTTACCAACAAAGATGCCGATTCCTGCTTCACACTTACCAATCCTGGAAGCTCCGGCAAGTCACAACCTGTAAAATTTAACCATATAAAGAATTCATTCACAAAAACAATTTTCAAGAATGATGCCGATTCCTGATCCGCGATTACAAACTTGGGATCTCCGGCAAGTCCAGATCTTTTAAGGAAACAGAATTTCCACCCAAGTTTTACCAACCTTGGGTGTTTTTAACTCTTGTTCAATAGAGTTATAAGTTGCTTTCTTAGTTGCGTAAAAATCTTTAACCCCTTTTACTTTCCCATCAATCATTTTCCCAAAAATCTTTTTCACATTTCCATTAAAAACTTCTCAACATCAAATTCATTCTTCTCAGAATAAAATTGATTCGAGATCTCCACCTTACCAACCTTTTGTTTAAAATTCTCATTTTTCAATGATGGAATTTCAACATCATCCATTGAAGACACTGATTTTTCTTCTTTTATCTCAACCTGTGGCTCATCTGATTTTGTGGAATCAGGTTCATCGCCGACTTTCTCATCAGACTTCTTAACAACCCACATCTGGTTGTCTTTTTCTTTCTTATTGTACAATTTTTTCTTAGAACACTCACCAACTTCATAAGTTGAGTTTTCAAAAATTTTGAATTTCTCAGTTGATGGTTCAACATCAACAACCTTTTCTTTATGTTTTTCAGAAACTCCCTATTTTGTCTTAGTATTCATCGGACAATTCCATGCAATGTGACCAGCTTCATTGCATTTAAAACAGGTTCGAGTCTCTTTTGGATGAAAAACTCCAGTTCCTTTTCTTTTCTTCTCAGCAAGAAACTCCTGGTTTGATTGTTTCCAGAAAGGTTTCTTCCGTTCTTCCTCAGCACTTCCTCCTGAAACAAATTCTGTTTTTGTTTTAGAATTTTTCTCATTTTTATAATTTTCAGGTGGAATAAAACCTAAACCTTTCTTTTTGAAATTACCATTATGGTTTGGTTTCTTTTGAAAACCAGAACCAAAATTGTAACCTTTTTTCTTGTTTAAACGCTGTTGAACTCTTGAAGTGTATTTTTTAGGTTTTCCAGTAAGATTTAAATCTTTTATTTCAGAAATATTAATTTCTGTCATTTTGAAAACCTTTTTAATCATTTCAAATCTAACACTTCTTATTGGAAATTCTTTGTCAGAATATAATTTGTCAGAATCATTTAAAGTGTATGCAACTTCAAATGTTTCATCATTCAAATTCGATTTTGATAATAAAAACTCTTTACTGTACGCCCTTTTAACTGATGGTTTTGGATTATTGACTGACGAACTTGAACCTCCAGACTCAGACTTTAACTCAGACTCCTCATCTGTATCCAACACCTGATCGACCACCTTTTTAATTAACTCAGACTCATGATCAGTGTCAGACGATGTAAAAGTAACGTCAATATTTTCTTGTAATTCATCAGTTGTATCAGTTTTTAGCTTTATATTAACTGCTTTTTCAAGTTGCTCCTCATTTGGCTTTCTGGGAGAATAACCTTCCCAGATTGGAGGCGGACACTTGTTATAGCTAACACGCGGTATCTTACCAGTATCCTTCTTCTTTTGCTTCTCATCCTTAAAAGCTTCGAAACCTGCAACAGTTGGATAAATTCGATCAATAAGATAATCAGAACTAGAATAACTTTGTAATAAACGTCTGAGTCTCTCATTCTCAATTTTCTCAGTCTCCAACTCTTGTTTCAACTTGGCACATTCCTCAATATAATGATTTATAGCTTTTGCTTCGACATCATCGTAGCATTCATCATCATCAAAGCATCTTCTCTTTCAGAATTTGTCTTTTGAAGACCAGTTACTGTTCTGTTTAAAACATCGTAAGATTCCTTCACGTAGTTGAGATTGAACAATAATTGCTCTTTCATCTTCTCAAACTCAACCAGCTTCTCATCCTTTACTGTACACTCTTTACAAAATTCTAAACACTTTGAGCAAGGCTTGATGACCTCTACAATCTTTTCTACTTCGATTATCTTCTCAACTTCAACTACCTTTTCTGCTTCAGTCACCTTCTCAGTCTTAGCAATCTTCTCAGCAGCAACTGTAACTTCTTCATTTTGAATAATCTCATCTTTTTGAGCAACAATTTCAATATTCATTTTCTTTTGTTCTTTTGCAGCTTGTTTCTCCTTCAGTTTCTTCAAGCGATCTGCAAAATAAAAATGAAAACTTTCAGGAGAGAGATGAGATTTTGCAACATTAATATGTCTTTCTTCTTCATCATCACTACTGTCATCAGTTGGTGATTGATCCAACTCTATTGACTTGTCAGAACTATCATCTGAAAAATCAGAATCAGATGGTGTTTGATCAAAAACAATTTTCCTTTCTGAACTGTCATCTGAACTTTATGAGCTTTCATCAGATGAAACAGACTTTTCTTCTTCATTCTTCACACTAACACCAATAGATTTCATCCACTCTGTAAACATATCTGGTTCTTTCACGATTTTAGCAATGAATGCTTTGAACTCTCCTTTCTCATCCACAAACATATCCCAGCTAAAGCTATCAGGTAACCTTTCATCAACCTGATTGATTAAGCATGCTTTGCTGTCAGATGATATGTATTTCTCCCAGCTGAAATTTTCCTTTTCTTGATTCACTAAACACGCTCTCTTCGAAACCTCTATCACTTTTCTACCATGAGCCACTTGTGGTTCTTGTTGTTGTTGTTGACCAACTTGTTGATATATGGCTTTCCGGTAGTAGTCATCTTTTCCGAAAGGATTCTTAGCTTCACTAGCTTCTCTGTTCTTGCATTCTCTCTTGAAATGACCTTTCTCCCTGCATCGAAAACAAGTAACTTTAGATTTATCAAAACCTAAAGTAGAAACATGTGCATCAAGAAAGTCATTTCTTCCAGTAATCAGTTTGAATTTTTCAGCTCTTCTCAAAACACTAGCTAGACACCATTTGATGTCCATTAGCTCCATCTCTTCAGCGTCTATCTGATCGTAATCCTCCTTTGTCAACATATGATTTCCGATCTTCCCTGCAACCAATCCTTCATAGGATAGTAACACGGAACCAAGTAATGCCATGTGATCCTTTGCAACCTCTTCAGAAAAGCTTTGACCATCTGGAAGATTCAAGGCAATGTTATACTGTATCACATAACCATTTCCAGTTTTTGTGCTTTGAGAATTAAAACTTGCAGTTGAACTCTTTGGATTCACATTTGGATATGAAGAAAAACTACTGCTGTTGTTTGAACCATGATCAACATTTTCAGATGAATTTCCAGCACTGAACGCAGTTTGAATTTTCGGGCTTCTTTCAGCTTCTTGAACACTACCTTTGTAGTACATTTTCATGTCTTGTTGACCACTCGGATTATTCATCCTTGCGATCTTTTGCTGTTCAAGATCTTGACCCTCAATCTTCTCAATAAACTGAGAAATCATCAAACCATCATAAACTCCAGTGTTCTTTAAAATCATCAAGTAAGTACCCCACTCTTTTTGCGGTAAAGCATCAGCTAACTTGTCGACCCACTCTTCATGATCTTTGGTTATACTTAGCATCGACATGGATCGCACCAAGTGGCAATATCTTTCAATTAGCTTCTTTGTATCTTCCCCAGGCAAACCAGTGAATAGATCAAACTCTTTTTTAAGCAGTGCCTTTTTGCTCTTGATCATGTTTTCACTTCCCTCAAACTTGATTCGAAGAGCATCCCAAATTGATTTTGAAGTTTTGTCGTGCTGAAGCAATACGAAGATGTCTTCTTTGATAGCTTGCTGAAGTAGACTTATCATCATCTTCTCAGCTTTGTACATATCACGTTCTTTGTCATTGAATTCCGAGATTTCTTTTATAACTTCCATTTCTGTACGTGGTAGAACATACTTTTTCAAAATACACTCCCATGATCTCAGATGGTTAGCTTGAACCCAATTTTCAAATCTGTCTTTCCATCCGTAGTACTCTTCAATACTCATGAGTTTCGAGGGTTTTTGTAATGTTCCAGTTTCGTTTTCCAAATTCATGTTCTGAGCAATGGAAGCAGGAGTAGTCGGAGATGTGGCGAACGCATTGTAAAATTCTTCACTCATGATTCGGTAGCACGTATTTCAAGAACAACACTTTTTAAGCGGAATCAAGACTATCAAACTCAAACCCTGTTCAAGCGGAAACACTACTTGAAGTGGAATCACCTGCTTGCAGTTTCAAGCGAAATAACCAATTTGAAGTGAAATCAGGCAATGTTGAAGCGGAAACACAAGTTTCGCTTGAAAATCTCAAGCGGAATAATGTCTTTGAAGCGGAATAAGGCTATGTTCGTTCAAGCGGAATCTGGTCTGGGGTCCATTTCTACCACATTTAGGTTGAATTTTGTCATGAAACTCTCAAGGGTTTGTTAAAATGTAGTTTTACTCAATCTGTAAAAAATTTGGCCGATTTTAACCGTGAAAACTAGTTGAATTTGAACAGAAGGTGTAGAAAACAGAAATTTCAGGCTGAATCAGTAAGAACTCCTCCTCCTGCGCTCTGATACCAATTGTGGGATCGTGTGTTGACCCGAATGAGTCGCTCAGAGGAGTTTTGATCAGTTTCAGAGGCGGAAACTAAGAAACTGACTTAGAAACAGCTTGTACTTCCCTTTAAACAACTTTTTAATTTATATAACACTGATTACAATCACAGGATAAACCGGCAGCACCTCGGTATCCAAATCAAGAACTCATACAAATGATATCGCTTGAAACATATATATAGTAAACAGATTTCGCTTGAAATGGCTTCAAGCGAAATAACAAACTCGCTGATTCCGCTTGAAAGTGACATAAGTCATTTCAAGCGGAATATCCTCTTTCAAGCGGAATCACCATATTAAACACATAAACCTCCTATTTTCTCGATCTACGTGCCCTGATCTAATCACTCTAGTGCAAGACTCGATACAAGACGAAGTTGACAGATGCATGCACTAACAATCAACTCCATTTCCTCTGGGTCAATTTGATCATAGTCTTCTTTGGTCAAGTTTGTGTTCCCGATCTTCCCAGCGACTAAGCTTTCATAGGATTCCAGGATTGAAGCAATAAAAACCATCTGTTGCTTAGCTGTTTCTTCGTTAAAATTTTGAGCATTGTTAAGATTTACAGCTATGTTACACTGGAAGACATTTTTGGGAATGTTCTGCTGCTGCCGACTTCCTGAACTTGATGAAGACGACCCTCCATGATAACCACTGCTCGGAGCAGAGCTGCTGCTTTGTTTCTCCTGATTCGTTGTGCTTGAACTCTCAGCTGAAAACGCAGTTTTTGGTGAAGCAGTCTTAGGTATCATGCTACCCCAATAGTACAAATTGACGTTTTGTTGGTACGGGGTGTTGTTGACTTTATTCATCTTCTTGATCTCAAGTTCATGGCTTTCAAATCTCTCTATCAACCAATCAACAGTCATGTCAGACATCTTCATTGTGTTTTTCAACACCAGTGCATAATACTGCCAATCCTTTTCATCTGGTAAGGATTCTAGCAACTTTTCAACTAATTCTTCTTCTGTGAACGTTATCCCATATCGGACAAGCTCCAACTTTAGGTGACAGAAACGTTCAATCATCTTCAGCACCGACTCATTTCTCATGCACGCAAACAAATCGAACTCTTTCTTCAGTAGACGCTTCTTGTTCTTGACTATTTCAGGCCCACCAATACATTTCTTCTCTAACTTTCCCCACAAATCTTTTGCATTTTCATAACTAATCAATGAAATGATATCATCCCTAACAGATTGATGTAATAATGTAATACATTTTTGTTCATGTACAAATGTTTCTTGTTCACCCTCATTCAAATTTTCATTATCTTTTCTACCGATATCGAACCCATTTTTCATACACTTCCAACTTTGATAGGCAAATGCTTTCAACCAGTCTTCAAACATCCCGGACCATCTGTTATAGTCCTCAATTGCCATGAGCTTTGGTGGTTTGTTGTAAGTACCATAAGCGTTATCAATACTGAGCGAATCAACAATCGTTTTCTTTGAAGTTTGATTGGTGCTAGTAGTTGTATTCGTCGATGTTTCTGTGGTGTTGTAAGCAAATACATAGCTGAATGGATTCATGAACTCGTCACCCATCTTGACAATTACCTGAAAAATTTCAAACACTAAGACAAATTTTCAAGTTTTTCAAAAAATTTCAAACTGATGCACCTGGATTGGATGGTGATCCGATCGAGTGGCACAGTCAAATAACAAGTGTCAAACAAGCAAGTATCGGATGGCGACTCGATCGGGTGGTGATCCGATCGAGTGGTCGTCCGATCGAGTGACACAAGATTATGAAACTTTAACCTTCAACCTTTCACCGATCAGATGGTGATCCGATCCAGTGACAAGATGACGTAAGCTGATGAAACTTAAACAACAATGTTACACCGATCGGATGGTGATCCGATCGAGTGACAATGATGACGTCAGCAAGTGTAACATCCCTATTTTTATAGGTTTGGTTAAATTTATTAACCACTACTAACTAGTAACTAGTTTATATTTATAAACAAATATTCAACCCAAATAGTTTTAAACATTTTTTTTATATAGTTGGTTGAAATATTAATTGGCCTATATATAGGTGACCTTTCTAATAAAATAAAAGTATATAAAAAACTAATATTATTAGACAGGTAGTTTACGGGTAAGTTAACTATTACAAATATGAAGTAACTAGACGTGCCTAGGAACCCTATGATAATTAAATTATAAAATACATTGTATTTTGAACCTACTCTATTTTTAATGAAACTTAGACCCAAATGTAGACAAAAATATTCTTGTTCTAATGATATATTCATTCTTTTCTAGAACTTCATATTTTAGAAGTTATACACGCCAAATAAGTAAAGCAGTTAAATTAATTATAATATATAAATTATAAAATAATAATAATGATAATCAAAAAAATTATATGGACATATCAATCCAAATAACTAAACTATAAATATATTTTAAAAATATTAGTGTACGTACAACTAAACTATTATAAAAAATTTGAAATGTTGGTCCAACATAAAGATTACATACAAGCTATACGTGTCATTTAAAAAGGAATTTCAAAATATGAATGGATGACAAGATATCAATTGTGACTTAACCTTCAAGTAAGCTTTCCAATATAAATAGATGATGGTATTCAGATTATTCGATGCCATCTTTCCTTCTTTTTATCTCTCCCTCCAAAATTCTTTACATGTTCCTATTTTATAATTTTTCTATTCTTTTATAAATAATAAAGTTCTGCTCTGTTTTAAGTATTTTAACTCCCGATCACCGCTACCCTTTCCGATTGATCTGAGCCTCATAACACATGTCAGGGCTCTGCCCGACTAAGTTGTTGGGATTCGGTCTCGGACATCGGGATAAGGTTGAATTGGGGGTATTATACTTACCACGAGTGCATTATATATTTTTAAATAGCTCAGAAGTTATACCCAAAATTTATACCAGGAGGCTTTCTAGTTGAACCCTAAAGTTACAAAGTGGGTCTATTCTCTTTTCTCACTATTTTATTCCCTTTTTCTTTATAATATAATTATATTAAAAAATGTCCCAAAACAACTCTCACCAAAACTATTATATTATTATTATTATTATTATTATATTTTATTCACTAAGAAACTCTAATTGAGACACCCAAGTAATTCTGCATAAACCCTAAAATTTTCATAACAATCAGAATCAGGACCAGGGCCCCTAAAACTCAAAGGGGGTATTCCCTACTTAACGATTATCCTTATAACTCGTTGTAAAATACGAGATTCTTCGATCCGTCGACTCAGCTAACCTACAAAAACACGTGGCAACCATATGATAAAAAGTAACCCGTCACGCCACGCGACAGGCGCATATGTTCCTGTCGCGACACGCGGGGGAACCATTTTTCAAGTATAAATAGAGGGGTGTGGGACTTGATTTCCTGCGTTCGTTCGACGTTCAAATTCATTTCGTACGTCCAGATATTCACAATTTACTACCAAACACACACTAGCTCGAATTCTGCTACGATATCGGGTATTAACTCAATCGCTGCTACGATTCAATGTCCGGTCGATTGAAACTATCCGATGGATGTTTTAGTACTATCCTTTGTCATTCGTCGTGATTCCGACAGGATGTTTGAGTACCACCCGAACTCGGGGAATACTTTGTCATTCGTTGTGAATCCGATGGATGTTTAAGTGATTGCACTTTGTCATTTGTCGTGAGGGTTTTAATCTCGTGAGTTATCGTAAATGATGTATTAGTTACTTACCTAGTTCGTGTGCACTAGGTTACAAAGGCTAAATCAATAGGCTAAGCTCTGCCTGTATAAATCTGCAATATATCAAGACTTATCTGTAGACTAAACTTTGGTTGTATGAATCTGCATGCTTATAATGTGAGTCATTCTCTTTTTATCAAATTACTTTCAAAAGCAAGTTTATTTTCAAAGTTATAATTACAGGGATTAAGTCTTTGTAATCACCAAATTACAGCCGGTATGTGGGGTATTGTATACATTACTTGTTCCCGTCACCATTGGACAACGAGTTAGCCAATGGGTGATCTGACCACAGTCACAGAAATAAGTCGAGTGACAAATACTGTGGGTAGTTGGTTGATATAGAAACAATGTAATCACCCTTAATACTGTAATTTATAACACTGTTTTCTAGTTATAATTTGCAGTGATTAAGTCTTTGCCAATCTTTAAGAAGCAAATGTAAAAACTCTTAATGCTGTAAATTATAACAAACGTATCGTTTTAGTAAAATGAATGAACTCACCAGTATTTCCTGCTGACAAAACCTTTTTAAAACGCGTTTCAGGTAATTACAGTAGATTGGAGTAAGAGATGGATATGGCACTGAAAGGCTTCAAGAAGTGGCTTATTTTATTAATTAAAGCAAATTAAGAAATATTGTTTTATGTAAATTGGGTTTATCCCTTGTTAAAGCTACCATTGTAAAACATGGGTTTATCCCATCTATTAAATAAATAAAATCTGGTGTTTTCTAAACTCTGATATTTTTCCTAACTCACGGTCCTGAAGAAATTTCCGCTGCAATATTTTTCAAAATAATCACCGGTACCACTGGGATGTTCGCGGCTCCCGATTCCGTCCAGGGTGGGTCGGGGGTCGTGACAGCAAGCAATATCCAAGAATAGTCTATGCCAATCTGATCGGATAGCTGTCCAATCGTGTGGATGACGTCAGCAAGCACGAAACATTCAACATGATTTTTGATAGATTTGATTCAGTTTTAGTTGGAATTTTTCTGTGAAAATTTGAAGGATTAATCTTTGTTCAATTGCGAGTCTATTGATATCAAATTTGTCAAATTTTGTCCGTAAATTCCCGTTCAATTTTGAGTTTTTCTCGTTTTTAGGTGAAAAAAATGTAAACCACAGCAAGAAATGAGTAGAAGATGAGAAATTGGTCAAATTTCCGGTGAAATTCGACTGAAATCGGCAAAGAATTGCTTAAATTCCGGTGAATTTTGCTGTTGTAGACTCCAATTCAACCTCCTGTGGCTCTGATACCACTTGTTAGGCCGGTTTGTCAGGATCTGTTCGTGTGGAACGTGGCTAGATCGATCTCAATCAATGTGCGGAATCCATTGATTAAGTCAGAGAATCAACAACAACTCATTCAACGTTTAAATCCGTCTGATTTCTATTAGATTGATGATGAAATTACAATAGCTCTGGTAGAATCTCAGACTGGCAGAGGTTCCTTACAAGTTCAGCCAAAAGTTCTAAATGACTAACACATGCTAGCTATTTATAGGCAACATCAGGGAGGCTTTAAGTGTCACCTGATCTGGTGGTGATCCGATCGGATGGTCATCCGATCGGATGGCCATCCGATCAGATGACATCAGTCAACCGTCGGTTACACTTTTACATTATGCGCCGATCCCCGAGTTGTTGTCTACACAAACATACATACAATTACATACATATACACAAAAGACATACACAGTACAAAATAAGACTCAATGCTGACGGAAGCTACAGACATATGAACTAACAATACTACGTGAAATCTATCTGATGGATATATGCGTGTGTTGTTGTGGGTGTGAAACACTAAATGGCATGGAAATACGAGACAGAAATGGCATGTCTAAAGCATGGTGGATAAGCCGCTCTTACTTCCTATATATAAGTGCTTCCGGAATGTTACCAACTTTCGTACCAAGTGCCATGTGAGACTTAGTGTTTGCAGACTGGTATCGAGAATGTTGAAATCTAATCTATGAGAAGTCTATGTAATCTACGCAATCTATGAGAAGTCTATGTAATCTATAGGAAGTCTATGAATTCTATGTGAACTCTAAAACTACTCGTGTAGCCTATGAGAAATCTATGTATGAACTATGGGCACTCTAATCTATGTTAATCTATTGAGCTAATCTATGTTAACCCCTTGAGTTAATCTATGATGATTCGTTGAGTTAATCTATGTAAATCTATTTGGGTAATCTACGTGAATCTATTTGGGAAATCTATGTGATGATGATGATGATGAGTAAATTGTTACGTTTGGTAATTGCGACACGTAACATGACACCGAGTACGAGGCAGAGGCGATGTGCCCGAAGCGTGGTGGATACGCCGCTGGTACTTCTTATATATAAGCGTTTCTGACATGTTAACCAAACTTCGTACAACGTGCCATGTGAAGGTCGTGAGTTTGCAGTGTGAAATCTAGATTCTTTAATCTATCTATCGTGTGTGAATCTTATTTTGAGAGACATCGTAATCTAGACTTATATGATCCTCTTGATTGGATCTGTAGATGTCGTCTCGTAAGCTATCCGACACTCTCAAGAGATCCAGGGAAAAGTCTCAGAAGAAGATGATGTCTTTCATGGCCAACCAAATCGCTCGAGTCGTGCCAAAGATCGTCTCTAAGATCCAAGGATCCAACACTCCTCCATCCTCTGTGGACTCCAAGACGGAGAAGTCGACGTCTGCAAAGTTCAACTACAAACATTTTATCTCGTGCAACCCTAAGTCTTTCACGGGCAGTGACGGGGTGACTGCAATGCTGGAGTGGTTCGATAGCATTGAAGTTACTTTCATCAACAGTGAGTGCCCGGAGCATTTAAAGACCAGAAGCGCAACGAGAATGTTTCAAGGCAGAGCGTTGGAGTGGTGGTCAAATGAGAGAAACATCCATACTAACGAAGAAGCCTATGCTCTTCCATGGGATGAGGTACGAGAACTGATGATTCTTGAGTTCTGCCCTCCTCATGAGCAGTTGAAGCTCGAAGAAGAATTTTGGCACTTGAAGCAGGTTGGTGATGATAACCTGGCTTATACTACCCGATTCAAGCAGTTGAGCTTGATTGTTCCTCACTTGGTTTCGACTCCTAAGCGCATGATAACCAAGTACATCAACGGTCTACCTCCTACTATGCGCGATTCTATCGAGGCAGCCCAACTTAGAACTCTTGAAGAAGTCTATCTTTTGGCAGCAAGTTTGAACAACAATCGCATCCGTGATAAGCAGTTTGCTACTCCTGCTACATCCAAGTCTGCAAATCAAGTCACCCAGCAGCCAAGTGGCAGCAAGAACAAGAAAAGGAAATCTCAGGGTTCAAGATGCAATGATATTGTTCCTGCTGCAAACCCTGCTGCTAAACCTGCTCCTGCTACTGCTGCTAAACCTGCTCCTGCTACTGCTGCTGCTAACCCTGCTATTTTAGAAGCTAAGAAACAGTACACTGGGTCTTACCCCAAGTGTGCAACTTGCAGTTTCCATCATCCAGCTACCTCTGCATGTCGTCACTGTACCAACTGTAGCCGCTATGGTCACACGACTCCCTACTGTCGTCAAGCTAACCCTGCACAGCCAGCTCAGCAAGCCCCAGCTCAAGTAGCTCTTCCAGCTCCTCCGCAGAACCCAGGTCCAGTCAACACAGTTCGAGCATGCTTTCAGTGTGGTGATACTACCCACCTTCGTAATCGTTGCCCCCAGGTGAATCAAGATCAACAAGCAGCCACTCGTGGATGAGCATTCAATCTCAATGCTAATCAGGCTCGCAACAACAATGATGTGGTGAATGGTATGTTTCTTGTTAATAATCTTTATGCTTCGATTCTATTTGATACTGGTGCCGATAAAAGCTTTGTGTCCGTGTAATTTGAGTCTCTGATAAACTGTACACGCTCTAAGTTACCTGAGTCGTTCTCCGCTGAGGTCGCCAATGGTAAGTCGATCCTTGTTAATTCTATCATTCGTGATTGTTCCCTGACTCTTAACGATCACATATTCTCTATTGATCTCATACCCATGCGTTTGGGTAGCTTTGATGTCATTATCGGTATGGATTGGTTGCGTAAGAACCATGCCGAGATTGTTTGCCATGATAAGCTTGTTCGTCTTCCCCTTCCTTCTGGTGATGTTTTAAACGTCTATGGATACCGACCTTCAAAAGGGTTGAGGCTGATGTCATGCACACAAGCGAGCAGAAGCTTACGTAAGTGGAACCTTGCCTTCTTGGCCCACGTGGTGGAACAAAAGGGCAAGGGGAAGAACATAAGCGACGTTCCAGTGGTGTGTGATTTCACTGATGTCTTTCCTGAAGATCTTCCTGGTCTTCCTCCTCCTAGATCCGTTGACTTTCGCATTGATCTCGTACCTGGCGCGACTCCTGTCGCCAAGGCTCCCTATCGTCTTACACCTTCTGAGATGCAAGAATTATCCAGCCAACTACAGGAACTGCTCAATAAAGGTTTTATTCGTCCTAGTGCCTCTTCGTGGGGTGCTCCCGTGCTATTTGTCACACCCCGACCACGTAAAACAACAAATCGTGGCGGAATCGTCGGGGAGTGTTGTAACAGAATCATTGTTTCATAACACATGGAAATCGAAATTTTGTTTTATTGATTAAAAGAGTTACAATGTTTTAACAAACAAAGAAGTATAACATAATTAACTAGTCTTGCATCTTTTATTGACACTAAGGTCCAAGTCCGCCTAAGTGTATCTTGATAAATCCTATGCATCATTTCCTGAAACACATGTGAAAATAGGTACGTCAGCATAAAAATGCCTGTGAGATACATATGTTTTATTGACTTAGGATTCATGACTTACAAGTTTAGAAAAAAAAATTGTTTAACAAAAGTCAGTCATGATCCTTGTAAAATGTTTTGTTTTATAAATCATTTGAAAAGCGAAGATAAAGTAGATGATAGGTAAAAGAGTAATGTAAGGTTAAATGAATAACCATGAAAAATGAGTTTGTATAAAATAAGTTGTTTTGTAAAACAAATATTTAGTGAAAATATGTCATTTGTGTAAAATGTAATATGTCAAATATTGAAATGGTTTAAATAACGCTACGATATGTAATACAATAAAAGCACTTATATATAGGAAGTACCAGCGGCGTATCCACCACGCTTTTATCTTATTACACATGCCTCGTTATTTAAACCACTTACCAAAACAGACCACCAATGTAAAAATGTTCATGTATAACCAAATGTAATGTTCAAACAAATGTTGAAATGTTATTGTGTAAACAAATGTAATGTATAGTGAATAAAAGCCTTTATTGATTAAAAACATTTACTCAACCCTATAAGAAAGAAATGTACAAAACAATGTATTTGATAAATTATAATCAAAAGTTGTGTTTTGTAGAGTAATGCATGCTTTACTGATACAAACATCTATGCGGTATTGTAAAACACCTACATCCAAGCCTTGAGACAGTAAGATAAACCCTAGAATAAAGTCAAAGGTCTACCAAAAAATGTTTTCGGATTCGGTCATTTCTTCCACCCAAACAAACCTAGGATTTCAGAAATGGGAGTTGTCAAGTCCTATGGTACCACTACCTACTACCGAGCGGCATGATCGGTGTTAATGAATGTAATAAAGACCCGTTAAACAAACCAAATGTTATACCAAATGTAAGCATGTTTTAAGAAAATAATGTACCTAGTATGCTAAGTGAACATACAAGGTAGAGATGTAAAACAATGTGTCCATATGTTACGAGAACATATGCAACAGAGATGCAATGTAAAATAATGTACTAAGTATGCACTAAATGGACATACATAGCATAAAATGTAATGTAAAATAATGGGCTAGCATGTTAAGTGAACATACATAGCAAAAGAAGATGTAATGTAAAACAATGTGCTAGCATGCTAAGTGATCATACATAGCAAAAGAAGATTTAATGTAAAACAATATGCTAGCATGCTAATTGAACATACATAGCAAAACATAATGAAATCATGTACTATAAGTGTACTAATGAACATAGCAAGTATATGATATGAAAACATGGAAAGCACTAAAGTAACAAGTAGACACATGTGTTTCACCCCAAAACGTTTGAAAAACAGTAAAAGAGGGGTCTATGTACTCACTTGAGGGTGCTTAGAAGTCTTGAACAACAACCAAGCAAAGCTAGAGGGATCACGGAATCAAACGGCACCCTATATAAATAACTACATAAATAACCGGACCTAAATCGGGAGATTGGATAGTATGAGGTTTCGTAAACCAAATGAGTATTGGAACTCATATGATATGGTTTAACAAAGCCCACATACTAAAATGAAACCTAACCTAAGTGCTTACAACCCATTACGACCCGTTTAGGTAGCTTATGCTACTTTAACGCGTCGTTCGCGTAAAACGCGTTCGGACCGCTTAACTAGTCCTATGACAAGTAGAATATGCCTTAACATGTCTCATATAGTTACCTAATCAGTTTAGATGTCAAAATTTAGGTTACATATGCTTAAAATGAATTTATGCGTAAAAAGGGTATTTTGGTAATTTTCCTAAGGCATATAAACCACCTATCATACAACTAACTAAACGTAGTGACCATAAGGTATAACCTCGGAAGGTTATTCCCTATACAACTATGGTCACCTAAAGTGTTTGGTCGGATCCTAATGATCGACCAAACGAGTCGGGTTCGAAAGTATAAGCGGTTGTTTAGACCGCTTACCTTACGACCCTACATAAGCACTAAACCTAAAGTGACGAGTTAAACATGTTAAAACATGTTTAACGAGGTTTAAAAACAGGTTTGATATCAAGACAAAGGGTCTTGATTCCCAAAAGTAGTTTGGTTACAAAATACGCAAGAACGCGTATTTTGGCCGAAACTACGACTCATCACTGAGCCTAGATAACGTGGTAATCAGTAGGTATAGTCACTAGGGACTATAACCATCGTGATTACGCTCACGTTATGAAGTTCAAGTGAACTTCGCATTGATCATAAACTGGTCAATGCAAAAAGTCAAACGCAGTTTGACTTTTAAGCTAAAACGAATGAAAAGAACGAAAGAATCCTTACAGAAGGTCCCCACAAGCAAAATCTTGACCCAAGTAGCTCAGGTATGAAGCAAAGGCTTCAACTTAGAGCATCTTAGATCAAATTTTGAGTGAGGATGAAATGAAGTGGGTGTTGCTATTTATAGAGAATCAAGAACCGTTAAGATCGGTCATCGTAAAACGTGCTTTGATCTGGACCGTACACATGTGGCCCATGGTTTTGGGATACTAGGGGTGCCCCAAAACCAGCAAACGGTTTTGAAAATGTTACAAAATATCCCCTAAACTTCAAGAGAAGCGCTGAAAATGGACCTTGTGTTGCAAAAATGGAGTTTCTGCCCAGATCACTCACTCGCGTAGCATCACGGGGATAGGCATTTGGTGCTCGCGCGGCGCTAACATGTGCCAGATACAGCAAAGTTTCAAAAATGACAGTTTTGGTCCCTGCACGTGTTTAAGGCCTTTTTCGATGCGTTTGAACCCCGTTAACCTCATTTAAAGGCTCTAAAATGAAGTTAAAGTATAGGGAACTCAAAACATGCTCAAAAACATCTCAGATGTCGTCTCGTTTGGTCGTACGGTTGCGTTGTTCGGTTAATTACGACGGAAGTCGTAACGGACGCAAAAACGATCCAAATTACGCGTCGAATGGAATTTTATCAAGCCAATCACTAAAATAAAATATTTTAATGATTACATAAATTTTTGGATGTCCGGATATATTCAGAATGTAAGATATGCGCGAAAATGCAAACTTATGCACTTTTTGACGCTTTTAGTCCCTATTGATCATAAAGTTTATTTTAGCACACCGAACCCCTCAAAGCCTATCTCTAAGATATGTAAAGGATATTTAGGGTGTGTTTAACTTATGGCCAAGTTCCGGAATGTCCGTTACAGTTCAAATCGGCATACTTTCACAGTTTGTCGAATTTAGTCCCTGTAAGCGAATAGACTCGATTTTGCCATACCAAAGCCTTCAAAACATATTTCTAAGTTATGTAAAGGTTATTTAAGGTATGTTAAGCACATGTCACTGTTCCAGAGTGTTTTTTGCATTAAACTGGTTATATTTACGCATCAGTGCGCGTATAACCTTCTAGAAAGCGATTTAGAGCCCGAAATCGAACAAGAGTTGATATGTGCAAATGATACACATATATATACAAATCACAAGTATGAAATGCAATATTTCATTGGTTTGGTATTTGTTTGATGGCCGTGGAGGCACAGGTGTCACACTATTTGTCAAGAAGAATGATGGTTCATGCCGTATGTGTATCGACTATCATGAACTTAATAAGCTTACTGTGAAGAATCGTTATCCACTCCCTCGTATTGATGACCGATTTGACCAACTACAAGGCGCGTCCTGCTTCTCCAAGATTGATCTTCGATCTGGATATCATCAGTTGCGCGTCCTCGAGGATGATATTCCTAAAACTGCGTTTCGTACTCGATATGGGCACTATGAGTTCGTATTCATGCCTTTCGGTCTGACCAACGCACCCGCTGTGTTCATGAACCTTATGAATCGTGTGCGTAAACCTTATTTGGATCGTTTTGTTATAGTCTTTATTGATGGTATTCTTATTTATTCTAAGTCTAAAGCTGATCATGCTCGTCATTTACGTGTTATGCTTGAACTCTTACGTGGTGAACGTCTGTATGCTAAATTTTCTAAGTGTGAGTTTTGGATGGATGAAGTGCAATTTCTTGGTCATGTCGTTAGTAAGCAAGGTATTCATGTTGACCCATCTAAAATCAAAGCCGTGAAGAATTGGAGTACGCCAAAATCTGCATCTGATATTCGTTCTTTTCTGGGATTGGCTGGTTATTACCGCCGATTCATCTCGGATTTTTCCAAAATCGTTGTACCTCTTACAACGCTGACACAAAAAGAGAAACCTTTTGCTTGGGGTCCCGAGCAAGAGGAATATTTTAAGACTCTTAAGACCCTTTTGTGTAACGCTCCTGTACTTACCCTACCCGACGGGAATGACGATTTCGTGGTCTATTGTGATGCCTCGAACCGTGGATTGGGCTGTGTGCTCATGCAGCGGGACAAGGTTATCGCTTATGCTCTCGTCAACTCAAGGTACATGAGAAAAACTATACTACTCACGATCTGGAGCTTGGTGCAGTTGTATTTGCGTTAAAGATATGACGACACTACCTGTATGGTACGAAATGTCTGGTCTTCACCGACCATAAGAGCCTCCAAGATATCTTTGACCAAAAGGAACTGAACATGCGATAGAGGCGTTGGGTGGAACTACTTAACGACTACGACTGCGAAATTCGCTATCATCCTGGCAAGGCGAATGTAGTGGCCGAGGCTCTTAGTCGTAAGACTCATTTTAAGGCTATTCGCGTCTCTAGTAATCTGCATGCTTGTATTCGTGAAGCTCAATATTCGTCAGCTAATGAAGGAAGTCTATCTGTTGAAGTTCTTGGCACTAACACTAATCAACTCGAAACTAAGTCTGATGGTCTTCAGTACTATCTCAATCGCATCTAGGTGATAGATCGCGATAACCTCCGTGAGCTCATTATGAATGAGGCTCACAAATCTCGTTACTCTATTCATCCAGGTGCCGATAAGATGTACCAGGATCTGCGAATGACTTATTGGTGGCCTGGCATGAAGAAGGACATTGCTGTATATGTTTCTGAGTGCCTCACTTGCTCGAAAGTGAAGGCTGATCATCAGTGTCCTTCTGGACTCTTAGTGCAACCCGAAATCCCAGTTTGGGATAGCATTTCTATGGACTTTATTACCAAACTACCCCGTACGCCTTTTGGTCATGATAATATCTGGGTGATTGTAGATCGGTTAACTAAATCGGCCCACTTTCTTCCTATTCGTGAAGATTATAAAGTGGAGAAACTTGCTCGAATCTATACCGATGATATTATATTCCGTCATGGCATACCACTTGACATAATCCCTGACCGTGATGGTCGTTTTACTTCGCGTCTTTGGCAAACGTTTCAGTCCGCTATGGGTTCGCACCTGAATCTTAGCACGGCCTTTCATCCTCAGACGGATGGACAGACCGAGCGTACTATTCAAACCCTAGAGGATATTCTCTGTTCTTGTGACATCGACTTTGGTGGTAACTGGGATGTACATTTACCATTGATTGAGTTCTCGTACAACAACAGCTATCATTCAAGTATTCAAATGCCTCCTTTCGAAGCTTTGTATGGCCGCAAGTGCCGATCTCCTCTCAGCTAGCATAAGATTTGTGACAAGCAGTTTACTGGCCCTGAAATCATTCAAGAGACAACAGATAAGATTCTTCAGATCCGTGATAACTTGATTAAGGCTAGGAGCAGACAAAAGAGCTATGTTGATGTTAGGCGCAAGCCTTTGGAATTTGATGTTGGTGACCGAGTGCTTCTCCAGGTATCTCCCTGGAAGGGAGTAGTTCGCTTTTGTTAGAAGGGAAAGCTTGCTCCTCGCTATGTGGGTCCTTTCAAGATACTCGAAAGGATTGGCAAGGTAGCATACCGACTCGACCTGCCACAGGAACTAAACAGCGTACATCCAGTGTTCCACGTATCTAACCTACGTAAATGCCTAGCCAACGAGGAGCTTCAGGTTCCCCTCGAGTACATGCAAATAAATGAAGCTGTGCAATTTATGGAGAAACCGATCGAAATCATGGATCACGCTGTCAAGCGTCTGAGGCGCAGCAAGATTCCCATTGTCAAGGTTCCATGGGAAGGAAAGCGTGGCGCCGAATTCACTTGGGAATTGAAAAGTGATATGAAGGCCAAGTATCCGCAGCACTTCGAGCAGTCTTCGTCTAAGATTTCAGGGACGAAATCTCCTAAAGGAGGGGAGACTCTAAAGCCCAGCGTCCCTAAACTTTCGGCTTTTGTCAGATTTAGTCCCTGAACCTTATCTATTGGCAAGTCTAGTCCCTGTACTATGTAATGTGAGATACTTTGATAACTTGGTGAATCTTATGCCTAAATCTATGTTTGAAATGTCTAAATCTATATGTTTGGAATGCATATATCTATGTTTGGAATGTCTAAATCTATATGTTTGGAATGCCTATAACTATGAATGTCTAATTCTAGATACTTATTTGGTGCTTGACTCTTGAGACTCGTGAAACTTGATTCTTGGTTGAACGAGAGACTGTAGACTTGTCACTGGCGGAATCTATTAATCTTGGAAAACTTTTGGTGTTTATGATGTATTCTAGTTATGCTATTACCAAATAATACGCAATGCTTAATCTAACTTGTAAAACGAATCAAAGACGGGAATGCGGAAAGGATGGGATTGACCAAGTGGCAACCCGATCGGATGACCGTCCGATCGGATGACCGTCCGATCAGATAGCCACCCGATCTGATAGCCACCCGATCGGATAGCCACCCGATCGGATGACCACCCGATCGGACGGCCACTCGATCGGCCTGCCCTCCGATCCATGCCACACTGCCTTGACTTCCACACACACTATAAATAGGCCTGTCACATCACCATTCTCACTGATGTGACAGCCTCACTCGAGCAGACGCACGCACACCACTTTTCTTCATTTTCTTGGCGATTCCGATACGTTTTAGGCTAGATTCTTGTACTTTCTTGATCTATACCTCATTCTCTATGTGATTCACCTTTGAAATGACACTCTTCAACATGAAATCTCTCGGATCTAAACTCTTAAGGATGGTGTCATCATGGTGGTTTGTACAACTGCTATATGATGTCATTCCTGGTAAGATCTAGCTCAGGTCTAAGGAATTTCAGGTGTTTTACACCAAATCTAAGCTAGATCTAGGATTTTTCATAATAAAACTTAAGTTTTCTTCATCTTTTCTTCAATCTTACATTTAAACGGTGGAATCCGGGCATAAACGGACTGGAGACTTGTTGGGTAGCCTAGAGTAGGTTTGGAAACAGATTGTTGTCGGAAAAGACGACCATGGAACGGATTCTGACATAAACTGTTGTAAACAGACGACTGACCGGACAGGGGTGATTCCCTCCCGATCAGGACGGCTGTAAGATGAAGAGTTTACTATTGTCTCAATACGTTCCGTGCCGTCATCGTTAATCTACAAACTTAGAAATTTTACAAAATCACAAACGGGACAAGGATCACTCGATCGAGTGACAATCCGATCGGATGACCATCCGATCGAACAGCCACTCGATCGGGTAGCAGCTGTCTAGCAAATTTAAATACTTGAGACTTTAAACCTTGGAAAAACACTTAGAAACTTTTCAGAAACTTGAAACTCTGGAAACCTCGATCGAGTGATAACCCGATTGGATAGCCATCCGATCGAGCAACCATCCGATCAAGGTAACCAAAACAACAAACTTGAAACTTGACACTTGGATCGAGTGACCACCCGATCGGATAGCCATCCGATCGGATAGTCATTCGTTCCCTCTCACACTGGCCACCGATAGTCTGGCAATCCAATCGGATCGCTATCCGATCAGACAGGCATCCGATCCAGTGAACTGATCCGACACTTTGTGTAATCTCTGCCCGACTCTTATCTGTTGCAATCTAATCAGGCTAATTCTAAAAAAGCTCCCTTTGATCCAATAACAGTGTAACTGTTAAGCAATCACTGTGAGTATACTCGATCCCTTTTTGCTTTAAACTTTGGGATGTGACATGTATTCTATTGAACTACGAAACTTGAGACTTTGCAAACTAAACTCTATCCTACGTGTATGTGAAACTTGTGCATTCTAGTATTCTATTTTGTGCTATGTCACGTTTAATCCAGGGTGTGTAGTTCCGCCTTAACAATAGTAGTGCTATAGGAGGTGCACATCTCCCATTATTCTCGGGGGGTATTGTTAGGAGGATTCTAGTTTACCTTGAGTCTTGGGTAAACACTAAATCATCGGGATACTTGGGTTATCACTGCGTGGACTGCGACACTAGCACGGCTGAAACTATTTTTATTGCTTACATTATGGATATGATCTAGTATGCAATTATTCAAACTTGTATACTCCCCGGTACATTTTTGTACTGACTCTATTTTAATACATGTTGCAGGCTGATAGGATGCTGATAATATGGAAATCAAGCTAGGATAAAGCTTAGAAACTCATCTAGTTAAATTAATCTATGAACAATGTTTAATTCTCGATGTATTGTTGGTACTTGTGTTTTATTTGGTGTTGATGTTTTGATTAGACAATTTTGCATGAAATCTATTAAGTTTCATTGAAACAATAGTGTTATGGAAATCCCATGAGCAATCTGAACATTTAGCGCTCGCACCCCGTTGTTTCCGTCATCGGTTGGGGTGTTACAACCATTCCATCCAATTTAAAACACCCCCACCCACACACACCCAATAAAAAAAATAAGATTGTTATCTTTAATTTTAGTAATATCCATGTGTAACATTGATTTTCCTTTCAAACAATCATCGTTTCACCAAAGTAGTAATATATAATATTTTTTTTAATATAATCAATGCATTTGATATGTAGAAGACACTGATCAGATACTTGATTTCAAAACAATTAAATTATTTATTTTAGATGTCAAAAAATTAAAATAAAAAAAATTACATTCATCTACCATACTTAGAAATAGAGAATCGGGAGTGGATTTGTTAAGTTTCGATACGGATAATTTATGGTGGCTAATACGAAAAGAGATTAGAAATAGAATAGAGAATTAAGAGTGAATATGAAAGTATCTCAATATCTTCCTATACTAAGACTGAGGAGTATGGGGCTTGAGTTGGGGCGTGTGGTGGCTGAAAACGCCCAAGCCACCACCCCGGGTGGGCTTGGGTTGAGGCGTGGCCCAAGGGGCGGGAGTTTAAAGCCGGGCATGGGGCGGGTCTATTAGTATGACATGGCGGGTTCTCGTTGGCCAAACCAAACTAGCCGTTATCCAACGGCTATGTTAAAATTTTTTTTTCACTATAAAACTCACACTTTTATTCCTTTTTTTTACCACATTCAACCACAATACACTCCACATCTTCTATAATCATCTCTATTCTCATTCTACAAAACGAAAAATGCATCCTCATAATCGTGGTTATGACCCGAACAACCCGTGGGCATTTCAAGAAAATCCTAGCCCACCACCCAATCGTCCAATGCCTCGTCCATTTTTGTTACACTCCTCTATGCCCGATATGAAATTTCTAGCCCAACCCATTGATCACCTAGAGGGTGAAGAGTTGGAACTAATGTTGGAGACGAGAGGAGATAAAGAAAAAATATAAGCGTTAGGAATTTTTTTATGTAATTTTCTTTATTTAGAAAACATTAAAAAATTTAAATTTTTTGTTTTAAAAAATATAAAACACCCGTTTGGACTGGCCACGCCCCAAACCCCCGCCCCACCATACCGTCTTCAATGTGGGTTAGCCCAGCGAAGCCCCCCCTAGGCCACGTGTCAACCCATGCCCCAAACCCCCGCCCCACCATACCCCACTGTCTAATAAATGAAAATCTTTTTGTACACGTGTCAATTTCTGGTGCCTCCTCCCTTTTAGTAATAGTATTACATATTAATTTTATACACAAAATATAATATAATATTAATTAATATAGTTAGAGATAAACGTCTAAATTCAAATTTAATTAATAATTATCTATAACAAATATAAATGTATCAAATAATATAATAAGTATAATATTATTTAATATAGTTAGAGATCAAAGGTATAATTTCTAATTTAATTAGTAGTAAGTTACTTTTTATGTCCCTATTTTTAGTGGTTTTAACCACTTGAATTCAAAATTAAAAAGTTTAACACCTTGAGTCTCTAACCGCTTATTCACACCCTCTGTAAAAAATTCAAAAAACCTTTTGTAAGGTTGAGTTCTCTAAGTTCTCAAAACTCGTAAAAGTTTTCATTTTACCCTAAACATAGATATTTGTTAAGATAAAATATACTATTTGGATATAAACAATAGTTATTAATAAAGTATCAAATCATATGTACAAGTAACGAAAATATAATTGTTCTTTTATTTTACTAATTTATCTAAATAAGTCATTTTATTAATAAGGATTATATACAAGTTTATAATTTACATTTTTTGTCATTCAACCCGCGTAATATACGTGGTTGTAGGCTAGTTATATATTATAGACATGTAATTTTTCTTTTAGGAATTTTGGTTTTCTTTTTATCTTCTAGAATAAGATAATGTTAGTTGTTTAAGAAGAAATATCTTCTTATAATAATAAATGAAAATCTTTTTTTGACACGTGTCACTTCTTCATGCTTTTTCACCTTATTTTCTTATTTATCTCTCATGTTTAATAACAAAAATAATTTTAAACTAAAAATTAGATAAGAACAAATATTTGTTTTTCTATAGATAACTTTAAACAAAAATTTAGATAAGGATAAACATTTTTTATAAAATATTTTCATTTACTATATAAAAGATAAAATCTTAATAATAATAATCTGGGTAAATTACTTTTTGAGTCCCTGTGTTTTATGGATTTTAACTAGTTGAGTTCAAAAGCAAAAAGTTTAACTACCTGAGTCCCCATAAGCATTTTCTTTAACCATTTGAGTCCAAATTTCTAACCCAGTTAGAATTTTGTTGTTAAGTTTTGTTAAATGACCAAATTACCCCTATAAAACACAGAGACTCAAAAAGAAAAATAATATATAATCCCCCAATTAACACAAGCCTTTCCTGACAACCAAACTGTCGCAAACAAACCTTTCCTGACATCCAAACTGTCGCAAAACAAGCCTTTCCTGACACCCAAAGAAGGTGAAAGGATGGGTCAACTGAGAATGTAAAGAGACAGTGGTTTGGGAGCTGTCATAGGGGCAAGAGTGACGGGTGCTATGGGATGTCAATAGGAAGAGAACAAAAGATAATCGAGACATGCCAGAGTTTAGAACCGGAGGAACACCGGTTGACAGACGTCGTTCGAAGACGATGTCCGGCGGTGGAGATGAAAGGTGTGTCTTCGGTGAGAACCGGTGACGGTGATGTGTACGGTGGAGAAGGGTGAATTGGTGACGACGGTCGCCGGTGTTGGTGTCGAAGGCAGTTGAAGATGGTGGAGTGGGGAAGATGGCTGATTAGGAGGTGGAGGGTGATTTGAAGGCGGAGGTGTGCGACGACGTTTTTCGTCGGAGATGGTGAAGAAGGCTGAGGGCGGTGGTGGTGTAACAGATGGGGAATTGTGGAGATAGGGATAATGGCTTAAGTTCAAAACAAAATCGATTTTTTTGTTTTATCTGTTAGGTTTAAAACAAAATCGATTTCTGATCTGCAGTAGTAAGACGGTATCAGTGGTATCAATCGATTTCACCGACTTGTGTTAATTGGGGGATTATATATATATAGGGAGGGGCTCATGCGAGAACCACTCTTATTGTGAGAACCTTGAGAACCAATGTGAACACAACCTAAAATAGCTAAAAAAACCTAAAAAAACCTAACCCCCACCCCCCCCCCCCAAAAACCTAAACCCCCCCCCCCCCAAAAACCTAAAAAAAACCTTAAAAAACCTAACCCCCACCCCCCACCCAAAAACCTAAACCTAAACCCCCCCCCCCCAAACCTAACCCCCCCCCCCCAAAAAAAAAAACCTAAACCCCCCCCCCACCCAAGCTAAAAAAAACCTAACCCCACCCCCCCCCCCAAAAAAAACCTAAACCCCCCTCCCCCACCCCCCCCCAAAAACCTAAACCCCCCCACCCCCCCCCCCCAAGCTAAAATGCTAAAAACTAAACCCCCAAAAAACCTAAAAAAATCTAAAAAAAATCTAAAAAAATTCAAAAAAAATCCAAAATTTTTTTTTTGATTTTTTTAATATTTTTTAGGTTAAAATCGCTACTTTTCGAAGAAATTTTTTTTTTTTTTTTTTTTTGCTTCGAAAAGTAGCGATTTTAACCTAAAAATATTAAAAAAATCAAAAAAAAAAATTTTTGTGTGATTTTTAGCTATTTTTAGGCATTTTTGGTGTGTTCACATTGGTTCTCGCAATAAGAGGTGGTTCTCGCATGATCTTCTCCCTATATATATATATATATATATATATATATATTTTTGAGTCCCTGTGTTTTATAGGGGTAATTTGGTCATTTAACACAACTTAACAACAAAATTCTAACTGGGTTAGAAATTTGGACTCAAAGGGTTAAAGAAATTGCTTATGGGGACTCAGGTCGTTAAACTTTTTGCTTTTGGACTCAACTAGTTAAAACTCATAAAACACAGGGACTCAAAAAGTAATTTACCCTGATAATAACAACAATAATAATGAAAAGTAAACAATACTAAAAAAATTTCTACGGCTTATCATTAACAATATAATTAAATAAATAAATAACATTAAATAATAATAAGAGTGAGTAAACTGCAATTTTACCCCCTGGGGTTTGGGGTGATTGGCATGTCTACCCCCCTAAGGAAATATATGCAATTTTACCCCCCACTGTTTGGGGTTATGTCGCAACTTTACCCCCCGGACCATTTCACCGTTAATGTTACCGTTAGTCTGTATGGAAATGTCCAAAGTACCCTTCATCTTCCCCATTAAAAGCTTGAACCCTCAATTGACTGCCTTAACGCTGTTCTTCTTCAATCGACCCCCAATTCAAGCTTGAATCCCTCAAGTCACTGCCCTGAACATGTGTTCATCTTCGTCCTCTATGCTTCGATTCAAGGGCAAAACTCAAGATTCAGACATCATATGTCCTTGTGGTGCGAAAACAGTGGTGAAACAATCAGAATCCAAAGCTAATCATGGTCGATGGTATCTTCGATGTGTAAGTTTCTTCTATTTTATGCTTATTGAAACTCAACTTTGTTTGAAACTCTTGCTTATGATGTCCGATAATAGGTTGGAGGATGTGGATTCCTCAGATGGGCTGATGTTGGTGAAGAACAGGGACAGGGATGTCCGATTTGTTGAGAGGTAATGCCTACTTTAATTCAAAGCATTAAAGATAAGGATGAGTTGGCTAAGTGCAAAGATCAGTTGGCTCGGTACAAGAATGGCGATGTGTTCAAACTGAAGATGTACTTAGGGATTACTTGGGTCTTGATTGTTCTACTTTTTTTGCTTAAGTAGTTAAATTTGGAGAAATTGGATTAGTTTGTGTATTTTGACTCTAACTGTATTTGAGTTATGAGTTTTCAAGTTTATGCAATGGTCCTTTTCAAGTTCTTATATGTTTGTTTTGGTAGCCAGCTTGTAATTCTGTAGGTATTGCTGACAAAGAGAATGATATAGTTGAGAATGAGAAAGATATTGCTAAGGATGAAGACGTCGTTGTAGCCGAAGAACCAGACAGTTATGTATACTTTGGGGATCAAGACTCTGAGATACTCAGACCTTACATGGAACAAGAAACTGATTATGAAAAGATATTCGGAGATCCGACAAAGGATTATGACCCTGAAGTGCTGGAACATGCATGGGATTACACATATTGGGATGAAGAGGATGATTGGTACTTTGACCCATATGAAGGGGAGCATGGTTCTGATTCGGATTGGTCTTGTTTGGATGATTGTCACTGGAAATAGGCTAGATTTGTTTGGTTGTATGTTTGTATTTTGGACCTCTTATTTGTACTAAATGTTGCAATGTAATCAAATCACTTTTTTTTCAAAATTCTGTTTGAACACATTATTTGTACTAAAGCAGCCATATACAACAAGCAGCCATATACAAACTGTATTTGTACTAAACAACCAAACATGCTCATAAAGATTGTAAACCCAACAAGCAACCATATACAAACTATATTCAAACAACCAAACATGCTCATAAAGATTGTAAACCCAACATTGTCTTGAACAAACTTGATAAACCAAACATTGTCTTGAACAAAGAAACAAAGAAACATAGTCTAAAGTTACAAACCATCCGTCACTCATCAAGATTGTAAACTGGTGCACCTTGAGTGGCAGTGTGTGATTCCTGTGAAGCAGTGGATTGTTCACCCCCTTGTCCTTTGCAGCTCCTGACATTGTGACCCATGTTCCCACATTTACCACACTTGATGCTAGTTCCCTTTCTGGTCATTTTACCTCCTTTGTTGAACTCCTGCTCAAGCTCTTTTTCACCAAATGCTTTCTTTCGTTTCTTCTTTGGCCTTCCAACTTGTGTATGATGCTTTGGTGGGATGAGTGTTGTTGGACACTGTGAAGGACTCCACATCTCCGGCCCGTTGATTGGCTCTATCACATTGTCATAGATTTTCTTCCAAGTTGACAACCAATACACATCAGAAACCCACTCTTCTTGTATGCCAGCATCAATGCTATTCCTTGACATATCCCATATGGCTACAACAGCATGTTTGCAAGGCATCCCTGTCAATTCCCACTTCCTGCATGCACAAGTTTTATGTTTAACATTCACAACACATTGTGATCTCGGACCTGTTACTTGATACTTGTCTAAATCAACCATTAAAACAGACATTTCAGCAGCCTGTTTCTTGATCTCATCGAAGACCTCAGTGGCATGAAGTGTCAGTGGCCCCATACACTTTGCTTGCAATTTCTTGACATTCACTATCCTCTTGGTCATGTACTCCCGAATGAATTCTAGGCATGTGATAATCGGCTTGTCCCTTGCTCCTACGATTTGTCTGTTAAAAACCTCACATATGTTGTTCAGCAACATATCACATTTAGCTCTTCCAGAAAAATATGCTCTTGACCAAGCGGTGTATGGGATCTCATTCAGCCAGTCATACATAGCTCGTTCTGTTGTCTTAATTTCTTCCATAGCTTTGTTAAAGTATGGAATAGATGTCTTCCTTCCGGCAGACCAAAGCAAATTCTTGTAAAGATCTCCACGCCACTTGGATTTCATGTTCTCATGGATGTGCCTCAAACAAAATTTGTGCTCACCATTGTAAGACCCTTAGTCCATTTTATACAATTATCAAATAAATTTCGATTATCATAGTGTATTTAAGATTAAATATACACTTAAAAATGCGAGTTTGTTTAAACATTTTACTAAATAAAACATTTCAACATTTTATGATTTAATTCGTCGTTTAAAACATGACGACGAAACTATTCGCGGAAGCTTTGTTCTTTATGTGTTCAGTTCCTCGCTGAGCTTGATCGTCCTCCGGTACAAGAATTTTACCTATAACTCATAAAAACATGAGTTAGATTATTCATACGTAGCTTAAAATGCATTTCAATGGGTTCACAATGCATAAACGAAAAAAAAATGATTTTTTGCGTATCTGGCACCCCGTGGCGTCGCGCGACGGCCTAAGACCTTCCCCGTCGCGCGGCGCGACGCCCTGATATGTCCAAAAAGTTTGCAGCTGCTGCTGCACATTCCCAGTGTAACCCGATTTCACGGAAACGAGCATAACTCTCTCGTTTTTAATCTGTTTTACCCGATTCTTTTTCCTGCGCGCTCGTAATTTAATTCTCCATCTTATGGAGTTAAAATCTAACATCCGGATTAATAAAATTTCAGACTTTTAAATCTTCGACTTATTACCCTTTTTACCATATTTTGACCCGTTCATGATATTATCAAACAAACATGTTTATTTGATCTATAAACTCATGAGATTCATAATTTCAATATCTCCTATCATATTAATCATAAATCGCGGGTTTCTTACTTAATTAAAACCCGTTTACGCTCAAGTGCTTATTTTGACCCGTTAAGGGCATTTTAACACTTTTAAGCTTAAATCATCCTTTTCCTTGGCTTACATCCTATCCCCATTTTAAGTATCGACTTATCATCCACCACATTATAATCGTGGTGGAATTAGTGTAATAACTTGTTTATTCCGAGTTTTACCCCTCGGTTGTCATTTTACGGAAAATACTCATTCCAAATCATTAAACGCTAAAGTTCCGTATCATTTCTTTATACACTGATCCTAAGAATCTAATTGATCATAACGCTTAATTCTAATCAACCTTTGAAGGTAGTTTGCCCAGTTTATAAAGCAAGGGCGTTTTGGTCAACTTATTCCCTAATTTTGCGACGAAGGTCTTTTGCTACTTATTTGACCAATTTTGTATGTTAACTATAATCATATTTATACGTACCTGGCTCGGGTCAACCTATTGACCCGTTTCGATACCTTTCCTCCATAATATGCTAATTCGTAGCATTTTTAATCCATAAACCATTATTATCCTGTAAGCACAAGACTTGACAAGTACTTATTAGTCGTCATTTGTCAATTGGCGCTAAAAGTCACCCCTTGACCCGTTTGGTCTAAACGACCCAACAATTTGCATTTGTATTTAGAAGGGTATATATATATATGTATATATTTACCATTTCATTATTTAACCCATTTCGGCTTATGCCATAGGGTGTCTTAAAACTTTAACTTATGTTTGTCGACGCGCGACTAAATTACCAATTTATCCCTATCCTCATTATGAGTTACCCCTTACGGTAACATCTCAAGATTCATTGTATGTTTATCATTCCACGGCTATATTATCATCTACCCATGTTTACCATTCATCATGATTCTTTTATCAATTTTGTATATGTTCCGACTCGTATCAATCGCGTCGGAATCCATGTTTCCAATATTACTCTTATCGAGTTTTTTACTTATAGAATAATTAAGTATTCTACAAAAAGGTGTAAGTTGCACTTACCTTGCATCCATGCCACGCTTTTCCTTCCCACTATGCCAAATATAGGCTACGGCCACACCAAAAAAGTGTGACCGTATACCTTTCGCCACACCAATTTTTTTCAGGTCAAGTGTGACCAAAGGTCCAGTCATCATAGGTATCATACGGCCACACACACTTTTTAGTGGCTAAAGGGTATTAAAAGTGTAGCTAAAGGGTATCAACATTTCTTGCTGGAAGTAAACATTCCCTCCATTAAGTGTGGCTAAAGGGTAACAACAGACACATGAGTTAAGTTTATGTGTGACAGTTTTTGTTATATAGTCACATGAATTTACTGTAAAGCTTGTTTTAGCCACATCAGTTAAAAAAAGTGTGGCAAAAAAGGTTGTTGTAATCAAGCATTATGTCCGGTAAGTGTGGCTAAATGGTAGCAACAGCCAGATGAATTTACTACATGTGTGGTTGTTTCTATTATATAGTCACATGTATGTATTGTAAGTGTGGCTAAAAAACTATTGTCTAATGGTTATGTATATCCTTTGGTCACACATATTTTATAATTGTGGCTGTTGTCTAATCTTTGGTCACACGTCGTTTTTTCGTCCATGACATTTGCTATCATTCTGTCACACAAAATAAAACAAACCGACGATTGTGTGGCTAATGGTTATATATAGCCACATGAAATTTTGTAACTTTATGTGTGGCTATACAAAACTTTTTTGTCACACATATTTTTTTCTTCCATGACATTTGTTATCATTTCGTCACATAAAATAAAACAAAAGGAGGATTGTGTGGCTAATGGTTATGTATAGACACATGAGCTTGTAATTTTAAGTGTGACTATTTTTTAATCTTTGGTCTAATATTCTTTTTTCTTCCATGACATTTGCTGTCATTTGGTCACACAAAGAAAACAAAGTAACAATTGTGTGGCTATTCTCTAACCTTTGGTCACACATAATTTGTTCTCTAACCTTTGGTCACACATAATTTGTTTCCCATGACATCTGGTATCATTCCGTCACATAAAAAAAGTGGCAATGGTATGACTAATGGTTATTTAAAGTTACATGAAATTTTAGAATTTTAAGTGTGACTATGTCTTATCTTTGGTCACACATATCTATTGTGGTATTATGTTATTTTTGTGCAATAATCCATTTTATTTTAATTTTTTTGTTAAATAAAACCATTAAACATGAAAAAACTTAAAACCCAAATGATATTAATAATAACATACCAAAATTCATACATAAGTTCTCAATTAGAGTACTAAAGCTACAAAACTTCTAAACAAAAGCCATCTACAAATGATGTAGCAATTGCGACAAAACCTGCATCACTCCTAGCAGCATAGCACTTGCAACAGCAAACCCACTTGCATTCATGAACCTCTACCCTCTTCATGAGATATGACAGCATTCCGTTCATGGTCATCAAACAAGTGGGCGAAGAGACTCAAGAGAGTATTATTATACAGCCATTTGTGGAGTGTATGGACTAGATGGCAACCCTCTGGTTTTGCAAAATCTGCACGTTTACGTTGTTTAAGTTTCAGGGTCAATCTTTAAAATGTGATTGTCATGTCCTTGTGTATCACAAAAAGTAATTTAAATATAAGCTGCAATTTTGTGAGGTTAACGTATATTAACAAAACAAGATGCACACAAAATTTGGACCAGAGAATGCACACAAATTGAAGGGATGGTTTATTTCAACATTAAGACAAAGGGCTAATGTCTTCAGGGGGGCCACAACAATCCAAACATCATTATGCAGATATAATATCACAATGAAGTCATAGTTATAACATACATTTATAACAATAAACGAATGAGAAAATAGGGAACATACTGGAGTATAGAAAGAGTGAGTTATTCATTTGCACATGTAAATACAAACTGCTTAATAATTGTAGAAAGTATTGCATATAAATTATATCTTGTACACCCACTAAATATGATATCTTACATGAGTCGTTAACCTATAAACAATATAATCTATACTAACTCCTTCAGATTATAGACAGACTACAAACAGTTAACCAACAGTGACTATTTCGGTATATCGAAACTTGATTCACACAAATCTGGATAATTATGCAGTAAGAAAGAATAAAACTAAACATGTTCTATGTATCCTTGAGGAAAGTTTAAAACAAAAATGAAATATTGACTTAATTAAAAAGAAGCTCCTGCCTTCAAAATTTTATCAATTAGAAAATGAGCAAATTGCTGGTTTAATTGTGATATAATATAATGTAATATATTGCATGCTCAAAAAAATAGAAAACATGATCATCTAAACTCATTTTACACTGCTTGAGCTCCACTATTGAAGTGAAGTAGATATCAAGAAATATGTTTAGAAATCCATATCATGCAAATTTGAGAAACAAGTTACGAACCATTACATTTGCATCAAGAAAGACCAAACTTTGAAAAGCCACCTTTTAGAGCTCTATCGGATGTTGACCATGTCAAGCCACCAATGAAACAACGATATTCCCCCTCATAAAAAGAGAGCATTAACAGCAAAAAAGAAGCATGTAGAACATGAGAGAGAGCGAACCACAGTCACAGTCCCTCTTCAAAAACAAATACATCAAGCAACCCAAAAAAACTATGAATTCTTACGTGTAGTGATCGACAATCTTAGCATCAGGTTTGTTGTAACGAGCAGCCAAATGCTTCTCAAAAAGAGCCAGACCAACGTGCAATACCTTGACCAAGAGGACCTGATAGCAACAAATAACTGTTTAGACTTAAAAAGATTTCATCACGATTTTGTAGTGTTTAAACATATACGAGTACTAACCAGTGGTAACCTCAATACCAGCAGTTTCAAAGTTCTCCGGATGACCCAGAGTTTTGCTTCCCTGTTGACAGAATTGCTTCAAGTCTTCTTCTTGATAAAAGATATGACAAGCATGTAAGTAAATGTCAAAAACTCATGCAGATGCAAAACAATGGGCACTTAGTATGATGAATATAGCATAGTTCATGAAATTAGTGCACATAAGCTTATGAGATTTAAACGAAGAGAAATATTGTGTGTAATCTAAGAATTTGTTCATCTGAATTTTGGGGTATCATCATTACAAACCATTATCAAGGATGATTACCATAAACTACAGGATGATCTGGTTCTAAGTAAGAGGCTCAAACTAACCATATGGGTGACGTGAGTTAAACAATGTATTCTAAAACAAGAAAAAACTTATAGCTTCTAGAGTATGAGTCATGAAATATATGATCTATCTTATCCAACCATCATGGATAACCTAACAACTTGGTTGAGTAAGATCACACACTAAGGTCCATGTTATGTGTGATTAAATTTCAATGGATGATGTAATGTAATTAATGGAGCTAATGGATTCACCTGATAGAACATTGCAATCAGTATTAAGGAAACAAAAAGGTAACACCAATATCAGACACTAGACCATCTATCCTCAACATTGATAAAAATATGTTGTACAGCAGATCTAAAATGCTAAAGCAGAACTGGGCAATTTCGAAAACAATACAATAATCAATCCTATGTGCCCAAATGCCATACAAGTCATACAAGTCACATATCTCCAAACATGCAACAGCAACGAATTCGATAAAACCCACAAGCTAAATAATTTTATTTAAGCATATAATCATTAAAATAGAGCAAATGTACACAGAACCTTCCCTTAACAGTCGAGGATTGCCCAAATAAACCCTAGCCGACAGCTGCATGGAATGATCACAAGTATAATCAAATAATTACTCTAGGGAAACAAGCACATTCTATGATTTGTTTTGCAATTTCTTGCTATCTGTTTGAGCAACAAATATATACACGAAGAAAAATAAGTTAAAAAAAATGAAGTTGATCGACCATCCACATGTTGATTGAAACATATTTAGTGGTTACATATAAAAGCTAACAGTTCTACTATAAAGTCTAGAGGTGCTGAATGGGTCGTGTTCATGGGTTGACGGGCTCAACCCTACCAGAACCCGAAATCTTCTCAAACACATGAACCCGAACACGATGCGAATATCTGCGGGTTGACTCGAACACGACCCATTTAACTCGATTTTTTTTATTTTCTTTCGCATATTAATATTTTAAGAAGAGAGTTTTACAATTTTACAACATACAATACAAAATATATATAAGACACTCACATTTTAAGGTTGTAGTAAGTAGTGAAACTGAACATTCCTTAAACCTGGAGTTTAGACATACAGTAAAACGGGATCAAGATAATTTTTAAACAAACCTTATATACGGATTTCTGAAGAGCAATAGCTACTGCACCAAACTGTGGATAATCACCTAACTTAGAAATGACATCTGATCTCCCAATCTACAATAAAACCTTTAAAAAACAAGATTCACAACATTAAAAGTACAATTAACGAAAAAAAAAACATGTTTTCGTAAGAAAGCCAACCAAAGCATAACCAAATAAATATCTGAGAAACATAAGAAAAGCCCAGAAAATACAAGCAAATAGAGAATCAAGTCAAACCTTTTTGAAAATAATTCATAAAGTAGAAGTGGGTCAGCCATCTACCCTAGACAACCTTGTTTTGGCAATGAAGCGATGGCGAATGAAGAACAACATCACAGGATTTCATAGTCGATAGTCGCATCCATTATGAACAAATGATAGACTTTCAGTAAGCATCCATATTATCTGAATCGAAACCAACGTTCCAAGTATCTCAACCCTAAAAAATCCCGTAAGACGAAGCGTAGCCTCCCACCCCGACGCCCAAACCGAAAACAACAAAATCACAAACGCAGCAACATCAGACAACAAATGAGCTGCGTTAGTCAAAATTTCAAGACTGTTGGCTTTAATTCCACCAAACACTTCCACACCCATGATAATAAAACACAATATAAGTAATCCCCACAACTTCCATATCGAAGCCGACCGCTCTGAGCATCCATCTGCAATTCCAATAATTCAATTCAAATGCTATAATAAAGATCTGATAAGCTTAATATATATATTATACATACACAACCATCGATCTGATGCATTAGGAAAAACAAACAAAGGATAAGAAGTATATGAACAACGATTAATAGATTATTAATTCCTACACAAGTTGAAGAATACCCATAATGAAAAATCTTCAGATACACAAATACCTATAAAGAGAACGAATAATTGATTCTAAAAAATACAATTGATTACAGACTTATTCGAATCAGCAACGAAGAAAATTATTGTTGAAAGTTGGAATGTTATACAGAAGAAAAGATGGAGAATCGAAGGGTTTACCGGGGGAAAAGATCGAATTGGAATTGGAACTGAAAAGGGGATTGCTGATTATAGAAGAAGGGATGACCGGGTTATACAGCAGTCAAACCCCCAATCAAGAATCATGATTCTTCACTATAAATATGTAAAAAGTAGCAATTTTAATCATGTCCAAATCAATTTCGTATTTCATCAGTCCTAGTCACCAATGTCACCACGCCCATAAACGCCATTCGATATGGTTCTCCTCTCTGCGAACACATCAAATCCGGACTCCCGCTAAGTTTTTATTGAACTCCACTAACCTAATAACCGGAGTTTCACCGGAACGCACCTCCAGATCTGAGACTAAGCACCACAATCGGAGGTTCGGTTCACTACACATACCAAACCGCTGCTACCTACAGCCGCTCTTTATCATCGCCACAAGACCGGAGCACAACAACATTATGATGGCTAGGGTTTCAGATCTGCAATTGGGTTTCTAGATGTAGTTAGAAAAGCGAGCGTTTGGTGGTTGAAAAATTGCGGCAGCTTGGGCTCTAGCAGAACTAGGGCGATGATGATCTTCCAATGATGGTGGTAGGTGATGCTTGTGGCTCGTTGTAAAGAGAGAGGGAGCTGGGGAGTTGAGGGTGAAAGAATGAGTGGTGGAAAAGGAGAAATAGGGAGAGTAAAAGGACTAAAATAGTCTCTTGTGATATGATTTAACAGAAAAAATTTAACTAGGTTAGGGTGTCCGGGGCGTACTCGGGGAGTGGCTTCGGTGACCACTTTCCCCGATCGGGAACACCGCCGCCATCACCGATCGGCACAATTCAAAGAGTACACCGCCATGAAAGAAAAGAAAAACGCGATTGAATTGGAGGCGGTTGAATTGAGGAAGAAAAGAGAGGCGCAGGCTCTCGAGCTCATATCGGAACAACGCGAGACGATGAAAAACTACAATTACGATCAAGATATGGAAACATTTATCAAGCCGCGCGACGATGCTCCGCCAAGTATGTTGCCGTTCATCCTCGCCCGAAAACGCGACATCGCTAACAAGTACGGGGTGGCCGTGCGATTTCTAAAATTATTATTTTCTAGTTTTAATGTAATTTTTATTTTCTAGTTTGAATGTAATTTTAATTTTCTAGTTTGAATTTAATTTTTATTTTTATTTTCTACTTTGAAATGTCTTTTGTTAAATTTTATTTAATTTTTATTAATATTTTTTTATAAACATGCATAATTAAAACAAATAAAAAAATACCAAGTCCCCTAATAGGGGAGTGCCGCCATCAAAATGGGGTGTTAGGGGAGTTTAAGAGGGGAGTTGACGTGGCACTAGCTGGTTGGTGGTGCGTAAGAGAGGGGACTCCCCTCTTAGGGGAGTGCCCCTCTCACCCTTAGGCTCAAAGAACATACCATGTAAGGTTTTAAAACATTAAGTATAAAACTTATCAACTTTTGCGTCAAAGGACACCGCCTGCAAAAGACATCTATGATGTATTATTGTCCATTGTAATCCAATAAAGCCCCACCGTAAAGCATGTATGATCTACTATTGTTTATTGTGATCCGTTAAAGCCCAATATGGCCCATTAATACATTTATGATCTAGTATTGCCCATGGAGGTCCATTAAGGCCCAATATGGTCCATTAAGACATATACGATCCAATATTGGCCATTGTAATCCATTTAGGCCCAATGTGTTCCATTAAGACATAAATGATCCACAATTAGCCATTGTGCTCCATTAAGGCCCATATGGTCCATTAAGACATGTATTATCTACTATTGGCCATTTTGATCCATTATTGCCCAATATAGTCCATTAAAAATTTTGATCTACTATTGACCTTGTGATCCATTAAGGCCCAATATGGTTCATTAAGACATATGATTCACTATTGGCCAATGTGACATTTCAAAGCCTAATAAGGTCCATTAAGACATATACGATCCACTATTGTCCATTGTGCTCCATTAAGGCCCAATATGGCCAATTAAGACATGTATGATCATCCACTATGATTCATGAAGGCCCAACATGGTCCATTAAGACATATACAATCCATTATTGGTCATTGTGTTCCACTTAGGCCCAATGTGGCCCATTAACACATATATGATATAATATTGTGCATTGTGATCCATTAAGACATGTATGATCCATTATCATTTAGGCCTAATATGGTCCATCAAGACATATGTGATCTACTATTGTCCATTGTGATCCAATATGGTCCATTAACATATCTATGACCACTATTGGCCATTTTGACCCATTAAAGCCCAATATAGTCTATTAACACATATATGATTATGGATGAGTTCGGTACCGAAAATGCCAATACCGGAAATAATCAAATATGGGTATAGGTACGAGTACCAAAAATGTTCGGTATGGTACCATACAGTACTCGTATCGCAACACTATATGAAAGTAAAATTCGGTAAACTACGTATCGAACTGAAAGTACCGGTACTAAAAACAATTAACTACGAAAAATCTGGTACCATTATTAATATGCATACATTAATATATCATTTAGAAGAAAACAAATATGGTTTAAAATATATAATATTTAATAATAGTTTGAATTATTAAATATCTAGTAAGATTTTTTTTGTTTTTTATATTAAATAATGTAATTTTTTAAATAAGAATATTATTTGAGAGAAAAGTTTTGAATCAAATATTTTGGGGGGAAGTTTAAATTTTAGGATGAAATATTTTGGGGGGAAGTTTAAGTTTTAGGAGGAAATATTTTGAGGGGAAGTTTAAGTTTTAAAATGAAATATTTTGGAGGGGAAGTTTTAGAATGAAATATTTTAGGTGTAAGTTTAAGTTTTGGAATTAAATATTTTGGGGGGAATTTTTAAAGATATAGTAAGTTTAACATTTGGTCACACATTTTTTTAGTGACATTTGATAACATTTCGTCACACAAAATAAACAAAATGATGATTGTGTGACAAATGTTAATGTAAAACCAAATTAAATTTTGTAATTTTAAGTGTGACTATTGTCTAACATTTGGTTACATAAAATAATATATGTGGCCATATATATTAGATTTTAGCCACATTATTAAACGTATAATATGGTCGTAGAATACATTTGGCCACACTTTTTTAATGTGGATGTTTTATCTTAACGTGTGGCTAAAGGTTTGGAATAGTTTGTGTTTAGTCATGCGAAACAAATACAGTAACCGTAGATCAAATTTAGTCACATTTTTTTAGTGTGACTAATAAATGTCACAGTTTTTTCTTAAAGTGTGGCTAAAGGTTTTGAATACACATGTTATTGGTCACAGGAAAATATATAATGTGATCGTAGATAATATTTAGCCACACTTTGCTAGTGTAGCAAATATATGTCACATTTTTTTTTCTTAAAGTGCGGCTAAAGGTGTCAAATACATGTTTTTTTCGTCATATGAAACAAAATATGTGGCCATAGATCACATTTGGCCGCACATTTCGATTTGTGGCTAATAAATGTCACATTATTTTCTAAAAGTGTGGCTAAAGGTTCTAAACAGGTATAAATGGTCACACTAATAATAAAATGTGTGGCTAAAGGTTTTTTACAATGTTATGAATAACCTTTAGCCACACATTTTTATAAATGTGTGGCTGGGCGGTTTTGCCAAAAGTGTGGCCGTAGCCCCTTTTTCACGTAGTGTCCGTTCTTGATCCGTTTGACCCGTTTCATCCACAAGCTCTCACCTAGCTCATCAAGCGTCAAACTATTGTCATCATTTACAAGGCGGTTTAGTTAGTCATTAATAATCACGACTATTCCACCTCACTTATTTTCTATGTCGAAGCAACTATTCGACTTCATGTTTAGTTAACTTAATTTATCAAAGTTAACTACTTTCAATCACATGGTTTACAACATTAAGTCTAAATCGACATAATATTTAGAACCCTTATCACTTCATATTACGCATAATTGCCATATCATTCAAATACGTGTTTTCACTCTAATTTTCAACACTTTAGTTCTCATTTAGGCATTTTAACAAACACCTAATGTGCATAATTTGTATTCTTCTTTTATCAAGTCCATGGTTATTGTTTTAACCAAGTTTTTAACATCAATTAACATGTTCATATCAATTTTTCGCATCTACAACATCAGAATTTACTAACGAAAATTCAAATTACACTGGAACAACTATAAATTTCTAGTGTTTAACATGTTCATACAAAAACCCACTTATCACCTTCAATGGTGATCATGAATTCACAAGAATTAGGCCTAACTTCATCATATACTTGTCTAGGGTTTACTCCTAGACACTACAATGTTCCTATTTCATCATATAACAAGCATGCAATCACCTAATTCGAATCCTCTAGGTTTGCTCAGAAATTCAACTAGAGATTTCTCATGAAATTTACATACCTCGTGACTCCTTTTTCAGTGGGGATCTCTAATTCGTACTCGGATTTTGATTTAGACTTGATTTGGACCTTCAATTTGAGAGATTTGTGAGAGTTAGGGTTTCACCCCTTTCTCCCTCCTCCTCCTGTCGACCGAACACACATATGTGTGTTTTTTTTATATTTTTTTATAAGTGTTTTGATTAAAACACTTTCCTAATTGTCCACCTTTAGCCCCTCATGATTTGGTTTGTTACAAGTAGGCTCTAACCTCTTTATTTCTAGAATTTTTTTCCTTTAATTAACTCGGTTAATTACTCCTAGTTAAGTTAGTGGGTTCCGGGAGATTACCACCCGTTTTATTTTCAAGTCCCGTTAGCTCGGGTCTCTTACAAACATTACTTCCTCTGAAACCTTCGTATAACTTTTATTTAATATTAGGTTTATTTGCTTAAGTCCTAATATTCACCGGGTTAATTTTTTACTATTAACGGTATTTTACCGTCTTTTAGCATTAACGAGGTTTGATTACCAAACCCGTTTTCGGGGTGTTACAAGTCTACCCCCCATAAAGAGGTTTCGTCCCCGAAACCTTTCTTACGTATTTCCTTAGGTTCAACTCTACGGAGTTAGTTTCAGTAACTACTTGAGCATTGCTCGCATATAAAAATCTTACCAAAAGTATGGTAATGTGTTCTTGGTTTTAAGGCCATTACTTTCAGCTTGTATTTCTTATTCTGGTCACTTATTCAACTGAGTTGTCATCTGATCACTCGGTTGTATTTATTTTCGTCATGTTTACTTCAAACTGATTAGTCGCCGTCACTTTATTCCCCGTCATTCGGGTATATCTTATTGCCAACCCGGCCTTTTACATGTTTTCTGATTTTCATATCTCGTAACTCACGTTACGACTTGATTGTATTCTATATCACTTTTTGTAACCGTGATTATGTCACGTTTTGTTTAAGTTTACGTCGACTTTTATTCTTTCCTTCAAATGTATCGCCTTGCAACTATCGGTGTTAAGATCTATATTCCCTGATATTAATCATTTCTCGAATTCGTTTCATAATATTCATATCTGTTAAAGCGTTGTTTCTTACTAATACTGAATTTTAGTTTAACGCTTTTCTCTTTAACTCATGTCAATTCCAAGGATTTATCCCTTTCCGTTGTCATTTCGGTAATGACTTCCTCCACTTTTGTGACGTAACACAATTTAAATAATTTTGAATTCTTTTGTCATTTTTGCCCGTTTAAATGTTTTAGTGAAATTCTTCACTTTTGTCAACCAGAACTTTCACAATCTCTTCTTTTTTTATCCATTTAATTATCTTAGCGAAAACCGTCGCTTTTATACGAACTTTACCTCCCGTTATTATTTTACGCGGGAAGTTACAACCAGTTTCCTTGTTCTATGCTATTTGACCCGTAGGTTCTTTCGCTTAGCCTCGTAGGCTATTTTTTTTATATTTTCACCTTATTAAGGTGAAACCCCCAACAATTCATTTCTTTCTATTTGCGACCCGAAGGTCTTTTTGGTCCCGTAGACCTTAGCCTCATTTATAATTTCGTAGGTTATGATAATCCCGTAGATCATCTTTTATTCAAGTCTTTATTCAAAGGTATATACACCTATATATGTATATGGCGTTAAGATACCCTTTTTATGTTCAAAACCATTCACTTTCATCTTTGTTGGTGCATCCGTCTGTCGTCTACGTCTTGTATCGAGTCTTGTATAGAATGTATTAGATCAGGACACGAAAAACGAGATAGTGATTTTTAGAGGTGATTCCGCTCGAAATGACATCTTGTCATTTCGAGCTAAATCACATAAAATCCTGATTCCGCTCGAAATGTAACATTCTGATTCCGCTCGAAAGTTAAAGTTCTGATTCTGCTCGAAAGGAACATTGCATTTTCGTGGGGAATCAGAAACTCTATAAATAGGTCATTTGGTGGGGAATCAGAAAATAGTCGTAAAGTGTTCCGGTTTGTAACGAAGTGCTGCCGAAGTGTCGAGTCATTGTAAAAGTTCAATCAATACAAATCGACAGTTTAAAGTGTATACTCGCTGAATTGAACGTAGTTTGTTTGTTTCCGCCGCTCAAACTGAGAAAAGCTCTTCTGATAGACTCATTCGGGTCCGAATACGATCCTACAAGTGGTATCAGAGCTCAGGAGGAAGAGCTCTTGCCTATTCAGCTGCGAATTCTGTTTCTACACCTTTCTTTTTCAATCTGAACATCATTTCACGGTCCAAATTGGCTCAGATTTTCACAGTGTGCTCGGAATCTTGTATTAACAAAGCCTTAGAAGTTTCAGACTAAAATTTGAACTAAAACTGGTTATTTTTGAGGTTCCGCTTGAAAACACTAGAGAGTATGATGACGTCACAGTGATTCAGCTTGAAAATTTGGTCATGATTCCGCTCCAAAGTTCCCGGTTGATTCCGCTCGAAAATACACTGATTCAGCTTGAGATTTTCTGATTCCGCTCCAAACTGCATTTTTCTGATTCAGCTCCAAACTGCATTTGTCTGATTCCGCTCCAAACTGCATTTTTCTGATTCCGCTCCAAACTGTCATCAATTTAGATTCTTCTTGAAAGCAATCTAAGTGATTTCGCTCCAGAGGATTCAGTTAGATATTTAGCTCCAAATTGCATCTTGGTGTTTTCGCTCGAAAGGTGTTCTTGGTTATTTCACTTGAAAGGAGTTTTGGTATTCCGCTTGAAACTGAATTTGGTTATTCCGCTCGAAAAGATAGTTTAATATTCCTCTTGAATAGTCTGTTTGAAAATTTTTGAAATTCGAATCATGGACGAAGAATTTTATAACGCGTTCGCTACCCCGGTTACCCCGATGAGTATTGCACAGAACACGATGTTGGAGAACAAAACGGGAACTATGCAAAAACCGCCCAAACTAATGAACATCGAAGAATATAAGGGTTGGGAAGGTCGTTTTGAGAATTGGGTACAAGCAAACTATCTTGATGCTTGGGAATGTGTCGAGACGAAATACATTCGACCGACGAATGATGATGAAGAGGTTGTTCCAATTAAAGATTTAAGTGCCGATGCTAAAAAGAAATACAAAGATGAAAAAATGATGCTAAGTCTTTTACACCAAGCTGTGAAAGAAGACATCTTGGTGTTATTACAACATAATGGAACTTCCTACTCAATTTGGAAAGCATTAAGATCGAAGTTTCATGGAAGTCAAGAGATGGTTAAGAACAAGAAATCACTTTTGAAGAAACAGTTCGATCTGTTTCGTGGGTTGAAGAATGAAAGCACTAGGCAAATTATTGAAAGATACTGCAATTTGCTAGCTAACATGAAGAGATTGAGCATCGAGAAAGACAATGAAGAGTTGATCGAGAAGCTTGCTGATGCTTTACCACACGAGACATGGGGTACATATATGATGATGCTCAGAAACAAGAAAGGATTCAATACACTCACTCTGAGTAAGTTCATTGAGAAGTTGGAAGCTCAAGAGATGGAGCAAAGGAAGATTGTTCGGATGAAAGATTTTGATGGTGAACAGGATATTGGATTGTATTACAAAGCAGGGGTGAATGAGAAAACCACAAATTTTTCGCCAAAAGTGCAAACTGCTTACAATGCCAAGAATTCATCAGGAAGCTCATCTAAAGGATCAAACAACACTAATAGTTTCTCATCATTTCCATCATTCGATCCGAACATCTCAGCAACAAAAATTGGGAGAAAACTGCAGTGTAACATTGTATTAAATCTTGATAATGATCAAGATTACTCCGAGGAAGTTGCCAAAAATCACATGTCTTTGTTAGGAATGGTGTTAGAATCTTATAGTAGTTTTGTGGCCGAAAAGATCGGGAATCTGATGCTTACAAAAGAGGATTACGATCAAATAGATGCTGAAGAGATGGAGCTAATGGATATAAAATGGTGTTTGGCCAGTGTGTTGAGGAGAGCTGAGAAATTCAAACAGATCACAGGAAGAAATGATCTTCGTGAGGCTAATATTTCTACTTTGGGTTTTGATAAATCTAAAGTCACTTGTTTTCGTTGCAGGGAGAAAGGACACTTCAAAAGGGAATGCACCAATCGTGAAGCAAGTGGAGCTCAAAATCCATTCAACAACAACAATGATTACTACCGAAAGGCTATTTACCATCAAGTTGCTCAACAACCAACTCAACAACAACATCAGGCACAAACTGCACATGGAAGGAATGTGATTGAAGATTCTGGAAAGAGAGCTTGTGTGGTTAATCAAGATTATTTGAAGAGAAATGATGGTAGTGACTTGATAATAGATCAAGATGATGAAAGATTACCTGAAGGTTTTAGCTGGGAAAATTTCACATGGAATGATTATGTTCCTGATCAAGTTACAGCTCCCACAGCTTTTGTTGCTAGGATTGAAGAAGATAGTGATGATGATCGTGAATATTGGTCAAAGAAAATGGCAGATCATTTGAAAATGATGGCAGAAAGTGACAGTGATGATGACAAAGTCAAAAAGAAAAAGAAAAAGATAAAGTATCCAGTTAGCAGTGATGATGAAGAAGTTCAAGTAATCAAAAGGAAAGTAAAAGTTGAAGTTCCAAAGTTCAAAGTTGATGAAGAAGTTGATGCTAAGAAGATTCCTGTGAAGTGTGACACTTGTGAAGCTATAAAGAAGCAGAACAACACATTGATTTATAACTTGAACAGTTTGAAGGAATCTTATGATGTCCTGAACAAATCTATGAATCAATACAATCATACAAGTGAAGAGCAAGCAACTGCAATGAAGACACTTCAGGGAGCGTTCATGATAAAGCAAAAAGTTATGAACAACTACATTGAGAAGTGTGCTGCTCTTGAACAGAAACTAGAGTTACAAAGAATTGAAATGGAAAGAGTAAATCGTTTGTTGAAAAGTTACTCATGTACTTCTTATGTTATTGACAGGATTTATCCGACTGTTGAAGGCATGAAAGCATTTGAAGAGGATGAAGTAACTGAAGAAAAGAATGATGATGGAAAAGTGACTGAAGAAAAGACTCCAGAAAAGAAGAACAAGAAGAAGAGTGACACAAAGAAAAAGACTGACAAGAAGGATCTGGTAAGAAACAAGATGTCGGTTACAACAAGTGTCCACCCCCGCTAGAAAATGGATATTTGCCTAGAAATCCAAATCAGGAAAGAGTCGAAAAAGCAACAAATTTACAGTGGGAGTCGGAGTCCTCAGTCAATTTGCCAGAAAATATTGATGTTACGTTTACATCATCTGACACTGATCATGAGTCCGAGTTAATAAAGAAAGTCGTTGATCAGGTGTTGGATAAAGATGAAACTGAGGAGTCAAAATTGGAGTCAAAGTCAGAGTCAAAGTCAGAGTCAGAGTCAAAGTCTGGTTCTGAAAGTTCGAGTTCGACAGTCAACAGTCCAAAATCTTCAGTTAAAAGGGTTTACAACAAAGAATTCCTGTTATCAAAGTCTAATTTGAATGACGAAACGTTTAAAGTTGCATATACTTTGAATGATTCTGGCAAATTATATTTTGATGAGGAATTTCCAATAAGAGGTGTCAAAACTGAGATGATAAAAAAGGTTTTCAAACTTACAGAAATTAACATTTCTGAAATAAAAGATTTAAATCTTACTGATAAACCTAAAAAATACACCTCAAGAGTTCAACAACGTTTAAAAACCAAACCAAAACCAAACCAAAACCAAAACCGTAATTTCAAAAACAAAGGTCTTGGATTTAATCCAACAGAAAAACAGAAAAATGAAAAATATGTTCGTGATTTTAAATCAAAGATGACATTTGTTTCAGGTACCTCAGCAGATGAGGAAGAAAAGAAAGAATTCTAGAAGCAGTCAAACAGTGAGTTCCTTGCAAAGAAGCAAGAAGAGATGAAGTTTGCTGGACAGAGGAAAGATACGAGAACCTGTTTCCAATGCAACACTGTTGGACATATTTCCAGAGATTGTTCTAAGGAAATACCATCAAAACAGGGAGTTTCTCGTAAACAAAAAGAGAAAGTGATTGAGTTTGAACCACCAATTGACAGAACAAAGTTATTCAAAAATTCTACATTTGAAATTGGTGAATGTTCAAACAAGTTTTACAACAAAAGAGCTACATCTGCCAACCAGAAATGGGTTGTTAAGAAGTCTGTTGGTAGTTCTAGCGATGATTCTGATAGGTCAAAATCAGAGGAGCTATCTTCTGGCGATGAATCTGATTCCACAAAATCAGAGGAGCCACAGGTTGTTTAAAAAGTGAAGGATCAGTTTCGATTGTGGATGATGAGAATTTTCCACCACTTCGGGTTGAAAATTTTAAAAAGAAAATTGGTAAAGTTGAGATTTCAAACCAATTTTATGATGATAAAAAAGTTTTTGATGTTGAAAAAGCTTTTAACCCCACTGTAAAACATATTTTTGGAAAAATGATTGATCGAAAAGTCAAAAGGGTTAAAGAGTTTTACGAGAAGAAGACGAAGAAAGATAAAGTTGAACGATCCCTGGTTTGTGACTGGGATGGTACATATTACGAACAGTAAGTCTCTGGACTTGCCGGAGATCCCAAGTTTGTAATCGTGGATCAGGAATCGGCATCATTCTTGTTAAATTTGTTTTTGTGAAATTTTTAAAGATTGATGAAATGTTTACAGGTGAAGGACTATGTCGGAACTCCCAGGTTGGTAAGTGTGGAGTAGGTATCGGCATTTATCTTGAAATTTACTTTGATAAGTTCATCGTCCAAATGATACAGAGGTTTGTTTTGACATAGTGATTACTCAAGGTCATTAATTTGAACTTGATGTAATTTTCATACAAGTGGTTGAAAGACAATATGATGAACCATGCCCCTACAAGTGGTAAAAACAAACTTATTTTCCGGAAAAATCATTTTGATTAAAACAAACTTAAATGTTTTGAAATCTAAATGAGAAAATAGTTTGTTGAAAGGGGGAGTTCTGATTGTTTATGCCAAGTGGATGGCGAATTGAAGCAATTTGATATCAGTTGTCATGTTGTTTGTACAGTTTATTTTCATATTTCCTAAAATGTGTTTGCATTTTAGGGGGAGTAAGAAATTTTAGAAAATCTAAAAACATTTGAAAATTTGAAAAAGCCAAAAACATGATAAAATGAAAATGAGTTTTGTTGTGTAAAAGAGGAAATGATAGTACATCAGTGGACTATCACAACATGCTAAAGAATTGGAAAGTTAAAATGTGATAAACAATCTCACTGCGGATATGTCAGTAGGTTTTTACACATTTAGTAGATTATGACGAGATATAAACCTAAATTTCAAACTTGCTTATATCGTGGGTAACATTTCTTGGATATATGGGTAACCCCCGAAATCTTGTTTGAAAGGTCCCTCTTTTTGAGATACTAGGTCTTTATGCTTAGTGATATCTGGGGTATTATCCCGGGACTTCTGTTGAATGGAAATTCTGACCTAGTCCCCGGAGAATACTTTCTGCAAATGCTTGAAATATAGCGCAGCCCTCAGCAAATTGATAAAACAATAAAATTGATAGTCATTGTTGTTGTAAAAAAGATCCTCTAAAGGGGACACACCAAAAGTCGAAGCCGTCATCTCTCTGCGTATACGGAAGTATCGACCTGAGCTCTCACGGCCCTCGCAATATAATCCCTTACAGATATCATCTAGGTATATTCACCTGTAAGACTGAATATTGGGATCTGGATACGGGAGTATATTCAAGTAGTGGGACACGCGATTAAGTTTAAGTGCTTAAGACATTAATATCATATCTTGGACCAGTTGAACTTTGTGTGAAAATTTAAGTGGATCAGTATACTGACAATCTAAGTGAATTGTTTAGAAACTTAAAATGAAATGAAGCTTAACGGTGTTGGTGATTTGTCTCAAAAACTAATATGATCCTCTTACACAAACTCACAAAAATATTGTTTGTAAATATTTCTTTACTGCATTTTGTTTAAATTCAAAAATTCCAAAAAGATTTTTAGTGTGTTTTAGCATAAATTTTGAAAAATCCAAAAAGATTTTCGACAACTGGTGTTGAAGAGCTAATTTTCAAAATTCCAAGTGCTAAACTTGACGAACTGGTTTGGGAGTGTTGTATGTAAAAGATTTTAGAGTCTTGTTACAAGTGGTCATCAAAAGTAAAGAAAATGATATTTCTTCAAGTTGTTCATCAGAGACTATAATTGTTAGATCATTTTTGTGATATTTACAAGTGGTGTCCGAGTGTGTTAAAGTTTAATATTAGAAAACTTATGTTTGTGGTAGAGAATGTACAGGTTTGAGGAAGTGTCAGGTTCCGATACTTGAGGACTCTGTGAGTTTAACAAGTCAGGCTGCGATCCCATCAGATCGAAAGGGGGAGTCTGAAGATACTTAAAGGAAGGAGTATGTTGGTGATGAAAAGAGAAAAGAAGATAGAGATTGAGGATACTTACAGCGTCAGATACTTCAAAGAGAAGCCTAAAGACTGATAAAGACTGAAGATGCGAAGACTCAACACTGAAGACTCCGTCAACATCCGAGGGGGAGTTTGTTGGTGCATCCGTCTGTCGTCTACGTCTACGTCTTGTATCGAGTCTTGTATAGAATGTATTAGATCAGGACACGAAAAACGAGATAGTGATTTTTAGAGGTGATTCCGCTCGTAATGACATCTTGTCATTTCGAGCTAAATCACATAAAATCCTGATTCCGCTCGAAATGTAACATGCTGATTCCGCTCGAAAGTTAAAGTTCTGATTCCGTTCGAAATGAACATTGCATTTTCGTGGGGAATCAGAAACTCTATAAATAGGTCATTTGGTGGGGAATCAGAAAATAGTCGTAAAGTGTTCCGGTTTGTAACGAAGTGCTGCCGAAGTGTCGAGTCATTGTAAAAGTCGTACAATCAATACAGGTCGACAGTTTAAAGTGTATACTGGCTGAATTGAACTTAGTTTGTTTGTTTCCGCCGCTCAAAATGAGAAAAGCTCTTCTGATAGACTCATTCGGGTCCGAATACGATCCTACAGTCTTGGTATTTCCTTTGACCTTGACCGTAGTCTAAGGCTACATTTGTTTTCGTTAGGACAAATTTTCTGACTTTATGATTTATCACGTCATTTATGCGTCAGTTCATCTTATGCTCACTGTTATTTGGTTTGCATATATTCTTAATTGGTTGTGTCCCATTACCGGGCTCATTACTCTTTTGCATTTAACGCTACCTTTATCTGGCTAGCGCTTATTTGTGACATCCGACATTATATTGTATTCAACCTGTTTGACTTGTTAATGTGAAATCCATCCCTTATAAACAATCAACTTTATTCTTTATTCTACCCGTTCAATCTCAAATGGTTGTACATATTTATTAAAAAAATTTCTTTTTACGAAATTTTATAGTCATAATTCATAATCCAAGTCTTTTGAATTTTCAACCCGCGTTCACGTCTCTTGCTTTACACATGTGTTTAAATTCCTACCCATCAACCGGGTGTTTTGCCGAAGTCATTATTATTGCAACTCTCCGGGTATGCATTAAGACTTCGCTTCATTTTTTTATTCTGACTTTGTCCTCAAGTTTGACGTTTTACAAAAACGGCCCGTTAAGAGGCATATTTGCATTTTTCGAGTTCGAGTGTAAGTATACCCCCTCCCAGTGCATACCTTAATCGTTTTACATGTTTCTTTGTCCCTTCACTCGGGCTCGTCATTTTAACGAAATACGCTTCCGTCATCCGACTTGCGTTTACGTTTGCCATCAAACATCTTACTTGTTTGATTTATTTGGGTACCTTTTTAATTCGTCCCATTCACCCCGTCCTTACTACATCGGACGTAAATGTGTCCATCATAAGAAGTTCATGGTACCACGTGTTCACTACTTACTTGGCCAGAGTAAGCGATCAACACCTGATATACACGACCTTTTATAATTTTTCACATTACATCCCATGTAAATAATGCCTCTATTTGTTTCTCTTGGAAACAATATCCCGGATAGATTTTCTATTCGGGTTTTTCCAAGTTTTTAATCTACACATGCAACTTTTAATCTCTACGTATTTGTTGCATATTACTATTCACGTAATAATTTAAATGCGCACCTGTAAATGCTTGCCCTAACGGGCTTTTTATGTCGTTAACCTTGTTCGTGATCGTCACGAGATTTAGGTCCTTGATGAGTATGCTCTGCTTATCATACCTCGGACCGTTCCACCGTCATATCCGCAATTTGCTAAACTCTCGCTATCTTCTGATGCGAGTTCCTTCAATTAAAACATTTACAAAAGTTAGTAATTTCGACATTAATGGATGTCCGTATTATAATACAAGGCTTTTCTACTATACGCCTCAACGCGTGTAATTTCGTTGACTATATCTACAATATATCGATTTTATTGGTGTAACGTGTATTACACGATAACCATATGTGTTGTTCTCAACACTTTAATCATACTAAACCATTGATATACATGTACTTACCGGATTTGCGATCAAGCCTCGAATCGAACACTTTATTCTTTTAACCTTGAGCTCTGATTACCAACTTGTAAGAACCTTAGTCCATTTTATACAATTATCAAATAAATTTCGATTATCATAGTGTATTTAAGATTAAATATACACTTAAAAATGCGAGTTTGTTAAAACATTTTACTAAATAAAACATTTCAACATTTTATGATTTAATTCGCCGTTTAAAATGTAACACCTGTGTCATTTCAACCATCAAACAAATGCCAAACCAATGAAATATTGTATTTCATACTTTGGACTTGTATAAATATGTGTATCTTTTGCACATATCAACTCTTGTTCGATTTCAAACTCTAAATCGCTTTCTGGAAGGTTATACGCGCACAAATGCGTAGATATAACCAGTTTAATGCAACGAACACTCCAGAATAGTGAAATAGGCTTAACATACCTTTAATAACCTTTACATAACTTAGATATAAGTTTTGGAAGGTTTGGTGTGGTGAAATCAAAGTTTATTTGCTTACAGGGACTAAACTTGACAAACTGCGAAAGTATGCCAATTTGAACTGTAACGAACATTCCGGAACATGACCATAAGTTAAACATACCATAAATATCCTTTACATAGCTTAGAAATAGGCCTTGAGGGGTTCGGTATGCTAAAACAAACTTTTGGGTCATTCAGGGACTAAAAGCGTCAAAAGTGCACAAGTTTGCATTTTCGCGCATAACTTACATTTTGAATACATCCAGACATCCAAAAAATTTATGTAAGCACTATAATATTTTATTTTAGTGTTTGGCATAAGAAAAATCCATTCGTCATGCCATTTGGATCGTTTTTCGCGCTTATGCGCATTCCGTCGTAATTAAGCGAACATCGCGTTCGTACGACCAAACGAACTGACATCCGACATATTTTTGAGCATGTTTCATGTTCACAATGTTTAGACATCATTTTAGGGCCTTAAAGTTGGCTTTACGGGCCTTAGAAGTGTCGGAAATGGCATAAACACATAACAGGGACCAAAACTGTCATTTCTGAAAGATGTTTGCTTATACATCGAATCTAGTCCTTCCCACTTGTTGCACATGGTATTTAACAATACTATGGGCTGGTTTTGATGGCACATGGTATTACAATACCATGTGTGCTAAGTGTATGGCCAAGATCGCATCACGTTTTCCTAGAAACGATCCTAACGGCTAACCGAATACTATAAATACCCCACCCCCCATGCTTCAAAATTACAAGAACTTTGATTTGAGAAACTCTAAGTTGAAACTATTGTTTCATACCTGAGATTTTTGAATCGAGGTTAGCATTCGGGGACCCTTCGTAAGTATTCTTTCGTTCTTTTCCTTATTTTATTGCTTTTCGAGTCAGAAAGTCAAACTTTGTTTGACTTTCAGCGTTGACCAATAATGGTCAATGCGAAGTTCGTTTGAACTTCGCAACGTGAGTGTAATCACGTTGGTTATAGTCCCTTGGGACTATGCCTACTGATTACCACGTTGTCTAGGGTCGTAGGGTAAGCGATCTAATAAATCGCTTATACCTCGAACCCGACCCATTTGGTCGATCATTAGGATCCGACCAAATACATTAGGTGACCATAGTATAGGGCATAACCTTCCGAGGTTATACCTTATGGTCACATCGTTTAAGTAGTTATATGATAGGTAGTTTATATGTCTTAGGTAAATTACCAGAATACCCTTTTCATGTATAATTGGTAATTAAGCATATGTAACCTAAACCTTTGTCACATAACTGATTATGTAACATATTTAGGCATATTCTACTTGTCATAGGGCTAGTTAGGCGGTCCGAACGCGTTTCACGCGCACGACGCGTTAAAATAGCATAAGCTTCCTAAACGGGTCGTAATGGGTCGTAAACAATTATGTTAGGTTTCATTTAGTATGTAGGCTTCGTTAAACCAAATGACACGAGTCTCTACACTCGTTTGGTTTACAAACCCTCATGCTACCCAATCTTCCGATTTAGGTCCGGTTTATTAACGTAGTTACCTATATTAGGTGCCGTTTGATTCCGAGATCTCTATCATTGTTTAGTTGTCACTCCAGAACTACTGAGCAATCTCAGGTGAGTACATAGACCCCTCTTTTACTGTTTTCCAAACTATTTTGGGGTGAAACACATGTGCCTACTTGTTACTTTCAAGCTTTCCTGTTTTCACTTCATATACATGCTATGTTCGTTAGTACATTATAGTACACGTTTTACATTACATTTCATGCTAGGTGTGCCCATTGTGTGCATTACTTAGTACATCGTTTTATATTACATTTCATGCTACGTATGTCTATTGTTGCATACTTAGTACAGGTTACATGCTACGTATGTCTATTGTTGCATACTTAGTACAGGTTACATGCTACGTATGTCTATTGTTGCATACTTAGTACAGGTCACATGCTACGTATGTCTATTGTTGCATACTTAGTACATTTGTTATTCATCACATGATTACATTTCGGATACATATTACATGATTTACATTAGACATGAACATTTTACATCTTGATGGTTTGGTTTGATTAAGTGATTAAGTAACGATGCGTGTGTAATATGATACAAGCATGGTGGATACGCCGCTGGTACTTCCTATATATAAGTGTTTGTATGGTATTACATGTCGTAGTGTTATTTGAATCATTTCAGTTTGATACATATAACATTTTATACAAATAACATACTTTTCACAATACATTGTTTTACAAGTAAGTTATCTTATACAAACTCAATTTACATGGTTATTCACTTAACCATACATTATTCACTTATTTATACTTATCATCTGAACTCATTGTTTTTCAAATGATTTACAAGACAAAGCAAATTACAAGGTTCATGACTAAACATTTTCTCTCACATAAGTCATGAAACCTATTTTTCACAAAACCTATGTATCTCACAGACATTTTTATGCTGACGTACCTATTTTCACATGTGTTTTTCAGGAGCTGTTGCATAAGATGACCAAGATACACAAAGGCAGATTTGGGCTTTAGGGACAATAAAAGATGCAAGACTAGTTAATTATGTTGTATTTATTTGTTTGTTAAGACATTGTAACACTTTTAATCAATAAAACAAAACTTCAATTGCCATGGATTTGAAACAATTAATTCTGTTACAACACTCCCCGACATTTCCGCCACGTTTTGTATGTTCTACGTGGTCGGGGTGTGACAGAAAAGATGGTATCAGAGCCAATGGTTATAGGGAATTAGGTTATTAGTAATGCTTTGACCTAGTCTATAACCTTCTTAGGACCCTAACGCGAGTTTACTTGCGTTTAGTCATAAAACAATACCGTCACCTATCCTTAGGCGACGACCACAACAAGAACATAAATTTCAAAACCGCTTTGAAAACTAATCATCTGTTCTAGGATGATTGATTACAAGGTTTTGAAACCTCTATTGTAAGGTTTTGAACCCTTTGTTACATAGTTTTGAACCCTTTGAGTTTTCAAAACTTCGTCAAGGTTTTGGGTTTTAAATAATGTGAACACGTGCAAACTGGAAGGGTGAATGCCTGTATTCTGGGTTTTCTGTCTAGGCAAGCACTTCGTATATATCTTATCAGACGCGAGACCAGTTGTGCTTACCTGAGAATTCTTGGGATGAGTGTTCACTTATAGGCGAGCATGTCTTCGCGATACATTATTTTTGTCCTATTTACTTTGATAGATCACCGAGGTCGTTTGTTGCTTTGTAGTAACAAACAAATGACCACTATCCTTGCTTTCATCAGATTTGTTTCATCTCATTCTTTTCGTCTAAATCTCTCACTCGTTTCCTTTCATGTTTCCTCTTTTAGAATGCCTCCTCGACGCGACAATCAGATGGCAAATGCCGAACTGGCGGAAATCATCGCGCAGCAAATGGCTGTTGCCTTCCCAAATCTTTATGCTCAAATGATGCAAGCCATCAACAACAACAATGCTCCATGCAACTTCAAGAGTTTCAACTCGGCTAAACCGCTCAAGTTTAGTGGTTCTGAGGGAGCAACTGGGCTTCTTCAATGGTTCGAGAGCATTGAGAATACGTTCCGTCACGTTCAGTGTCCTGAAAATCGCAAGGTTGAGTTTTCTTCGAGCGTGTTTCAGAAGATGGCTCTTACGTGGTGGAACGGGATTATGAGAGACCGGGGTGCTGAAATTGCACTAGCCCAGACTTGGGCCGAGCTTAGAGCTCTTATGATGAGGGAGTTCTGTCCTCGTCATGAACTGCGAGCTTTAGAGAGGGAGTTTGATGATTTGAAGCAAGACAATGGTGAACATCGAGCCTATACTGACCGTTTTGAAGAATTGAGCCTGTTGTGTCCTGCTATGGTTACTCCTGTGGATAAGGCGATCGAGAAATATACTGATGGTCTTCCTGACCTAGTTCAGGATATTATTACTGGCAGCAACCCTACTACTGTCAGACAAGCCATTGAATTGTCTGCTACTCTAACTGAATCCCACATTAGAAAGAAAAAGCTTTTTCGAAAAGGCGACCCAAGACCATCCGACAAGACTGCTCAAGTGGAACCAAAGGAAGAACATGCTGAGGTGTCCCAGAATAAGAAGCGTAAGGCTTCGCAGAATTTTGCGATTGCTGCTCAACCCAACCAAAACATCCGCCACCAACCAGCTCAGCCTCCTGCAAGGAAACCTTATGCCGGTACTGCACCGATATGCGACAAATGTAATGCACACCACTTAGCTCACCTACAGTGTCGTTTGTGTGCATCATGTGGACGACTCGATCACCTAGCAAATGCTTGTCGTTTTACCCCGAACCAAGCTGGTCCAAACCAACCTCAAGTAAATCCTGCTCAAGCTCGTCTTCCACGAGGTCCTTGCTTCAACTGTGGCGAGATGAGCCATTTCCGAAGAAATTGCCCAAAGATTGCTAATGCGAATCCAGCGCAGGGATGAGCATCGGACCAACTAGAAGACAATGTTGTTTAGAAATAATCAAGCCTTATGTATTATTTTCTTTTGTTGTCAAGGTCCATGAAACAGTTGTTGTTGTGGTTGTTTATAAATAAATCTTTTTATTTTGCATTGCAATGTACAAATAAGATGGCATGTATAAACAACGTATCCCCTACAATACCGACAATCAAGGAATCGTATTCCTTGAAGAACAGACTACCCCGTAATTTCTTCCATTTTATTATCTCTTGCGTTTTCCACGGAAATCCTTAGTATCCGTCTCTTGCAAAGAAACGAAGTACAAGGCGCAAGTTACAACTCTGTATGAATACCCAACGTACCACTATAAATTCTTAATAGGGTACCTACGGGTATTTCCGTATATTCAAAAATTATTGTACCTTAATTCGAATATTGCGTTTTCTTGAAAACGAAATCGAATTTTTGGAAGATCTTTCTATCTTCATAGTTAGATTCTTGTTAATGTTTAAAGTGCCGAATGAAATCCATGAAATGGATTCCTAGTGTGCTTTAAATGCATGTACATAATTAACAAAACAAAACTTACAAATTAAAGATCTAGATAAACAATTTTGTGGTTATGTGACTATGTGTTTATGCATTTTTGTGTTTTTGTATACTCTGGATATTCATTATCCAAATCCTCATAGAATCTTTCTTACCTCCATATGAAGGATTCGTAGTAGGATATTCAAAAAGGTACTATCTTAAATCCTTAATGGACTTCTACTTTGTAGTTAAGTTCCTTGGATTATAAAGTACTATTCCAAAGTTTAAGGACAACATGTGTTGATAAAGTTAAATACATCCTACGTCGATGTAGTTAAATTTTCCCCATAGGTAGTTTAGTTAAAGAGATCCTACGTCGATCTAAGTTAAATAGATTGGTCCGACAATCTAGTTAAATACATTCTACGTCGATGTAGTTAAATATTCCCTGTAGGTAATTTAGTTAAAGAGATCCTACGTCGATCTAAGTTAAATAGATTGGTCCGACAATCTAGTTAAATACATTCTACGTCGATGTAGTTAAATATTCCCTGTAGGTAATTTAGTTAAAGAGATCCTACGTCGATCTAAGTTAAATAGATTGGTCCGACAATCTAGTTAAATACATTCTACGTCGATGTAGTTAAATATTCCCTGTAGGTAATTTAGTTAAAGAGATCCTACGTCGATCTAAGTTAAATAGATTGGTCCGACAATCTAGTTAAATACATCCTACGTCGATGTAGTTAAATATTCCCCGTAGGTAGTTAGTTAAAGAGATCCTACGTCGATCTAAGTTAAATAGATTGGTTCGACAATCTAATTAAATATATCATGTGTTTATGTAGTTAAATAGGCCCTCGGGTGGTCTAAATCAAGAGATTGTTATGAAACGAACTGTGCGGACTGTGCAAGGAACTACGTAATTATGGAGGCCTACATAATTATGGATTTCAGTGCTTAGAAACCACAGGAAGTTTTGTCATGTGTTAAGACCAAAAGTGGCAAGAGTAATGATATGGGAGAAGTCTTGGACTTCGACCAATGTCATTTATTCTCACACTCCCCAATTCTGATCTCAATCACACACACAGTTTCCTATGATAAGTCTTCATAAGAAATGTTCTTCTGTCCGTAGTTCAAAACTCCATGTTTTGTTACTACAATGACTTCACTTTGAGGGTTGACATCTTTGCTAAGAATCCTAACATGGCCCAGAGTTTTACTTAAGGGCTCAATGGATTTTTCTGAAGGCAAAACCGTCACAGCTGTCTCCACAAGTTTCCTCTAAAAATAAATTTCGGGACGAAATTTCCTAAAGTAGGGGAGACTGTAACACCTGTGTCATTTCAACCATCAAACAAATTCCAAACCAATGAAATATTGTATTTCATACTTTGGACTTGTATAAATATGTGTATCTTTTGCACATATCAACTCTTGTTCGATTTCAAACTCTAAATCGCTTTCTGGAAGGTTATACGCGCACAAATGCGTAGATATAACCAGTTTAATGCAACGAACACTCCGGAATAGTGAAATAGGCTTAACATACCTTTAATAACCTTTACATAACTTAGATATAAGTTTTGGAAGGTTTGGTGTGGTGAAATCAAAGTTTATTTGCTTACAGGGACTAAACTTGACAAACTGCGAAAGTATGCCAATTTGAACTGTAACGAACATTCCGTAACATGACCATAAGTTAAACATACCATAAATATCCTTTACATAGCTTAGAAATAGGCCTTGAGGGGTTCGGTATGCTAAAACAAACTTTTGGGTCATTCAGGGACTAAAAGCGTCAAAAGTGCACAAGTTTGCATTTTCGCGCATAACTTACATTCTGAATACATCCAGACATCCAAAAAATTTATGTAAGCACTATAATATTTTATTTTAGTGTTTGGCATAAGAAAAATCCATTCGTCATGCCATTTGGATCGTTTTTCGCGCTTATGCGCATTCCGTCGTAATTAAGCGAACATCGCGTTCGTACGACCAAACGAACTGACATCCGACATATTTTTGAGCATGTTTCATGTCCACAATGTTTAGACATCATTTTAGGGCCTTAAAGTTTGCTTTACGGGCCTTAGAAGTGTCGGAAATGGCATAAACACATAACAGGGACCAAAACTGTCATTTCTGAAAGATGTTTGCTTATATATCGAATCTAGTCCTTCCCACTTGTTGCACATGGTATTTAACAATACTATGGGCTGGTTTTGATGGCACATGGTATTACAATACCATGTGTGCTAAGTGTATGGCCAAGATCGCATCACGTTTTCCTAGAAACGATCCTAACGGCTAACTGAATACTATAAATACCCCACCCCCCATGCTTCAAAATTACAAGAACTTTGATTTGAGAAACTCTAAGTTGAAACTATTGTTTCATACCTGAGATTTTTGAATCGAGGTTAGCATTCGGGGACCCTTCGTAAGTATTCTTTCGTTCTTTTCCTTATTTTATTGCTTTTCGAGTCAGAAAGTCAAACTTTGTTTGACTTTCAGCGTTGACCAATAATGGTCAATGCGAAGTTCGTTTGAACTTCACAACGTGAGTGTAATCACGTTGGTTATAGTCCCTTGGGACTATGCCTACTGATTACCACGTTGTCTAGGGTCGTAGGGTAAGCGATCTAATAAATCGCTTATACCTCGAACCCGACCCATTTGGTCGATCATTAGGATCCGACCAAATACATTAGGTGACCATAGTATAGGGCATAACCTTCCGAGGTTATACCTTATGGTCACATCGTTTAAGTAGTTATATGATAGGTAGTTTATATGCCTTAGGTAAATTACCAGAATACCCTTTTCATGTATAATTGGTAATTAAGCATATGTAACCTAAACCTTTGTCACATAACTGATTATGTAACATATTTAGGCATATTCTACTTGTCATAGGGCTAGTTAGGCGGTCCGAACGCGTTTCACGCGCACGACGCGTTAAAATAGCATAAGCTTCCTAAACGGGTCGTAATGGGTCGTAAACAATTATGTTAGGTTTCATTTAGTATGTAGGCTTCGTTAAACCAAATGACACGAGTCTCTACACTCGTTTGGTTTACAAACCCTCATGCTACCCAATCTTCCGATTTAGGTCCGGTTTATTAACATAGTTACCTATATTAGGTGCCGTTTGATTCCGAGATCTCTATCATTGTTTAGTTGTCACTCCAGAACTACTGAGCAATCTCAGGTGAGTACATAGACCCCTCTTTTACTGTTTTCCAAACTATTTTGGGGTGAAACACATGTTCCTACTTGTTACTTTCAAGCTTTCCTGTTTTCACTTCATATACATGCTATGTTCGTTAGTACATTATAGTACACGTTTTACATTACATTTCATGCTAGGTGTGCCCATTGTGTGCATTACTTAGTACATCGTTTTATATTACATTTCATGCTACGTATGTCTATTGTTGCATACTTAGTACAGGTTACATGCTACGTATGTCTATTGTTGCATACTTAGTACAGGTTACATGCTACGTATGTCTATTGTTGCATACTTAGTACAGGTTACATGCTACGTATGTCTATTGTTGCATACTTAGTACAGGTCACATGCTACGTATGTCTATTGTTGCATACTTAGTACATTTGTTATTCATCACATGATTACATTTCGGATACATATTACATGATTTACATTAGACATGAACATTTTACATCTTGATGGTTTGGTTTGATTAAGTGATTAAGTAACGATGCGTGTGTAATATGATACAAGCATGGTGGATACGCCGCTGGTACTTCCTATATATAAGTGTTTGTATGGTATTACATGTCGTAGTGTTATTTGAATCATTTCAGTTTGATACATATAACATTTTATACAAATAACATACTTTTCACAATACATTGTTTTACAAGTAAGTTATCTTATACAAACTCAATTTACATGGTTATTCACTTAACCATACATTATTCACTTATTTATACTTATCATCTGAACTCATTGTTTTTCAAATGATTTACAAGACAAAGCAAATTACAAGGTTCATGACTAAACATTTTCTCAAACATAAGTCATGAAACCTATTTTTCACAAAACCTATGTATCTCACAGGCATTTTTATGCTGACGTACCTATTTTCACATGTGTTTTTCAGGAGCTGTTGCATAAGATGACCAAGATACACATAGGCAGATTTGGGCTTTAGGGACAATAAAAGATGCAAGACTAGTTAATTATGTTGTATTTATTTGTTTGTTAAGACATTGTAACACTTTTAATCAATAAAACGAAACTTCAATTGCCATGGATTTGAAACAATTAATTCTGTTACAAGACTCCCCGACATTTCCGCCACGTTTTGTATGTTCTACGTGGTCGGGGTGTGACATAAAACATGACGACGAAACTATTCGCGGAAGCTTTGTTCTTTATGTGTTCGGTTCCTCGCTGAGCTTGATCGTCCTCCGGTACAAGAATTTTACCTACAACTCATAAAAACATGAGTTAGATTATTCATACGTAGCTTAAAACGCATTTCAATGGGTTCACAATGCATAAACGAAAAAAAAACGAATTTTTGCGTATCTGGCTCCCCGTGGCGTCGCGCGACGGCCTAAGACCTTCCCCGTCGCGCGGCGCGATGCCCTGATATGTCCAGAAAGTTTGCAGCTGCTGCTGCACATTCCCAGTGTAACCCGATTTCACGGAAACGAGCATAATTCTCTCGTTTTTAATCTGTTTTACCCGATTCTTTTTCCTGCGCGCTCGTAATTTAATTCTCCATCTTATGGAGTTAAAATCTACATCCGGATTAATAAAATTTCAGACTTTTAAATCTTCGACTTATTACCCTTTTTACCAAATTTTGACCCGTTCATGATATTATCAAACAAACCTGTTTATTTGATCTACAAACTCATGAGATTCATAATTTCAATATCTCCTATCATATTAATCATAAATCGCGGGGTTCTTACTTAATTAAAACCCGTTTACGCTCAAGTGCTTATTTTGACCCGTTAAGGGCATTTTAACACTTTTAAGCTTAAATCATGGTTTTCCTTGGCTTACATCCTATCCCCATTTTAAGTATCGATTTATCATCCACCACATTATAATCGGGGTGGAATTAGTGTAATAACTTGTTTATTCCGAGTTTTATCCATCGTTTGTCATTTTACGGAAAATACTCATTCCAAATCATTAAACGCTAAAGTTTCGTATCATTTCTTTATACACTGATCCTAAGAATCTAATTGATCATAACGCTAAATTCTAATCAACCTTTGAAGGTAGTTTGCCCAGTTTATAAAGCAAGGGCGTTTTGGTCATCTTATTCCCTCATTTTGCGACGAAGGTCTTTTGCTACTTATTTGACCAATTTTGTACGTTAACTATAATCATATTTATACGTACCTGGCTCGGGTCAACCTATTGACCCGTTTCGATACCTTGCCTTCATAATATGCTAATTCGTAGTATTTTTAATCCAAAAACCATTATTATCCTGTAAGCACAAGACTTGACAAGTACTTATTAGTCGTCATTTGTCAATTGGCGCTAAAAGTCACCCCTTGACCCGTTTGGTCTAAACGACCCAACAATTTGCATTTGTATTTAGAAGGGTATATATATATGTATATATTTACCATTTCATTATTTAACCCATTTCGGCTTACGCCGTAGGGTGTCTTAAAACTTTAACTTATGTTTGTCGACGCGCGACTAAATTACCATTTTATCCCTATCCTCATTATGAGTTACCCCTTACGGTAACATCTCAAGATTCATTGTATGTTTATCATTCCACGGCTATATTATCATCTACCCATGTTTAGCATTCATCATGATTCTTTTATCAATTTTGTATATGTTCCGACTCGTATCAATCGCGTCGGAATCCATGTTTCCAATATTAATCTTATCAAGTTTATTACTTAAAGAATAATTAAGTATTCTACAGAAAGGTGTAAGTTGCACTTACCTTGCATCCATGCCACGCTTTTCCTTCCGTTCTTGATCCGTTTGACCCGTTTCATCCACAAGCTCCCACCTAGCTCGTCAAGAGTCAAACTATTGTCATCATTTACAAGGCGGTTTAGTTAGTCATTAACAATCACGACTATTCCACCTCACTTATTTTCTATGTCGAAGCTACTATTCGACTTCATGTTTAGTTAACTTAATTTATCAAAGTTAACTACTTTCAATCACATGGTTTACAACATTAAGTCTAAATCGACATAATATTTAGAACCCTTATCACTTCATATTACGCGTAATTTCCATATCATTCAAATACGAGTTTTCACTCTAATTTTCAACACTTTTGTTCTCATTTAGGCATTTTAACAAACACCTAATGTACATAATTTGTATTCTTCTTTTATCAAGTCCATGGTTATTGTTTTAACCAAGTTTTAACAACAATTAAGATGTTCATATCAATTTTTCGCATCTACAACATCAGAATTTACTAACGAAAATTCAAATTACACTGGAACAACTATAAATTTCTAGTGTTTAACATGTTCATACAAAAACCCACTTATCATCTTCAATGGTGATCATGAATTCACAAGAATTAGGCCTAACTTCATCATATACTTGTCTAGGGTTTACTCCTAGACACTACAATGTTCCTATTTCATCATATAACAAGCATGCAATCACCTAAATCGAATCCTCTAGGTTTGCTCAGAAATTCAACTAGAGATTTCTCATGAAATTTACATACCTCGTGACTCCTTTTTAGTGGGGATCACTAATTTGTACTCGGATTTTGATTTAGACTTGATTTGGACATTCAATCTGAGAGATTTGTGAGAGTTAGGGTTTCACCCCTTTCTCCCTGCTCCTCCTGTCGACCGAACACACATATGTGTGTGTTTTTTTTATATTTTTTTATAAGTGTTTTGATTAAAACACTTTCCTAATTGTCCACCTTTAGCCCCTCATGATTTGGTTTGTTACAAGTAGGCTCTAACCTCTTTATTTCTAGAAATATTTTCCTTTAATTAACTCGGTTAATTACTCTTAGTTAACTTAGTGGGTTCCGGGAGATTACTAACCGTTTTATTTTCAAGTCCCGTTAGCTCGGGTCTCTTACAAACATTACTTCCTCCGAAACCTTCGTATAATTTTTATTTAATATTAGGTTTATTTGATTAAGTCCTAATATTCACCGGGTTAATTTTTTACTATTAACGGTATTTTACCGTCTTTTAGCATTAACGGGGTTTGATTACCAAACCCGTTTTCGAGGTGTTACAACCATTAGGAAAAACAACTAGCATAGCAGGAATCAGACCCTGTGATACAAAATGCAATTAATCACAGTATTTTGCTACCAAAGTTTTTTGCAATGTATTAATTAACACTTAAAACGTTATTACCTTTTGTCTGTCACTGATGAAGGTGAAACAAGACTCAGCCGTACACCCTAGGTCATCTCTCAACAGTTGCAAAAACCATTTCCAGGTTTGTGTTGTTTCTGCCTCAACAAGGGCATAACAAACTGGATATATGCTATTGTTCCCATCAATACCAACAGCACTCAAGATCTGTCCAGGAAATGGACCTTTCATGAAACAACCATCCACACCCAGCAATGGTCTTCCAATCATCTTAAATCCTCTCATTATAGAGGCAAAACAAACATAAACCCTTCGAAACTGCCTTGTAGGACTAGCTAAGTTCCCACATGGCTCCACATCAATTTTAATTGTACTACCTGGGTTGGCTTTTAGAAGTTCATCACAGTATGACCTTAGCAGACCATACTGTTCTTGGTAATCACCATAAATCCTCGTAGTTGCTATCCTCTTGGCTCTGAAGACCTTATGTAGTGATATTTCTAGTTGATGCTTCCGAAGCAGTTGACTTTGGATGGCATGAATTGGCATGTCTGGATTGCTTTCAATCATAGGTTGGATCTCTTTGGCAATCGAACTCATTGTGTACAAAGAAAAGGCCCTTGTTGTCAAACAATTGTGTTGATTATGAATGGTCTTCACACACCACTTATCCTTGTCTGTGTTCCTTGAGATGTGAACTTCCCAAGGACAGGCGGGCTTGGTATGCCTTTTAAGGTGCTTGTATTTTTGCCCTACTTTGGTGCATTTACTATTTTGCCCCTCATATCCCTTTTTTTTACAGGACCAAGCAGTGGTGGATTGCTTCCAAAACATACTACCCTATACCTTAACAATTCGTTTTTTAGAATAAACACATCCCTCCTTGCCTTAAGAGCATAATCTTTCACCATCTGATTCATCTTTTTCTTGTCATCAATAAGCTGACCAACAAAGAATGGCAGATCATTTGGACCTTTTAAAGCACCCTTGTTTCTCCTCCTTATCTTCCTGGCAACCTTATCTCTAAGGCTTAAACTGTCATCAGACCCACTTTCAAAGTCCTCCAGGTCTACAGGCAGATGACCTTCTTCGCTTGTCTCCTGATCATGATCCCCATCACTTGAACCATCCAGTTCTTCCCTAGTAAATTCAACATTAGCCCTGAACCTCTGCATATCCACCTCTATTTCATAAACCAAATTATCTTCCTCAACATACTCATACTCAGGATCACTTCCTTCACTCTCTTCATTATGATCTTCAATTTCTTCCTCATCTTCATTCATACTATGATTCTGCTTATTTATTGTAAATGATGCTGGAACAATTGCTTTACATACCCCTACAGGACCTTCACTTGTATTTTTCAAGATTGTTGACCTCCGGTGTTCAACATACATGTCTATCACGTGGACTCCTTGACGCACATGATCAAAGATAGGCTCTAAGTCAACATCACATTTTCATGTCCTAAGAGCAAAATCCAACGAACAGTACGATTCCTTGTAATGAATGCAGAAAAACAGACCATCATTGTATCCTAATTTCTTAACCATCTCCTCTAACACATCAGTATTCAACACTCTAAAATCTACATGATCAATGCAGTTCATCTTCCCACCAAAGTATTTCCTATTTGGGTTTTCTACAAAATTACCTCCATGGTGAAATTTTATGGTAAATTGAGATTGGGTTTGACTTGCAAACAAACATCAACAATAAATTAACACAGAAAAAGGTTCAAATTTTACCTAATTCGGACCCTGTGAGCTTGCATGTCACTTACGGTACATTTCAGCTGGTTCGAAATACTGATCTTCAGCTCGTACCTTCCACAATCGAAGATCCATGCTCGTAACAGAGTTCTAATCAGTTGTAATTGTTGGAGAATGCCTGATCGCCAATGAGGAGCTCTTGAATTTAGAGGTAGGTTAAGTTCAGGGTTTCAAAGTGATGAAAGGGGAATTATATGAGGTTGCAGGTCAAGAGGATGGTGAATTTACCTATTTGCCCTTTGACCATTAACAGAAAACGCTGATATCTGACGGAAACATGGTCCGGGGGGTAAAGTTGCGACATAACCCCAAACAGTGGGGGGTAAAATTGCATTTATTTTCTTAGGGGGGTAGACATGCCAATCACCCCAAACCCCAGGGGGTAAAATTGCAGTTTACTCTAATAATAATAAAGATAAAAAGATAAAGATCATATATTAACAATATTAGTTTGATATAATAATAATCTAATATACTAATATTAATAATAATATTATTAAAATAAATGATATTTGGAATCCTTTATTAGAATTAGATTAGATTGCATTATTGTTTTTTTATTAGAATTAAATAATTATTATAGGTCCGGGGCATATGCTTTTATTAAACTATAAGTGTTTTTAGGCGCATCATTATAATGGTTTGGACTCACCGTTATAGTCGCACAATTCTTTCAAATGTCAAATCTAGACAACTTAGTTTCACCTTTATAATGTTAGGCGTAGTGTTATAATTGGTTTAACACATTTATCGCACATTGCATCAACATAAAAAGAACACTATTTTTAGAAATATAACAATTCTATACTCCATTCAAAGAGAATTTAATTCTTACGGTACAATTCATAAAAAATGATGAAGTATATAAAAAAAATTGAGACTGTATCTCATAATTTGAATGTATCATGAAAACATTATTCAACTCCATGTAATACATCTGTTTTAACCTAATAATATATAAAAAAAACAAAGTAAAATGTTATGATAAGTAAATAGTAAATCAAAGTTTATTTTTGAAAGATAAATCATGCTGACTGTATGTTAGGGCTGTTCACGAGCCGAGCCGAACCGAGCGGACCTTTGCTCATGCTTGGATCGTTTACAAACCGAACCGAGCGGAGCGGCTCATTTAAAACCGAGCCTCAAATCAAGCGAGCATTTTTCGAGCAGTAATGAAGGGGTAAGATCCCAAAAACCTCATAAAAGGGATTTGAGACCATACCACAAACCAACCTTTTTAGCCTTTCGACCTTGCGCGGCCGCGCATCGGTCTTACAAAGAAGGAAAGGTCAGCGATTCACAATCGCGCGCCCAAAAGGAAAACATGAATCCTTGCGCCTTCTCCCATTTAAACAAAGGATTTGAATTCCTTATTCAATACCTCCGCCTAAATATCCAGACTTGGATATTATTTTACCCAGACTTGGGATTTATTTGTCTGTGTCTACACAGCAAGGTGTCACACCAGATTACAGCAGCAATCTTCTAGAAAGAAATACAATCGTGCACCACCCAGACGGTTATAACCGTCTGGACACGTGTCATCACCACAAGCAACCCCAGAATCACAACGAAGGCATGCAATTGGAGAGTAATCTCCACTTAATCACTTTCCACGTGGCAATCCCCTGGCCGTAGATCAAACCACGATCCGTGTGCATTCACACCGGATCGAGACAACTCAACAATGGGATCAAAGAACTTAAACGGAAGAAAACATAACCGCTACGGCGTTAGCATCTTCCGTCATCTTTTCAATAACAGGTTTTCCCTCCCAAAAACTCCCGGTTATAAATATGAGAACTGCTCAGGTATAAAATCAGATCACTCTCACTTCTCAAATACTCATCTTCTCCGATTACCAATACTTATTCTCACACCGGAGTCGGGTCAAGGAGAGAACCCTCTTCTCCCCTTGGCGAGGCTAACGGTGTTCTTTTTTGCAGAACCATCGGAGAAGAAATCCCGTTGCAACTGAATCAACCGAGAGAGAGCTAACCCTTTTATGCGGATTCAAACCCCCTAACTATCTCGGTTCCGACCATTTAGTTAGTGTTTCTTCATTGGCGCCCACCGTTTCTCAGTTTTTTCTAGTTTCTATCTCGTTTCGATTCAGTTCATTCCGTTTTCTGTTTTTGCACATGGCAGAGAATTCATCATCTCACCAGCAACCTGGTCCTCGACCAGACGTCGGAAACAATTTACAACTAGAAGAATCTCCAGAACATTGGTTTAGCAGATGCCAAACTGCTTTAAACACAATCGTTATTCAAATCGCCAGATTTGATTTATCAAACATCAGATCTGGAAAAGAAATTGATACCACAGTATTGGACCCACCAACACCACGTAGGGGGGACATTCAATCCAGCCAATATAGCAGTTATCAAAAACAAATACACATGATTCAGGGAGGTTCGTCACGGAGGTCAAATAAACGAAATTATGATCAACATTGGAGAGAACAGCAAGTCGTATTTCCTGTTGTTCCTGGGGGCCCTCAGGAAGAACGAGTAGTGATTATCACTGGTATTTTCGGTCACTACCGAACCGACTATATGTTCATAGATCCAGGGAGCTCGATGGACATCATATACGAACAGTGCTTTAAACAGCTTGATTCAGAAGACAAAGCACGTCTAGAACCAGTCGATTTTCCCCTCATTGGATTCTGTAATGAAGCTGTATTCCCATTAGGGCAAATCGCTTTCCCGGTGACTTTATCAGACGGCGAACATTCACGAACAGTTACAGTCAATTTCATGGTCATGCCAGCAACATCACGTCATGATGTCCTGCTCGGGAGAAGGTCACAACGGGAATTCAGCATGATCACTTCCATTCCACACGCCGCTTGCGGATTTCCGACAGAAACCGGAGTTGCAATCCTCTATTCAAGCAAAGAAGTCATGTACGTGGATGACGAACCACCAGCAAAGGTAGTTAAACCTTCGGCACCAAACGAACCAGAGAAATGGGTTGTGAACAACGAATACCCAGAGCAGACCATTCTGCTAGGACAAGCTATTTCACCAGCAACGCGCATACAACTGAAAGAATTGTTGTCTAACAACAAAGATATATTTGCCTGGTGTCCAGCAGACATGACTGGAGTTCCGCGCGACATCGCGCAACATTGTCTAAGCATCAAACCATCGGTAGAACCTGTCGCTCAGGGAAGGCGCAGCCTCAGTGAAGAAAAAGCGAAAGCAATGGACGAGCAAGTAGCAGAATTACTTAACGCGGGAATCTTGCGCGAAGTAAAATACCATACATGGGTCGCCAACCCAGTGATGGTACAAAAACATAGCGGCGGGTGGAGAATGTGCGTCGACTTCAAAGACCTGAATAAAGCATGCCAAAAAGATTGCTACGCGCTCCCAGAGATAGACAAAAAAGTCGACTCTCTAGCATCATTCAGATGGAAATGTTTTCTTGACTGTTACAAGGGTTATCATCAGGTCCAGATGAAAGAAGAAGACGAAGACAAAACGGCGTTCCGCACAGATAAAGGCATTTTCTGTTATACCAAAATGCCGTTCGGCTTGCGCAACGCATGCGCAACTTATCAACGCTTAATGGACACAATTTTCAAAGATAATATTGGCAAGACTGTCGAAGTATACATGGATGACCTCGTCATCATGAGCCATGAGGAAAGCACAATGCTTGACAATATTCAGCGCACATTCGACTCCTTGCGCAGCGTAAGTCTAAAACTCAACCCAACTAAATGCTCCTTCGGCATGGAAGAAGGAAAATTTTTGGGATTCATTGTTACAAAAGATGGTTTTAAAGTAAATCCAGAAAAGGTGCAGGCTATTCAGCTAATGCCGTCACCCGCGACGGTTAAAGAAATGCAAAGGCTCGCCGGACGCCTGGCGGCTTTAAACAGATTTTTGGCTAATCATGCAGCAAAGTCCTATCCATTCATCAGTACGCTACGAAACTGCGCAAAGAAAACTGACTTTCAGTGGACATCTGAAGCAGAAACCGCATTCAAACAAATGAAAGAATGTTTAATTCAGCTGCCAACATTAACAGCACCAAAAGAAAAAGAGCCACTAATTTTATATCTATCTGCCGCGGAAGTAGCGGTTGGTGCTGTATTGATGGTAGAACGTGAGAACATCCAGACTCCAATCTATTACATCAGCAAAATGCTTACCGGCCCGGAAACTCGTTACTCAATGATAGAAAAACTAGTCCTAGCACTAGTACATGCATCTCGACGCCTACGCAGGTATTTCTCGGGTCACGTCATCACGGTCCTTACCAATTACCACTTAGGCCAGATCTTATCTAAACCCGACATAGCGGGGCGACTGGCCAAATGGGCAATTGAACTGGGCGGATACAACATCTTCTACAGACCAAGACCAGCAATCAAAGGGCAAGTTTTAGCAAACTTCGCCACAGAAGTTCCCATCGAAAAAGTTCAAGAGTGCGAGGCAATCCAGAATCCTACACCCGTTTTCGACGATAGAGTCTGGACCTTGCACACAGATGGAGCGTCCAATGATGACGGAGCCGGAGCAGGTCTCCGATTAATCAGCCCAGACAACCACGAGCTCACATATGATATACGCTTAGATTTCAAAAGCACGAATAACGAAGCTGAATATGAGGCCTTCTTGGCAGGTCTTCGCTTAGCGCTAAAAATGGGGGCAAGAAATCTCGAGGCCAACGTTGATTCGAAACTAGTAGCCGAGCAAGTTAATGGCAATTACGATGCAAAAGAAGCTATGGCGTTGTACCTTGAACAAGAACGGATGTTAATCAGCCAATTTCAGACATTCAAAGTTAATCACATAAACAGAAGCGAGAACAAACACGCTGACGCACTAAGCAAGCTAGCTGCTACCAGCTTTAAGCACTTAGCAAAAGAGGTACGCATAGAGATATTATCCAACCCTTCCATTCATCTCAAACAAGTAAGCGTCATAGAAATGGGAGATCCATCCTGGATGTCTCCAATTATCTTGTACCTTCAACACGGAAAACTTCCGGAGGGAAAGGCAGAAGCCCGAAAAATACAGCACAAAGCAATAAATTACGAAATGGCGGATGGCGTGCTTTACCGAAAATCCTTCATGGGTCCATTACTACGCTGTGTCGATAAAACAGATGCCCAATACCTTGTCAGAGAAATTCACGAGGGATTATGAGGAATACACGCGGGACCGCGCATGGTCGTGGCAAAAATAATGAGCGCTGGATACTACTGGCCAGGAATGCACATGGATGCAGTCGATCTATTAAGAAGATGCGAGGCATGCCAGCGCCACGCACCAAAGACACTCCGACCCAAAAACCCGCTAATTCCCGTCACTTCCGCCTGGCCATTCCAACAATGGGGCATCGACCTTGTCGGACCATTTCCTGACGCGCCAGGTGCAGTAAAGTTCATCATCGTCGCGGTAGATTACTTCACAAAATGGGTGGAGGCCAAAGCTTTGGCCTCAACAACAGCAATGGTAGTCCGCAAATTTATATGGGAACATATCATTTGCAGATTTGGATTACCATTGCGCATTATTTCCGACAATGGTACAAACTTCGCCGCAGAAGATCTTCAAAAATGGTTTAAAGAAATGAAGATTGAGCATACCTTTGCCTCCGTCGCGCATCCTCAAGCAAATAGGCAAGTAGAAAGCGTAAACAAACAAATTGTTGACGGCATAAAAGCACGACTCGGAACAGCACGCAGAGGGTGGGTTGATGAACTCCCCAGCATTCTCTGGGCACATCACACAATGCCAAAGACTAGCACTGGCGAAACTCCGTTCAGTCTAGTCTATGGGTCTGAGGCTGTCATTCCAGCTGAGATAGGCTTACCATCACAGCGCATGATAGTCATGGAAAAACAGAACAACGAGCAAGAAAGGAGAATGGATTTGGACCTTCTTGAAGAACGGCGCGAGAACGCCGCCATAACAGAAGCAAGGTACAAATCTAAGCTCGAAAAATATTACAATGCGCGCGTCCGCGTTTGCACCTTTGTCCCTGGTGATTTCGTCTTACGCGACAATGAGGCGTCAAACGCCGAAAAGCCAGGCAAATTAGCGCCAAGGTGGGAAGGACCATACGCCATTAACGAGGTCCTAGGCAAGGGAGCATATACCCTAAAAAGGATCGATGGGACCCTAGTTCCCCGCACCTGGAACGCACAACAGTTGCGCAGGTGTTACATATGAACTAAATCTTCAAAAGCGGAAAGAACATACAGGCAATGTATTTCTTTATTTTGTTTTGTATTACAAGCCTTGCGCTCTTATTAATATAAACATCATTTTTACTTATCTCACTGTTTATTACAAATTGCATGTAATTTCTTTGGTTCGCGCGAAAACAATATGGTCAAACATTGTATACCTCATGAACAGTCTAAAAACAAGGCAAGCTGTTACGCCTTTTAGACAAACGTTCAAACATGAGCACAATACCATCTCTCATTCGCCTTACCTATCCAAAAACAATTAAAAAACATGCAACATATTGTAATCCAAACACGTAAGAAGTAAAAACATTATCAATGTACATATCATTAAGTGTAACAAAACACTTCATGAACAAGATCATAACAATGATCTTCAAAATTTCAGTTCCAGAAACTAAGATGATCAGAAAAGCAAAAAACTTCGTTTCTACGAAATAGCAGGACGATCAAACAACAGCCATTAACAACAATCACACCCGTGTTCTTCAAAAGAAAGGATTTATGCTAACAAACTTATATGAACAATCAAGAGAAGAGACGGACAACTCCCAAACCTAACCAACCTTAGGTTCGTCTTCAACACCCATGTTCACCGGAGGTTTCTTCCGACGACGATGGTACACCAACTCACACGTACTCGGACGGAGAGTTGGAAAACGAGCCATCAAAACTTCAACCGACAACACAATGGTCTCATTATCAGCCTCCGGCAAGCGAAGATCAACGTCAGCAGACCCAACAGCAGATGTCACCTGGCCAGTTCCGGTAAGAGGCGGCGACGGAGAATTAGCAAGCAGCAACAAATTCTCGGCAGCATCGTAAAAACTTAAGACATCGTGAAGACGGCGGGTACGATACAAACCCTTCATCTTCATTTTCCCCAAATTAAAGATAAAGCAGGTATTCCAAAACATATATATACAAAAACTTAACCTCGGGAAACGAGACACCTACTCATCATTAATTGTCAGAATTACATCACATCCAAACGGCGCTACAGGAACCAGGGTCATATCCTCATTAATAAAGTCTGACAAGCGCCACTACGAATCTCAAGGCAAAAAGAAAAATACCCACTCTTACTGCCAGTTGATGTCATTACATGTCAGAGCATGATTACAAAGTCAAGTTTTTCCTTTTTCAACAAGTTAGAACTTTTCTTATTTCTCGCGCCCAAAAAAACACCTCCCTCTCATAAGTCCAGTGCTCCACTTACTTGCATAAGTACAACACTAGACTGGGGGGACTTGAAGGGGTAAGATCCCAAAAACCTCATAAAAGGGATTTGAGACCATACCACAAACCAACCTTTTTAGCCTTTCGACCTTGCGCGGCCGCGCATCGGTCTTACAAAGAAGGAAAGGTCAGCGATTCACAATCGCGCGCCCAAAAGGAAAACATGAATCCTTGCGCCTTCTCCCATTTAAACAAAGGATTTGAATTCCTTATTCAATACCTCCGCCTAAATATCCAGACTTGGATATTATTTTACCCAGACTTGGGATTTATTTGTCTGTGTCTACACAGCAAGGTGTCACACCAGATTACAGCAGTAATCTTCTAGAAAGAAATACAATCGTGCACCACCCAGACGGTTATAACCGTCTGGACACGTGTCATCACCACAAGCAACCCCAGAATCACAACGAAGGCATGCAATTGGAGAGTAATCTCCACTTAATCACTTTCCACGTGGCAATCCCCTGGCCGTAGATCAAACCACGATCCGTGTGCATTCACACCGGATCGAGACAACTCAACAATGGGATCAAAGAACTTAAACGGAAGAAAACATAACCGCTACGGCGTTAGCATCTTCCGTCATCTTTTCAATAACAGGTTTTCCCTCCCAAAAACTCCCGGTTATAAATATGAGAACTGCTCAGGTATAAACTCAGATCACTCTCACTTCTCAAATACTCATCTTCTCCGATTACCAATACTTATTCTCACACCGGAGTCGGGTCAAGGAGAGAACCCTCTTCTCCCCTTGGCGAGGCTAACGGTGTTCTTTTTTGCAGAACCATCGGAGAAGAAATCCCGTTGCAACTGAATCAACTGAGAGAGAGCTAACCCTTTTATGCGGATTCAAACCCCCTAACTATCTCGGTTCCGACCATTTAGTTAGTGTTTCTTCAAGTAAATATTCCGAGCGAGATTCGAGCGAAGTTCGAGCGATTTGGACAACCGTGTCGCCCGATTGAAATTTCCTAAGAGAGCTAGTGACAATGTTCAATCTCAAGTTTTTATGTAATTTAAAAACATGCACGTTTCCTGACATAATATTTTTCTTATGAATAACAATGTTAGGGCCAATGAGGCGATGATCATATTGCACAAACAATTACGTTGAGAGCAGGAGACGATCGACTTAGGGTAACGACATAAAACATTGAGACAATGAGTAGCTTGTCATTTATCGATTTAGGATTTAACTTTTAGGTTTTGATATTAATTTTGTATTGGCGTGGTTGGACTAGTACATATAAATATAGTTGTAAATTTGTATATTGGACCAAAATCTAATAGAGTGGTATATATAAAACTATAAATTTAATTTATATTTAAGTATATATGTATGTGTAATGTGTGTGTGTATATATGTATAATTTATATTTGTGTATATATGTGTAGGTAGAGGATCCTGTACAAAGTGAGACTTTTGTGAGAAGTGTAAGAAATAATCTGGGAATGACAAGTGTCATTTATCTTAATTAATTCAAAAGGGTGTATTAGTAATTTTCCATTATTATCAATTAATTGATTTCCAAATATAACTGCCAAAAACTGGCGATGAGATATATCACGCGATATATCAGGGATTTGATTCGAATTCGAATTGTTCTATACATTTAATTGTTTACGGTAAGTTCTTGTTGTAGTGTTATATTCCCCAGTCAATAGTGTTATATTACGTACATGCATCTTTAATATCCTTTTCATAGTGTTTTATCCCCATCAATAGTGTTTTATTCTATATAGTGTCTTACAGTAAACAGATAGTGTTATATCTTTCTATAGTGTTTTATCATGTAATATACTGTTCCTTTCATAGTGTTTTATCCCCATCAATAGTGTTTTATTCTGTATAGTGTCTTACAGTAAACAGATAGTGTTATATCTTCCTATTGTGTTTTATCATGTAATATACTATTCCTTTTCATAGTGTTTTATCCCCCATCAACATTGTTTTATTTATGTATAGTGTCTTACAGTAAACAGATAGTGTTATATCTTCCTATAGTGTTTTATCATGTAATATATTGTTCTTATAGTGTTATAAAAGTTGTGAAGGAAATCGAAGAATTTATTCAGTACGAGAAATTCGCTGATTTTTTAGGAGATTGATGGGGGATTTGAAACAGTTACCATAAATTCGCTGATTTATAGGAGATTGATGGGGGGTTTTGAAACGGTTACCATATTTCAAACGTTAGAAAAGTCACTATTGCCCTTCAATTTTACATAAGGTCCTTTTAATTAAAACACAATTTACATTTTTATACCCTATTGATCTCAACCATTAGATCAAATATCCCATGGTTTAAAACACTTCTTACCCTTCTCACATTTTAGACACTTTGATGTGTGCAAAATGCAACATATAAATTACATCAATTGTGGCATAAAACTAACCCCTTTTTAGTACTAATGTTGGAAAAAGTGTGCTTTTGTCTTCCTTTTGTATTTTCAGGATTAAATGAGCTCAAATTAACAAAAGAAGCAAAAAGACAGCAAAATCTAACATAAATACAAGAAAAGGAACAAACGTGACATGCCCGACCCCACGACAGCATCTTCCCAAGCAAAACAAGAAGACAGAAGACTGAACATGCCCCGTGCTCAGCCAGCACGGGGGCATGCCCAAGTGTCAGCAGAAAAGACAAAGTGGTAGAAGCTTCTATTGCCCACCACGGGGCCGTGCTCAGCGGACACGGGGCCGTGGTCAACTATAAGATTCGCAGAATCCAGGCAAATCTTCATAGTACAAATATTCTTCTACACACGGGGTCGTGCTCAGCGGACACGGGGGCGTGGTAAACTAATAAAGACAAGCTGCATTAAATGAAGAAAGAGAGGATGTGGACATGGGGCCATGCCCACTGGACACGGGGCCGTGCCCGAGCTTCTGTTCAGCCTATAAATAGGAGTGCTTGGCTCAAGCTCAAACCATCCCTTGGCACACCACCTCTCTCACACTTCACCCACCACCCACCACCACCATAACACCATCATCCACCACCATCATCCATTGTCCATCGTAAAGTGTGTGAGTCGTCTCGGGATCCAAGATTGATCGTAAGAGTTCTTGACAATCAAAGCCATGTTTGCCCAAGTCTCTTACATCACTTGGTGAAGACAAGTGTCTAGTGTAATACTTTTTATTTTTAATCTTTTCGCACTTTTTACTTGGTTTTGTATTAATGACTTTAATAACTAGTTCCTTATGTTGAAGGTGATTCTTCCTTATCGTTTGTCCGTGGTGTCTTGGCATTATTTTACTGTCTATATAAAATAAAAGATTTTCACCATTCATATCTCCACGGTCTATATGGAGGTATGTTGGCTACCTGGTCGGGGGTTAAGGGAACGGTTTGGTAAGAGTCTTGCCGTTGTTCAGCGTTTAGAGATCCTGCAAGGGACCTGGGTCAAATTTAGTAGGACCTCCTTCAATACTTAACGGTATTGGATGGCGGGGGTCTAAACTCTTTGATCCCCTCATAAGTTAAACTACTATTAATACTATAACCCGGCTATTTAGGACTGTATCCTTGCTGACTCAGACTACTTAGCCGAGGGTAACATCACCTCCAAAAGAGGGGCCTACCATAATTTGCATTAATAACTTTATTAATTATCTTTCAATAATCCGACCATTTAGGATTGTATCCTTGCTGACTCAAACTACTGGGTTGAGGGTAACGTCATAGGTAATTTCACTTGCTTTCATGTTCTGTGTTTGGTGTAGAGTAATTGGGTTTTAGTTTTTATATCAATTGCATAAAGTGAAATGTTAACTTTTTCGAGTCTTTAGATAGGTGTGTAATTAATATAAAGATATAATTGAGTGTTTTTATAAAAGTTAAATATTTCGATTAGGATAAATAAGTTAAAATTAGGATACAGTTTGATAAGTGTTTGGTGTTTAATTTTGTCGTTTTTCATTTTCAGAAGGATGAGATCTGTTGATAATTGGCCTTTATGGTTGAAGATTACAATGGATAGGCTTGAAGAGAACATACTTGTGGCCTACAACTGACGCATGTAATCAAGGACGGTTATATTCATCAGATCTTATTCTTCTGATTTAGCTTCGTAGATAGAATGATTGTTCCAGAAGGAGGAATGAACCGGATAATTAACAGATGTGGATTGTTCGCAATTAATTGTTGTACTTCAAATTTGATTTGTTGTTGTAACTAACTATACGTTTTAAACTGACCATATCAGGTTTGACCGTAACCCAAGTGTAGGTGTTGACGTTGGTTTTATGTTCTCCAAGCGGTGGTAGGCTTTGTTGGTTTTGATGGGACAGACTAGAGAGGCTGCAAGCGTTTATTGGATAACAGTTAAGTGAATATCGTTACGGGTAAGAATTACATTTTGTTAACTGGTTTGGTTAGACTTATAAAGTAGCAAGTGACTCCATGTTTGTATAATTCTTGATTATAACATTAGTATATTGTATAATTGTGTGGAGATGATTTGCCTTCAGCCCTTCGAGAAATAGTTTGTTGTTTTGTCCATCTAACCAATCTATGCAACTGCTGCGACGACCTCCAACAAGGTAATGTTTCCTTTCTTGAATTTTCGGTGAAATAGAAAGTGTTTTAACAGAATCATTAGAGAGTAAGAAAAACAAATAGTAGTCTTTTCTTTTTTGTGGTCCCTGGACCAAGAAAATATGAGTGGTTTTCTCCCAAATCCAAAGTTGGAGACATCTGTATTATAGACCAGGTCATTTTTTATCCTATCTGTGAGCTATATCCACAATAACAGATGATTTATAGTAAGAATAATCTCGATTTTATGTTTGGTTTGTTGTTTTTTACATTTTAACTGCCTTAACATGTTGGATGGTCTACAGGATCTCTTTGGGTCTTGGTGGAGCAATAAGGTTAGTAAAATATGTATAAAAGTAATCAGAACCATTTGCATTTTCCATAATATAAGTAAGTCAAAATGTTAATTTTTTATTTGTGTCAGGGATGCAGCTACTGTTGCTGAACTTTGGGCTTGGCTGGAGTCGAAAATAAAAGCGGTTGAATTTTTATCTTGGCTGGATGATTGATTATAGTAGAGTGGATATATTGTTAATTGATAACTTATGAAGTTTCGAACTAACATATAGGTGAGCGTATGAGATAGGCCAAGGTGATCAAAGTGAGCGATATTAGGTTCGGATTTCTCACAAGAAACGATAGCATTGATGATGAGGCTGCAATGTCTTTGTGGCACTCAAATTTGAAGCTTCAGTTTGTCACTCTTGGTGACAAGGGTTGTAAATAATTCACCACGGTATGTACCCATTGACCCATCCACATCGTTGGTAAAATACTCATTCTCCCTACAAAATAACTATCTTCATAGTTCGTTCGACTAACGGAAAACGAGTAACGTGGTGTACCTAAATTTATAGTATTATTGGTGTTGAAAAAAATTACATGGTTCTATAATGTAGACAATGATTGAGATTTTGGTTTAATTTTACGTGATGTTCTATAGTTTTTGTTACATAACAACTTACACAATGCGTGGCTTTATTTTTTGTTCACCTTTGGTTTTGAAGGATTTGAAAGTTAGCTCGTATGCTACATCATTTGGCGAAATGTTAGAGGAGGCTTTATCTGAGAATAAACGCCATACTTTGCACAACCTCATATCTGTTTAAAAATAGAACCAATTTAGTTGATTCCGAAATTAAGACTAGTAAGGTTTAGCCAACAATGTGTTTTATATAGTTTGCAAATTTTTAGCTCAACTTTTGGCAGTTCAAGATGTGGATTTTCATGAATTTCTTAGCTTGAATGAACTCTAGATATGTACATGTATGTGAAGGCAACCACTTTTTTATTGCTCTACTATTAACTATTGGGTGATGCACTTGGTCTTTTTAAACATTGTACATTATGTTTCTGAACCATTCACATTTTTTTACTATGTTCAAATTAATGTTCATGATTTTGGTTGCTATGCAGGTAAGTGAGGGTTTTATATTATATCATTTGTTTGCATTCCTTGTGCTATAGATATTGATTTAATGGGTTAATTTTTTTAGTTTCTTTTAAAATGTAGGAGTTAATATGCTTATTTGTAGCTCAAATGCTAATTTAATGTGCTAAAGTTGTTGCTGCAGTTTGCTTTTCAAAATGCAACTTGGAAGATAAAATAAGACATGGATTTTTGACATGGAATATAAAATAGGGTATGAAGTTTTGAAAAGAAATTTTACTAAGAGAAAAGAATCAAGTTTCTATGAATGCTTATTATACTGTTAGTTTCAACAATTTTAATATATTTTAATGTATCACTCTGTTTATTGATTTAATCGATATAATCATAGGGTTAATATTTTTTTATTGTTGAATCTTCTTAAGAGATGCTATGATTGTTTGTTTGTTTTGTTAGCTTTTTGAGTCCTTTGTAAAAACTTTGAAATTTTGTTGTGTACTATAATAGCAACTTTTATTTTTTCATTATTATTACATGTATGTAATCTCAATTACAAGAAGCATTTACTTTATACAATCCTTTTTCTCTTTTTATATATTGAGTTAACATGATTAATCTCATACAAAGATAAATAATTAGTTTTCACCTATGGCCAGTTGTATATCGCTTTATCAACGTCTGTTAAATGACATAATTTACTTTGAGTAACCCGTGTAACACAAGGGTACTTAGACCAATAGTTTAATATTATGTTTTAAATTGCTTATGCATACACACACCTTTATATTCTTTAAAGTTTTTTTTTTTATAAAACTGTTTTTGAATCTGATAAGACACTACAAGTTGTTCAATAACACGTTATAAATAGTATAAAAACACAACATGGTTAATAATTCAACGAGTTGTTTATAAAGAAATCTTCAATGAGTTGTGATTTTTTTGTCGTATTCATGTATTTCAATTATTTCTTGCACTCTCTAATATTTTCGTTAATAATTCAACGTATAAAATATTACAATTTTTACTTTACAATTTTAAAGGACTTAGTTTTCGTGTTTAGCCACCCGTGTAACACACAGGAACTTAGACTAGTTTACTCTATATAAAATTACACTTATGCAACTTGTATTATACACGGAGTTCTAACCTAGTAATTGTAACAAGAGTAATTCATATAAGATAATGTTAGTTGTTTAAGAAGAAATATAATATTATAATTGTAACAAAAGTAATTCATTAACAGTGGCGGATGCCTGGTAAGATAGGGTGGACCTGTGCCCACCGTCACGCTTAATCCAGCCCACCCTTTAAATTTGAATGGCGCCCCAAGTATCCAACACGATTCTAATTTTCTGACTTCTGAGTATGAATTTTTTAATAGGATGTGAATTATGTGGATTGCTAAATGGTAATCCAATTCATAATAACCCTCTTTACTTCAAGTTAGTTATAAATTAGGCCTTTTTTTTTAAACTATACATAACGATATTATTAACACGTATAAATTAAAGTTATAAATTAGGCCCCTTTTTTTTAAACTATACATAACGATATTATTATCACGTATAAATTAATTATATATATATATATATATGAACTGGCCGAGTTACATCAATATCGCAGGTAAACGAGCAATAAGCTGCGCCGCTACCCCTTTCTGAATAGCAAACCCTAGCCTATTAAAGACAAACCCCTACCCCCTGTTGATGAGCAACTGCTGTGGACAACATTTTGGACCCTAGTCAACAAACGGATAGCTTCTGGAGCTAGGGAGCCAAAGGTGTCGAAGGCGAAGGGGATAAATGCATGTTGGTTATCAGCACAGGCTTTAGCGTGTTTATCCACCTTTTTTATTCCGCTTTCCTTATAGCTTGTCATGCTACAAACCCGCTTTCCCTTAAACCAACTAAGGGGGAGACTTCTGTGAGATCCACACAAGCATGTTTCCCTCCCTCCCAGCCAAAGACGAGCAGATCCGCTGGTCTCAATGCAGATCTCCCTTCCATGGGATCTGTAAGGAAATTCACAGGGGCCTCCTTCTTGGCAGAAATCTCCGCTCTCCTCAAGATCTCCCCCAAAACATCTCTCACCCAGTCATGCCGATATTTGAAACCAGGGAGCTCCTTACAATGAACAGCATGCTCCCCGTATTTATCCATGCTGGCTTTATGGCAGATTGGGAAGGTTTCGTCTTCTGGATACATAGGGATCATCAGCCGGTATTTAAGGATAGCCCTATACTTAACAGCCGACATGCATTGCCCCAGCCCCTCGATCGGGATAACAGTCAAAAATTCTTGCGCATGGGGGCTTTTCAAGCACTCAATCACCGCCTTCTGACGGGGAGACAAATCAAATGCTTCTCCTAGACTCTGAGCGATTTTGTCAAATAGGGCATTCGCCAAGGTTTTTTGTGGCTTTGAGGGGGCGATGTCCATATTAGAGAAACCGCCAATATCAAAGTCTGGAAGAGAGACACTTAACTACTCAAGGGCCTTTTAGTTCATTACAATGGATTTATCAGTTTAATCAAAACTGTCATATACATATACCATGACATTGGTTCGTAACCGTGTCAGTGGTACCCCACCATTAGCGGTTACTCATCGACGATAACTCATCAATGGTAACTAATAAGTAGTAACTCAACAATGGTAACTCATAACTTTCCATTTCAAACACGATTTTAAGTATCGATATCTCATTTATTTTATTAATACTTAAATAGACACAAACCTGATAGATAAACATTATATTAATAATAACCACACATAAAATTCTAAATAATTACCTGCGTTTAAATTTTATGAAAAATACACTTTCTAAAAATTGGTATGGCTCTTGACTTTTCCCTTTTCAGTTTTCACTATGTTTTCAACATGTAAGCTAAAAAGAAGTTTAATATTAACATGAGAGAAATGCCCGGATAGTCCCTGTGGTTTCACCTTTTTTCAGCTATAGTCCCTATCTTTCTAAAACTACTTGAATAGTCCCTGTGGTTTACCGTTTTGTTCTCGGATAGTCCCTGGGTCTAACTTCAGTTACTTTTCTCTGTTAAGAGGGGTGTGAAATGACAAAAATACCCTTACTAAAAAACAAAATAACTTAAACTATTTAATAGATTTATTTTTATGTGGGACCCACTACTTTCTTCCCTGCATATCCATCCCCACCCCTCTAATACCACTTTCACCTTCACCTTCACCACCACCACCACCACAACCACCATCACCACCTGCAACAATTAAACCCCTATTCTTCATTCCATCAACAACTGCAACAATTAATCATCCACCATCACCTGCACGCATCTCATCACTTGCACCATTTCTTAATCCAACACAAACCGCAACAGCAGATACGGGTTTTCATATTATGTTTTGCACCATTTCTCATCACTTGCACCATTTCTTAATCACGACCTGCAACAATTAAACCCCTATAAAGTGTTTTCATATTATGTTTTGTATTAAAAAAGCAGAGGTAAAGTTTCATACACCAGAAACTGATAAAATCCCCAATCCATCTGGTCCAAATCCTTCTTCAATCTTCATGGACAGATCAGCATCTTTATCCTAATCAATCACATAATACACACACAAAAACAGATTCATTGTAACGGAATAACAAAAATCATCTTCAATTTTGAAGGATAAAACTTACTTGAAGCTGCGTAAAAGGAATGACAACTGTTGGAAGAGTTGGCGTCATCTAATGGAGCGAATTACGGCACCGGAAAGAATGAATTGAGGAGAGAATAATGGTTGAACGACTAGGGTTTGTGAAGGAAGAAGAGTTAGCGTTGATTTGGTTATATGAATCATTATTTGTACGAACACGAAACCCTGAGAGAGAGACTGATTCGTGTTTGGATTGGATTCCACTGCCGTAACCGTTGCGGTTTGTGTTGGATTAAGAAATGGTGCAAGTGATGAGATGCGTGCAGGTGATGGTGGATGATTAATTGTTGCAGTTGTTGATGGAATGAAGAATAGGGGTTTAATTGTTGCAGGTGGTGATGGTGGTTGTGGTGGTGGTGGTGGTGAAGGTGAAGGTGAAGGTGAAAGTGGTATTAGAGGGGTGGGGATGGATATGCAGGGGAAGAAAGTAGTGGGTCCCACATAAAAATAAATCTATTAAATAGTTTAAGTTATTTTGTTTTTTAGTAAGGGTATTTTTGTCATTTCACACCCCTCTTAACAGAGAAAAGTAACTGAAGTTAGACCCAGGGACTATCCGAGAACAAAACGGTAAACCACAGGGACTATTCAAGTAGTTTTAGAAAGATAGGGACTATAACTGAAAAAAGGTGAAACCACAGGGACTATCCGGGCATTTCTCTCTATTAACATTGAAGAAAAATAATCCCCTCCACTCCACACATTACCACCCTCATCTACAACCAGCCAATAACATGATGTCATGTGGCATGCCAAATAACCATCCATGCCCACTTTACATATATAAGTTACTGTACTCCTAAAGCTTTGTAGTAACAAGTAGTCATAGAAACCCTTAAAAGTAATGACACCTTTCATGGGACTTGTACTCTTTGAAGCTTGTTGTACACTGCCTATTTAGATCACACTTATTCACATCTTTCTCTCAAGTTTACTTGTATCCGATGGTGGCAGAACTAATACCTTTTAGTCAGGGTCATCATCTGATTCTCTTCTTTACCGGTTTATAACGAAGAGTTCAAGTCATCAAGATTTTACATATAAAAATCCAAAATTTCTGATGACTGGGTCAACGACCTTCTTGAATCCTTTTGGTTCCGCTTTGCGTCTTTAGAATACAGATATGCCAGTGACAGTGACAAGTGGTAGAAGCAAAACTTTTTAGTCAGGGTCATCATAAGATTCTCTTCTCTTTTAGCTATAACTAAGATTCCAACTCATCAAGAATCTATATATAAAAATCCAAAAATTTTGATGACTAGGTCAAGGACCTCTTAAGCCCTTTTGGTTACGCGTTGCATCTTTAGAATACAGATAGACCAGTGACAAGTGGCAAAAAAGAAAATTTTAGTCGGGGTCATCATATGCTTCTCTTCTCTTTTGGTTATAACTAAGATTCCAACTCATTAAAAATTTAGTATATAAAAATCCAAAAATTCTTACGACGGGGTCAACGGACCTCTTGAACCTTTTGGTTCCGCTTTGCGCCTTTAGAATACGGATAGGCATATCCCCTTGATCCTTTAAAGAAAATAACCACACAAAAATTCTTAAATTGCAAACCAAAAAGTTCCAACCTTTCTCCCTCTTACTCTCTCTCTCTAAAACTTCAAAACCAAGAGAGAGAAGCAATGGCAGTGTGCACAGTGTACACAGTCCAACCTCTCAACACATCATGCTCAATCTCAACACCCACAAAAACCCACATGGGATTCAACCAGAAACAAGTTTTCTTCTTCAACAACAGTAGCAAAAACACCAACAACAGCAGGTTTAGAGGCAACAAAATCACATGCTCAGGTGACACAATAGTGATTGGACTTGCAGCAGATTCTGGGTGTGGAAAAAGCACCTTCATGAGAAGGTTAACCAGTGTGTTTGGTGGTGCAGCTTCACCACCAAAGGGTGGTAACCCTGACTCAAACACACTCATAAGTGACACAACCACTGTTATATGTTTAGATGATTATCATTCATTGGATAGAACTGGAAGGAAAGAAAAGGGTGTGACTGCACTTGACCCAAGAGCCAATGACTTTGATCTTATGTATCAACAAGTTAAGGCTCTTAAAGATGGTGTGGCAGTTGAGAAGCCTATTTATAACCATGTTTCTGGGCTGTTGGACCCTCCTGAGCTCATTAAACCTCCCAAGATTCTTGTTATTGAAGGTTTGCATCCAATGTAAGCATCTTTTTTCATACATTATAGTTAGAGACCAATTAACCGAGCATATTAAATGAAATAACTAAAAAAACAGACCCATGCATAACCCTAAAATGGTTGATGAGTTTTGGTGCATTAGTGAAAATGCTAGTAAGATTTCAGTAAGTTTGATGGTGTTCATTGTTGAATTTTGAATGTTTAGGAAGTGTGTGATGTGTGTTTGTTTGTGGAGGATAGGAAGGAGATATCTAAAAGGTGGCTAATGTGGATATGTGTATGTATGGCTGAGAATTTTATGATATCTTTCATGGTATTAGTGGGCCATATTCAAGATAATTTTTTTTTAATTATTTTATTTATTTGTATTTTACTTTACATTTCTAAATAATTGAATCTTGACCATATTAAAGAAAAAAAAACTTAACAAGTGGATTATGATACAAATTTTGTTCACTTTTTTTTATTCTTTCTTCTTGTTTGAGTTAAAATATTAATCAGTCTATGGTAAGATGAACAGTTTTCATGAAGATCATCATCATAGTGATGCCATAAATTATTCTAGTTTTAAGAATGTCTCGATAAGAAAACAACATTATATTTTGAGGCCATTTGTTCATAAAAAAACCCCAGCAAATGCCAATGCAACATAACATCATATATTTTGCAGAAAATTTGTCACCTGGTTTTATTTTGTGTCTCATTTTCATTTTACTTTACGTCTAGTGGCGCGGCTCATCTATCAAGTCCCAAATCAACCAGAATCGGAACTTAAAACTTTAAAACCAATACTGTGCATCATAAACTTGATACATCCAATATATACTAGCCGAAACTTGCTAGCCCAGACATTACCATACTAATTATTACATAATATATACTAGCCGTACTAGGAAATTTAACCAATTCATGGGCGGGGCTTTATTGGGGCCGTGGGGTGCCCCGGCCCCACCGATTTTTCGCCCGTAATGTTATTGAAAATTTCATAAAAAGTTAGTAGTGTAAAATATTGGTTTTTTAAGAGTCCACCCCCATCGATTTGGATTTTGAGAGTTCGGTCCCCATTGAGTTTTCGTTCAAGCTCCGTCACTGAACAAATTTAACCAACTTGTCCAATTTGGTCCCCCAACCTCACCGACTTGTGACTTGTTAAACCTATCATTATCCACCCCTTTGTGGATCCATACGACCCAACCCAAGCTGGCTTGTTTGAGTCGAGAGCTACGCCCAACAATCACCCCTAATTTCCGACTCGAAACAGGTAGGTAGGTCTTCAACTCCAAGCTTGCCATCTTTCTCCTCAACTTAGGTACACCATAACTCGATATACATATATTGATGCTACCTGTGTTGAAATTCCTTCTGGTATTCGTATGTTACTAGGGTTCTGCAGATCTCTCTTTGTTCATAAATGAATTGATAAAAATAAAAAATGATACATTTGAAAGTATATGTATGTATCCGAGGTATACATGTGATAACCGCCCCCAAATAATAAATAAATAAGACATACTACTCTAAGTAAATATTTAATCTAATATGTAACATAATTATGTATTGTATCTAGCTTATATATTTAATCATACTTGTCTAACACCCTCCCGTAAGCTAGATCATCGGAACATCATGCGTAGTAGAGTCTTCAGACGTAGGAAATCCTTTGGCTGTAGTGCCTTGGTCATAATATCGGCTAATTGATCTTTGGTTGCACAGAACAGTATTGTTACATCTTCTCTTCTGATCAGGTCTCTTATGAAGTGATATTTGACACGTATATGCTTGCTCTTACCATGATACACCAGATCTTTGGCCAGACATATAGCGGACTTATTATCACAGTAAATAGGTATTGGATAATTGTCCTTTCCTTGTAATTCATCTAAAATTCCTTTTAACCATATTGCTTGACATCCGGCTAAGGTTAGGGCCATGTATTCTGCCTCCGTTGAAGAGAGTGCAACTACCTTTTGTTTCTTTGATTGCCACGATATAGGTCCAGATCCTAGGTGGAAGATGTATCCGGATGTACTTTTACTATCATCCACATTCCCTGCATAGTCACTATCACTAAACCCTATCAGTTTCTGTTTTCCACCCTTGGAGTATGTAATCCCTTGATCAACAGTTCCTTTAACATATTTGAGTATGCGCTTGGCTGCTTCCCAATGACTTCGTTTAGGAGCTTCCATAAACCTACTTATTTTACTTACTGCGAACATTATGTCTGGTCTAGTATTTGTCAAATACATTAGACTTCCTACTAGGCTTCTATACATGCTTTCATTTATGAACTCTTCTGGATCGTCCTTTGATAGTTTCAATCCGTATTCCATCGGTGTCGAAACTGTATTGCTTTGACCCATTCTGTATTTTTCAAGCAAATTTTTCATGTATTTCTTTTGTGATAGAATTATATTACCATCTTCATAGGAGATTTCCATGCCAAGAAAGTAATGCAGCTTTCCCATGTCTGTCATCTCGAATTCCTTTTTCATCTCATTTTTGAACTCAGTAATTAACTTCATAGAGTTACTGGCTATGATTAAGTCATCCACATATAAGCATATTACCAGTTTTTCGTCTTTGATATCTTTAATGTATAACGTATGCTCATATGTACATTTTCTAAATTCGTGGTGTATGAAATACGTATCTATTCTGCTGTACCAAGCTCTTGGTGCCTGTTTTAAACCATACAGAGCTCGTTTTAGATGACATACCTTAGCTTCCTCTCCCGGTTTGATATATCCTTGTGGTTGATCTATATAGACTTGTTCATTCAGTTTTCCGTTTAAGAACGCTGTTTTTACGTCCATTTGATGTAAATACCAGTCATTTTGAGCTGCGAGTGCCGATACTAAACGTACTGTCTCGAATCTAATCACTGGTGCAAATACTTCTTGGTAATCTATTCCGAATTTTTGTTTATACCCTTTTACCACCAGTCTTGCTTTGTATTTATCTACATTTTCTTTCTCATCATACTTTGTCTTGTAGATCCATTTAACCCCTATAGGTTTCTGATTTTTCGGGGGATCAACCAGATCCCAGGTTTCATTTTTGTAGATTGATTCCATTTCCTTATCCATTGCATCAATCCATTTTCCATCTTTACTGGCTTCTTCGTAGGTGGTGGGATCTGCACTAGCATAGAGTACAAAGTTGATCACTTGATTTTCATTATACTTTTGTAGTATTTCTTCATTAGTTAATGCCCTTGTGTCTCTATACACACTGTTAATGTTTCTTGTCCGAATCGTTTCGTTTTCAGAATCAGTAGAGGAAGTTTCTTCATTATGCTGATTTTGACTTAGAGTAGGATCTAACTCACTATCGTCTTGATTTTGTTGTGTTTGCTATGATTCAGTTACTCCGGAGTTTACTTCCACATCGTCTGTTATGCTTTCAGGTTGAACGGGATTCGATTCATGATGATCATCGGTACAAATCTGATCATTTATACCTTGATTCATAGTTACTGCATTATCCTCCATTATCATGTATGGAGTCTCGTTTGATTCATCGTTAATGACCCACCTTTTACTTTCATCAAAAATCACGTCTCTGCTTATAGTGATCTTGTTATTTAAAGGATTAAACAGCTTATATCCTTTACTATTTCCACTGTACCCAACAAATATCATCTTCTCCGTTTTATCATCCAATTTATTCCACTGCTGTTTGGGTATGTGGACATAAGCTACACTACCGAAAACTTTGAAGTGCTCCACATTTGGTTTTCTTCCATTCCATGTTTCAAATGGAGTTGCATTTGGTCTAGTCTTTGTGACCGTTCGATTCAGTATGTACGTGGTGCAGGCTATTGCCTCTGCCCAGAATTTGTTTGGTAATTTCTTCATGTTCAACATACTTCGACTTAACTCCATCAGTGTTCTGTTTTTTCTTTCAGCTACCCCGTTTTGTTGGGGTGTATAATTGTTGGTGAGTTGATGATGAATTCCATTCTCTTTCAAATAATCTTGAAATAATTTTCCACAATATTCTCCTCCACGATCTGTTCTTAATGTCTTTATCGAGTGATCCGATTGATTTTCGGTTAATGCTTTGAATAGTTTGAAATAATTCAATGCCTCGGACTTGAGTTTAAGAAAGTACACCCAAGTTTTTCTAGAATAATCGTCAATGAAGGTAATGAAGTACCTGCATCCACTGATTGACTCCGTTCTCATCGGACCACATATGTCTGAATGGATTAGTTGAAGTGGTTTAGTCGCTTGCCACTTCGTTTTATTTGGAAAACTTTTCCTCGCTTGTTTGCCCGATATACATCCCTCACATATGCTTGTGTCTCTCGAAATTTTTGGTAGTCCATACACTAAATCTTTGTTCCCCATATCTGCTAGTGTATCTAGATTCACATGTCCATACCTCTTATGCCATAGTGTAGAGGTTTCCTTGGTAGTCATGGTTAATGCTAATGTTAAATCCTTTCCAGGATTGAGAGGGAACATTTTGTTGTTTGTCATTCTTATGACACCCAAGGTTTCAATTCTAACATCCTTTATAACGCATTTACCTTCTTGAAATTTAACCATGTAACCTTTTCTTATGAGTTGTCCCACGCTAAGAAGATTATGTCTTAAACCTTTGACATAAAATACATTCTGTATCTTTTTGCTTCTTCCCTGTATTATAATCATAACCTCTCCACAGCCTAAAACTTCTAACTTCTTATCATCTCCGGTTCGTACCTCTTTTCTTATTGACTCGTCTAACGTTATGAACAAGTCTCGGTTTCCTGTCATGTGGTTGCTGCAACCACTGTCTAAATACCAATAATCATCATTCACTGTTTCTTCCATATTCAGAATCATGAACATTGAATCATCTGTTTCCTTTCCATCCGGTTCATCCTCTTGATGAATTAACATGTTATCTGTACTTCCGTTTTCCTCTTTCTGTTTGCAAAACTTAGCGATGTGGCCTAGTTTTTGACAGTTATAACATCTAATGGAACTTGAGTATCGATCTCTAAATTTACCACGTCCTCTTCCTACTCCACTGTTTCGATTTGGTCGAAACTTATCTTGATTGGCATTTTGAATTTGAAATGCATGTTCAATCGGAGGATCCTCGTATCTTTTCATTCGTAACTCATGGGATTGCAGGATTCCCATTAATTCTTCGGTGGAAACATCTTCTAAATCTTTAGTTTCCTCTACAGTGATTACAACCGACTCAAAGTTTCGAGTCATGCTACGTAGAATTTTTTCTACAATTCGTTGTTCACTAATCTTTTCTTCATTCATTCTTAACTGATTCACTATTAGGGTTATTCTATTGAAATATTCTTCAACAGATTCCCCATCTTTCATTTTTAACGCATCAAATTCACATCTAAGAGTTTGAAGTCTTACAGTTTTCACGCGATTTTCCCCTCTGTATGAATTATGTAGAATATTCCAGGCCTCCTTTGATGAATTTGCCATAGCGATCCTTTCGAATACGGTATCATTTACTGATTGAAATATTATGTGCAGAGCACGTTTATCTCTCTTGTTTGACTCTCGGTATGCAGTGTTGGCTTCATTTGTTGGATTATTTCCCAATTCTTGATATCCCTCTTCGACGATGTTCCATAATTCTTGCGATTCGAGTAACACTTTCATTTGAATATGCCAGTGGTAATAATTTTGTCCAGTGAGTTTGGGAATTTGGGTTTGAATTCCCTGTGATTGATTCATCTTCGTTTGATCCTTCGTGAATGCAGTTGATTGAATTGAAACGATGTTTGGATCGTTGTGGCTCTGATACCACTATGTTGGAATTCCTTCTGGTATTCGTATGTTACTAGGGTTCTGCAGATCTCTCTTTGTTCATAAATGAATTGATAAAAATAAAAAATGATACATCTGAAAGTATATGTATGTATCCGAGGTATACATGTGATAACCGCCCCCAAATAATAAATAAATAAATAAGACATACTACTCTAAGTAAATATTTAATCTAATATGTAACATAATTATGTATTGTATCTAGCTTATATATTTAATCATACTTGTCTAACAACCTGTTCGGGATGCAATCCTTTGAACCTCTACTTGAGGTTGATTTCAAACTTGAAATCAAAACCAACAATGGTGACACAAACTTTGATCGATCTTTTGGCTTCTCAACGTCTTCTTGATCACCGACTTATGTTGCTACTCGATCACCAAGAAACCTTTAATGACTGTTGCAGCTCCATAGCTAAAAGGGCTTATCTTCCTATCTTGGAAAACAACTCTCAAAACCGTTGGCACCAAGCTTTGATACTAATTCAAGTCGCAAAGTGACTAGGATCAATATAAACACACAGTACGTAATTTGGCCAGCTCACAACTTTATTATAATCAAGGAAATAACTCAAAACTTGAAAACCAATACTCATGTACTATAGACCCGATGCATGAATAGATAGACTAACCCTAATGTACTTGCTAGCCAAAACTTTTCCATACTAAGGGCATGTTTGGATAAGCTTTTTGAACCAACTTATTGACTTATTAGCTTTTTCAAAAAGCTAATAAGGAGATTTTGTGTTTGGCAAACCCAAAAGGACTATTCAAAATGACTTGTTGTATAGGAGAAAAGTCATTTTTGAGAAGTGAGGGTGTTGTGACTTTTTGAGGAGCTTTTAACTTTTTAAAAACCAAATTACCATATTACCCATGTTTTAACTTATTGACTTATAAAAGAATACCCCTTTTAGTCATTTTACATCAATAAGCTAAGCCAAACACTTTTCTAAAAACAACTTATTGACTTATTATTGGTTTTTCCCAACCCATAAGCTAATCCAAACACTTTTCTAAAAACTCATTTTCAAAAAGTTATAAGTCAATAAGTCCTTTTTAAGTTAAATAAGCTTAGCCAAACATGCCCTAATAATAACATAGAGTAAAATGCACGGATAGTCCCTGTGGTTTTGCAAAATAACACCTATAGTCCCCAACTTTTGGAAATTACACCGGTGCTCCCTGTGGTTTGACAGTTTGTTACTCGGATAGTCCCTGGAGTGGATGCCAGTTAGTTTTCTCCGTTAAGTGGATGTGAAATGACAAATTTACCCTTCATCTCCTCCACTCTATAAAAACAAAACAACCCAACTCCGGCCAACTTCCAGAGCCACCCAACTCCTGAAAATCGGAAACAGTTCAGACCTGAATTCATATGGTTTCGAAACTGAAAGTTTAAAGATGTTAGAACATCAGCACATCTTAATTCATATGGTGAACATCGTGCGTATACGAATCCTGAAAATCGAAAACAGTTCAGACCTTAATTCATATGGTATGGGAACTGAAAGTTTAAAGATGTTAGAACATCTGCAAATCTTAATTTTGTGATGCACAGATTATAGCTGTTTCTTCTTCAACAGGCAAACAAACATTGAACACAAATCTGCTTCTCCTTTATTTTACAACAGATCCGAACAACAACCTCTACTCGAATTCAAAACACATCTGAAACTTCGATTCATCTACAAATGCGGACGTAAAGAGAATTCAGATCAAATCTCGATTTTAGATCTGAAATTCTTCGACTTATGAACAGGTTCAATACATGACATACCCGGATGTTAAATTCTTATAAGAATCATCAACAGCACCCCACCAATAAACATCAGAACCCCCATTGATCATATTAAAATCTTTAACCTTAAAAGCACAGCCATTTATCACACTAAATGACCCTCTTACCTGATGCTGAAACATAACAAATTCACTTGTGAAATTGATCACAGATGTGTTGCTTTTCGGGCAATTTGGTATCAAATGGCGACTAGATACGGATAAACTGAACATACTGATCATGGGTATGAGGAAATAGAATGAAATTAATGAAAAAGATTGTGCATTTGCCTTTAATATGATCAGATTTTTGAGATCCGAGGTGGGTATTTTATGATTTGAAAAAGGTGTTGTTAAAGATTGTAATGGGGTGGAAAGTTGGGATTGAGATATGGAAACGACGTTGTACCGTTGTGATCGCCGGAGTTGGGTGGCTCTGGAAGTTGGTCGGAGTTGGGTTGCTTTGTTTTTATAGAGTGGAGAAGATGAAGGGTAAATTTGTCATTTCACATCCACTTAACGGAGAAAACTAACTGTCATCCACTCCAGGGACTATCCGAGTAACAAACTGTCAAACCACAGGGAGCACCAGTGTAATTTCCAAAAGTTAGGGACTATAGGTGTTATTTTGCAAAACCACAGGGACTATCCGTGCATTTTACTCTAATAACATAATTAAGAAACTTAACCAACTTGTCAAATTTGGTCCCCCAAGTCACCGGCTTGTGACTTGTTTAAACCTATCATTAAAAAACTTAAGCCGGACCTCAATTCATTAGGGTTTAACGACGTGTGATTTGCATTTGAATCTTCTTATTCAATCACAACTCCCTCAACTTTCATTCTTTCGGATTATCTTTTACAAATCGTATACAAAGTATTTGTGACTCTAATCTTTTACAAATCTTATACAAAATATGTGTATTATCATGTTCAAGGGTCCCAACTTTAGATTCCTCTTTAGGCCCCCAAGGACGCTAGTAGTTGAACTAAAAACATCGTAAAAAAATAAAAATAAAAAAATCAATCATATACAGATGTTTGAAAAGATTCAAATTTATCATACTTAGAAGATGCAAAGATTTGGCTGGTGGCTGGATATGACTAGGTATAAATAATTATTCTAGTCTCATATCTCATGCTTCAATCTCGCATGCAATTTAAATGAAGATTCAGAAGATCGATTTGAGTATTTGACATGGTTATGATCGTTGTTTAGCTTACGATGATCATATATTTTTGAATATAATGTAGGTATGATCAGAGAGTAAGAGACCTCCTGGACTTCAGTATTTACTTGGATATCAGTAATGAGGTTAAATTTGCATGGAAAATTCAGGTATCAAGTGCAACCGGCTATTTAAGTACATGTACATGACTGTTTATGTGGTTCTTGTAGTTTTCTAGCAACCGGCTATTTAAGTACATGTACATGACTGTTTATGTGGTTCTTGTAGTTTTCTAGTTAAAATTACTTTATATTGAACATCCGTCGATGTATATACATGAATCAATAGATACATAAATACATACAGAACTTAAAGCATTATAATCTACAAGAACGAAAAATGTCTTGACCAAATGACTTATCTCTGAAATGTAGAGAGATATGGCAGAGAGAGGACACAGTCTTGAAAGCATTAAAGCTAGCATTGAGGCCAGAAAACCAGATTTTGATGCTTATATTGGTAATCTTCTAAGAACCCCACTTCAGAATTTACATCTTACCAGATTATATTAATTCTTGCAAGCTATGTGACTAGCTAGAGATGGTAAAGTTAACATGTTTAACCCGTTCAACCCGTTTGACTTGTTTAATGTTTATAATATGTAATGATGACATGATGATGGTGATAAATGCAGACCCACAAAAGCAATACGCAGATGCAGTTATCGAAGTGTTGCCTACTCGGCTCATCCCCGATGATAACGAGGGAAAAGTGTTACGAGTGAAGCTAATCATGAAAGAAGGAGTTAAATACTTCAACCCAGTGTACTTATTCGATGAAGGTTCGACCGTTTCATGGATCCCATGTGGAAGAAAGCTCACTTGCTCCTATCCTGGCATCAAATTTGCCTATGGTCCAGACACTTATTTCGGCCATGAGGTAACTCAATCTGCACCATATGCAACCAAAAATACATTTCTAAAATAAGCAAGTTTTGACATGAAGATTCACTTCTTTGCAGGTTTCTGTGTTGGAGATGGATGGACAGTTTGACAGATTAGATGAACTCATCTATGTTGAAAGCCATTTGAGCAACATTTCAACTAAATTTTACGGTGAAATCACCCAACAAATGTTGAAACATGCTGACTTCCCTGGTAGCAACAATGGCACTGGTTTGTTTCAAACCATCGTCGGGTTGAAGATCCGAGATTTGTTTGAACAAATTGCAGCCAGTAAGGCCTCGGCTCCACTTGAAGCTACAAAAGCTTGATCATAAATAAAGAGTTAATTATGAGTGTTGTAATCCCATATGCATGTATTCAATTCCATTTGTGTATTCCATGGAGATATGTAATATAATATATATCAGTTCATAAATGAAATCCTACATAGGATCATCAAAAGTTCGTTCCACTTGATACAAGTTCAAATAATATTGTAGTTTTAGTCAAGAAACCATGATGATCTAAGGGGTTTAAATGTGAAGTGAGATGCAGTTTTGAACTGTCACTTGAATTTGGTAGAATTGGGTGCAACTGATATAACGGTATTAACAATTTAACATACAATAATCGAAAATGGAATCGAAGGGTGGTTGTCACCTTGTGTTGTAATATTTCTGAGTGCATATTTCTTATTGTAGCTGCTGTGACAACTTCTGAAAATGAGAAAAAAATTGTTTGTAATGAACATATTTTGAAATACGTAAAGAATGTCAGAAGACTTACTCTTAATGTTGAATACTTGAAAGTATTTTATACATGTTTATAAAATTTTTATTAGTTTTACAAAAACCTTTATGGAATTTTTTCTGTTTTAAAAAAGTTTCATTTTTATAGAAACTCCTTTTTTTTATTTACAAAACTTGGGTGGTGGTGATGTGACTGGTGTCGATTCTTTTTCTTCGGCATATTTCATTTGTGTTCAATGATCTTGTAGTAGACTCACTGATTTCATATTTTTGCTTTCGACTTTGTTGATAATGTAACTAGATTTGTATTTTGAATTTGTCATGTTTGATCAGTTCTGTTTATACATAATGGAAAACATATAAATAACATACATTTGATTGCATCAGCACAGGCCGGTAGAGAATCCAAATGGAGACGCAGCAACATTGTTTGACATGATTGTCAGCTTGATCTGGTTCCTCCTTAGGGTGCAGTGCAATATAATGATGGTGATGATGAGAAACCGACAAGGGAATCGGTTATGGAGAGGAGGTCGATTGAAGTTATGAACTAATAAGATTGTCTAATTGTCTAACCTTTAAACCCCTACATTAGTCTCCTTATATATGCACCAGGAGGAAACCCTAATTATCTATTCTTATGTTCCCATTAAAGTCAACTCTAATTTAGGTTGATCTTGACCATTCAAATTCTTCAACTTTTAATCTTGACCCTTTAAATTCCATATTTTCTTCTAGAAGCAGCAGTTTTTTTAGAGGTTTTCAAGACTGCTGCAGTTTTGATGCGTAATTCATGGAGCAGTTACCACTCTGACTTCAAATCCTGGGAAATCCCCACGATCACTTATCTGCCCTAATTTATTATCCCTTTCCAGATCTATAACAAAAATCCATCGGCTATCTCTCTCACTTTATCTCAACCGTGTGCCTCAAAAAATGGAGGATCAAACGATTCAGCCGGTACCCGCGGAAATTGAAGTTAATTCAGAAGAATCCGAGGTGAAAAAATGAAGAACTTAGGATGGAGGATGAGAAGATGAGGAGTTTTACGAGAGGATTGAAGCTCCTAAGTTTGTTGATTTAAGTAAACCCTACATATCTACGGTTGGTATGTTGATTTTCATCTTCAGTTTCTTAATCATGTGCATCATCTAAATTAGTTCAAAATCCTAGTTTTTTTAAGTAGACGGTTTTTGTAGGTTTAGTAAACAATTTTGCAGGTGCCATAATTGCAGGGCCGTCTCCGAAAATCCCAAAAAAAATTTGGTCCAATTCGAGATAAAAAATTTGGGCCCTATTCGCAAATCTTCATATAACATAAACTCATCAATCATTCAATTATATAACTAAAAATTCATAATACTACGATAATTGTTATGAAATAGATAAAACAAATTAACAAAAATAGTATAGCAAAAATGATCAAAGTATCGAACTTACTTGCTAAGCAAACATTGTGGTTCTCCTAGCGTTTTTTGAACAGTAACATCATTAACCTGAATGTTATTTCAATGTTCGTTATTCGTTAATCACTTAATTTGAATGTTTTTCAATTTTCGACAAACAAATAAATAATCTGAATGTTATTTCAATTTCGACAAACAATAAATTAACAAACTTGGAACCTGCGGATGTAACATCAATCGACTTATCGACAAACAAAACTCAAAAGACAACAAACATAAAACATTCAAATACCTGAATCGCGATTCGCAAGGCAGGTGCAGCACTGCAGCGGCGTTTGATGACTCTGAATCGCGATTCGTAGGTCTGCGACTGCGGATGTCCTGTCCGGTCCTTTGATCGATGACTTTGATCAGAATTCAGAAATCATGCTGCAGCGTTTGAATCTTTGATCAGAAATCCTCGCACAGTCGCACGCGACTTTTGATTTCCCTGCAGGTTTGGGCCTATAATCAGGTTTTGACAAAGTTTGGGGCCTGTGAAAAAAATTGGGCTAATATATATAAAGAAAACATAAAAAAATTTGGGCCCTTTAATTATTTGGGCCCTGTTCTCAAGCACACTCTAAACACCCTTATAACCGGCCCTGCATAATTGGTTTATGGTTTTGAGGTTCAGTTTTTTTTATGGCTTATTATTTTGCATGTTCATGATAAGCTTTAGCAGTTTAAATCAAACTCGCGGTTATTTCAAAACTTCATTTGGGTTTGTTTCTATCTTATTTTCGTGATTTGGATTTGAAAAATGTGCAGACTTTCACTTTTGATAGGTTTTCATATTCTTCTAGGTGCATCCATGATCATTCATCTATATTTGGGGAGGTGTCAAATCTGTTTGGTCTAGTAATGTTGATATCGACGAGTGGGAAGGAGGAAATATCTGATAACATAAATTAGCACAATGACCAGCCCAGGTATTTCGTACTTTCAGACTTCAGTAGATTATAGTTGCCTCTAAAGATTACTGTCGTTTACAAATCTGATTTCAGATTCAGTTGAGTGATTAGTGCGATATCAATTACAGTTCTCCCTTCTGCAAATGGGATACATCATACTCCAATCACAAATTATTGTTGTGCAGTGACGAGTTAGTGCTACTTTTATCCTAGCTTCTCAACTTCTTTGATTACAATTATATTCATTGTAAACCTCAACTTGTATATATCACAGTCAGAGGATAAATACTGGATTTTGTAGTAATTATTTATATGTTTTACGTATGGTGGTGATTGTAGGTTTGAGATAGTGCTGGTGGATATACCATCATCAGCCTCACGTGAGAGATAGAAAAGCAACCTCACGTGAGAGATAGAAAAGCAACCTGGCTGTGCCCTGAAGTAGGTTATAAGTTTGCAATATTGTTTTTTATATATATTTTAAGGTCTTCTGGAACTAAATTTTCATGCATATATTCAACCAACTTGCAGAAAGGATACAATTGTTTTTGAGATGAGCTATTATTCAAGGAGTGGCAATGTTTTAACATAACATATATCAAAGATACAGACTCTATACATGTATTGCCTAGGTAAGGTGCTTTTAACATAATCTCCCAATAAAGATCACGGTGACATTGACAATGTAGATCATACCAAGTTTAGAACCGATTGTATTAAATATATGTTGATGAGGACATCAGCAATGCTTCTTTTCATTGTCCGCAATGCTTAACGCATATAGTTAGAAATAAAGAAATGTTTTTGCTGCAAGTCCTATTACATTTATTATTGTTGTCTTGTAGTTGTGTCTTTCAGGGCTGTGCTATTGGTCTACTATTTGGTATGTTGCGAGTTCTTGGTGGAAACAATGGGATTTTACAAGGGATGTTCTCAATGAGAAGAGTGTAAGTCTTTCACTTAGGCCTTTTTTGTATGAAGTAACAACCTTGTCACTTTCTTTATTGAATAGTTTATCAGGTGGTGTAACCGGTCATAATAGGTCGTTTAGAAAAAAACTATTTTGGTCCAGGTGAGACCAGATTTTGGCAAAATTGGGTATGGGGTGGAACCGTGGAAACAATCCTTTTAGAAAATTGTCAATTTTGTTTATGTTAGATCCGTGCTTTATTTTATTACTTTCAAATATGCCCATTTCGATACCTTAAAAATAATATACAGCCTAAATAACTCACAAACTTATATATTAAAAGTCCATGTCATCGGTCTGGAGATTGGAGTATACCACCAGAGTTTACCATGTGGAGTGTGTTACCAAAACAATTATTTGGGAACTAAAGTTATGTTCATCAAAGTTTTGCTTTCTAGAAGCCTCTAAAGTTGATGAAAAGCTAATAGTGATAATCATATAGCAAAAATAGTTCTTTTGCTTATGACGTTTTTATAGTACTTACCTTATAATAACTGCAGTGGCCTGAGTTTTCTATCCAAATCCCTGAACAAGGCAACTTCAACTTCAATTCATCTTTCTTTAAGAGATTTGATTACAGCAAGGTGATGGTTACCTTTATTTCATATTTCTTAAGAAACATTTGATGTATTTTAGTACTAATAATAATTTTTTTTATTAAAATTGGGTAACTACAAATTTCATGTAAGGTTAATAGCTTCTGTACCTGGATATCATTCAAGTTCAAATATTAAGAAATGGAGACACATGAAGATCCGTTCAGTTCTTTCTTTACAATTGTGTTTTGACTAAAAAACTTCAGTTAAAGTACTTGTCAAGAACACTTGGCTCGGCCAACAGCAAACGGTAATCTGGTATTAAAATGTCCGTCCACCGGACTGGTATAGAACTAGTTAGTTAATAAGGGTAATTTGGCCCATCAACAATTACCAACTAATTATTTAATAGGATTGTTATATATTTTGATCCATATAATGTAAATGATTATAATGTCTACTAGATTAAATATAACATAAAATATATTTAATCTTACATTCTCCCACTTAGCCGAGTAATCATTTACTATGAGTATTAGGTAAGCCTGATCAGGAGTTAACACTCATTTTAGCCTTAAACAAGTACTATAGTAGAGAAATACAGCTGTTGAATCATTATGCGACTCAGGACCCCCATTAATCATACTATAGCCTTAATTTAAAACCTAATCGTTATGATCAAAAAACGCATAAGCCCTTTGTTTGATTTGTAACTTTATTTGTCTATATGCCATTATGTCGACTTGACATATTCTTAGAGACATACAAAATCAAACTGATGAGGAAAATTAACTAATACTTAGTCATTCATAATACGATACGCAATTGCGCACGACCATTAATTTATATCCGTCTATGAGCTCTCTTAATAAGACTTATGGGTAATAGCCCTTCAGTTATAGGATCCTTAAGCATATCATGAATGTATTCGATACAAAACTTAGTTTCCTCAATTCGTTCATAAACGAATAATTAATTGCGTATCGAAATTTAATGCAGCACCTCTCGAACTGTTACTGTTCAAGGAGTCATGGTAGCTGACTTTATCACACTAAGTCTTCAAAACATTAATTATATGGAGTTAATAAACTTATGAGTCCACTGATATATTTCCAACAACATTTAGTGAATATATTATGTCGTTATAACTTAGGTTGTTATTATCAGTTTATTATGACTCCTCCATAAGATAGGTTTTGTCTGCTGACATAAAGATATACCCGAAATTACATTTTGTCATCTTTGAATATCACAAAGTTAGAGTAATAAACCGGTTTGATTTCTCACTTCTTCTTCAAATCATAGCCTCTCGTTTCTTTTAAAGATATTGTAATACTCTATTAAATGTTTCACATTAATCTAGACATATCTAGTGTGTTGCAATGTGAGTAATATCTAAACGAGTATAGACTTGAACTTACATAAGGCTTCCAATTAATGAAGCGTAAGGAAATAATCTCATTTATCCTATTATCCTCTAAAGGAGAGCAGTATTGTTTGTTACATATGTAAGGACCCATTTAAGGTTAGACTTATGGACCGGAACTAATGTCCCATTGGGTCTATCTCGGCATGTTATGATATCTAATACATAAGAGATATCTCTGAGATCTATTATATCAAAGTTTCTGTTAACAATACTTTGACTTATGTAACATATACCTGTCAAAAGAATATCATCTATATAGACAGGTTTATCTTAGTTGCTCCCACTCATTTTGAGGTAGGTACATTAATCCACTTGGTTGTTGATGAAAATAATTACGTTAAGATTTCATCACATTATGATGTTTGCATTAACCCATACATAGATTTTATTGGCTTATAGACAAACTGTTCTTTAACCTTCAGTATAGAACTTTAGGTTGTTATCTAATGAACATGTAAATATGTCAGCCATTTATTAGGGAAAATTGTTTTTAATGTTCATCTAATGTGGCTTTAAATTGTTATAAGCTATTAGAACAGTGATGATCCTCAAAGAAATCTTTTGTTAGATATGTAATAAAGATTCTTTAATAATTTATCTTTTCCTGAGTACAACCTTTGACAATCAATCATGCCTCTTCGTGTCTTAACGCTTATTTCAGGATTTGGTTTAGTTATGAACACTCTTAGGTAATTCAATCAAATCCCAAACGTTATACGAACACATAAAATCAATTTTACTAGAAATCAGTTTTATTCAATTCAGATGATTAATTGACACTAATGGCTTAATTTTGAAGAGATAGGATCAGTAAACATTTCCAAAATCCATTTCAACTTCAGTTAGGGAGGTTATGTAATCATTAAAGTTAGTAGGTTTTTAAACCTAGATGACCTCCTGAGTTGATTATTGGGTTTGTTAGAAGTTTCAGTTTTATGGATTAGCTCTTGGTTAGGTTGCTATCATTTTCAGGATTCTAAGTTTGTAAGAGTTGGTGCAGTATGGTGTACAAGAGGTGTAATCAGAGTTAAATTTGGAGTGAAATTTAATGACACTCTTCCCCCCGCCTCTTGTATTCCTTACAAGTCATGATAAGGACTTTGACTGCTCCCACTGACCTTAGAAATCTTTAGGAACTCAGCATGCTTAGGGTCAATGTTTAACAACCAACAAATTATAATAGAGAAACAAGTTAATGACGTTAGTCGTTGTGATTTCTCTTGTTAAGGATTATGTTAGTTTAGGTAAGAAATCTAAGTGTGCCCACAATTAAGCAACAATGAAACTTTTGTAAGAGTAGCATTAGATTTTAAGAAGACAAGTTATGATAGAACAGTGTCAAGATGGAGCAGTGTCTTGTACAAGAGGTGTAAATTTAGGTAATGTAAAATTTTCACTCCCTACCTCTTGCAACTATTGCAAGTTATTATTAAGACACTTAATGCTCCCACTGATCTTTAATCTCTAGAATGCTACAAGATAAGTTTCAATGAGCTACGTGACTGTAACACCTCGAAAAATTCATGTCCAATAATGTATTGACACGTGTCATAAGCTTGAACGTGTGAAAGTATACTATAGAGGGACTAAAGTTGACAAACATGGAAAGTATGTGAATATAAGGGTTCAAAATGTCAACAAGGGATAAATAAACTTTACAATAACCCTACATAATGCTCATACCTTCAAACGGATAAATCATGGATCATACGAAGCTAAAAATGAAAGAAAGTGAGAGATTACAAACTACAGGGGTTAAATGTGTCAAGATGTTTAAGTTATACCACTGAGTGACCTTTTAGCAAACCCGAAGCTTTGTAACGATTAATTATGCTCACTAGAATGCACGATATAAATTTCATAAAGTTTCGTTATCGTATGAGAAAGTTATGATCAAATTCGTATACAAGGGGTTAAAGCGTCAACGTTGAAAATTATGACTTTTCGGGTAAATAACGAAGTGACCAAGGACTTAGCAAAAGGGGTATAAGTCTTGAAACACTTATAAGTTAAAATGGAGGGCTCATAATGCAAATTACAAAGTTAAATGACCTTTCGAAGAGCCAAGGGACACGTTGCAAAAGCTAAAAAGCTTTAAACATGAAAACAGACCTTAGGCGGGCCGCGTAAAGATTAACAAAACTTTACGCGGGCCTCGTCAGGCCCCCAGATGCAGAAAATCGTGAAAAGTGGCTGTTCAGCCTTGGAACCGACTTAAGAAGATATTTTCTCATCCATGGGCGACCCCTAAACATTCCTAGGCACTTAGGGACACTTGTGGGTGATCCATGATCAGTTGTAGCCTTAGTTGTCAACAATCTAATGAGATTGAAGCACTATAAAAGGGCCTTGTGTTGCAACATTGTGTTCACTCATTCCTTCTGCATTTCTGGAGCTTTTGGGAGTTCAAGAGCAGACCCTAATCCTTCCTAATCGTGCATAGGACTTCAGTAAGTATGCTTAACCTTTCTTAGTTAAGTTTTTGCTTAGTTTTAGCTTAAAAGTCAAACCGTCGTAATTACCATTTGACTTAGCGATTAATCATTGATGGTCTAGTGATTAGTCGAATTGAAGGTAGTTATAAGTTGGTAATTATGTGGGCATTAAACCCTTAAAAGGGCTCCCTCTGATTCCCACTCTAACTAGATCAAATGTCGGGTCAAAGTTGATTAGAAAAAGTCAACAGAATGCTAATCTTCGAATTAGCGCATAATTAGCAATGTAGAAGGCATGAAACCTATTTTATCACTTATATAACTTAGTAATAAGTATAAGATTTGGTCTAAGCTTGTTTGATCCGACAATTTTCTGTTTAGACCCGGTTCAGAACCGAAAGTCGCAAAACTTTGACTTCAGTTCTGACCCGAATTAGAGAGGTTTGGAAATGCCTTAGAGCTTCCTTAGGACCAGGCTACATGTTAGCATAACCCTCTGTGGTTGGTTCATTGATTATCCGATTCGTTTACATGTTTCCGTTAATTGCTTAATGTTGACCATAATGCCCTTTTGACCATAAAACGAGGATTTTGGATATGTGAAAAGACAATAATCTTTGTTACCGATTTACAAACATGTCCCTAAAGTTTCATATCAGTTCGAGGTCCAGAATAGGAGTTATGCTAAATAGCGCATTTAAGAAGCTTTTTGTTAATTAAACGGCGCAATTAGCATAAAGCCTATCTAAACCCAAATTTTGACACCAAACCTTTTACCCACTGATGTAATATAATATTTTGGGATTTTTAAAGATTTTTAATTATTTTTAACCTGCTCATAACCTAAGGTTATGGCATTTATTCGGTAAATACCGAATATACCCTTTTCGGTCATAAAATGAGTTTTACATAGTATTTTGACACCAATCCAATTGCTACTGATTTTATATAATAAAGAAAGTATTTTGAACTTTATAACCTGATCAGAAAACTCAGATTTCCTGTATAACCCGGAAATCGCTTAAAATGGTTTTTAAAGCGTATTAAACGCATAGTTTGGGTTTAAAACCATTTTGTCACATAAGACTTATTATCAACTGATATGACCTATTAAAATAAGTTATTTTACTGATGTATTCGGACCCGAATCTCAGAACTTCATTTAAACTCTTTTATAACCTTTAAAATGACCAAAATACCCCTACGGGGCTTATTTTGAGATTAAACTCGTTTTGGGCATAATGGAAGGTATCCTACTGATATCGCAACATATTTAAGGCATATTAACTTAGGAAACCTGTATATGACTCTTTTGGTTACTCGTTACGCACTTGTGGCGTTCAGATCGGCTTATGTGACTAGTTTGCATATATTAGCCGAAACGGGTCAGACCATATCTTTTTGGTCTCAAAATCCAGAATGTGTTTAAGTTACCCATATTAAGCAAGCTTACGAGCTTGTCGGGTCAAAACCACATTCTAAACCGGTATTCGCTTTATCATGCGTTTGATCCGTGTCTTCCTTTTGAAAACTAACCGGTCTAAGTCTAAGCTTAATTAAAGACCCGTTAGGAATCTAATAGGTTAATAAAACCTTCGTTCCAGATTAAGAGCCCCAGTAGAAGTACTTGTGCTTGCTGATTTGAATATACGGCTGAGTATAAATTGCATTGCTAGCTCAGGTAAATACTTTTAACTTATTTTCCCTATACGGGCTTGGGATACGGTGTTATAATAATACCGCTTGGTCGGGTATTGAATGTTTAATAGAATTGTGATTAAATTATTCAGGTAACCTGCTTTAATCTGTATTGTTTGAAATAAAAGCCTTTAGGGGTTAATGAACATGTCCCGGATATCCTTGACATCATTGTCTTATAAAATGGCCACGTCTTAAGCTCGGGGTGTAGGCATACTCTGAAAGTTGCTTAAAGGGAAACGGTATCTCACTCTCTTGTGGGCTTATACTTGTGGCGTGTCTGTTAATCTTGACTCGGTTTCTACATCGGGCCCTGAACGTACAACGAACATGTAAATCTGTATACAAGATTATAAATATAAGTGTCCCAAGTTATAAAAGGTATTTTTGTGCCTGGTGCATCTAAATCAATTTTCTTAAACTCGTTTTAAAATGAGTCGGTTAATTGTATTTACCAGTGTAAACTGACGTATTTTCCAAAAGGTTAAGTGACAGGTACTGAACGTAATTGGCTGGAAGCTCAGGGCGTTAATAAGGAATCTTGCAAGTTCTAGGCGTCTAAAGTCTGTTGAACAATGTTTATGTTTTAAGATCCGCCTGTGGATCCTTTGCTTTCCGTTGTAATACTTTGATATTACTTTATATTCGGATTGTAATATATTTATCTTTTGCTTCCACTGTGCATTTAAATATTGTGTTGTTTGACTATGATGATATCAACTACGTCACGATACTCCCCTACCGGACAGGTAATGCGTGGAAATATCGGGGTGTGACAGGTTGGTATCAGAGCCAACACTGAGTGAATTAAACGCTAGTCTTTTGTGTTTAATCTCAGTTACACAGTTGCACATTCTTGAGTCTAGACAAGAACATAGGACAAATCCTAATTCGTTTTATTTTGTCCTTAATTGGTTCCTTTGTTATTTTTCTGATTAGCCCTTACATGGGCAACTCATTTTCTGTAGAAGTCTCGTTTAGGGCAACCATATACTTGTTTAAAATTTTAATGGAACGATTATATTTAAAATATCATTCCTATATTATAAGATCTACCATTATAATAAAATGGCAAAATCTAAAAAGAACAAGACCTAGCCCATGTGTCACTTTAAGACAGGGTCAAGATGGTAGTTCCACAATTAGATTCAGATCCTTGCTAACATTTCAATTTAGGATTGTTCTACGTTGAATATTAAAAAGAGTCTAAAGGGTAAAACCTAGCCTAATTGTCATTGCAGACATGGCCAAGATGGTAAAACTTATTCAAAAGATTCAAATCCTTGTTAAATAACTGAAAGCATATTAACATGCTTGACAAAATGTGGTACGATAAAATCACATAAGTCATTCTTAAATGGGTTAATCTAAATTCCCTTATTTGAAATAATCATCCCTTAAGGATGAAGTGCCTACGGGCTATAATTAGCGTCCTCTGAGACTAAAGACAACAGTAGTCTTGACTCTCTGTCAAGAAAAGGTAATGAAATATATTCAAACCTTAATGCTTCGATTCTCTGAAATCATGGCTTATATCATCCTATAAGAGGATCATATTATAAACATCCCTTAGAAGGGAAGTGCCTACGGGCTATCGTTAATGTCCTCAGAGACTAAAGACAGTGGTAGCCTACAACTCCCTGTCAAGAAAAGGCAATGAACTTTGATTCAAACCTTAATGCCTCGATTCTCTGAAATCATGGCTTATAAATTAAACTTGTCTACGTGACTAGGCCTTTTTGTGCCATTATTAAATTATAATTAGGGATTGTAATAAAGATCCTGAATATATGCATGCTTAACAAATTAACCAAAATAGTTATTAAAAACCATGGTTAATAAATCGTCAAGAACGATAGTACTGTATGGGCTTCTAAATAAACCTTACCCTTATTTCTTTTGTAGTAATTAAGACTACATGGCTGACTCTGACGAGATCAACAGTCATCCTCTGGAAAACCACGACGATGATAGGATTAATATAACCAGAGGAGAACTTCGTACACTGATTGATACAGCTGTATCTAAAGCTCTAGAGGAGCAATTTAGGGAGTATAGTGGGACTCATAGTAAAGCCTCATCTGTACCCCACTCTAAGTCTGTCCCCAAGACTCATTCTGAGGCTCATAGCAAGCCACCCTCAAAGAAAGATGAGTCAAAGAAGGATGATGATCGACATTCATCTATTCAACACAGTGTTCCATCCAAGAGGATAGTGTTCGATAATGAACCACGTACCAAGTCCTGTACCTATAAATACTTTGTTTCCTGCAAACCCCGGGATTTCACTGGGGAGAAAGGGGCAATCGATTGTATGACCTGGTTGGATGAAATGGACACAGTTGTCAATATCAGCGGTTGTGCTGAGAGGGATGTAGTGAAGTATGTATCCCAATCGTTCAAGGGAGAGGCACTGGCATGGTGGAAGGCTCTCATTCAAGCTGCTGGGAAGATCCCACTTTACAACATGTCATGGGAACAGTTTGTTGCTCTCATTATGGAGAACTACTGCCCTCAACACGAGGTTGAGAGGATTGAGTCAGATTTCTTATCATTGGTTATGACAAACTTAGATTGTCAAGCTTACCTCACCAGTTTCAATACCCTGTCCAGACTGGTTCCTTACTTAGTAACACCAGAACCCAAGAGAATTGCTCGCTTCATTGGGGATTTAGCCCCAGAAATCAAAGCCAGTGTTAAGGCTTCAAGACCTACTACATTCAGGTCAGCGGCAGATCTGTCGCTATCTCTCACACTCGATGTGGTCAGAAACAAGGCTGCCAAAGCCTCTGAAGATGGAAAGCGTAAAAGGGAGGATGAGAATTCTAATCGCTCCGATATGAAGAGGAACTCTGAGGATAAGAAGAGTTCAGGGTTTAAGAAAGACAGCCAGCAGTCGGGTGGGAAGACCAGGTGCGAAACCTGTCGAAAATACCACCTCGGGAAATGCAGATTTGAATCTCAGTCTCTACCTTGTGGGATTTGCAAGTTTAAGGAACATACAACCTTGGATTGTAAGAAATTGAAAGACGCAACCTGTTATGGTTGCAACGAGAAGGGGCATATCAAGACCAACTGCCCTAGGAATCAGAAGAAGCCCGAAGAGGCCAAGAAAACAAACGCATGATGAACGCCCAAGAGATGGTGCAGAATGATGATTACATAGCAGGTACCTTTCCTTATCAAACAGTTTATGCAAAAATTTATTTGATGCTGGCACATATGATTCTATAATGAACGATAAATGTTGAGAACTGTTGTCTCCGCTGATTAGGACTCCGGTCATTTAATGCGAGGTAGAAATTGGCCGATGACACTATAGAAAATGCTCCAACAAATCTTAGGTTGATATTTTATACCTATTAGGAATCACTCTTTTCTGATATCCTTATGGCAAGCTTTCAAGCTATCCAAATTCATCACTATAATAAAGACAGATGTGACATTTTGATTCCCTGTCAAAAAGATGACGGATTAGAACCAAACTTTAAATGCCATTAATGGTCTTTTGTGACCTAGGCTAAGTATAATTGATATATATTAAATAACGTTCATTAAGAATGTTAATACTATATTGGCCTGTATGGTTTAATGAAACCATGGTTAGTATATAAGGCCATGAGGATGAGGAATAGCAGTTGTCGGATCGCAACCAAGAAATTGATTCATTTAGTAATAGGAACCATTTCTTCTGTTCCGGTCAGAAATCTTTAAGTCATAAAATTCTAATGTACCCTCTCTATAGATAAAGGACATTCGCATGAAATTGATATCTCTTTAATCCCTATTGATTACGAATACCAAATGGTATGACAAAACGGCCGTATGAAAATTGATGTATCTTAATAAGTTCCATAGATTGCTTCCATGCCTGATCAGTATGGAGGTTTAATGCATGGAACCACAAAGATATCCCAATGATCATATGGTACTAAAGTCAACTAATAGTATTCAAAGAAGATATCCATAATGGAATTGTCCAAGTAAGTGTCTCTGATTAAATCTGTGGACTCGTAACATAAATATGCCACTTATCTGACACAGGCAAGGATAAATGAACTAGAGCCGAGATTTGGAAAAATCTCTGTAATCTCCGTGTGTCTTGATTACCTTCTGCAAAGACTACCCCGTTTACCTCCCGAGAGGCAAGTAGAGTTAAGATTAACATCCCACTTTGGGTTGGAGTGTTGTAGAACTCCATGATTGATTATAGAATAATCGAAACCCTAATTAAGTAAATTTTAAGATAAGAGATTCATATAGCCTAACTTAATATTCCGAGAGTTTGATATTGCTAAATAAGAAAGACGGTTCATTTTACTTATGCATTCATTACCGCAACCCTATTTAAACAACGATTAAGAATCGCCATCAACTACCCAGGATCGTCGAGTTATTCAACTAGCTATAAGGATTAGCTATTCCTTAAGAATAGTTTTAAGCAATGGTTGGGATAACCATCTCACCCTAAGATAAACTTTTCTATAATAGTTGTATATAAGTATCAAGGTGGCTCCTTTGAAGACCTTGTATAGATGGAATGTTAAACGCCTATTGATAGGACAATAGATTGGTAATTCCAATTATCAGGATCTAAAAGTTGCACTGGAAACAACAAATAAGATCACGCAAATTCATAATCATCTGTAAGATGTCAGTATTCGGCAGAAAATCAAGAATTAATGAAAGTAGCAACCCTCCTAAATTCTTGTTAAGGAATAAGGTTCAACAAAAGATATCACCCAGGAAGGGTGTGCCAAATTTGTTAAATTATCAGGCTAGTTAAGCTCTGAATATACAGAATCATTAGAAGGAAATTGAATGTATCAAGATCAAGTAGCTTATAAGCTAAAACCTATTTAGGGAGCTTGGCGGAGCTCGCAATACATTGCACACTAGTGACTGAAGGATGTGTTTCGCCAATAAGTTAAGAAGCACTATCGCATAATGATATGCAGATTTATGAGCATCCTGTATCAATTGAAGATCGACAGGTTAAGAAGCTCCAAAAGGATACATGTACCTAACATAGGAGTCACTTTGAGAGCTTGGAAAGACTCCAGATATGTTATAGAAGTTAAGTCCATTATGCGACAAAAAGTACTTCCAGCATTGTAGCAAATCTCGAGGTCGAGATTTCTTTTAAGGGGGATGAGGATGTAACACCTCGAAAAATTCATGTCCAATAATGTATTGACACGTGTCATAAGCTTGAACGTGTGAAAGTATACTATAGAGGGACTAAAGTTGACAAACATGGAAAGTATGTGAATATAAGGGTTCAAAATGTCAACAAGGGATAAATAAACTTTACAATAACCCTACATGATGCTCATACCTTCAAACGGATAAATCATGGATCATACGAAGCTAAAAATGAAAGAAAGTGAGAGATTACAAACTACAGGGGTTAAATGGGTCAACATGTTTAAGTTATACCTCTGAGTGACCTTTTAGCAAACCCGAAGCTTTGTAACGATTAATTATGCTCACTAGAATGCACGATATAAATTTCATAAAGTTTCGTTATCGTATGAGAAAGTTATGATCAAATTCGTATATAAGGGGTTAAAGCGTCAACGTTGAAAATTATGACTTTTCGGGTAAATAACGAAGTGACCAAGGACTTAGCAAAAGGGGTATAAGTCTTGAAACCCTTATAAGTTAAAATGGAGGGCTCATAATGCAAATTACAAAGTTAAATGACCTTTCGAAGAGCCAAGGGACAAGTTGCAAAAGCTAAAAAGCTTTAAACATGAAAACAGACCTTAGGCGGGCCGCGTAAAGATTAACAAAACTTTACACGGGCCGCGTCAGGCCCCCAGATGCAGAAAATCATGAAAAGTGGCTGTTCAGCCTTGGAACCGACTTAAGAAGATATTCTCTCATCCATGGGCGACCCCTAAACATTCCTAGGCACTTAGGGACACTTGTGGGTGATCCATGATCAGTTGTAGCCTTAGTTGTCAACAATCTAATGAGATTGAAGCACTATAAAAGGGCCTTGTGTTGCAACATTGTGTTCACTCATTCCTTCTGCATTTCTGGAGCTTTTGGGAGTTCAAGAGCAGACCCTAAGCCTTCCTAATCGTGCATAGGACTTCAGTAAGTATGCTTAACCTTTCTTAGTTAAGTTTTTGCTTAGTTTTAGCTTAAAAGTCAAATCGTCGTAATTACCGTTTGACTTAGCGATTAATCATTGATGGTCCAGTGATTAGTAGAATTGAAGGTAGTTATAAGTTGGTAATTATGTGGGCATTAAACCCTTAAAAGGGCTCCCTCTGATTCCCACTCTAACTAGATCAAATGTTGGGTCAAAGTTGATTAGAAAAAGTCAACAAAATGCTAATCTTCGAATTAGCGCATAATTAGCAATGTAGAAGGCATGAAACCTATTTTATCACTTATATAACTTAGTAATAAGTATAAGATTTGGTCTAAGCTTGTTTGATCCGACAATTTTCTGTTTAGACCCGGTTCGGAACCGAAAGTCGCAAAACTTGGACTTTTGCTTTGACTTCAGTTCTGACCCGAATTAGAGAGGTTTGGAAATGCCTTAGAGCTTCCTTAGGACCAGGCTACATGTTAGCATAACCCTCTGTGGTTGGTTCATTGATTATCCGATTCGTTTACATGTTTCCGTTAATTGCTTAATGTTGACCATAATGCCCTTTTGACCATAAAACGAGGATTTTGGATATGTGAAAAGACAATAATCTTTGTTACCGATTTACAAACATGTCCCTAAAGTTTCATATCAGTTCGAGGTCCAGAATAGGAGTTATGCTAAATAGCGCATTTAAGAAGCTTTTTGTTAATTAAACGGCGCAATTAGCATAAAGCCTATCTAAACCCAAATTTTGACACCAAACCTTTTACCCACTGATGTAATATAATATTTTGGGATTTTTAAAAATGTTTAATTATTTTTAACCTGCTCATAACCTAAGGTTATGGCATTTATTCGGTAAATACCGAATATACCCTTTTCGGTTATAAAATGAGTTTACATAGTATTTTGACACCAATCCAATTGCTACTGATTTTATATAATAAAGAAAGTATTTTGAACTTTATAACCTGATCAGAAAACTCAGATTTCCTGTATAACCCGGAAATCGCTTAAAATGGCTTTTAAAGCGTATTAAACGCATAGTTTGGGTTTAAAACCATTTTGTCACATAAGACTTATTATCAACTGATATGACCTATTAAAATAATTTATTTTACTGATGTATTTGGACCCGAATCTCAAAACTTCATTTAAACTCTTTTATAACCTTTAAAATGACCAAAATACCCCTACGGGGCTTATTTTGAGATTAAACTCGTTTTGGGCATAATGGAAGGTATCCTACTGATATCGCAACATATTTAAGGCATATTAACTTAGGAAACCTGTATATGACTCTTTTGGTTACTCGTTACGCACTTGTGGCGTTCGGATCGGCTTATGTGACTAGTTTGCATATATTAGCCGAAACGGGTCAGACCATATCTTTTTGGTCTCAAAATCCAGAATGTGTTTAAGTTACCCATATTAAGCAAGCTTACGAGCTTGTCGGGTCAAAACCACATTCTAAACCGGTATTCGCTTTATCATGCGTTTGATCCGTGTCTTCCTTTTGAAAACTAACCGGTCTAAGTCTAAGCTTAATTAAAGACCCGTTAGGAATCTAATAGGTTAATAAAACCTTCGTTCCAGATTAAGAGCCCCAGTAGAAGTACTTGTGCTTGCTGATTTGAATATACGGCTGAGTATAAATTGAATTGCTAGCTCATGTAAATACTTTTAACTTATTTTCCCTATACGGGCTTGGGACACGGTGTTATAATAATACCGCTTGGTCGGGTATTGAATGTTTAATCGAATTGTGATTAAATTATTGAGGTAACCCGCTTTAATCTGTATTGTTTGAAATAAAAGCCTTTAGGGGTTAATGACCATGTCCCGGATATCCTTGACATCATTGTCTTATAAAATGGTCACGTCTTAAGCACGGGGTGTAGGCATACACTGAAAGTTGCTTAAAGGGAAACGGTATCTCACTCTCTTGTGGGCTTATACTTGTGGCGTGTCTGTTAATCTTGACTCGGTTTCTACATCGGGCCCTGAACGTACAACGAACATGTAAATCTGTATACAAGATTATAAATATAATTGTCCCAAAGTTATAAAAGGTATTTTTGTGCCTGGTGCATCTAAATCAATTTTCTTAAACTCTTTTTAAAATGAGTCGGTTAATTGTATTTACCAGTGTAAACTGACGTATTTTCCAAAAGGTTAAGTGACAGGTACTGAACGTAATTGGCTGGAAGCTCAGGGTGTTAATAAGGAATCTTGCAAGTTCTAGGCGTCTAAAGTTTGTTGAACAATGTTTATGTTTTAAAATCCGCCTGTGGATTCTTTACTTTCCGTTGTAATACTTTGATATTACTTTATATTCGGATTGTAATATATTTATCTTTTGGTTCCGCTGTGCATTTAAATATTGTGTTGTTTGACTATGATGATATCAACTACGTCACGATACTCCCCTACCGGGCCCACAGGTAATGCGTGGAAATATCGGGGTGTGACAGTGACGTGGGAACCTATCACATATACGTTAGACTTTATTTGATTTCTTTAATTTCCAGATATCATAAGAAACTTTAGGGACATATTTAATAGAAATCTAATTAAGTATATATATGAATAGATTTCTTCTAAGACCGTGTGCCATATGCGACAAAATTTAGATACAAGTTGATAGTCTGTTAAATGATAAATGAATTATGTCTGAATATTCCATTTGGAATAAGTTCCACGAATTTCAATGAATGACTTATGATGGACCCATAGTTATTCCTTAAGCCAAGTAATATTTAGGGTTGTAACGTCATGATTTAAAATCACTTAGAATGAGATTAGATGGAAAAATCATCCTCATAACCATGTCATGATTTCTCATGAATTTTGGTTGTAATGGATGAAATTTATAAGTCTCATTTTCCTTTTGTCAAATTCTCATTTACATGATGACAAAAGTTGTGAAAAATGTAAGGTATCATCTAGATTTATCTTAGTAATGTTTCAATCCAGATATTTAGAACAAATAAGATGAGAGTTTAAGATAAGTGTGTGACTTTATGTTGACTATGCAAACCTCACAACCTTCATAACATTGATTAATTATGATACTATATTCTGATTAATCTTCAGAGTATATAAGGTATCGAAAAGCGCTGTTAGAAGACTGCTTATTATGGTTCTTATAGTCTTAACATTTAATTTTGTCACTAACTCTCATGTTAGTTATTTGTTGACTTCTAGTAAGGAAACCTATGGAACTAGAGTCAACTAATCATGTGTTAATAGGAATATTAAAATTAGTAGACTTAAATATCATTAGTAAGTGACTATCTAATTAATTTACCCAACTGTTCTCTAGAATAATGGATAGTCTCGTTGCTTATGTCTAGTCTAATGGCATAATTATGCATTGAAATTTTCCCTTGAAGAACCTTAAAGTTGGAATTTTTACTTGTAATTTGTCTATGGACCTTAGAACAATCCTCTTTTAAAGTTTCAAATGGTTCTAAGGTGAGTAACAACTTATTTTCCAGCTTTAAACATTTATTTCTTTGTACATATGTTGCTTATCAAAACACTCATTATACTTTGGTACTTTTGAGTGTTATAGTTGATTTATAAGGCATCAAATTGTACAAGTGAAAATCTTAGTATGTAATGTACTGGAAAAATGTACTTATTTTCATGCGTAAGACCTTACCTTTATGGGTCATGGTATTGTACATTATTATGTATTCACATATACCACTTAGTTTATAGTTTAGAATTTTAAATGAAGGCATGCATATTAGGAATTCTTTTGATTATTCCATATATAATAGATTAGTCTTAGAAAAGACTTAATCTGAAATAACTTTAGTGATAGCAATTATGTTAGAGGGATCTTGATTATCATAAGAGACATCATGTTCGATTTATCATATTCATCATGCTCTAATTTTCTTCTATAGTACTTATATCAGAAGAGAGCAATAGGATTATTGTGTCTTAAGAGATAATCAAGGATTTAATTTAAGAGCTAATTCTTATAGAAACTTTAAGCAAAACATATTAAATTTAGGAATTAGAGTGGATGAGATATAGATTTATAGAAGAAAATTATAGTGAGTAAAAATTATGGGTACTAAGAATAAGGCAGACGAAATGATCATAAAAAAAATTAATTAAGGATCATTAATATAAGGATCATTGTGTGAAGAGGTTGTGATATGTCTATTACTAACATCAAAATAATAGACTATTTAAAGTTCTACCTAAACGAAGACAAATCAGCTTTGGCCAGAAGTGTAATCATTTAAGCATGTGTGCAAAGTGGCTGTGACAAATCAGCTTTGGCCAGAAATTGAAACAATCACTTTAGTTATGCACTTGTTAAGTATGCCATCTATGAAGGAATTAAATCAGCTTTGGCCAGATATTAAGACATTCATGTTTATGATGCACACTTAACATAGCTTTCGTAATACTTGGATGATAAGTAGATGTATCAAGTCAGCTTTGGCCAGAAATGATACATCAGAAACTCATTCAAGTAAAGCCATTTTGGTTTTGTAAAACATTATTTGATCCTTATTAATTAACTAAGTAATTACAAAACCACCTGTTAGCACGGGGTTCGGGGCGAAGCCCCGAGCTAAAATTTAGTTCACATTAACTGCTCAATAAAGTAACAGGATTTCGAATAAGTCTTGAAATTTTATGAACACTCATGATTTCGGATGAATCATGAATGTCTTGGATTCATCCGAGATGATGATTTCAAATCATTTCGGACTATCCGAAATGGACCATTTCAGACTATCCGAAATGGACCATTTCGAATGATCTCGGATGTGTCCAAGACGCCTAAGTCGAGTCATTTCGGATGATTTCGGATGATGATGCTTAGTCCGAGATTCATCCGAAATGGTGATGCTTAGTCCGAAATGATCCGTGATGCTAAATCCGAAATGTTCAAGCAGTTATTGATCCGTGATGGACGAGCATAAGTTCATCCGTAATGATCAGTCCTTGATGATTTCGGATTCATCCGAGATGTGTTCTTCAAGCCACAAAAAATCCTTAATTTAAGTAGTTATTAATTGATAACATTTAAATCCGAAATCTTAGGGATTATGGGATTAAGTTTCTGTTTAGATATTAATTATATTTATCTGTTTATTTCGAAAATTATATCCATTAATAATAATAACAGATTTCGAAAAATTTAAGTAGATAAAATGGATCAAACAGGAACAAAAACACCCAATAATCCGAATTCATTCCAAAACTAAGGGAATTTTCGAATTTTCTGATGAACAAGTGATGAACCCTAAAATAAACATTCAAACATTCATCCGAAATCTGGAAATTTTATAACACATTTTAAGCATATCGATTTCGGAACAGTAAAAATTTAATGAACTTTCATCCGTAATGCATCCGTAATAATGAAACCCCAAATCCGTAATGATCCGAAATGATCCGTAATGATCTGAGATGCATTCGAGATGACAAAACCCAGATCCGTAATCATCCGTAACCATCCGTAATGATCCGTAATGATGATTTCGGATGGCAAAACGGGATTTTATTAAGGTTTTCAAAAACTGTTTTCCAGTTTTATTCCAGATTTATGGATACAAAACAGAACCGACTAATCAACATATGCTCTGATACCACATGTTGATCAATTCTGTTTATACATAATGGAAAACATATAAATAACATACCTTTGATTGCATCAGCACAGGCCGGTAGAGAATCCAGATGGAGACGCAACAACATTGTTTGACATGATTGTCAGCTTGATCTGGTTCCTCCTTAGGGTGCAATCTAATGATGGTGATGATGAGAAACCGACAAGGGAATCGGTTATGGAGAGGAGGTCGATTGAAGTTATGAACTAATAAGGTTGTCTAATTGTCTAACCTTTAAACCCCTACATTAGTCTCCTTATATATTCACCTAGGAGGAAACCCTAATTAGTTAATAAGGGTAATTTGGCCCATCAACAATTACCAACTAATTATTTAATAGGATTGTTATATATTTTGATCCATAGTGTGAGGTTCATTGGGGAACATTAAAAAAGTGGGGAACAGGGGAACACCATTGGATTAACTTAATCAAGGGTTGAGATTAGATTAGATTTTTTAAGGCTTAAAAACGCGGAGGGGTATTTTTGGCATTTTGGAAAGTTTGAATTAGGTCACTGGAGTATTGCGTAGTTTGTCGTTCATCCCTCCTCCACTACCCCCTTTCACCTCCGCCTTTCCACCGCCACCACCACCTCTCACCGTCGTCCCTCCTTCACCTCTTCTGTACAGTTAAATACACATGCTTTCTGTATTTAAAACCCGATCTCCACCGCAGAAATCACAATCTCTATCACCACCACAATTAAGGCTTCTGCTCTTTGTGAATGGCGCCGGTGAATCAATGAGGTTCAATCTACACTTCATCATGTTCGTTTTAATACTGATTTCAAATTACCTTAACTAGACTGTGTAGTTTATAACGAATTCCTTATAATTCTGTTCTAAGACTCATAAAGTTTTCTAGATAATAAGCATTCGTAGTTGTTTAATGTGAATTGCCAAATTGTTTTATGTAAAATCTTTTTTTTATATGTTAGTATTTGCAATATTGAGTTTTTTTACATGTTATATTATTTCAGAATAAGTTTTAGTGATTCGGATTCTAGATCCTGCTTTCTCTTATCCTTCTACAATTTTAGGTCTTGATTTTGTGTGGTGTTTATGTCTAATTGTTTCAGAAGATCTGAGTTTGAGGTAATTTCGCATCATGTGCCTACGTCTACCAAGTGTTCGATAAAATGCCTTAATGAACGGCTTTAGCAATTAAACTTTAATTTACTGTTCACAGCTACTTGTTGGTTAAAGTGCTTCATAATGAGTGTTTTGTGACTGTTTTGAATGCATATGAGATCATGTACTGATAATGTTTCAAAATATTAATTTTAGAAGTATATATATATGTAAGATGAGTTTTTTTACATGCAAATATGAGCATGTAAATTTATGTAAAAATGAGGTGTTTCCTTGATGAAATGAGCACAATAATTCAATTCATGTCGGCTCTAGGTTCGATCGATGTCTCGGGCTCTAGGCTCGGCCTATGCGCCTTGTCACACTGCATCAAATGTATTGCTTTAAAATGTTTTTTTCAGTTTTTACAATGATGTAAGCTACTTGATAGCCAACAGTGACAGGCACGCCATGTGTAGCTTGAGGCACAGTCCTGTTCGTTGTAGCTGGACCTTTCTGCTTGCAGTTCAGTGTTTTTGTACGCTCATTCGTTGTAGCTGGATCTTTTTGTTTGTAGTTCAGTGTGCTTGTAGGCTTACAACGCTTGTTTGCAGAAAATGTGACCGCAGATGAACCTAGTTTAGTCATGTCCCTCATAGCTGGACCCTTTCATTTAGAATTCAGTGTGTTTGTAGGTTCGTTTGCGAAAAATTTGCCACTAGATGAACCAGGTTCAGTCATGCTCATTGTAGCTAGACCTTGTTGCTTGTAGTTCAGCATGTTTGTAGGCTCGTTTGCAGAAATTGTGACACTAGATGTACCTGGTTCACTCATGTCTATAGTAAGCTAAACCTTCCTACTTATGGTTCAGTGTGCTTGTAGACTCCGTTGAAGAAATTGTGATAATCGATGAATCTAGTTCAATCATGTCCATCATGGTTGGACCTTTTTGTTTATGATTGGTTGTGATGAAAGCACTAACTAGAACAATAATGGCTTGAGAAGATCATCTTCCCACTCGTCTTCATTTGGATTATTGGTTTCCTACATGTATGGATGTAGCTACATATCGCCGACTTCCGACCTTTTTTTCCAGTTTAATAAGTAGAAATATGAACTTCGCTTTTATTCTCTTTTCATTAAAGATTCTGAAAACACCCTCAAAATCGTAATAACAGGAAGCAATAACTCCACCAGCAGCAGCCACGAAGGAGAAGGACTGGGCGAAATGGTGTTCTTTTTCTTTTCTATAGTGCTTGTTTTTTGTTTGTTTGTTTTGGGTTAGCTTGTAATAGGTAAAATATGTGAATATGCTGGGGGTTTAGCTGCACTAGTGCCTTACTAGTAGCAACCATTATACAGTGGGATTTGTTTTGGTGATTAATAAAATTCTAGCCATTAAAAAAATTAACTTTACTTTTTTGTTTAGTTTTTCTCTTTGCCAAACGTGTTTATTTTTAAGAAAATCACAAAATTTACATTACACGTGTTTAAATTAATTTATCTTACTTTATTTTAGTATTTTATACTCTAATCCAAAATTTAATATATAATATGGTCAAATAAAGTTAAATCGAACCTAGTAGATTAAGGCAAACTCTCATTCATGATAAAGTTTATTGTACAAAACTTATTTTAAAATGTTTGGTCAAATAAAGTCGAATCAAGTTTAGTTGATCAAAGAAAACTTTACTTTAACATGTTAAATTAATTTATTTTTATATTTTGAGCACACATAAACTCCACACAAAACTTTATTTTAGTATTTTATACTCTAATCCAAAAGTTAATATATAATATGGTCAAATAAAGTCTATCATTTAACGTTTAATATGTTAAATTTATTTTTATTAATATTTTGAGCCCGCATACACTCTATTTCTTTCTTCTTGCTACACAAGTCCCTCAAACCCTATCAAATCCATACTCACACAAACGTTATTATAAGTTTTTTAACGTTAATCCAAAATTCAGTATATAATATGGTCAAATAAAGTTGAACCAAATCTAACTGATCAATGCAAACTATAATTTAACATGTTAAATTTATTTATTTAAATATTTTAAGCCATCATAAACTCCACACAAAACTTTATTTTAGTATTTTATACTCTAATCCAAAATTAAATATATAATATGGTCAAATAAAGTTAAATCGAACCTAGTAGATCAAGGCAAACTCTCATTTAACATGATAAAATTTAATGTACACAACTTATTTTAACATGTTTGGTCAAATAAAGTCGCATCAAGTTTAGTTTGTCACACCCTCAAAATACCACCTAGGGAGTGTCCCTGTTAGGCGTGTGACCACTAGCAATGAGCCACTAATTACATTGAATCATAAGTTTAAAATAAAGTTCCATCAATTAATAATAATAAAATCCCAATCATAAGTTATTCAAAAACCACAAGTTCAGCGGAAGCGTTAACGTAACGTAATGTAAATACTTTCCAATCAATCATAAGAAATAAATGTTTGATAAATAATCCCATCCGTATAACCATGACCACTCTCGCTCTCCAGCCAACAAGCTCCTGTTTCAATCACCTAACGACCTGCGAGCATGTAAAAAGTGTATCAGACAAAGCTGGCGAGTTCACAGTTTAAGAAAACGTTTTGTTACCAGTTGTATGTAAAACAGTTCAATAACCAATGCAAGTAATATTGTTAATATCTCAATTCCGAACAAGACGGCTCCTGAAATACATGACTGCCCTTCCCACGTACTCCTATCTAGTACTGGGCCCCGACTGGGTCATTAGTTCACATCCGTCCTATCTAGGAGCGGTGTGAGGGTGCCAAACCTAAGTAGCGCTACCAACTAATACCCGTTACCCTCCAGGTAACATAATAAGGGACTTACAAAAATGATAGGTGAGAATATTAACCAATATACCCGTTATTACCCAGACCACTGACTGTCCCCAACCACTGGGACGCATGCTCGAATGTAGTGAACTCACCTTGGTTTTGCTCGGTAAGGTTATTTACTCGTTTAACTGTTTGATCAACCACACCCTAAAAGGGTTATCGATACAGTTAGTCACGGCTAATCCATGTACTCATGATTTACACCAAACATGTATATTGCTCACATAACGCGCACATATAATCTAACTTACAACAGTAAGTATGTTATACACATGTAAACACAATCTACTAATCAGTTCATCAACAAATTCATCACCTTACATTCATGAATATAGCATACTGGGTAATTTATCATTAACATGAAGCCAAAGTCATACATGACACTTATATAAGTTTTATGATCATGGTAACTACTAAACCAACTAACAGTTCCTCTAATAATCCCAAACAATAATTCGAGCATTGTTAAATCATGTCAGCATGTTCAATACCTGTGTTATCATCAGCATTAACCGTCTTCTACAAACAAGAAATCAATTAATCGACTAACATTAAACCACCACTATCAAATCTGAACCAAATAATCATGCAACAAAACTATGTGAACTTATCCTTGTTATCGATTCCCACTTAATAACATATAGTCAATTTCAACAAATAACACGACAACCTTCTGATGGTGATAACAATTCATTATTTAATCAAGATTATACCAAATTACTGATCATATTAACTAATCATATTAACTGATTATTTAATCAAGATTATACCAAATCATCAATCATAAATCTAATCCTAAATCGCATAACTAATTAACTGATCATATTCAAATTACTCTATATCTTAACATTGTAGGCACTCAATCATCTCAGTTCATAGATTAACTTATCATAAAAGGTTTCCTTCTACTCATTCAATGTGTCACCACAATATGCAAAGCATGCATATGATCTCATGCAACCGTACACATGTAAGGTTTACACTTTCTGTGTTACTGACACAATATTGGAATTTCCACTTTGCACATGAGCCGCCATTTGTATTCAAGGTTACCAAACCTTTTCAACCACTAAACTTCAATTCCATTGGACCGCCGATAAACTATTGTTACATCAAAATCTATTATAAGTCATATATTTGTTACATGCATACGTCAATATCAAGCACACATAATCATTCAAGAACCAATAATTCGATTCACATATAATGATTCGCACATAAACAAGATCACACTATTACAAAATAACATGAATACGGATTTACTAACCAGGAGGGGCTCGACTAAAGAAGGTGATGCTCCGATTGGATCTACTGCCGTTGTTAGTTTTAGAGGGACCTAGGGTTTATAAGTGGTGAAATCTAACACATGACACACGTAAATAAGAGAGGGGAGAGGTGGGCTCGGATTGGGCTATGGTTACGAGGATTGGGCCAGGGATTTAATAATAGTTCACGCGAATTGGGCTCAAGTGCAATAATAAGGTGAGTGCTCGTGTGGGCTCAGATCAAACTCCAAGTGGGGCGGTCCGAGGAGAACAAGTGGTTTGGGCCGAGGGACCCAAATGCCCATGCGTGCAAGTATGAGAGGTGTACGACCCGACAAAGTGCACGACTGATAAACATAACTCAACACTTCTACACTAAATAACGCAAACGTACACGATAACACATCACATGGCACGAGAAACATAACAATGTTAACTAAGAGGGTTGTGAAATTAGGTAAACCTTGAAAGTTCGGGTTGTCACATCATCCCCAACTTGAAAGAAATTTCGTCCCGAAATTTGATAAGTAACCCAAAAGTAGTGAGGTGATAGATCAGGATGACTATGGGTTTTCCGCGGGTACCACATCATCCCCAACTTGAAAGGGAATTTTGTCCCGAAATTCGCTAGTGACAGCAAAAGTTGGTTCAACAACTGAACAATTGAAGATATTAGAGCTTTATCAGGTTCTTACGTTCCCGCGTGAACTCCGGTCCACGTCTTGAGTTCCAACGAACTCTCACGATTGCTATACGACCATGCTAACGAACTCTCAACAGTTGCAACTTGTCATTAATCTCAGACTCCAATAAAGGTATCACAGGTGTTTCATCAAACGTACACCGCCTTAGATTTAAGACATAAATGATATCATGCACACTGCCAGAAGATGGCCCATTGTAATGTAACTTCATTCTGCCACGCTTCCCAAAGCGCACCGCACCCACCCAGGATGAGACTTTCGATTATGACATATTCGCCTACAGCGAACTCCCAGTGTTTCCTAAGCTTATCAGCTTTCCTGACGGTCACGCGTTGCCGCAAAACGATTTCCGATCTAGACAATCTTCCCAAGTGGTTCGAGTACAAATCCCGGATCTGTGATTAGGTTGGCACCCACCTTAATCCAATAAAGAGGTTGGTGTCACTGTACATGTAATGCCTCAAACAGAGCTGTCTGAATACTAGAATGGTAATTGCCATTGTAGGACTCAGCCAAAGGTATGCGTCCTTCCAATTTTCACCAAGTCAATCCCACACATGCTCGCAGCATGTCTTTGAGTGTCAGGGGGTTTCGTTTACTCTGACCATTTGCCCTATGGTGATAAGTAATGCTCATGTCTAGACGTGAACCTAGAGTGTTGTGTAATGCCTAACATAACCAGGCATAGATCAAAATCAAAGGTATTAGGAGTTGGCACCTCGTGCCTAAAAGCCGCCTCTCTCCGAGGAATCATTCATAGCTGTGAAGACTCGTCGGTTTTCTTGATTGCAAGAAAGTGTGCTGGTAACGTGAGACCATCAACGATCACCCAGGTGATATTGTTTCTATTTCGAGTTGTAAATAAACTAGTGACAGAATCTATGGCAGTCTGTTCTCATTTCCATATGGGTGTTTCTGGTTGCTGATACTCCACCTTGACTTTCCCACAAGTCAAACATCATTCACATGCATAGCTAGGTGGGCCTTCATGCCCGATCACCAGTGCAAGATTTATAGATCCTCCATGCCCTGCATGGACTCAACTCGAAAATTCTCTTCCTTCAGTGTTTCGATGTAAACAGGGCGAATCTGATCGGGTAGGCTAGAGTCGATGGTAAGTTGCAATCTCATACGCGTTTAGGTTCCTATGGTCGTATTCGCTCGAGAGTTTCATCCAGCAATGCCATCACATAATTAGCTCTCTCAAACAAAGGTACACGGGAGGCCCTTGTGATCGGTCTAAATAGTGCAATTGGTACCGTCCAAGTAATGCCTCCATCTTTATTCCAAGGACCATGGCTCCCACCGTAGGTTACGACTCGTGCAATTCCTCCTGTAAATCTACTACGTAAACCGTCACCTTCTCGTGCCACATTGGCGTGTAACTGGGTCTCTGCTTCAAATCGTCATGATATACCACTAAATCACCCGCACCCTCGGGAAAAGACGATGCTCAGTGCATTGCAGAGTTGGGATTCGAGAGCTGAAAAGACGTCCTCCTGTTTTGTCTTCCACGAACACGACACCTTGCTGCGTTTAAAGAGATTAAAGCTGCGCGTTATTCGAAAATCGTGTGATGAATCTTGCGATAGTATACGGCGAAACCAAGAAATCGCTGTATCCCTGAAGGAATCCTTGGTGTCGATCAATTTTTAACAAAATGAATCTTAGCGAGATTCACGTGTATTCCCACTTCGTTGGTTACATGATCAAAATGCATCTCTCGAATCTAAATGTGACATTTAACAAGGCTTCGCACGTAATGGCTCCTCCCTCAGGAGCGCTAAAATAAAACAGAGATGTCCATGATGTTCCTTTCCCCCGAAATGATTCAACACGTCATCAATAAGCATAGTCGGTTCATGTGATCCATAAAGCTGTTGGTGTAATGGTTTGCCCAAAGGTCATGGAATACAAGGTCGCAATGGCCGTACTGCGTTCGATATGCCGTTCTAGGAACATCCTCTTCCCTGACCCGCACCTGATGATAACCCGACCTTAAGTCGATCTTAGAATAGAAACTTGACCCTTGCAGCTGGTCAAACAGGTCGTCAATACGTGGTCAAGGCAAACGGTTCTTGATTGTTACCTTGTTGAGTTCTCGATAATCCGTACACATACGAAAACGCACATCTTCACGGATATAACTGGGGCTCCCCAAAGCGAAAAGCTAGGTCCGACAAACTTCTATTCAACAGTTCCTGTAGTTGATTAGATAGCTCTTGCAACCCTCCTGGTGCAAGACGGTAAGAGTACGAGTAATCAGGGCTGCCTCTACCGTGAGATCAAACTGAGATTCCGCCTAACAGTTGTGAAAGTAACCCTGAAAGTTCCTCGGGTGACACACCGAGAGAAGTCACGAACAATTGGTGGATCCTCGATCCCCTTTTTCTTAGCCTTAACATCAGTAACGGTTGCCAACATAGCGGGGTAATCCCTCTGTAGACACTCCTGGGCTTTCATTACTGAAATGATATCAACCTTTACACCACTCTGATGCTTTAGACAGACGACGAGCCTTTACTAGGGAGAGGGATATGCAAAATTTCCTCCTCACCGGGTATATCTGCGTGATATCTGGATAACCAAACCGCACTAACTACTGCATCGTTACCATCAATGATAGTAGCAGGAAGGTCGATGTCGTACACTTGTCCCATAAGGTCAAGTTTGCATCCCAACGAACATAGGAGGTTTCCATTGACTTACCATCAGTCGGTTCCACAACGGGTTTGGTTTCCAGAAGCATCATGGTTAAACAGAACAGAGGCGAAGCGATTAGTTACCAAAAACATGCAGAACACCATGCTGCTATATTCCTAGCGTCGCCCACGCCAATCCTAAATGCCCTTCCACGAACATCATTTACAGTGTCGTTATTTTCGTTATGAGAGTTTCTAGTACTGCCGTCATTCCCTTGGTTGTTGTCGTCCTGATTTGACAATAGCCAATCCATGTCGTAAACACCTTCATTTCCATACCGTAGACTACGATTACGAGTACTTTGATGTTGCCGTGACTGTTGCCTCTAATGTCGTTGCTTGAAACGAAGCCCTATGATCTTTCACTGACAGGGTCCATCTTTTCGCATTCCGTGTCACGTCCTACGGCGCTACCTACTGTGCTGGCAGTCACACATCCCACACTATAGTCAATTGTCATTGCTTATGTCCTGATTGATTCGTAAGAGTCGACTCCCATAAGTCGCTGACTAAGGTTAAGGATTCGGTTGAAGTCAATTTGCTGGTGTTCGCTGCCGGTAACCAGGGCCGTTCTAATACTAAAGTCGGTAAAGTACTATGCTCATCCCCTGGTCTATCGTTCTTGCAAGCTGATGGAGTAATACACGGTATGTTGCTAGAGTGTTACAGAAGTGATCACACTTCGAGATCTAAGGCGCCAATACACTGAGTTCCAACCAAAGAAGATGAGTGAGAAGGGTATCGACCAAACATTCGACGCTGCGACATTCAACTCAGGGATGTCCGTATAAGCACCTAACATTCTATCCAGTTTGCTAGGCGTTCAGATGGGTGTTCAGGTAATGCTCGATAGCATCGAGATTCGAAAGAATTCAGAGAGGAGTGAAAAGATCACGTCCGAGTAGGAGACAATCACTGCTACGACTCCTATAGACTATTGTATTTCGCATCGATCAAATAACGGAGCAGAACCCCTTTTTCACTTGTTAAGCCTCACTGGGACTCGCATGCACCCCACATTATTATTATGTGTGCACCCACAATAATATTGTGATTCGCATGCTTATCTCAGCTCCTCCTAACTCATGTCAAATGGTTCCTCAAACTCGAGTAGCAAACAAAGAGCATCACGAAACGTAAGTCATGAATGTTTAGGGAAATACCCCCTATCAGTCACATAACACACGCAAGTAATACAGAAATTCATATTGTTGTGCTAAACGTGCAATTACATGCAATATCATATGTAAATGTTCACTAGTTATGCAGTACAATGAGTATACGAGAGATGAACCTTGCAGTCTGGAGCTGAGTGTCATGGTCGATTTCGGATCTGTTCGGTTATAGTCTGGTTTTATAAAATCGTTTTAAAACCAAATTCACTATAACCAGTGGCTCTGATACCAAACTGTCACACCCTCAAAATACCACCTAGGGAGTGTCCCTGTTAGGCGTCTGACCACTAGCAATGAGCCACTAATTACATTGAATCATAAGTTTAAAATAACGTTCCATCAATTAATAATAATAAAATCCCAATCATAAGTTATTCAAAAACCACAAGTTCAGCGGAAGCGTTAACGTAACGTAATGTAAATACTTTCCAATTAATCAGAAGAAATAAATGTTTGATAAATAATCCCATCCGTATAACCATGACCACTCTCGCTCTCCAGCCAACAAGCTCCTGTTTCAATCACCTAACGACCTGCGAGCATGTAAAAAGTGTATCAGACAAAGCTGGCGAGTTCACAGTTTAAGAAAACGTTTTGTTACCAGTTGTATGTAAAACAGTTCAATAACCAATGCAAGTAATATTGTTAATATCTCAATTCCGAACAAGACGGCTCCTGAAATACATGACTGCCCTTCCCACGTACTCCTATCTAGTACTGGGCCCCGACTGGGTCATTAGTTCACATCCGTCCTATCTAGGAGCGGTGTGAGGGTGCCAAACCTAAGTAGCGCTACCAACTAATACCCGTTACCCTCCAGGTAACATAATAAGGGACTTACAAAAATGATAGGTGAGAATATTAACCAATATACCCGTTATTACCCAGACCACTGACTGTCCCCAACCACTGGGACGCATGCTCGAATGTAGTGAACTCACCTTGGTTTTGCTCGGTAAGGTTATTTACTCGTTTAACTGTTTGATCAACCACACCCTAAAAGGGTTATCGATACAGTTAGTCACGGCTAATCCATGTACTCATGATTTACACCAAACATGTATATTGCTCACATAACGCGCACATATAATCTAACTTACAACAGTAAGTATGTTATACACATGTAAACACAATCTACTAATCAGTTCATCAACAAATTCATCACCTTACATTCATGAATATAGCATACTGGGTAATTTATCATTAACATGAAGCCAAAGTCATACATGACACTTATATAAGTTTTATGATCATGGTAACTACTAAACCAACTAACAGTTCCTCTAATAATCCCAAACAATAATTCGAGCATTGTTAAATCATGTCAGCATGTTCAATACCTGTGTTATCATCAGCATTAACCGTCTTCTACAAACAAGAAATCAATTAATCGACTAACATTAAACCACCACTATCAAATCTGAACCAAATAATCATGCAACAAAACTATGTGAACTTATCCTTGTTATCGATTCCCACTTAATAACATATAGTCAATTTCAACAAATAACACGACAACCTTCTGATGGTGATAACAATTCATTATTTAATCAAGATTATACCAAATTACTGATCATATTAACTAATCATATTAATCAAGATTATACCAAATCATCAATCATAAATCTAATCCTAAATCGCATAACTAATTAACTGATCATATTCAAATTACTCTATATCTTAACATTGTAGGCACTCAATCATCTCAGTTCATAGATTAACTTATCATAAAAGGTTTCCTTCTACTCATTCAATGTGTCACCACAATATGCAAAGCATGCATATGATCTCATGCAACCGTACACATGTAAGGTTTACACTTTCTGTGTTACTGACACAATATTGGAATTTCCACTTTGCACATGAGCCGCCATTTGTATTCAAGGTTACCAAACCTTTTCAACCACTAAACTTCAATTCCATTGGACCGCCGATAAACTATTGTTACATCAAAATCTATTATAAGTCATATATTTGTTACATGCATACGTCAATATCAAGCACACATAATCATTCAAGAACCAATAATTCGATTCACATATAATGATTCGCACATAAACAAGATCACACTATTACAAAATAACATGAATACGGATTTACTAACCAGGAGGGGCTCGACTAAAGAAGGTGATGCTCCGATTGGATCTACTGCCGTTGTTAGTTTTAGAGGGACCTAGGGTTTACAAGTGGTGAAATCTAACACATGACACACGTAAATAAGAGAGGGGAGAGGTGGGCTCGGATTGGGCTATGGTTACGAGGATTGGGCCAGGGATTTAATAATAGTTCACGCGAATTGGGCTCAAGTGCAATAATAAGGTGAGTGCTCGTGTGGGCTCAGATCAAACTCCAAGTGGGGCGGTCCGAGGAGAACAAGTGGTTTGGGCCGAGGGACCCAAATGCCCATGCGTGCAAGTATGAGAGGTGTACGACCCGACAAAGTGCACGACTGATAAACATAACTCAACACTTCTACACTAAATAACGCAAACGTACACGATAACACATCACATGGCACGAGAAACATAACAATGTTAACTAAGAGGGTTGTGAAATTAGGTAAACCTTGAAAGTTCGGGTTGTCACATAGTTGATCAAATCAAACTTTTCTTTAACATGTTAAATTAATTTATTTTAATATTTTGAGCACGCATAAACTCCACACAAAACTTTACTTTAGTATTTTAAACTCTAATCCAAAATTTAATATATAATATGGTCAAATAAAGTTAAATCGAACCTAATAGATCAATGCAAGCTCTCATTTAACATGATAAAGTTTATTGTACAAAACTTATTTTAACATGTTTGGTCAAATAAAGTCGAATCAAGTTTAGTTGATCAAAGCAAACTTTTCTTTCATGGTAAATTAATTTATTTTAATATTTTGAGCATGTATAAACTCCACACAAAACTTTATTTTAGTATTTTATACTTTAATCCAAAAGTTAATATATAATATGGTCAAATAAAGTCTATTATTTAACGTTTAACATGTTAAATTTATTTTTATTAATATTTTGAGCCCGTATAGACTTTATTTCTTTCTTCCTGCTACACAAGTCCCACAAACCCTATCAAATCCATACTCACACAAACGTTATTAAAAGTTTTTTAACGCTAATCCGAAATTCAGTATATAATATGGTCAAATAAAGTTGAACCAAATCTAACTGATCAATGAAAACTCTAATTTAACATGTTAAATTTAGTTATTTAAATATTTTAAGCCCACATAAACTTCACACAAAACTTTATTTTAGTATTTTATACTCTAATCCAAAATTTAATATATAATATGGTCAAATAAAGTTAAATCGAACCTAGTAGATCAAGGGAAACTCTCATTTAACATGATAAAGTTTAATGTACAAAACTTATTTTAACATGTTTGGTCAAATAAAGTCGAATAAAGTTAGTTGATCAAAGCAAACTTTTCTTAATTTATTTAAATATTTTGAGCACGCATAAACTACACACAAAACTTTATTTTAGTATGTTATACTCTAATCCAAAAGTTAATATATAATATGGTCAAATAAAGTTAAATCGAACCTAGTAGATCAAGGCAAACTTTCATTTAACATGATAAAGTTTAATGTACAAAACTTATTTTAACATGTTTGGTCAAATAAAGTCGAATCAAGTTTAGTTGATCAAAATAAACTTTTCTTTAACATGTTAAATTAATTTATTTTAATATTTTGAGCACGCAAAAACTCCACACAAAACCTTATTTTAGTATTTTATACTCTAATCCAAAAGTTAATATATAATATGGTCAAATAAAGTCTGTTATTTAACGTTTAACATGTTAAATTTATTTTTATTAATATTATGAGCCCGCATAGACTCTATTTCTTTCTTCCTGCTACACAAGTCCCTCAAACCCTATCAAATCCATACTCACACAAACGTTATTATAAGTTTTTTTAACGCTAATCCGAAATTCAGTATATAATATGATCAAATAAAGTTGAACCAAATCTAACTGATCAATGCAAACTCTAATTTAACATGTTAAATTTATTTTATTAAATATTTTAAGTTCTCATAAACTCCACACAAAACTTTATTTTAGTATTTTTATACTCTAATCCAAAATTTAATATATAATATGGTCAAATAAAGTTAAATCGAACCGAGTAGATCAAGGCAAACTCTCATTTAACATGATAAAGTTTAATGTACAAAACTTATTTTAACATGTTTGGTCAAATAAAGTCGAATCAAGTTTAGTTGATCAAAGCAAACTTTTCTTTAACATGTTAAATTAATTTATTTTAATATTTTGAGCATGCATAAACTTCACACAAAACTTTATTTTAGTATTTTATACTCTAATCCAAAATTCAGTATATAATATGATCAAATAAAGTTGAACCAAATCTAACTGATCAATGCAAACTATAATTTAACATGTTAAATTTATTTATTTAAATATTTTAAGCCATCATAAACTCCACACGAAACTTTATTTTAGTATTTTATACTCTAATCCGAAATTCAGTATATAATATGATCAAATAAAGTTGAACCAAATCTAACTGATCAATGCAAACTATAATTTAACATGTTAAATTTATTTATTTAAATATTTTAAGCCATCATAAACTCCACACAAAACTTTATTTTAGTATTTTATACTCTAATCCAAAATTTAATATATAATATGGTCAAATAAAGTTAAATCGAACCTAGTAGATCAAGGCAAACTCTCATTTAACATGATAAAGTTTAATGTACAAAACTTATTTTAACATGTTTGGTTAACTAAAGTCGAATCAAGTTTAGTTGATCAAAGTAAACTTTTCTTTAACATGTTAAATTAATTTATTTTAATATTTTGAGCACGCATAAACTCCACACACAACTTTATTTTAGTATTTTATACTCTAATCCAAAATTTAATATATAATATGGTCAAATAAAGTTAAATCAAACCTTGTAGATCAAGGCAAACTCTCATTTAAAATGATAAAGTTTATTGTACAAAACTTATTTTAACATGTTTGGTTAAATAAAGTCGAATCAAGTTTAGTTGATCAAAGCAAAATTTTCTTTAACATGTTAAATTAATTTGTTTTAATATTTTGAGCACGCATAAACTCCACACAAAACTTTATTTTAGTATTTCATACTCTAATCCAAATGTTAATGTATAATATGGTCAAATAAAGTCTATTATTTAACGTTTAACATGTTAAATTTATTTTTATTAATATTTTGAGCCCGCATAGACTTTATTTCTTTCTTTCTTCTACACAAGTCCCTCAAACCCTATCAAATCCATACTCACACAAACGTTATTATAAGTTTTTTAACGCTAATCTGAAATTCAGTATATAATATGGTCAAATAAAGTTGAACCAAATCTAACTGATCAATGCAAACTCTAATTTAACATGTTAAATTTATTTATTTAAATATTTTAAGCACGCATAAACTCCACACAAAACTTTATTTTTGTATTTTATTCTCTAATCCAAAATTTAATATATAATATGGTCAAATAAAGTTAAATCGAACCTAGTAGATCAAGGCAAACTCTCATTTAACATGATACAGTTTAATGTACAAAACTTATTTTAACATGTTTGGTCAAATAAAATCGAAGCAAGTTTAGTTGATCAAAGCAAACTTTCTTTAACATGTTAAATTAAATTATTTTAATATTTTGAGCACGCATAAACTCCATGCAAAACTTTAATTTTGTATTTTATACTCTAATCCAAAACTTAATATATAATATGGTCAAATAAAGTTAAATCGAACCTAGTAGATCAAGGCAAACTCTCATTTAACATGATAAAGTTTATTGTACAAAACTTATTTTAACATGTTTGGTCAAATAAAGTCGAATCAAGTTTAGTTGATCAAAGCAAACTTTTCTTTAACATGTTAAATTAATTTATTTTAATATTTTGAGTCCGAATAAACTACACACAAAACTTTATTTTAGTATTTTATACTGTAATCCAAAAGTTAATATATAATATGGTCAAATAAAGTTAAATTGAACCTAGTAGATCAAGGCAAACTCGCATTTAACATGATAAAGTTTAATGTACAAAACTTATTTTAACATGTTTGGTCAAATAAAGCCGAATTAAGTTTAGTTGATCAAAGCAAACTTTTCTTTAACATGTTAAATTAATTTATTTTAATATTTTGAGCACGCATAAACTCCACACAAAACTTTATTTTAGTATTTTATACTCTAATACAAAAGTTAATATATAATATGGTCAAATAAAGTCTATTATTTAACGTTTAACATGTTAAATTTATTTTTATTAATATTTTGAGCCCGCATAGACTCTATTTCTTTCTTCCTGCTACACAAGTCCCTCAAACCCTATCAAATCCATACTCACACAAACGTTATTATACGTTTTTAACGCTAATCCGAAATTCAGTATATAATATGGTCAAATAAAGTTGAACCAAATCTAACTGATCAATGCAAACTCTAATTTAACATGTTAAATATATTTATTTAAATATTTTGAGTCTGCATAGATCCTGTTTCCTTCTTCTGGCTACAAATGCTCTACCCTCCTAAATCTATCCTCACTCAAAACTTTATTTTAATTTTTTTTAACTTTAATACGAAATTCAATATATAATGTAGTCAAATAATGTCTTTCATTTAACATTTAACATCTAAATTTATTTATTTAAATATTTTGAGCCCGCATAAACTGTATTTACTTTTTCCTGCTACACAAATTCCGCAAATCCATACTCACACAAACGTTATTTTATTATCATAACAATATAAAAAATAACAATTAAGAATAATAATATTGTTTACAATCACTTTTACAATTTCAAATCCTCTCATTTCCCAATCTTTTAAATGCAAAAAAAAAAAAAAAAAAAAAACTAATCACCATCAACAGTGAAGTCTGGCTCTGGACGCTTTTTCAATTTCATCAACTCCCTAGCAGTCCTTAGGTTCCGGTTGCGTTGGACCCCACAAAGCGCGTTAGCCGCAAACTTCAAAGCCAAAAAGGTCGGTCCGGGGGCTGTAAGATGGACCTCGACCACTAGCATTACTGTTACGTGCCACCTCCTCTTCCTTTTCCTTCAGTCACTGCTCCAATATCTTCCTTTTGGAATATCTATTTGCATTTATTTCAATCAGCTCGGCTTCAAGATCTCCAAGTTTTACCTATAAAATAGACATCATTAGAAAAATATCAATCTCCTAAACAATGTCGAGGATGAGCCTCGTTAGGAATTTTTTCCCTGCATATACACAAAAATTCAATTGATTCGTATGTACCTCTAGGTCATCCAGACTGATATCACTTTTTGCATCAGTTTTCACTGTGGGTGTAAAACCCGCCTTTGACATTTGTTCTTTGAAGTACCGTAATTTCCGTGCCATCTCTCCGCATCTTTTAATCTTCAAATTTTGAGCAAGTTAAAATGTTGTCAAAATTTAAAACACAATAAAGCAAATCCCTAATAAAATAAGAATGTTAGATATGGTTTTGGTATTTTTTGAGTATTAAAATGCACTCAAGCACTCAAACAATATTGCTGTAGATGGTAGAAAATAGAAAACTCTCAACATGCGTTGTTTTTAGAAGCTAACATTGAGCATTTATCTCTGTTTTGCTACCTAAAAAATAGAACAGTGGAGTACATTGTATAGCTGTCACGGAGTGTCTCATTTATAACGACATGCATTACTCATAACCCAAAAGGGGCTTAAGTTAGCAACGTGGCGTCATATCAAGCTATTCATGAAAATGCACATAAAGTACAATAATTTTATTTGGAGATTTCTACAAGACTATGTAGATGACTTAAGAAAACCATTCATGGAGCCCTAATTTCAAATTGATAAAACTTTTTTTTCTGGTAGAGCAAATTAGGTGCCATCATGCATCAGTTGCGTAAAAGAGCTATAATAGTTTCAATAACTATTATCATGTTACTATCTGAACTTCCAAAAGGTAGATATCTATCTTTAACTTTGAAAGATGGTGTAATTATAAAGGGAGTGTTGAAGCATAGAGAGGAATATAAACTATTTACCTGGCCAGCATATGTTCGTTGGAAAGGGCTTTTTCTGAATTCCACTGCAAAAACCAATGAAAGACATATTAAATTAAAAATAAACTTAACTTTATAAGAATCTAAACAATATTAGTGTAAAAAGGCAAAACAAACGGAAACAATTTCCACCCAGCCAGGTGGAATCGATAGGAACACTGCAGAAACGTTGCTATATGTAATTAGTGAATATTAGCCAGGTGGAATCGATAGGAACACTGCAGAAACGTTGTTATATGTAAATAATGAAAATAAAATTGCAGTCTTCATGCTTCTTATCTGTCGGTAGGATTATTAAGCATGATCTTTTAAATCAAACTCGCCTTATCAGTCTTATCACCTAAGCCCTTTACATAGATAACTAACTTATGTCTAGTTGAAGTTTCCAATAGCCAACTCAGTGCACATGACATATTACTATAACTGAAAAGGTGTAAAGTTAATGGTCTGTCTATGATAACTATAAGCTTTAGAACTTAAATGAAACAAATTGTAGCATCCTGATCTATTCAGTTCAGAATACACAAGTATATATGCGACGAAAACCTGAGCGCCTCATATCAGATTTTGGATACATAACAATATATAAAGTCGCTTATACCGAGATATCAGATTTAGGATAAATTTTAGGGTTAAAAAAGACTCAAGTTTCAGAACATAACATAAAACAGTTGCAGAGATCGAATTGATGAATTTGATTCATGACCAAATACCTTTAAGCACCAGCACGTTATACAAATTACATTTTGCTGCATATAGCTCTCTTCAAGTCATTTAATAAAAAATCATCCTTTATTAACCTCCATAGCACAAAAACCAAATTGATTTTGGGACCTTAGACTCATCCTATGTTGCATGAAGTGATTATGATGATGATACCGATCCATGATACAAGTCTAAAACTCAGTATTTCCTTTCTTCTTCTTCTTCTCCTTCTTTTTGTAGCCAATTTTAAATTTGCATAATCTAGTGGTGTCATTCACGTCTGCCATTTCCCTTTTTTTGTAGCCAGCACATTGCGCATTACTGGTAAACTCCAGACAAGTTTGCCAAAATACATTGTCTAAATCGTTGATGATTATATGAAACGTTGTTTGACTTGAAGTTCACAGATGATGGTATCCTAACAACATTTTCTTATCTATTTATTCTCTTTGCCTTATAAGACATATCAAGTACCCTTACCCCTAAATACAATCTAAAAAGTTCAATATGTTGTGGTGAATATGTACACTTACACTCTCTAACCAAAGAAAAAGTCATCATAACAGGTCTATTTGTATAATATTATATACATCCTACATGTTTTAAACCCTAGTTTCCAGGTTCTGCCATATAATGTCACACCCCAACCGATGGCGGAATCATCGGGGCGCGGCACTAGGCGAATCAGATTGCTCAAGAGAATCCATAACAACTATATTGCGATAATATTTAATACATCCGTTATCCCATACTAACAAATAATACAATCACATAAGTTATCACAGATTTCTTGCTCTCTCGAACAATGCAAATCCGACAACCTAGATTTAGTTGAGTTTCTAGACTCCCTAGCTTGATTTGGTATAGTCTGCGATCTAACCTGCAACATACGTTAAAATGTCTGTCAATACAAAAGTATTGGCGAGTATACAGGTTTGATAAGTATAGCATAATAGATTAAAAGTGCTGCGAATTTCCACATGCATAAACGTAATACACGACATATATACTCACAAAACTGATACTACCAACTAAGTCCTCGATGCTCGAATGTACGATGGCATAACTAGACCCCGTCGGGCGCAATAGTACTATACTAGTCTTGGTGGGACGTCGCGAGTATAAGCCCTAGCACATATGCAACTAGCATCACGTATATCTATGCATAACAGTTATTCGCAAGTGATAGCTCGATTGATTGGATATTTCGATTGATAAGTTCGTTTTGTTAGAAACGTATGTTACACCCAAAATTCGATTAAAAAGGGGTCAAGTATACTCACAGTGCGTATTTAGCGAGATTACGACTTGATTGAGTCGGTTACGAGTTGTCTGTAATGATCCTTGAAGAAATAGAGTAAACGAAATACGGTTAAGCAAGATTAACTTGAAAAGTTACTCGTTTGATTGAATTGGGCCTCATCCGTGCGGATGGACAGGTCATCCGTCCGGATGGCATGTTATCCGTGCGGATAACAGTGATCCGTGCGGTTGATTGTGCGTGCGGATGAGTGTGCGTGCGGGTGACATGTCATCCGTGCGGACACATGATCCGTGCGGATGTGTCATCCGTGCGGACATGCGGTCCGTACGGACGTGTCATCCGTGCGGGTGTGTGTGGTCTGTACGGGCGGGTGGTCCGTGCGGATGGGTGGTCCGTGCGGATGGTGTCATCCGTGCGGGCTGTGTCATCCGTGCGGGCTGTGTCATCCGTGCGGGCCGTGTCATCCGTGCGGACTGACATGTCTGTTTCGTACTCTGAACACTTGTTTTCGAGTGTTTAACGGAAGGAAAACGTTCGTTTTCACTAGAGTAGTGTAATTTCGTACTAACACCTGAAGTTCCGTCAATTCCGACTCATTCTAACGGCCGGGAATCACCCCGTTCCATCAGATCTGGCCGTTCGTGGTGGTTCTTCATGGTTAACTCGAAATCGCACAGATTTAGGTGTGATTTGTCATTAAAACATGTGGAAATCACCCGGATCTGAGTCGTTTATAGTGAAATGAGACCCCATCTTGAAGTTCATAAGAACTCTTGGTGACAACACCTTAAAACGCCTCAAATCCGTAGATTTCACGGTTAGAATTAGAGTTTTGAAAGATAGAATGATGTAGATTCGAGTGTAGATTGTAGAAGTACAAGTTTTATGTTGAAATCCTACCGGAATCGCGAGGAAATCGAGAGAAAAGGGTCTCGGTGCGCGTGTGGTTGAACAGGAGCTGTCACATCACTTGAATAGTGGTGTGACAGGCTATTTATAGGCGAAAGAGGAGAAGAAGAGGGATCAGGCCCGGATAGCCCATCCGTGCGGATGGCCCATCCGTGCGGATGGCCCATGCGTGCGGATGGCCATCCGTGCGCATGTCCATCCGTCCGGATGGTCCATCCGTCCGGATAGACATCCTGACGCTTGGAATTTTCCCGATTTTGATCGTTTTGATAGTTTTCGAAGTGTGTTCCTTTCATAATTAATTTGTATTATTATTATATTGTTATTTTTATATTATTATATATATATATATATCACTAGGGGTCGTATTTACGTATCCATAATCCAAAGTTTTGATAATTAACAGTCGGTTTCCGATTCGAGTATGCGATTGTTAGCGACGTTTCACGGTCATCAATGAGGGTAGTATGGGTCCTTTCTTGATGTCATCGTGAACGTTATTTCGGGTAGTGCCACAAAGACTGACGGGGTACCGTTTACTCATATTGTCATCATCGTCATGACGACTGGAGCTACAGCACTCACCCGAGAGTCCTTGTTAGCGTTATTTGTTTACGTTCGACACATCACGGCCACTGAGGAGGGTAGAGTAGGTCCTCACTCAACGTCTCCGTGAGTGTTAGTGTGATAATAGTGTAGTATAATGATACTGTAGCTTGAAAATATGCGATTATCCTTCGAATAGCGATATATACGATATAGTTACATTATGATCCGAATCTCTGGTGCTAGGCGTAACGAGTATAACGAGTAGTAACAATCGCACGAAAGTGCGGGGTGTTACAGTCTCCCCTACTTTAGGAAATTTCGTCCCGAAATTAATCCAACAGGTAGACTTCTAAGAGTTGATCTTGTATAAGTAGCGATACAGCGAGTGGTTTGACCGTAAGTTGACAGCGTGAACATTTCGAATAAGTGGGTTTGACTGCGATAGCGAGAAGACGATGCAAAGACGAAAGTATTAATCCCACGAGTTGGCATTCCAAAGTACCTTGCCTTGTGTAGAATTCGTTAGTTCGATGCGATTGCAATTTGAAGGGTTTCTCATAACGTAGAGTTAACTGAGTCGATCGTTAGCCAACGTTACAAGAAGCGTTCGTTTCAGATATTGAAAAGGGATTTAGGACGGAAATCTTTTGCAAATTTTACTTTTAACATGCGGTCAACAGAATCGATGTCAACCGATGTCGCAAGGAAGTTTAAGTTTCTAACATTTTAAGGGATTTGAAAATGAAAATAAGAGTTACGTAAACTCTCCTGTGATATGGGTTCTAGTTGAACTCGATGTTGAACCAATATCTCAGGAAAATCTCGTTTTTGATCCTTGAAAAAGGTTTTAGGGAAAAATTGAACTCATGAAGCTCCCTTTGAACATGGAGCTAAGCTGATTCGATGTTAACTCCACATTGTGAGGAATTTCGTTTGTTCCATGGTCTTAATAAAAGTTTTATAAAAATCAGTTTTAACCTTTTGAAAAGAATAATTTTGGCATCAAGCCCCACTTGGCACCTTCCCACGGAAGTTCGTTAATATGTTTAAAACACTTATATATAGGAAGTACCTAGCGGCATATCCACCATGTTTTGCCCATATTACTTCCGTTTCGTGAGGTAGTGTCAGGTGTGCCGATATGATTCGGGTAGAATTGTGTTTACTTGGCCCAATCGATAGAAAGTCGGGCCGAGCATAAGATAGGATCGAATAGATTAGTCCAGCGAGTTGATAGGCGAGAAGCGAATAGTGCGTTTTCGATTAGGTTCCACATTACACCACATGGCACGTTTCCACGGGGGTTGCTAACATGGCGAAACACCATGCTTAGCCAGGTTAGCCTTGCCTCGTGAAGCGGTGTCATGTGTACTTAATACCATACAGACGACAATGAACATCAAGTGAGCGATAAGCGGTAGATTATACACAATAGGCGTTCAGCGATTAGATGGTTAAACGAATGATATAAACATAACACTAGCAATGATGGTGATGATAATCGGATTACGATAAGCGGCAGTTGTTGCGTGCAAGCGATGGAGGTTTGCGATTTCGACCTACGCGGTTCGGTTCGATTGATTAACACCACAGAATTTAACTAACATCAGAACCCCACATGGCCTGTTTCCACGAAAGGCCGCTGATATAGCTAAAACACCTAGTTTTAACCATATGAGCTTCCTCTCGTGAGGCGAGGTCATGCGTTCCAACTTAGCACAAATATCACAGATAACGGTAGGCGATAGCGATAGATTGATACACAGCGAATGATATAGGCTCATGTGATAAGCGATAGAGGTTGCGAGATACACAAGGTAAGCGATTTCGATTAGTCGAGTTCGATTCTTGTTTCGAGTAAGCTTAACGTTTCGTTGTGACGCATCACGGCTATCGAGGAGGGTAGAATAGGTCCTCACTCAACAATATCGTGAGCGTTTATTTGCTTGATTGAGATTCGTTGCAACAGACTTACGACCAGTCTTGCGTCGATGCAATTGTTCCTGCGAGGTAGACTCCCCAGAGTCCATCGATGAGGCGATTGCATTGCGTTTGCAGACTTACGACAAGTCTTGCGAGGATACGGTTTGTTACGCCTTGCGATTGAGTGTAGTGTGTTGAAAATAATTACAACAGTATAATAGGTCTAATAACGTTCAACTCCACGTGGCACTTTCTTCACGGAACTTCGGTAGTATGGTAAGGCATTCCTCGCCCGACCCCTACTACTTTCATTCCGTGTTTTGGTGTCACCTTTTGTCAAACGCTATGGCACTTTTAGAATTCACTACGATCACCGTGCACTGAGCCAAATAATCCCGTGTGCACCCGTGATTAATTGTTCCTTGCACGTTTATCGTACCTCGTTCTAGAAGTGTAGTGAGGGTAAAACACATTATCCCGTGGTATAGTATATAGTATGTGCGTGAATCTAGTCTAAGTGCGGCGATTAAAGAGTGAGAGAGAAAATGGAGACGAGAGTTAACGTTACGCATAGAGACAATATCGAGTAAGAGAGTAGGTTCAAAACATAGAGGTTAACGTCGAAAATCGTATCATTACAACTTTATCCTACACTTGCTAGATGTCGGATGCTGAAGACTTTGCTGGAGCTGTTGTTGTCGTACTCAAGTTCACGGTTCGATGCGACAGTTGCGGGTGAAGTGACCGTAACGGTTGCAGTTATTGCAATAGCGACAGTCAGCCCCAACTGGGTGATGATAGGTACACGAGTAACACTGAGGATGAAATCCAGTGTAGGCTCGTTTTGGAAACATTGGAACTGTTCGAAGAGTTTCCGGTTGCAGCAGTTCGGTTGTTGATGGGTTCGGGCTTGAAGTCTTTCGCTTGCGGCTGGGGTTGTCGGTGTCTTGCGAAGAAGTGTCGTCGTTGGAGGATTCGTCTGAAGTCTCGCTTGCGGAGTCTTTGGCTGATTTGTCGGAAGATTCGTTGGTAGTTTTGTCAGAAGAATCGGCAGCAGATCCGTTCGAGGAATCGTTAGCAGATTCGTCAGAAGAATCGTTAGCTGATTCCTTAGAAGAACCGCCAGCAGATTTGTCACTAGATTCGTCAGTAGATCCATCAGAAGATTCGTCAACATATTCGCCTGAAGGATTACTGGCGATTGCTTGATGAGCTTTCTTGACAGGATTCTTTGAGAATAATCCTTCCACGAATCGTTTGTTGTTGATTTCTGCGGCTAAGCGGTAGGTTCCTTCGATGGTAGTAGGCCTTGCAGCTTCGACAAAATCACCCACACACTCAGGCAAGCCACGAATGTACTTCGCGATGGCCTTCCCTGGAGTGTTGACTTGACTTGGGCAGATTATGCTAAGCTGTTTGAACCTTGCGGTGTAGCCAGCATTGTCACCTTCGGTTTGCTTGATTTCCCAAAATTCGTTTTCCAGCTTCTGGATCTCGTAAGGAGGGCAGTACTCTTTCTTCATGAGCTCTTTCAGCTCATCCCAAGAGAGAGCGTAAGCTGCGGAGATCCCACGTTTGTTTCGTTCGGTGGTCCACCAGTCGAGTGCTCGTGATTGAAATACTCCGGTGGCGCAAGTAGTACGGAGACTATCGGGACACCCGCTTTGACGAAGGGTAACTTCGATAGAATCGAACCACTGGAGTAGTTGAGTCGCACCTTCTTCGCCCGTGAATTCCATCGGGTCACAGGCTTTGAAGTGCTTGTAGAGAAAAGTAGATTGCGACTCTCCTGTCTTAACGTCTTCCGAAGTTCGAGAATGGTTGAGAGAGTGAACTCGTGTGGCAATCTGAGGAATGACTTTGACCACTTCCCTGGTCACAAGTGAAGCAATCCTCTTTTCGCTCCTTCGTTTGGCTCGTCTCTTTGCTATCATTCTCGAAGTAGAGTGGTTGGAAGGCATCTAGACAGAAGGAGACTTGGAGTGAGATTCGATCATAATGATTTTCGAGTTTTGCGTTGCGATTGAGCACGTTCAAAACTTGGTGCGATAGTATAGTAGTAATACGAATCACATAGGAGCCACATAGGAGACACGAATTTCCTAAGTTCTCACACAATGACTTGTTTGTTTATACGTATATATATATATATATATATTTATATAGATGTAATTTGTAATCATACACATACAGGTCGATTTAGAATAAGCGAGGTTGCGTTGAAGTGAGAAAACGAGAGCGAATGCGAGGGATTATGCATTAGTTTTGTTGCGAACATTCGGGTTTCGTTTTAGATTGCGATGGCTGCGCGAATCGTGCGTTTATAAAGTAGGGAGTGAAAATCGTTACATCGAGAATTCGATAAAGCGTGAAGTTTCAAAACGTAAATAAGTTCCAATCATTGTAAAATTGGCGGGTCGTATAGTAGAGTGCCTTGGGTGTGTAGGCGTCGACTACCCAAGGTAACCCAACTATATCTACAAGTTCGGGCGCGCGCGTTGACCTAGAAGACTCCATGCTTCCACTGGGATGCAGCTCATGGCATTCGCCTTCCTAGTCATCGCGTGGCTCGAGTTGTTACAATAGTCGAGTCCTTGGTGAGAGCTTTTGAAAACCATTTTATAGAGAGTGGAGCGACTTATTAAGGTACGGGTTTCACCCCTGGCTTAACAGTTTCGTTCCTAATTGTGGTTATGCTCCTCGAATAAATTCGTGAGTTCCACTAGATTTAGAAATGGAGACTTTTGTCGAGATGTGGATGTCACTCCTAACTCGATGAAAGGTTCTCGTGCTAGAAAAATGCGCTGAGTGAGCAATCCTACCGAGAGTTCTTGGTTTTCACACCTGATCTCGACTGGATCGCTCGGTTTCGTCATGCGAGTATTTTCGAAAACGTGTGTATTGTGTCGGCCTTAGGAAAGGCTGAGTAACATTTTAGCCTTAGGAAAGGCTTCTTCGTGTGAAGTTGTAGTATGCGGCGTTCACACAAAGTTGTAGCTTTTAGCAATTTCGATCGAGAGTATCAAGTAAGCCCAATACAAACCCCACTGGGTTCATACGAGTCGGCCTTTTGGTACTTAGACTATAGACTAGGTCAATTTCTAAGACGTCGACCCAGACTAGGTCGAGTCTGACCTAATTCCCTATAGTTATGGCTCTGATACCAATCTGTCACACCCCAACCGATGGCGGAATCATCGGGGCGCGGCACTAGGCGAATCAGATTGCTCAAGAGAATCCATAACAACTATATTGCGATAATATTTAATACATTCGTTATCCCATACTAACAAATAATACAATCACATAAGTTATCACAGATTTCTTGCTCTCTCGAACAATGCAAATCCGACAACCTAGATTTAGTTGAGTTTCTAGACTCCCTAGCTTGATTTGGTATAGTCTGCGATCTAACCTGCAACATACGTTAAAATGTCTGTCAATACAAAAGTATTGGCGAGTATACAGGTTTGATAAGTATAGCATAATAGATTAAAAGTGCTGCGAATTTCCACATGCATAAACGTAATACACGACATATATACTCACAAAACTGATACTACCAACTAAGTCCTCGATGCTCGAATGTACGATGGCATAACTAGACCCCGTCGGGCGCAATAGTACTATACTAGTCTTGGTGGGACGTCGCGAGTATAAGCCCTAGCACATATGCAACTAGCATCACGTATATCTATGCATAACAGTTATTCGCAAGTGATAGCTCGATTGATTGGATATTTCGATTGATAAGTTCGTTTTGTTAGAAACGTATGTTACACCCAAAATTCGATTAAAAAGGGGTCAAGTATACTCACAGTGCGTATTTAGCGAGATTACGACTTGATTGAGTCGGTTACGAGTTGTCTGTAATGATCCTTGAAGAAATAGAGTAAACGAAATACGGTTAAGCAAGATTAACTTGAAAAGTTACTCGTTTGATTGAATTGGGCCTCATCCGTGCGGATGGACAGGTCATCCGTCCGGATGGCATGTTATCCGTGCGGATAACAGTGATCCGTGCGGTTGATTGTGCGTGCGGATGAGTGTGCGTGCGGGTGACATGTCATCCGTGCGGACACATGATCCGTGCGGATGTGTCATCCGTGCGGACATGCGGTCCGTACGGACGTGTCATCCGTGCGGGTGTGTGTGGTCTGTACGGGCGGGTGGTCCGTGCGGATGGGTGGTCCGTGCGGATGGTGTCATCCGTGCGGGCTGTGTCATCCGTGCGGGCTGTGTCATCCGTGCGGGCCGTGTCATCCGTGCGGACTGACATGTCTGTTTCGTACTCTGAACACTTGTTTTCGAGTGTTTAACGGAAGGAAAACGTTCGTTTTCACTAGAGTAGTGTAATTTCGTACTAACACCTGAAGTTCCGTCAATTCCGACTCATTCTAACGGCCGGGAATCACCCCGTTCCATCAGATCTGGCCGTTCGTGGTGGTTCTTCATGGTTAACTCGAAATCGCACAGATTTAGGTGTGATTTGTCATTAAAACATGTGGAAATCACCCGGATCTGAGTCGTTTATAGTGAAATGAGACCCCATCTTGAAGTTCATAAGAACTCTTGGTGACAACACCTTAAAACGCCTCAAATCCGTAGATTTCACGGTTAGAATTAGAGTTTTGAAAGATAGAATGATGTAGATTCGAGTGTAGATTGTAGAAGTACAAGTTTTATGTTGAAATCCTACCGGAATCGCGAGGAAATCGAGAGAAAAGGGTCTCGGTGCGCGTGTGGTTGAACAGGAGCTGTCACATCACTTGAATAGTGGTGTGACAGGCTATTTATAGGCGAAAGAGGAGAAGAAGAGGGATCAGGCCCGGATAGCCCATCCGTGCGGATGGCCCATCCGTGCGGATGGCCCATGCGTGCGGATGGCCATCCGTGCGCATGTCCATCCGTCCGGATGGTCCATCCGTCCGGATAGACATCCTGACGCTTGGAATTTTCCCGATTTTGATCGTTTTGATAGTTTTCGAAGTGTGTTCCTTTCATAATTAATTTGTATTATTATTATATTGTTATTTTTATATTATTATATATATATATCACTAGGGGTCGTATTTACGTATCCATAATCCAAAGTTTCGATAATTAACAGTCGGTTTCCGATTCGAGTATGCGATTGTTAGCGACGTTTCACGGTCATCAATGAGGGTAGTATGGGTCCTTTCTTGATGTCATCGTGAACGTTATTTCGGGTAGTGCCACAAAGACTGACGGGGTACCGTTTACTCGTATTGTCATCATCGTCATGACGACTGGAGCTACAGCACTCACCCGAGAGTCCTTGTTAGCGTTATTTGTTTACGTTCGACACATCACGGCCACTGAGGAGGGTAGAGTAGGTCCTCACTCAACGTCTCCGTGAGTGTTAGTGTGATAATAGTGTAGTATAATGATACTGTAGCTTGAAAATATGCGATTATCCTTCGAATAGCGATATATACGATATAGTTACATTATGATCCGAATCTCTGGTGCTAGGCGTAACGAGTATAACGAGTAGTAACAATCGCACGAAAGTGCGGGGTGTTACATATAATTTGCAACCTACAGGTACAATTTACCACAATTATCACTATTGTCAAGCATAACAACATATAACACAGGAAGAACACATATTAATTTGTTCTACATAAACAAACTTAAGTTCATACAAGTTTTGATTCTTTATAATACGAATTCATTACAGAAAAAGGAGCAAAAACAGTGAAAAAGTAATATATAAAATATACAAACCCTAGAAATCAATGAATTTTTATTGAATGTTATAATAATCATTTTACCTGCAATGTGTTTGAAGATTGATCAACGAATCTTACTTTCGAAAGAAGAAACTAAGATTTTTGATTGAAGAACGACTTATTTCAGCTGTTTAGCGCAATCTTAGAATCTGATTGCAGTTCCGTCGTATCTCCGCCGTGTTTTCCGTTGGATCTCCGCCGTGTTGCCACTTGAAGAGCGATTGATTTTAGTTGTTTAATGCAATCGGAGAACCTGATTTGATCTCCGTCATATCTCAGCCTTTCTCCGACGAAACCCTAGCTGATTCAAATCAGGGGGAACTTTGTTTTTGTATGCGCGTGTTTCTTTTATGTAATTTGACAATATTGCCCATGTTCCCTAGTTCCCCACTTTTTTGGTGTTCCCCAATGAACCCTCCCCTTGATCCATATAATGTAAATGATTATAATGGCTACTAGATTAAATATAACATAAAATATATTTAATCTTACATGTCAATCTTGTAACTGGTGTTTTTTCGAGTTTGAAATTGTATTTACTTTATCGATTCTTTCATTCGGCTTGTCAATATCATGTCTTTGTTTTCGCGATCTTATATTTGATTTATTGACTTTGTCTTTTGACTATGTTGATCTTGTCACGAGGCTTTATCGATCGTGTCATATACTTGCATGACGAGGTTGTTACTTGATGATTGATATACTAATGTATAATAGTGTCTGACGTTATATTTATAATTAACATCATCAAAATAAGATAAATGTAAACATGTAACGATTTCCAATTCAATGAATTTTAAAGCTGTCATGACTCAAACCCATGCCTCAAGTGAACTCCTAAAAGAGTGTCTTCCGTAAAATAAAAAGTGCTGCACAAGCTAGAACAAGTTACCAGTTAATAATGTAATCTTTTAAGTGTTTATTGCTTCTTAAACCTGGCTTCGATTTGTTAATAAGAACAAATTAATGTCTTGAATCTAACTGGTCCTTCAATTGCCTCCTCAAAATCTTTCCTGCTGCAGACCTTGGTATCATGTTAGTAAACATCACTCTTCGCACCTTCTTGTAGGGTGCCACCTGCCACATTGCCGATCATGAGCGTCAAATGACTCGAAAAGCATTAGTGATTTAGACAATGAAGCGTATAAATGGGTTAACACAAAGTTTTTAACTGAAAATGAAATAGATCAAACATAGTTTGCAATAACATTAAATATATAAATTGGATAAAAAGTGATTGTGGGTCAGCTTGACCCGCACCAAATATACCTTCTTTGACCCATTTACCCACCCATTTTGCCACCCCTATGACTTGCAGCCAACATGATGAGATTGTTCGAATTGCAAATAATAATTTTAACAATTTATTAGAAAAATTTAGATTATATATGTGAACATATAGTTTTTACAGTCATATTTTGCACGTAAATAACATTTAAATATCAAAAGGTGGATAAAAAAAAGTGATTGTGGGTCGACTTGACCCACATCAAAACACCTGAAATGACCCATTTACCCACCCCGACCAACGAACCGACCCACACATTTTGCCACCTCTACAACTTGCAGCCAACATTTTAAAGATTGTTTGGATTGCAAATACTGATTCAGACCTCTTTGGCTACAAAGTCAATGATGCTAGACTCAGAAGCTTCAGCTCCGGGCTTCATCACCACAAACGCCACTGGAATCTCTCCTGCTTCCTCATCTCTGATTCTGTTTTATATGCAGATCGAAAAGAAAATCACAAATCCAAATGAAAAGTGAAAATAACTTCAAACTCTTATTATGTGATGAGATTATTGTCATCTCCTTTGTCCAAAAGCATATGTTTTGACTTCCAGATTGACAATAATAGTTAGTACACTTTCCATAAAAAAAAATCATAACCACATTAAACAACACTTTAATTTGGCTTTTCATTTGCATGGAAATCTTTGTTTATATTAAATTTGACATGTTGAGTTTGACAACAAAAGATAGCAATAGCCAATTATGTTTTAAGATTGCTAAAGTTCATGTATTATACTATTATTGGTGGTCAAATAAAGTCAAAACAAATTTGATATCCATCCACATCTTTTTTCAATCAAGTCAAATGCCGATAAAATCATGAATAAATTGGTCACACTCACCCTGTTACCGCAGCATCAAGAATGGCTGGATGAGACGCTAGCACATCCTCTAAATCAGCAGGAGCAATCTGCAGTACAGTCATTCAAGATTAAATAATATTATTCATATAATGTAACCGATTTTAATCACTTTTGTAGTACAGACTTTAATTTAATTAGTCGATTACCTGAAACCCTTTGTACTTTATCATTTCTTTAACGCGATCAACTATATACAAATACCCGTCTTGGTCAAAATAAACAATGTCTCCTGTATGTAGCCAACCATCCTTATCGATGGTCGATGACGTTGCCTCCACATTGTTCAAATATTCTAGCAGATTCAGAACCAAAAAACATGTATATCAACATTCACTGACGAAACAAAAAATCTTTAGAAATACATGATATCTAACAGGTATTGATGAATAGATCAACTACTACAAGTCTACAAAAAAAGAGTCTTTTATAAATAGTTAAATACTGATATTTATATCAGAAAGAATGATCTCTGATATAACTACCTTTCATTATAGCAGGCCCGCGTAGCCAAAGTTCACCGGTCTTCCCAGGAGGTAGATGCGAACCGGTAACCCAGTCTACCACTTTGGCTTGCATATTTGGAGCCAATAGTCCAGCCGACGCATAATTATGCACATCTTGAGTGTTGAATCCACGAGTGCCCACAGCCGTTGATTCACTCATTCCATAACCCTGAAAACAAGCACTTAAATGGTATAACTTGTGCAAGATGACCATTTTGATGATACTTAACGCAAGTTATGTAACATCCAGCCTCTCATACCAACCAATACTGTCTGCTTTGCCCACTAAGAGCTTTACGGATTTGTTTTTGGTTACTAAGGTGGATACTGCCATTGTGCCCAAAAAGCGTTGGTGATATTTTAGGCGGCAAATTCCTTATGATCGAGTTAAGGTGTGAACAATGGGATAGAATGGTAATTTGCTTACCTGAATGAAATCAACTTGAGGAAAACAATGCACAAACTCCTCAATAGTCCTTGTGCTCAAAGGTGCAGCACCACAAGAAACCTGCTTCAAACTTCTTAATCTTTCATCAACACTACCCTTTCCAGCCTTGATCAACGCGGTCACCAACGGCGGCACCCCAGGAAAATGAGTCACCCCATATCTATCAACACACCGAACCATCTCATCGACGCTAAACTTCTTCATAACCACAATTTTAGTCCCCAATGACAAAATCCCCACAATAAAAAGCACAAGCCCATATATATGAAACATGGGCACAACAGCCAAATAAACATTCTCTTCCGGTCGAAACTCATACTGCGAAGCCTCAAACCGAACAAAAAGCTCAACCCCACAAATCAAATTCCTATGACTCAACACAACACCTTTACTAGCACCAGTAGTACCAGATGAATACAAAATAGCAGCCGTATCATCCTGCCGAACCATTCTACTAGCAACGAAATCACCATCACCCGATATAAGCTTGTAAAAAGGCGCAAATTCGACTTGGTTTGAATCAAACTGCGCGTTTTCTGGCACGACAACGGATGGAATCCCCATTGAGTTCAACTCATCAGCTTTATCTAGAACAGTGAATGCCATACTCACATGACAAGCAACTGCTTGTTTTTTAACTTCAGAAAAACTACTTAACGGATTCGTTGTAGTCACAACAGCACCAAGATACAACACACCCAAAACAATTATAGGATAATAGATGGAATTTGGTAACAGAATCAAAATGACATCACCTTGAGCAACACCCATGTGGTGGAGTCCACTTGCAACAGATTTTATCAACGGTTGGAGTTGTGAGTACAATATTGAAACACCCGATGCAGCATCAACGAGTGCGGTTTCTCCTTGGTGTTTGTTCGAGAATATGTGCGAAACAACGTCGAGAAACGGGTCTGAAGGGAGGGTGATTGGTGGGTGTGTGCTGGTGTATACTCCAGTTTTGTTGGAGTATAACATATGGGATGATGATTGGCTTTTTAACGGTTGGTTATTGGATTGTTTTGATAGAGAATGAGAGTTAGAGAAGGTAGCCATTGGGTGTGTGATAAATGCAAAGAGTTTGAATGGTGGTTGAAGAGAGTGATTACAGATATGCTTGTTCCTCGTACAAGTTGTTATTATAGATTCAGGCCGCACGGGGCCCGGGGGTATAGAAAGGGGATGACTTGGGACGGGTCCGGTTTTATAACTAACTAGCTATAAAAAGGATATATTATTATTATTATTATTATTATTAGAGTTAAATGCACGGATAGTCCCTGTGGTTTGGTGAAATTTCACCTTTAGTCCCCAACTTTTCAAAATTACACTCTTAGTCCCTGTGGTTTGACATGTTGTTACACGGATAGTCCCCAAAGCGATGAAGGTTAGTTTTTATGGTTAAGTGGGTGTGAAATGACAAGGACTATCTGAGTAACAACTTGTCAAACCACAGGGACTATCCGGGTAATAACTTGCAAACCACAGGGACTATCCGAGTAACCTTCATCCGCTTTGGGGACTATCCGAGTAACAACATGTCAAACCACAGGGACTAAGAGTGTAATTTTGAAAAGTTGGGGACTAAAGGTGAAATTTCACCAAACCACAGGGACTATCCGTGCATTTTACTCTTATTATTATTATTTTTATTATTATTATTATTATTATTATTATTATTATTATTATTATTATTAGTATTATTATTATTATTATTATTATTATTATTGTTGTTGTTGTTGTTATTAAAGTGTGTAAGTCTACACGATGGATGATTTAAAGTTAATGCTAGCCTTATTGATGGTCCAGTGAGCGTGACTGCGCAACATACATGGAGTCTTTTACTGGTGTAAGCCTGTCTAATGTAGTATGTGCATTTGATGGTGAAGATCGCTTCACAAATTGATGTTTACTTAGGATTGAAGTTGATATGCATGTTTGATGTTAGAATATGTTTTGATGAAAATTACTAAACGTTTTATATTAAAAGATAACTCCTTACTTTAATAAAACTAGAATTCACTCCGGTATATGACTTTTTAACATGTATGCTAGGTGGATATGTTCATGCTTTGATAGTAAGTCCACGGCATGGATATAAGGCTCCCCTGCTCTTTATAAATTGAATGTTTTGTTTAAACTTGACGAATTGATGTACTTGCTACTTGATGTTTTCCACTACTATTTATGACCCTTAAGGGTCTGTTTGGTATGTAAGTAATGGAATGGACGAGTGAATGAAATGGACAAGGTAATGGAATGGATGAGCGAATGCAATTGATCATTACATTTCCATATCTTGTTTGGTTACCATGTGGGAATTAAATGAACCGGCGGTGAGTGGTGGTCGTGGGTAGTGGTCGGTGGCAGTGATAGGTGACGTTGTGGGTGGTGGAGACAACGGTGGGTGGTGGCGACGACGAGTGGCAGTGATGGCCGTCGATGGTGGTTGGTAGCGGCGGAGAGTGGCAACGGCGGCGGGTGGCTGGCGACGGTGGTGGCTTTTGGTGGCAGCGGAGGCGGTGGGGGCGATGGCGGGTTTCGGTGGCGACGACTGTTGGGCATCTATGGGCGTCGATGGTGGGTGGTCGCGACGGTGGCGGGTGGCAGCGGTGACGGGTGGCGGAAGCGACGGGTGGCGGCGGCAACGGTGAGTGGTGGTGGCTTCGACGATGGTGGGCGTCAGTGGTGGTTGGTGGTGATAGAGGTGTTGGTCGACGGGATGGCGGGCAGAGGCGGTGGCGGGTGGTGGAGACTGGTGGGTGGTGGCGACGTTGGTGGTGGGTGGTGGCGCCGTTTGTGGTTTGTGGTGTTGTTAACAAATGGTGCAAAAGGGGATGGAATGGAAAAAACATGGGGGCGGAGGGAATGATTTTAAGGGAATAAAATGCATTATGTAATGGGTGATTTCATTCTATTGACCAACCAAACACTTTTTTCTTCATTCTCTCGAATGATCTATTTCATTTTGTTTTTCATTCCTGCATACTGTTTTGATGTAATAATCCAACTGTAAGGCTTTCCACGTTTGAGGCCTTATAGATAAACCACTCAAAAAGTAGATAACAGATATAACATTAAGGTAATGTTTGCTATGCACCCGCCACCGTTGCCACCTACTGACGCTACCTACCACCGCCGATGCTCATCACTACCGCCACCACCATCGCCACCTGCCTCCACCGACGGCGCTACCCACCTACCACAGCCGCCACCACCCACCCATCACCGCCACCCTTCGTCGCCACCACCAACGACGCCCACCTCCTCCACCACCCACCGACCACCCCTGCCGCCACCAACCGCAACTACCGCCGCAACCACCACCACCGCCGCCTATCACCAGCCGAAATCACCGCCATCGACCACCACTACCACCGATTTTATTCTTCGTCTTTTCTTGCCTACCAAATAATACATGATAATAATTTATCCCATTCTCACATGCTAACTAAAAAAGAAATGAAATGGTAATAATCACTCCATTCTCTCATCCATTTCATTTTCTAGTCAATCTACAAATACATATTTTCCTTTAAAATAACCCAAAAGACTACCCTTAACTTAAAGGTAAACTATTCCAATTTGACATGAAATATCACTCCATTCTTTGTTCTTTTCATATTAAAAAAGTAGATAACTGATATAACACTATTTCTCTATTAATCAATTATCAATCTTGAATTGACTGAGGTGCAAGTAAGCCGAGCTACTTGAGATCCGCCCGAAAAAAGCTCTAATGAGTCGAGCTTAAACAAGTTCGAGCCCAAACACGAGCCCAAGCACGAGCCTAAAAACAAGCTCGTTTAATAAATAAGTCCGGACCCAAGCTTCGTTTATCAAGCTCAAGTCGCGAGCCTACTGTTTATATATATTTTTATTTATATATTAAATATATATTTAAATACTAGTAATTAATATTGATAAATTTATGAAAAAAATAATTTTTATATAAAATAATAATTATAATTAATATAATATAATTTAATTAGAATATAATAAACGAGCCGAGCTCGAGCTTAAGCTTGAAATATTACCTACGAGCCGAGCTCGATCTGGAGCTTTAATAAGTTAAACGAGCTCAAGTTCGGACTTGGCCAACATGGATGATGTATACCACTAAGGTTCAATTTCAATTCTCAATTTATCAAGTTATGGCCAGCATACTAAACTTGTCAATCTTAAATTGACAAGTCATATTTTTTATTTCGGGTCACAAACTGATCTATAATGTATTTTAGTTTTTTGTTACACTTCCCCCATTAAGGAAAAGGCTGGTCATTAATGAGATCGTTCAAATAAGTCTATTACGTTAACCAAAGAACTATGTTTTTTCGCTTTCATTAACTGTAAAACATCATAAAAAAGGAAATATTGAGTCTAAATAATTGAGTACATGTTTTACTTGCTTAATGTTTAATTAGTATGGAATTCATGGAATTAGTATGGAATTAAATTCTTGAGAAGAAGCTGACTCGTGGAGGCAACAAATTCTCCTTCAATTTTTTTTTTTAAATGTAAACTTCATTAAAACGAAACCGACCAAACCCCGAAACAGGGCAGCCAAAACACAGAAAGAACTACATATTGACAAACCTACACCAATCAACCCAAGAGATGTTTCTATCTTTACTTCTGATGAGGATACGTCCTTGGTCGGACCGAATCATTGCCAAACATAGAACCGAGCCATAATACGTCAAGGTCGGATCGCACCCTATGCCATAGGCGGAACGGATAAATGCATTGGTACGCCATAACTAACTGGGCCACACGGCCATAACCGTCATGACAATGACTGGTCCGACCCTAACTAACTCGCCACGTCAGCATACCCAAAGACTATAAATACCATACTTAGACCTCCAAAACGGGTAATCGCTACTTTCTCTCTCTAAACTCTCATCTCTCTCTCCCTGACCTATTTCCTCCTCACAAATACTTATTCTCACGCCTGAGCTTGGTTACAGAGAGGCCCCCCTCCCTGTGTCGAGGCTAACGGTGTGCTTGTTTTCTTGTGATCTTGCAGGTTCCTTGCTAGGTCATCTGAAACTCTGCTCTAACCAGGTTGGACCAACTGGTTTTGATTCTTCAGTGGCGCCATCCCCTCGAATTCACATAATTCGTTTCCTTATTTCTGTTTATTTGAAATTATGGCAGAATCAACGACGGCAGTCTCCACCAGCATTTTCCCATCTTACAATGATATATGGGAAGGAAACGCTGCTTCCACAATTGCTTCAACAGCAGTTGCTGCCCCAGCAGCTTCGATAGGATCAGCGTCGGCTCCTCCAGCTGCACATTTTGTAGGCGGAAGCTCTATCACCACGCTGTCTGTTACTGCTCCGGTAGCCACGCCACTACCTAACTTTGACAACGCCTTCCTTTTACGGAATGCCGATCTATTACGTCAGTTACAACAGCAGCAACAGCGAGAGGAGATGCTGCAGAGCCTCCGAACGAACCTGTTTAACAATGTCTATCCAGGGGGTAACCCCGTCTCCATTGGAACATTCACTTCTGGATCTCTGGTAAGTTCTATGATCTCCACTCCCATAACACGTGTTACATAATTTTCTTCGATTACAAGTGCTCCGATGAATAACGGTCTAAACGACCTGTTTCGCCAGGGATCTATGGGTTTAAACCCTCAAGATCAAGAGCTGATCATGCCATATCACCCCACGTCTATGACTTCCCAATCAAAGTTTACGTTACGGATCGTCAATGCCCCACTCCCAGCTAAACTGAAGATGCCCCCTACGCTGAAGTTTTACGACGGTACGTCCGATCCGGACGACCATATGTTCGCGTTTGCCGGAGCGGCTAAGGTCGAACAGTGGCCTATGCCGGCTTGGTGTCTTATGTTCACCCAAACTCTCACCGGATCGGCAAAGGTTTGGTTTGATGGGTTGCCAGAGGGGTCAATCGATCACTTTGAGGATTTCCGACGTATATTTTTGCAAAACTTCTGTCAGCAGCGACGCTGCAAGAAAGACATTACCGAGGTTCACCATATAAAGCGCCGCGACGGAGAGTCCGTAGAAGATTTTATCGATCGCTACAATCGAGAAAGCATGCAGATAAGTGAAGCGGTTGACCAGCTCCGAGTCTCTGGATTCTGTCACGGAGTTCGGAACAATCAACTTGTGGAAAAACTCCATGAAGATCTTCCAAAAACCATGGAGATACTTATGGAGAGAGCTCGAGCCTTCGTTCGGGGAAAGAGTGCTTGCGGTCAACCGAACGAAACTACAGCCAGAAACCCAAAGGCTAGAACCACGTCGTGGAGACGGAACGCGTCACCACCAAAAGATAGAAGCAACAGTTGGAATAAAAGTCGTGGTCCGTATCAGAAGTCAGATCGAAGCAATTTCCGAACTGGAAACATGCGTTTTAACACCTTCTCCGAGCTCACAAAATCGCCAAGTGAAATTCTTAGTACGGAAACTACCCGGTTCCCTACGCCGTCGAAGCAGCGACCTACCTCGGATAAGCACTCTAAGAAATATTGTGAATATCACCGAGACAAGGGCCATACGACCGATGAATGTTGGGCTCTGAAGCAAGAAATCGAAAAGGCCGTACGATCCGGTAAACTCTCTCACCTTGTGAAAGAAGTAAAAGATGGGAAGAAACCTGTAGCAGCAATCGATAATCCGAACACCGAGCCCGGAATCAATATGATCCGGTCGACCAAATCAAGAGGGGTAAAACCGTCGAACCAACATATGGCAGCATGGATGCATCAACCAACATACTTCCCTCCGATCGATCCAGACGATGCTCGAGATGGACCAATTACAATTTCGGCTGTCATCGCCGGACACCTGGTTCGACGGATCTATGTGGACGGAGGAAACGCCTTTGAAATCATGTATCTGCAGTGTTTCCAGCAGCTAAACCCCCAAGTAAAGAAGAGGTTGATTGAAGTCTCCACCCCCCTAATCAGTTTTTCGGGAGAGGTGGTTCGTCCGATAGGACAGATTACCCTTCCGACTACATTCAAAGATGGTGACAAAAGCAGAACCGTCCAGTTAACTTTTCTGGTTGTTGGCACTCATTCGTCGCATAACATAATACTTGGGTGACCCGGGTTGCGAGCTCCTGGAGCAATTAGCTCGACGATACACGATGCCATTAAATTCCCCACCGAAGCTGGGGTCGCCACTATTCATTCAGAAGCAAACTCGTTCGTAGCAGAGGTAAGACATGCAGCGGAAACGAGCTCCAAAAAGTCCGAAGTGCCTACGGAGCTCTGGGCGATCAACCCAGATTTCCCCGAACAGCAAGTAGCTATCGGCGCTCAACTCCCAAAACAAACCAAAAAGCTCCTATGGGATTTATTAAGCAACTCGATCGATGTCTTCGCATGGAAGCATTCCGATATGCAAGGGGTCCCCAGGTCTATGGCACAACATCACCTGAACGTAAAAGAATCAATCAAGCCGATAGCACAAAGGAAAAGGCACATGGCGCCGGACCGGGCCAAAACAATTGCAAAAGATGTGAAGAGTCTCCTAGATGTCGGAATCATTCGAGAAGTTCGGTACCAAACGTGGGTGTCGAACCCCGTTATGGTGCGGAAAAAGGATAATTCATGGAGAATGTGCATTGATTTCACCGATCTAAACGATGCTTGCCCGAAAGATTGTTTTCCTTTATCGGAGATTGACGAGAAGATTGATTTCGTAGCCACGTTCAGGTTGAAGTGTTTTTTGGATGCCTACAAGGGATACCACCAGATACAAATGACAATCGAAGATGAGGATAAGACAGCCTTTGTCACTAATGAAGGAGTGTATTGTTTTACCAAGATGCCATTCGGTTTAAAAAACGCCGGTGCTACGTATCAGCGCTTAATGAGCAAAGCTTTCAAAGATCAGATTGAGCGAAACGTAGAGGTATATGTTGATGATATCGTGATCAAAAGTCACGATGAAACCGACATGTTGAAAGACATACTGGAAACATTCACACGACTCCGAAGCATCAACATGAAATTAAACCCCAAGAAGTGTACGTTCGGGGTAGAAGAAGGAAAGTTCCTGGGAGTCATGGTCGGGTCGAAAGGGCTGCGAGCCAACCCAGAGAAGATCGACATTGTTCTTACAATGAAGCCTCCTACGTCGGTAAAAGAGATTCAGTCCTTAAATGGACGACTGGCTGCTCTCCACCGCTTTTTGTCAAAAACAGCAGACAGGTCGCTCCCATTCATGGATGTGCTCAGAAAAAGCTTCAAATCGAAGTTCAAATGGACGGAAGAAGCTGCACGAGCTTTCGAAGAACTCAAAGTTTATCTCGGCACTTTACCGACACTCACCGTACCAGAAAAGAACGAGGTGTTAACGGTCTATCTGGCTGCATCGTCCGGTGCTATCAGTGCGGTATTAGTTGCTCACCGAACCGGGGCGCAAATCCCCATTTATTACGTAAGCCGAAAGCTAAAAGATTATGAGACAAGATATTCAAATTTGGAAAAACTAGCTCTAGCATTGGTCCATGCCTCGAGAAGACTCCGACGATACTTTCAAGCTCACCCGATCGAGGTACGAATGGATCAAAGAATCCATCATGTTCTCCGACGACCTGAAGTCTCGGGCCGTATGGAAAAATGGGCAATCGAGCTGGGCGCATTCAATATCACCTTCAGAACCAAAGGTCCGTTAAAAGGGCAGGTGATAGCTGATTTCCTAGTAGAAATGCCGGAGGATAAAGAAACACAAGAAATCGAGAAAGCTCCAGAGAAGCCCTGGTCCTTGTACACAGATGGAGCCTCGAGCTCCGAAGGGTCAGGAGCCGGCTTGATTCTCACCGATCCGGATGGCACAGACATGACATATGCGCTCCGATTAGAATTTAAGAGATCTAACAATGAAGCTGAATACGAGGCCCTGCTAGCTGGCTTACGTTTGGCGTTGAAAGTCGGAGCAAGAAACGTCGTAGCCCATGTAGACTCGTTGCTCGTAGCAAATCAAATGAACGGAGAATATGAAGCAAGGGAAGCTAACATGATTGAATATCTCGAACAAGTGAAGCAAGTCATGGCATCATTCGAGGCATGTAAAGTCGAGCACGTTCCCCGTAGCAAAAAAAAAAAGGCCGATGTATTGAGCAAGTTGGCGTCAGTGTCATTTAGTCATCTAGCCAAAGAGGTGAGGGTGGAAGTTCTAACCGCACCTTCAATTGCGACTCCACAGGTTATGCAAGTAGAAGCTCCATCGCAAACATGGATGACGCCTATAATCAACTACTTTGTGCACGATGTACTACCGGTCGATAAAGCAGAGGCGAGAAAGATCCAAATCAACTCTCTTCAATACCAGATGCAAGAAGGAGGGTTATGCCGGAAGACTTTTCTCGGGCCTCTGTTAAAATGCCTGGACCTGGAGCAAGCCAGTTATATCATCAGGGAAATACACTATGGCATTTGCGGTGTCCATGCCGGACCTAAGATGATTGTGACAAAGGTAAAAAATGCGGGGTATTACTGGCCCGGAATGCACGAAAGCGCAGTAAAAGAGCTCCAACAGTGTGATGAGTGCCAGAAGCACGCACCCATAAGCCTTCGAGCTAAGAATGAGATGATACCGGTAACCGCGACATGGCCCTTTCAAAAGTTGGGCGTTGACATAGTCGGACCTTTCCCACGATCGAGCGAAAGCACCCAGTACTTGCTAGTCGCAGTGGATTATTTCACCAAATGGGTGGAAGCTCGACCGTTTACAATCATCTCCGGCTACAATGTAACGAGATTATTTTGGCAACAAATCATGTGCCGTTTTGGTCTTCCACTCTATATCGTAAGCGACAACGCGAAACAATTCGCAGAAAACCCGTTCAAACACTGGTGTGAAAGCTTGAAAATTAACCAAGTCTTTTCCTCGGTCGCCCATCCCCAGGGGAACGGGCAGGTCGAACAGATAAACCGCCGAATTGTCGACGGGATAAAGAGGAGACTCGGTTATGAAGGCAAAGGTTGGGCGGACGAATTACCGAATGTGCTGTGGGCTCACCGAACGTTGCACAAGACCAGCAACGGAGAAACACCGTTCAGTCTTACGTACGGCACAGAGGCTGTAATCCCCGCAGAGATTGGACTCCCAAACCAAAGGTGTAAAACTTGGGAGGAAAATGAGCGTTAGCTCCGATCCAATCTTGATCTGCTAGAAGAGCGCCGAAACATCGCAGCGATCAAAGAAGCCCGATACAAAAAGAAGATCGAGAAATACTATAACGCCCGTGCCAAGCTCTACAAGTTCAAGGTCGGAGACTATGTGCTCCGAAGCAATGATGCGAGACGCGTCGAAACCCCTGGCAAGTTAACCCCAAAGTGGGAAGGACCGTACCGAGTCAAAGAGGCTAGTGAAAAAGGCTCGTACGTGTTAGAGAAAATTGATGGAACCCCAGTCCCTAGGACGTGGAACAGGGTACATATGAAGAAATGTTTCATGTAAACAGCCGGACTCGGCCAAAAAAGATCGCTATTTCCTATTTTATTTTCAATTTCCATATGTAAGTCGGGAGGGTAATACCCCGAACAAATCTTTGATTTCCATGTAACCGGGAGGGTAATACCCCGAACAAATCTTTAATCAAATAAAGCGATCTGTATTTTTCTTTTAAGTATAAAGCATAGCATATATATAAGTTCGAACGATATCAAAAAATGTGCACAAACGGGCCTCGACCCATGCCTCGCGCCGATCGAGAAGGCTTAAATAGTTCCAAAAATAGTAAAATCTATTAAGCAAACGGTCCGTACCTAGTTCGGTCCGATTACAAAAAATCTACTAAGAAATGAAAGTCAATAAAAAACTTCTTGCTAAGACTCAGTCACCAAAGTGAACCGAGAAAAAACCTGGTCGAACATTTGAAGTTTGGACGCAAACTAAAAATTAAATAGCCAGGAATGAATACATGTCATCAAAATCATGATTTCATGCGAAGCAAGACAAACATATCAGTCAGATGCTACGATCGAAAAAGATAAACTGTACGGTTACATGCCAAAAGAAAAGTTTAAAATTATGCGATTACAAGCCACAGTAACAGTAAAACGATGTACGACTGTTAAAACCAAATTTCAAGCTTCATAATCATCCTTTACGATGGGAAGCTGACTTTTCTGCTTAATAATAGACAAGGGTTTATCCACCAGTTCCGCCACCTTCCCAAGAACGGAGATGTGGAAATTGTCAAAAGCCTTTATCGTGGCGTTTAACGCATCCTCAGCTCCCTTGTCATACCCTGGAACTTCTTCAGCAGAACGAACCGAGTCGTGGGCAGATTTGAAACCTTGCTTAATCCCCTCATTCACTCCGACCGCGTTAACATTGTTCACCAAGTCAGCAACCACCTTCTCCAACTCTGGACTTTGATGCACTAGTTTGACCACCCATGCGACCCCATCTGTCAAGAACCATTGCTTGGTGAGCATGAGCTCCGACAAGTAGGCGTACGATTCAACCATTTCATCTTCACAACGAACCAACATCTCTTTCGCTTCGTCAATCGTCATTTTATGCAACTCAATCTCCCTGTCACGAGCCCTCTCTAATTCATCTTTAACTGAAGAAAAACAAGATTCAATAAGTAGGAAAAGGAAGCAATAAAAACGAATTACGAACGTACCATCAATCAAGCGATGATAATCGGCCAGAAGCTGATCGTGAGATGTTTGAATTTCCTTCAACTCAGCCGCATGTTTCTTCTCCGCATCAGATAACTTTTTCTCCAGATTAGCGAATTCCAACTTGAAAGCCTCCAAGTCCTGAAGGGCTTTGTCCCGAGCTTCATAAGCAGCCGCAGCCGAAGCCTGAGAAGATTTATTAACTTCTTTTGCCTCCAAAACCTGTTCCTTCAAACGGTCTATTTGAGAACGGAGAGAAGATAGCTCCTGCTTTGTCTTCGATCGGACGTTGTCTTCACTTTTCAAATTAGCAACTTCGCGTTGGAGCTTGCGACAAGTTGACTCCGACTCGATCCAACGTTTATATGTTTCCACCACCAAAGAATTAGATTGAGCTTGGTTCATCATGAGGGCATTCCCAAGCTCGGGGCCGCTCATCTTCCGATAATGAGAGTGCTCAGCCGGAGTCCCCAAGTGAAAAAGCGCCATCTTCGCCGACAGGGCGTCCACAATCCTATCTTTGTTCGTCAGTGACCACTCCGGTACATACTTTTCCAACGCCCGAGCCGAATCCATATCCTCAACGCCGCCCGAACCTAGCTTCCGGGATAAGAAAACAGCTTCAGTATTATACCATAAAGGGAAAGAAGAGGCACTATCCCCACCATCAATTGGTTTGGGGCTCGGCCTTGAGACATTAGAAGCAACCCCCGTGGTAGGCTTACCCGAAGGAGAAGGTTCGGGTCTCTTGAAAGATAGGGGCCCAGGCATATGGACGTCTGCAATAACCTTGGTAGCCCCCCCCCCCTCCGAAAGACAAGGGGCTCGATGGAATGTTTACCGGATGGTCTCTTGGGGTACGACCCCCATGAAGATGAGCATCCAAATTCTCCAGTATACCCCCGGCAGTAGAAAATTCGGTAACTTGATCATCATCATCATCTAGTGTGATAGTCTTGAAGTCCATTTTCTTCTTCTTCACCTACTTGGGTTTCGGACCGGACTTAGAAGAAATAGTCTGTTTTCTCTTCAAATTAGCCTGGGGAGGCTCCTCTTCATCATCATCATCGTCGTCACCACCCTCTTTTACCCCTTTAGTACGCTCTCCTTCGTCTCCAACTGAAAGATGGACCCCTTCGTCCTCAATAACAAACTTGGAGCCAGACCCTTTCGTCCCGCTCGAACTTGTTTTCTTACCTTTAGCATCACCAACCACCACCACAGCTTGGGCCGAAACAGTATCCGCTATCTGCGCCGCAGGAGCCAAACCCGAACCTCCTTGACCGGCTGAACCTCCCTGATTATCCGGAGCCTCAGGTTCCCGAATCTGGTAAAGGTTCTCTTGCACCACGCTTAGGTACGGAGGGTCACCTTTCGGCGTTCTAGTAGCTCGGATCTCAAACTCCTTGGACTCAAAGGATTTTACCTCAAACGCACCGATCATCAACTAAGAAGAAGTGATATTTCCAATCTTTTATGCTTGTAGTAATCCACGTATAACAGCAAGAATTCTTATCCCTAACTTCGAAGGTGTACCAGTTACCGGACCGATTCAACTTGTAAAAAGCCCGGAACACATCCAAATCCGGGTCGGATCCCAATCCACGACAAGCTAACTCAAAATGAGACACCTTGGCAAGGCCGAAGGGGTTCATCCGAGTAAGGTGAACCTTGTGAAACAAAAGAACTTCGATCAAAAAATTCGTCAGAGGAAGACGATAGTTGCAATAATCGAAAAGGCGAGTATAAATCCCTATTTTCCCGGGTACAAAAGGATAAATGGGCGTATCCTTTTCGTTGAGAACAGGGTGCAATGAGGCAGGAATTGCATAAGTGTCTATATACCACTCCAAACCTTTCTTACTCAAAATATTGAAGCAACCGGACAGATTGCTCTTGTTCGCCATACCAAAGAGAACAACTAACGTGTTCTAATGAATAGTTTTTCGTCTCAGAGAAAAGAGTGAAGAAGATGAAGTTAAAAGTGAAAATTAAAAATCACTTTTTCTCCTTTTTTATAGAAATGTGAAACCGCCTCAAAGCAGCCAATCAGGGGGCGACACGTCATGACAGCTGACGCACACCAAGCGTCACATCAAGCGGGAAAAATAAAGTGACCGTCGGTCACCTAGCAATATGTCACCGCCCAAAACTTTAAAATTCAAAAAATTCAACAAAACGACAAATCAGGAATTCAGACCGCCAATGTTGCACCATTATAGTTCGAAGCTTTTACCTAAGAAACGCTACGAACTAGGGGGACTTGATGAGGATACGTCCTTGGTCGGACCGAATCATTGCCAAACATAGAACCGGGCCATAATACGTCAAGGTCGGATCGCACCCTTTGCCATAGGTGGAACTAATAAATGCATTGGTACGCCATAACTAACTGGACCACACGGCCATAACCGTCATGACAATGACTGGTCCGACCCTAACTAACTCGCCACGTCAGCATACCCAAAGACTATAAATACCATACTTAGACCTCCAAAACGGGTAATCGCTACTTTCTCTCTCTAAACTCTCCTCTCTCTCTCCCTGACCTATTTCCACCTCACAAATACTTATTCTCACGCCCGAGCTTGGTCACAGAGAGGCCCCCCTCCCTGTGTCGAGGCTAACGGTGTGCTTGTTTTCTTGTGATCTTGCAGGTTCCTTGCTAGGTCATCTGAAGCTCTGCTCTAACCAGGTTGGACCAACTGGTTTTGAGTCTTCAACTTCTATTACAAATCCATAGGAATCCGAGCAATTTGATTTCGTTGACGATATCGGCCACCTTCACTTGTTTATTTTCAAACCTGAGTTTATTGCGCGCCCGCCATAAGCACCAGCAAACCACTCTCACAATTCCACAGAAAACCTGAGTTTATTAACCGAAGTAGTGATAACAAGAGCAATCTTGCACCATCTTGAAACCGCAAACCAACCCTGGGCAGCAATGACACATCTGGTGAAAAGATGATCAACATTTTCTTCACCCGAATTGCATAGAGTACAGGTCGTGTCTTCGATGTCCCCTCCACGATTAAGAAAGGCAGCCAAGGTGGGAATTTTGCCCATCTCAGCTTTCCGAGCAAGCAGATTGCATTTAACCGGAACCAATTTGCTCCATTCCAAAACGGAATTGACGCTTGATAGCTCCCCTTTAGATATGGAACGCTTCACTTCTTTGACAGAAAATTCTCCAGTTGTTGCCCCAGCTCACTTCCATCGATCTAGCTCCTCCTTGATCTGCACAAAATCCAAAGACTTGCAAAGCCAATTAAGATCGGTAATTTGTATGAAATTTTCAGGCACTTTCCTCCACTTCCATGTCGCTTATGACTCCCCTCCTGAGCACACAATCTATTAGCCACTTTACATCTCTTTTCGGACTCTAATTTGAATATGTTGGGGTATATATATCTTTTAGCGGCTCACTTTCCAGCCAAGGGTCAGTCCAGGATGAAATGTCTTGACCGTTACCCAACTCCCCTCTAAATAAACTCCTTAACGGAGACCCTTCGATTTTAGATTTAGTGCAAGTCTTGACGATATTGTTCCACACTCCGATGACGGATTTTTTTGGCCGGCAGAAAGTCCCAATTGCCTTTAAAAACATGGATTGCTTCGACCACCTTCTTCCAAAGTTGATCTTTTTCTGTTTTAAAACACCACACCCACTTAACTAGAAGAGCCATGTTAATATTTTTTAATTTACAAATACCAATGCCACCGTCTTCTTTAGGCATGGAGACCCGATCCCAAGAAAACCAATGCATCTTGCTAGCCCCATTTGGACCTCCCCAAAGGAATCTTCTAGTGAGCTTTTCCAACTCCGTGATGACTTTTTAGGGAGCCCTGTATAAAGAAAAATAATAATTTGGAAGATTTTTTAGAATGGATCTAATGATAACCACCCGTCCTCCCATCGAGAGAGTGTTCACCTTCCAAGAGGAAAGCCTAGCCTTTAGACTTTCTAGCCTCTCTTGCCTTTCCAGATCTTCAAGCTATTATTTGAGCACGATCTTGTGCATGGCTACAAAATCAGGTGTGATGGTGTTCCTCTTCTCTGATGCCTCCACCCTGTTCTCGGTTTCTTCTTCATGTGTGATATCCTCTACCGTAACCACATCGTTAGTGCTTTGCACCGTCTTTGTGATCAAAGAGTTTGGAGGTGGTATTGTAGCTATGTCGTCTCTAACGGGTAGTGATCTCTTACAATGTTCTAGGTTCTGAGTGGGATTACCAGACCGATCAGGGTCCCACGAATGACGCCAATGTCGAGTCCTGATGTCACGGATGATGGTCAAAGGGCCTTGTCAACGTTGTAAGAGTCCTGTCTTGTTATCCTACAAGAAAGAAAATCGTAAGCCTCGTCACGAAGGACCCCGGAGGGGGAATCCGTGACCAAGCTCCGGCGTGAGAGTAAGTAAACTTGTCGGAGATAACGAGAAGTTTATTCCGACGAGTGTTGCCGTCGGAATATTCTCCTTGGTGTGAATTCTAGTGAATGTGGGGGATTAAATGTGGTCCGAGGTTGTCGGAATTAATGAGGCAATAGTGTATTCAATGAGAGGAGGTTTCTGTGTGTTCATATCGAGTAGTTTACCTTCTTTATATAATGAGGGCTGCTTATGTTTTTTGGACACACCACCGTGATCATCTAACGGACTCTCGGAGATCTTGGGAGACTCAGACACGTGTCTGAGTCCCAACGGCTGGATTCTGACTTCATTTAATGAAGCCAGCTGCGAGTACTTTTTTCCGGCGATGACCTTTCTCTCTCTCCGTGACGGGTGGTCCGTAGGACAACCCTTAAAGCCTTTAAGTAGAATAAAATCCCATACTTTGTCCGGTTATTTGCTTGAATTTGGTAATCACAAGATGTTTGATGTTGCAGGTGCTAAAGAGCTTGAAATGCGAGTTTTACGGAGCTTGGATGGATGCTAGAAGTTGGCGGAAGCAAGAGTAGAAGAAATGGTGAACTAAAAGAAGAAACAAAGGAATTTGGCAACTCAGCGCCGTAGCCTACGGCACTTGGTCGTAGGTTACCGCCCCAACCCCTTTTAAACAACTTCCTGCCGTAAGACAGAGTGTAAGCGCCGTAAGAGATTAATGATCGCCGTAAGCTACGGCACTTGGCGTAGCTTACGGCACTGAGTGGACTTCCGGAATCATGTTGACCGCCGTAAGCTACGGTGGCTGACGTAGCTTACGGTGCCGACTGGGCTTCAACTCGTAACTTATGCATTAAAATGCCATTCCATGGGTTTTTATGGTGTCTCATCATATGTTTTCGGTTACTACCGGTCTTGGACACGAATTGGAGCATTTTTTGGAGACCTTGAGCTTGAAGAACATCTCTTAATCATTAGTTTTATTGTCTTTGATTTTGATGAACGATAACACCTTTGTTATGATGTTGATTCGAACCATGAGTGGCTAAACACTTTATGATCATCCTGGATTGAAGGTTTGCTTGAGACATTTCATGTTTGATTTCCTAATTTCTAGAATAAAAATCCTTATTTTTATGGTTTGCTTCTTATGGTGTGTGATTGTTTGTTAGTAACTTGTTAATTCTTACATTGAACTAATTAGAAACCATACGTTCTTGGTGTCGTTGGCAATCGAGATATCATGGGTATAGTTAGGCTTCGGTAAGGGTTGATTGATCATCGGGTAACAACCTCACGTTCTAGGAATCTGAGTACTTAGTTCCCTTTCATCACTGCAAGTAGTCACACATGAGCTATGTCTATGTAGTTCTTTATAGTGGAATGATAACATGAATGTCAATTGAAACCGGAAATCTAGGATGGTCATTTGTCTCTAATTTGTTTACAACCAAAACTTTTCTCTTGCAATTTAATTAGTTAATTTTAGTTTTAAAACCAATCCAATCAAATCAACTCTTGAATCTTAATTTATTTACAATTAGATTAATTTAGTCAAGTTAGATATACACTTAGATAACATACATTCCACAAACTCCCTGTGTTCGATACCCACTTACCGCTAACTAATTAGTTGTATTTGGATTAAATTTGATTGTGACCACGACATCACGTCAAATTTTGGCGCCGTTGCCGGGGAGTAGTGCGCAACGTGTGTTATTTTTTATCCTTTTTAGTTTGTTATTTTTCTGGTTTACGCTAGGTGTGTTAGTGTGTAGGTATTTACAGGTGCATGCGTACTAGAAGTTCTCACAAGCTATCACCATTGGCATTTGATCCTGAAATTGAGCGGACATTAAGAGGAAACAAAATTTTGCTAAGAGAAAATAGAATCAACGGTTCACCAACAACACCAACTACACCAATCACACCAATTCGATACATGGATCCACCACCACCACCACCCACTACGGGTGAACATATATCACCTTTCATACCATCATCCACTCAACCTTCACCAAACACTACCATACCAAACACCACTACCAATCCTATTTCACCTCATGATGTAACACCAACTAACACCACCCAACCCATTACCACTCAAGAAGAACCTACACTCACCTTTAATCCTTCTACTACAATTCCACCATTCACTCATTTCTTCCCAGTTTCAGGACAATCATCCTCAACCTATACATTACCACACGGTTCAACTGTCGTTCATGCTACTTCTACATTTAGACCATCGAACCAGTCGGGTATGCAATATACGACTTTTCCATTTGGGCAATCATCGGGTATAGGAGGAGATGGATATGAAGAAGGGTATGAGGATTTTGAGGGTTATGAGGAAGAAGGATATGCATATATGGGTTATGGGGAACAAGGAGAACTTACTTACGTGCAAGGGCAAACTCAAAGAATGTCAAATGTTGGTGGGTTTCAACAACAACAAATTATACCACAACGTATTCGGCCAAGGCCACAAGGGCCTCAAGTGCAACATCCTATACCATTGCAACAAGTTCGTCCACAAAATGTACAACATCAATTCCAAAGGCCGATTCAACACCAACCGATGCCACAACAACAATTTCAACCACATGTACCACAAGGGCCTATGCCAAGGCTAATGGGTCCTATTCGACCAAGGGTTCGGTTGGGTGTGCCAAGAAGGCATCTTAGAGAACATGCAAGAGGCATTAAAGCGCATTTTAGGCCGGTAATCACTCAAAATCCTTCACCGGTAGTTATTCCTCACAATGATCAAGGGAGGACCTTTGAAGTGAGAACAAATTCCTTGCAAAGTTTGCCGAAATATAAGGGTCTAGCAACGGAGGAACCGTATTTTCATTTGGAGGCCTATGACTCAATTTGCAATACTCTTGGGAGTCAATGTCACACCCCGACTTTCCACGTGTCACCGGTGGGGAATATCGTGACGTAGTTGATATCATCATAGTCAAACAACACAATATATAAATGCACAGCGGAAGCAAAAGATAAATATATTACAATCCGAATATAAAGTAATATCCAGTATTACAACGGAAAGTAAAGGATCCACAGGCGGATCTTAAAAACATAAATTCTATTCAACAGACTTTAGACGCCTAGAACTTGCAAGATTCCTTATTAACGTCCTGAGCAGCTTCCAGCCTATTACGTACTTGTACCTGTCACTTAGACTTTTGAAAATACGTCAGTTTTCACTGGTAAATACACTCAACTGACTCATTTGAAAAGAGTTTAAGAAAATTGATTTAGATGCACCAGGCACAACACATTTTGACCCTTTGATTAAAATGCACAGAGGTAAAATTTAATCTTTTATACTTGGGACAAACTATATTTCATGTTATCAGTTTTACATAACTTGCTTTACATACGGGGCCCGGTTCTATGCCGGTTCATGATTAACCGACACACCACTATTCCCTTATTGGGAATCCCTTATTGGGTATAATTAATTAATAAACATATGGCATCTGTCAGGTGTATGTCTACACCCTGTGCTTAGGTCATGGCCGTTGCATTTAATGAGTCAAGGATATCCAGGACACGGTCGCATTAATCCCCAATGTTTCAGTCAAGCAATACGAATTAAAAACAGGTTATTTGGATTTCCCGACTTATTGGTCTTTGAATCCCATACCTGACCATGCGGTATTTATATTACCGTATCCCAAGCCCGTAATAGGGAAAATAAGTTAAGAGTATTTACCTGAGCTAGCTCCTGTCTTAAATAGCAAGAATTATAATAACTCAGCCGTATTCACTTAAGTAAGCGTAGGTACAATTTACCGGAAGGCTCTAGTCTGGAAAGATGGTATAAATAACCAATTAGAATGCTAACGGGTCTTTAATTAAGCCTAAGCTTAGACCGGTTAGTCTTACCGAAAGATACGGTTCAAACGCATGATTAAGCGAAGACCGGATAGAATATGATTTAGACCCAACAAGTTTGGAGACTTCCTTAATATGGGTATTTCATACACATTCTGGATTTTGAGATAAAACCGATAAGGTTTGACCCGTTTAGGCTAATTTATGTAAACTAGTTACATAAACCGAACCGAACGCGTATTAAGCGTAACGGGTATACATATGAGCCATTTACAGGTTTCCTAAGTTAATATGCTTCATATATGTTGTGACATCAGTAAGATGTCTTTTATTATGCCCGAAATGAATTTAAACACAAACTATGCCCCGTAGGGGTAGTTTGGTCATTTAAAAGGTTATAAAAGAGTTTAAGTATTTACCTGAGTTACAGGTCTGATTTAATCAGCAAAAATACTTATTTTACTAAGTTATAACAGTAGGGTAAATTATATATGTGAAATTTATCAATTATAACCAAACTATGCACCGTAGGGGCATTTTGGTAATTTCACATAAGCCGTAAAGCTCAAAACCGAATTCTGAGTTAAACAACTTTTGCTTACTGTTAAAATATTATAATTTGCCTCAAATATCAGTAGGTATAAACCCTTGTATGTTTAAAATAGTCTTAGTACATACTATGCATTAAAAACGCTTAAAAAGGCGATTAGAAGCCATTTCCGGGTTCGATGCAAGAAGCTGATATTTTTACTATTCCAGAAGGCTTAAAATGATTTATTTATCATATGTGATCAGTAGCAAAAGGTTTGGAGTCAATTAAATGTGTAAAACTCATTTTATAGCCCGTAAGGGCAAAACCGACAATTACCGGATTAAGCCTACGACTATAAGTTATGCTCAGCCTAAAATTTATTAAAAATATTCAAAAATCCCAAAATTATATATTACATCAGTGGGTAAAGAGTTTGATATCAAAAAGTCGGCTTAACTAGGCTATACACTAATTATGTCGTTTAATTAACATAAAGCTTTCATTTCACGCTAACGAGCATAACTCTTAGTCTACACCTCAAACTGATGTCAAACTTTGGATGCAAGTTTAAATATCAGTAATTAAAGTTTCTACTCTTTTACATTTCCAAAAATCACGTTTTAAGGTGAAAAGGGCATAATGGTCAACATATGAGCAATTAACGGAATCATACGTATTAATTGGTTAAAAGCGTTATTTTAACGTTATTTTAAATGGTACTAACTTTAACGTTATTTTACTATTTCATGAAAATAACGTTAAAAGCGGCGGATGGTTAATCAGGCATCATGTAGTGACGTTGATAGCTGAAAGACACGGGGGTACATTCACCAATCAGTCTCTGTCCCGATTGTTTGAGTGTTATGTGTCTTAGGTCCAAGGCTTGATACAAAACTACAATCGAGCCTGGGGTCTCACTGGAAGCAGCCTCTCTATTCCTACGGGGTAGAGGTAAGGCTGTCTACATCTTACCCTCCTCAGACCCTACCTTAGCTTTGCTATTGGTGGGATTTACTGAGTATGATGATGATGATGATGATGATGATGATACGTATTAATTGGTTAACTAATGAACCATGGTGTATAATCACAGAGGGTTATACTAGCATGTAACTTGGTCCAAATGAAGCTCTAAGGTATTTTTAAAACATACCAAAACGGGTCCGAACTGAAGTCAAAGCAAAAGTCAAAGCTTTGCGTCTTTCGGTTCCGAACCGTGTCTAAACAGTAAATTGTCGGGTTGAACATGTTTAGACATGTTCTTACACTAATTACTAAGTTATATTAATGATCAAACAGGTTGTATGTGTCCTACATTGCTAATTATGTATTAACTTGAAATTTAGCATCCTGTTGACTTTTTAATAACAAGTTTGACCCGACATTAGACCTAGTTAGAGTAGGAATCAGGGGGAACCCTTTTAAGGGTTTATTACCCACATAATTACCAACTTATAACTACTTTCAATTTGACTAATCACTAAACTATTAGTGATTAATCGTTAAGTCAACCGTTAATTACGACGGTTTGACTTTTAGGCTAATAACTAAGCAAAACTTAATCAAGGAAGGTCAAGGGTGCTTACCAAAGTCCTAATCACGATTAGGGATGCTTGGTGTCTGCTCTTGAGCTCCAGAAAGTCCCACAATTGCAGATGGAATGAATGCAAGAATGTTGCAACATTGAAGGCCTTATATAGTGAATTTTGATCCACAAAATGTTGACATGTAAGTCTACCAATGACCACAACTCTTCAACAAGTGTCCCTAAGGGCTAAAAATCAGTTTAGGCAACTCATGGAAGTGTTAAAGGGCAAGACTTGACGTTTGAAAGGCTGAACAGGCAACAGAAAATGAGTTGCTACATCTGGTAGTTGCTTGCGCACCGCAACAACCACAGTGTTGAGGTGCGCAAGGCCTTGGCCAGCAATCAGAAACTTTCAAATGTTGGCAGTTTTAGCCCCTGTACCTCCAACTGCCATTTCTGACACATCCAAGGCCCGTTAAATCGTTTTTAAGGCGCTACAATGATGTCTAAGCATAGAAAACATGAAGCATGCTCAAAAATATGCTGGATGTTGATTCGTTTGGTCGTACGGTCACGTTGTTCGGCTAATTACGACGAAACATGGACGGACGCGAAAAACAATCCAAACGACGCGACGAATGGAATTTTATCAAGCCAAACACTAAAATAAAATATTTTAGTGCTTACATAAATTTTTGGGTGTCCGGGAATATCCAGAATGTAAGATATGCGCGTAAACGCAAACTTGTGCGCTTTTTGACACTTTTAGTCCCTGCATGACTTAAAAGTTTATTTTTGCGCACTAAACACCTCAAAGCCTATATCTAAGCTATGAGAAGGATAATTAAGGTATGTATAACTCATGGTCATATTCCGGGAGGTCCGATAACATACGAATCGGTATACTTTAGCAGTTTGACGCTTTAGGTCCTTCTAATGCGCAAACTTGCGTAACTTATCATTTAATAGCATTGATGCCTCATCTAATTCATATTAGGCATTCTTGAAAGTGTTATTAAACATCATAATGCTTCGGGCTCGATAGAAGTTCATTCAGAGGTATAATTAAACATATTGACACTTCTAGTCCCTTATACTTGCAAAGTTGCGCGTAACTTCACTTTTAGGCATAAAAGCCTTGGATTGCCAATGATTGGCATTCCCGAGAGTATAATCAAATATCATGAGGCTCTCGGTTTGTTAAAAGGTCACTCGGAGGTAAGAATTAACATGTTGACGCTTTTAACACTTTATTGCGCAAACTTTCAATTAATCACATAAACGGCTACACTTGATTAACAAGTGGCTCAATTGTGAATATAAAACCGTAAAAGGTTAATTAGAAACTTATTTTTGGTATGATAATACTTCCAGTTCTTTCATAATCAAAGTTTCCGATTTTTCGAAAAATTAGTCCCTTGAATTCATTGTTTGACTTCATTAGGGTTTATTATACGTGTCAATACTTCATTGGACGTGATTTTACGAGGTGTTACATCCTCACCCCCTTAAAAGAAATCTCGACCTCGAGATTTGCTAGAATGATGGAAGTATTTTTCTGAAGTAGCATGGACTTAACTTCCATAGTATATTTGGGCCTCTAAGGGTATCCCAGTTGACCTATACAATAGGTACATACTCCCTTTCGGAGCTTCTTAACCTGTCGATTCTCAGTCTATACAGGTTTATGGTCCAATCATAAAGTTTCATTAGTCTGCCTATCATTACGTGATAATGTTTTGCGGTTATTGGCGAAACACATCCTTTGGTTACTAGTGTGTAATGTATTGCGAGCTCCGCCAAGCTCCTTAAATAGGTTTTAGCTTATAAGCTACTTGATCTTGATACATTCGATTTCCTTCGAATGATTCTATATATTCAGAGCTTAACTAGCCTGATAATTTAACAAATTTGGCACACACAGAGGACAGAGATGTCCGTACACTCAGGCTTTGGTTCATCTATCGATGTCGGTGTCAGATAAATGACACATTCTCTTTACAAATTTCAAGGATGTCCTAAGTAGAGATACTTATAAGGACATTTTATATTGGATATCTTCTTTGAATACTATTAGTCGACTTTAGCACAATATGACCATTGGGATATCTCAGGGGTTCCATGCATTAAACCTCCATACTGATCAGGCATGGAAGCAATCTATGGGACACACTAGGATACGCCAATCCTCATATGGCACTCTTATCAAACATAATTTGGCATTCGCAGGCGATATAAAATAATGCGGAAAATAATAGAATAAAATAATATATATTGTCGTACTATTTCTGGGGAAGAGTACTCCAGATTCTTATGAAAGGATTTATCTCCGAGGATGGGAGAGAGGGTCATTATTGGTAAATTATACCTTATTTTTAATATCTGAATTCTTATGAATGTAATCAAGAGTTTACTAGGCTTATGGTTTATTTAAAGGTTTATTATCCCTTGCATTATCGTAAGATACTTAGCAGAAACCATCAATGCTAAATGGTATGGGACGTACCTGATGCTATTATTGATATGTACTGTCTCTGTCATTCAATCGGTAGTTCAGGCGTTTCCTTTCTTATCCTTCCCAGCATTAGCTGCTCCTTCCTTGGCAGCCTCAGGGCAATTAGTACTGATGTGCCCCTTTTCGCCACAGCTGAAACAGTTTGCATTCTTTATGTCCCTACATTCGTGGGACTGGTGACCAGTTCTTTTGCAGATGCCACATTGCTTTATCTGTTGGTTTGATCGACACTGTCCCCAGTGCCTTTTGTTGCAAGTTTTGCACGTAGGCTTCTTGTTGGAATCCTGTTGGTTATTGTTGAGCTCGGATTTGCTCTTCTTAGGATTCTGGGAGTTATCCTCCTCCCTTTTACGCTTCCCATCTTCAGAAGCCTTGGCAGCCTTGTTTCTAACCACATCGAGTGTGAGAGATAGCGACAGATCTGCCGCTGACTTGAATGTAGTAGGTCTCGATGCTTTCACACTTGCCTTTATTTCTGGGGCTAGACCCCCAATAAAGCGAGCTATTCGCTTTGGTTCCGGTGTGATCAAATAAGGAACCAATCGAGACTTGGTATTGAAACTTGTAAGGTATGCTTGACAATCTAAGTTCTCCATGACTAATGTCAAGAACTCAGTCTCAATCTTCTCAACTTCATGTTGAGGACAGTAATTTTCTTTGATAAGAGCAACGAACTGATCCCAAGTCATGTTGTACAAAGGGATCTTCCCGGTGGCTTGAATCAACGATCTCCACCAGGCTAAAGCCTCAACCTTAAATGATTGTGACACAAACTTGACCACATCCCTCTCAGCGCATCCGCTGATATCCACAACTGTATCCATCTCATCTAACCATGTCATACAATCTACAGCTCCTTCCTCCCCAGTGAAATCCTGGGGTTTACATGAAACAAAGTACTTGTAGGAGCAACCCTTATCACGGGGTCCTTGATTCAGTATGATCTGTTGAGACAGATCACTGTGATGATTAGAAGAGTGACGCTCGTCATCTTCCTTCTTGGGTTCATCCTTCTTGGGAGGTGGCTTTGCATGCGGTGTTGATAGGGTCCTACTTCGAGTCCCACTATACTCTTCATATTGCCGCTCTAAGGCTTTTGTAACGGCGTCGTCTACTAACGCCTTTAACTCAGCACCCGTTAGATTAATTCGGGCGTTGTCAATATTCTCCCTTGGGTGACTGTTAATTTCATCTGAGCAGCCATTTGATTGAACTGTTACATAGAACAAGGACAATAGTTTACTTGGGAGTTTATTATGGAATTGTCTTTTATGGCAATTCATTAACCATGGTAACGGAGACCATATTTGGTTAATTTATTAATCACATTTATTTAGGATTTATATTATAACTTATCCTAATTACAAAAACAATAACAGTTTTACTAGTGGCACGAAAGGCCTGGTCACACGGACATTTATAAATTATAAGCTATGATTTCAGAGAATCTAAGCATTGAGGTTTGAATCATAGTTCATTACCTATTTCGATCAGGGAGTCATCGCTACCCCTGTCTTTTGGCTCATGTAGAAATGAGCAAGGCCCGTAGGCACTATCTTACCAATGCATGGTCAAAATATGATCATCTCTGTGATAACTCGGAATTTAGAACCTTTCGTTGTATCTTGACGTAACATGCTTGAACGTTATGTGACTAGTTAACTTGTTGGTGTAATGATATAAGTAAACATTTTATGTGATTATGTGTTATGTTTATATGTATGCTTGTATGTATGCGACCCAAGACACAAGAACCCGACTCGAGACCATGCGGTCTCGAGTGAACAGTAACAGTTGGGCCGAGTTGGGCCATGCTCCTCTCCACCCCACTCGAAAACCCATTAGGGTGCATCAACTTAGGAGCTAGTATATATATCATACTCCTAGCCATTTTTGCCATTTCTTTGGGACAACACACACTCTCCTTTCCTCACTAAAACCCTAGAAAACACAAACCCTCTCCTCTCTCTCGGATCAAATCGGCATCAACAAGGAGACTCGGTTAAGCTCATCATCATCACTCAGACACTCCATTTTATTCGTCTTCCTTACCAACTTGGTATCCTTTCACAACCGGTTAGTGATTCTTATTATGTGTAGTATTTCGGTTGATAATGATGTATGATGAAGCCATGTGGTAATATGTTTGCTTGATAAGTTTTATACATGATTAAAGTGTTGATTATGTGATAATATGCGCCGTGGCTAGTGTTTGAATATGACAAAGGTGTTTGTGGATTTAATGAGTTCTTGGTGGTTAGATGATACATGCTTAGTTACAACATTTATAATGAACATGATCTCTTTTGTAAAGGTATAGATTTTTGTATGATAAAAGAATGATAATGATCATCCGATTCATGAGGTTATAGAACAAATGTTTTGTTTGCAAGATGAGCTTGATATCTAGTTTAGGTGTTATGATTCTTGTCCGTAAAATGCAAGATTATATGAGATGAACACATGATGAACATGTTGAATGAGGATATGAATATTTGAATATGTGTTGAATATGTTTGAATATTGATATGAATAATTGAAATCCTATACTTTGATCCGTTTTTGGTTAGTAGCAGACAAAGAAACATGTTTAAGGATTGTGGTTGGATAGTACATTGTATCATGAAATCCAAATTCTATTGGTTAGTACATGCGCTGACATTTAGCAGGTGTGCCTGTCGAGACCTTATGTCTCGACTCGAGACCATAAGCGAGACAACTCGAAATCACGGTTGCGACACCGGTGCGAGTCGAGAACCCCTAGTCTCGACTCGAGACCATACTTTATCAACACACAAACAGCATGACTCGAGACTATGGTTGCGAGACCGATTGCGACTCGAGACCAATACATGCATGACCCGAGACCTCCCCAGTTGCGACTCGAGAATTTGTAAGCTACAACTTGAGACCGCACAGTCTCGACTCGAGACCATATACATGTGCACGCTGTTTGGACTTGCACCCTATTACGGGCTTAGATGTTTGGGCCGGACTTTTGGACTTTATTTACGTGATACTGTTCAACTCATAGGTATTATCGTAAACCGCCATGTTTATACGTGTATGCCATGAATAATACCTGTATGCAACCTGCTAGTATACGTGTAGAACATACGTGCACTACTTGAATACGAACCTGACTTGAATGGTATCTATGTTAGGACATAATTGACCACTTACAACTTGATTGACCTTTCTGTGTATCTGCCGAGCAAACCAAGGTGAGTTCACACCCTCTACAAAGCATGGGATTCCCTGGGTTGGGAATGGGGTTAAGGAACGTGGATTCCTCGTCCTTTCTTGGGTAGGACAGTATTGATTCAGGAAATGTAATTTCCTCGTCCTCATGGACAGATAACTCGTACTAGACCAAAACTCTATCACGAAGTCCCTCCTTTTTATATCGACTTAATCGCCGGGCCAATGGCGAGCGGGTCATTAGTTAGATAGCGCTATTTAGGTCTGACAAACCTCACACCGTGCCGCAGAGGACGGGCGTGAACTAATGGATCTGGGGCACGTCAATGATGATAGACATTGACAGTTTCAGGGCACATAAACATGACTACAGTCAGCAGTCGATATGGTAACGAGTCTAGTGTATACATGGGGTAGCCCCCACGGCCGAAATGCCAGATAACTAACACGGGGTAGCCCCCACGGCTGGATTGCCAGAGTAACCGGGAATAAACAAGTCACGTTTTCAACTATGGGGTAACCCCCACGGCAGGATACCAGTTAAAGGAAACTGTTTTCGGAACAACTTAAAATGAACACCCAACCGTGAACTCACTCAACTTGTTGTTGACTCGTTACTACATGCTTTGCAGGTCTTTAGGTACTCAGCTGGAGCTTGCATGGAGGAGGGTCGTTGTGGGACATGGACGGCTGTGTGCCATGTTAAACTTTGAAACAATTAAACTTATATTTTGGTTTTAAGACTTATGATTCCGCTTGCAACTTAAACTATGTTTTGTTTGAACACCAATTGTATTGGTTGGATTTTATAACTACTTATATGCTTGTTCAATATGATTGGTGGCTGGATCCTGGTCAGTCACGCCTCCAAGCGGTCGTACTCCGCAGGTGGATTTTGGGGGTGTGACAGATTGGTATCAGAGCCATTGGTTATAGTGAACTTGGTTTTAATAAAGGAGAAACGTTTTTTGTTAAAACCAGACTATAACCTGTACAGTGCTCAACGGTCCACAACGACGCTTCACTCCACATGCAAGGCTCGACATTCTAGGTGATATGATCTGTGTATATATTGCCTACTTGTTAGTTACATAGTACATTGCTCATGGTATGCTTGGTTAGTATAACTACTGTTGCTTGAACACGTGTGTACTTACTCACTTCTGTCATCGCATTTTCGCGAACCCCTCTCACTCACGTTCCTCTTGATATGAAGATCATGTCTGGACGCATTAACATGACACAAGCCCAGTTGACGGCTCTGATTAACGAACAAGTTGCTGCGGCACTTGCAGCTGCACACGCAGGAGGTATATCCTGCAGTCCGAACTCATTCTAGGATCTTTAGAATCCTACTCTCGTGAACCAACCTTTGTGTTAAACTCTGTCTTTCTTTCGCCCACAATAGGTCAGCATGCTCAGCCACCCATGTGCACTTTTAAAACTTTCATGGACTGCCGACCCACTACTTTTAGCGGCACTGAAGGAGCAGTAGGTCTCCTCCACTGGTTTGAGAAACTAGAATCTGTGTTCGAAATGTGTGAATGCCCTGAGGCGCGCAGGGTGAAGTATGCTACCGGTACTCTCGAGGGTCTAGCCCTCACATGGTGGAACGCTCAGGTCCAAATGCTGGGGTTGGTTGCTGCCAACGCCACCCCATGGGAAACTTTCAAGGAAATGATCAAGGAAGAGTACCGCAGTCGTGATGACATTCATAAGCTGGAAGTCGAGTTCTTCAACCTCAAGATGACGGGGTCAGAAATTGAGGCGTACACTAATAGGTCGAACGAGCTTGCATTATTGTGTCCTAATATGGTGGACCCTCCAATTAAGCGAATTGAACTCTTTCTCAAGGGCTTGGTGCCAGAGATCCAAAGTCATGTGACTTCAGCAAACCTCACCACCATCCAGCAAGTTGTTCAGTTGGCTCACCGTCTCACTGATCAGGCGGTGGAGCAGAACAGGTTACCAAAGCGCATAGGTGCTGCAACTACTTCTGGTGTCTATAGTGACAACAAACGGAAATGGGATGGGACTTCAAGTAAGGGTTCGACGTCTGTTCAGTCCCAGTCTCAGCAGAGAAAGACTGATGACTACAAGAGCCCTAGTCATCAATCATCCGGTGGTCAAAGTCATGGCGGGTACAAAGGGAATCACCCAAATGCAATCGCTGCAGCCTGCACCACAACGGGCCATGCACAAGGGGCAACTGTCATCGGTGCAACAAGCCAGGTCACGCTACAAAGGATTGCAGGAGCTTATACCCCGCCAATCATAATCGTCAGCAAGCTCAACAGAACCAATGCCAGCAGCCGCAGCAGGGCGATAACAAAGGGTGCTTTCAGTGTGGAGCTGAGGGCCACTTCAAGAGAGATTGCCCCCAACTGAACAGGAACCAGAACAACAACAACAATAACAACAATCAGGGGAATGGTAACAATGGGAACAACAACAACAATGGTGCCAGGGGGCGGGCGTTCGTGATTGGCCAAGGTGAAGCAAGGAACGACCCCATTGTTGTGGCGGGTAAGTTCCTTCTCGACGACTTTTATGTTACAGTTTTATTTGATTCGGGTGCCGATACTAGCTACGTGTCACTAGAAGTTAGTCAAATGCTTAAGTGTATTCCAACACCTTTGAACAACAAGCACAGTGTAGAGCTAGCAAATGGTAAGAGTTTAGAAGCCACACACGTAGTCAAGGGTTATAAACTTATTCTCACTGACCAGACCTTCCCTATCGACCTTATTCCTATCGTTTTGGGTAGCTTCGATGTTGTCATTGGGATGGATTGGTTATCCCAACACCGAGCAGAGATTCTTTGCAACGAGAAGGTTGTTCGTATTTCGGGTTCCGTTAGTGAACCTCTCATGATTCGTGGCGACAAGAGGAGTGCTGTTGAGAACGTCATCTCTCTCCTTAAGGCCCAAAAATGCTTGCGAAAGGGCCACACTGCCATTTTGGCTCTTGTTACTGAAACCTCGGAGAAAGAGAGGAAGATAGAAGATTTTCCAATTGTACGCGACTATCCTGAGGTATTTCCTGAGGAATTACCTGGTCTTCCGCCTCATCGCCAGGTCGAGTTTCAGATCGAACTAGCTCCTGGAGCTGTGCCTATAGCTCGTGCACCTTATCGTTTAGCTCCATCAGAGTTGGAAGAACTCTCTACGCAACTACAAGAACTCTTGGATAAGGGTTTTATTCGTCCAAGCTCATCACCCTGGGGAGCTCCAGTACTATTTGTGAAGAAGAAGGACGGTACCTTCAGAATGTGCATCGACTACCGGGAACTCAACAAGGTGACGGTGAAGAATCGTTATCCTCTACCGGGTATTGACGACTTGTTCGACCAGCTGCAAGGGTCGAGCTACTATTCAAAGATCGATTTGAGATCGGGTTATCACCAGCTGAGAGTCCGAGAGGAGGACGTCTCCAAAACAGCTTTTAGAACTCGCTATGGACACTATGAGTTTATGGTCATGCCTTTTGGGCTGACAAACGCACCTGCGGTTTTCATGGACTTGATGAATCGAGTGTGCAAGCCTTATCTGGACAAATTCATTATAGTCTTCATCGACGACATCCTGATCTATTCTAAGAGTCAGGATGAACACGAGCAACATCTACGGCTTATCCTGGAACTCCTTCGAACAGAACAGCTTTACGCAAAGTTCTCGAAATGCGACTTCTGGCTTCGAGAAGTCCATTTCCTAGGCCACGTGGTAAACAAGGATAGGATTCACGTTGATCCATCCAAGGTAGACTCGATTAAGAACTGGCCTGCACCTCGCACACCAAAGGAAATTCGCCAATTCTTGGGTTTGGCAGGTTACTACAGGAGATTCATAAAGGATTTTTCTAAGATTGCATAGCCCCTCACCTCACTAACGCAGAAAGGCGTTGTTTATCGTTGGGGAAATGCACAGGAATCAGCATTTCTGCACTTAAAGGATAGACTTTGCAGCGCACCTATCCTTTCCTTGCCGGAAGGCACAGACGACTTTGTGGTTTACTGCGACGCATCAATTCAAGGTCTTGGTTGTGTATTGATGCAACGAGACAAGGTTATAGCCTACGCCTCACGCCAACTTAAAGTTCATGAAAAGAACTACACTACGCACGACTTAGAGCTGGGAGCTGTTGTTTTTGCACTTAAGTTATGGCGGCATTACCTGTACGGTACCAAGTGCGCCATCTACACCGACCACAGGAGCCTCGAGCATATCTTCAAGCAGAAGGAACTGAATATGCGACAACGACGGTGGGTCGAGCTACTGAATGACTACGAGTGCTCAATCAGGTATCACCCGGGCAAGGCCAATGTTGTGGCTGACGCCCTCAGTCGAAAGGACACTGCGCCTAAGTGCGTGCGAGCTTTACAACTCACGATCCATTCTAGTCTTCCTTCCCAAATACGAGCTGCTCAGATAGAAGCACTGAAACCAGAAAACGTCAGGGCTGAAGCCCTACGCGGATCAAGGCAACACTTAGAACAGAAGGAAGACGGTTCTTACTACGTAATGGGACGCGTTTGGGTCCCACTCTATGGCAACCTACGGGAGCTTGTGATGGATGAAGCACATAAGTCTCGCTACTCGGTACATCCTGGTTCGGATAAAATGTACCACGACATCAAAACTACATATTGGTGGCCTAGCATGAAGGCCCACATAGCAACTTACGTTAGCAAGTGCTTGACTTGTGCGAGAGTCAAGTCGGAATATCAGAAACCCTCAGGCTTACTCCAACAACCAGAGATACCACAATGGAAATGGGAGCAAATTTCCATGGATTTTGTCACTGGCCTGCCTAGATCCCAGCGCGGAAACGATACTATTTGGGTGATCGTGGATCGACTTACCAAGTCTGCACACTTCCTGGCTATCAAGGAGACGGATAAATTCTCCACTCTTGCAGAAATTTACCTCAAGGAAGTTGTTTCGAGGCACGGGGTGCCCACCTCTATTATCTCGGATAGAGATGCACGATTTACTTCAGAACTGTGGCAAGCAATGCACAAATCCTTTGGCTCACGATTAGACATGAGCACAGCATATCACCCTCAGACGGACGGGCAGTCCGAGCGCACTATTCAAACCTTAGAAGACATGCTTCGTGCATGTGTAATCGACTTTGGCAACGGCTGGGAAAAGCATCTGCCACTTGTGGAATTCTCGTACAATAACAGCTACCACACCGGCATTAAAGCTGCTCCGTTTGAGGCATTGTATGGACGTAAATGCCGGTCACCTCTTTGTTGGGCAGAGGTGGGGGATAGTCAGATCACTGGTCCAGAACATGTGGTAGACACGACCGAACAAATTGCGCAAATACGAAAACGCATGGCGGCAGCTCGTGACCGTCAGAAAGTCTACGCCGATAAGGGCAGGAAACCACTAGAGCTCCAGGTTGGGGAGCGGGTACTACTCAAAGTTTCACCCTGGAAGGGTGTGGTTCGTTTTGGTAAACGAGGCAAACTTAACCCACGATACGTTGGACCTTTTGAAATCATCGAGAAAGTAGGCAGGGTGGCCTACAGACTGAACTTACCAGCAGAACTCGGTGCAGTTCACAACGTTTTCCACGTGTCAAATCTGAAGAAGTGTCTGTCAGATGAGACCCACATAGTTCCTCTGAAGGAACTCACCATCGACGAGCAGTTACGATTCGTCGAGGAACCAGTTGAAATCACGGACCGGGATGTTAAGGTCCTCAAGAGCACTAGAATACCTCTCGTTCGAGTTCGTTGGAACTCACGTCGCGGCCCAGAGTTCACCTGGGAACGCGGAGATCGGATGAAACAAAAGTATCCCCAACTGTTCGCAAACAGTACAACCACTACTGAGGCTGAAGCTACGGAATTTCGGGACGAAATTCCAGATCAACGGGGGGTGGATGTGACACCCCAGGAAAACCGGGAAAACCATACAACTTAACTAGCTTCCTCAGAGAGTGCTTACCAAATTTCGGGACGAAATTTCTTTCAACTTGGGGATGATGTGACAACTCGGAATTTAGAACCTTTCGTTGTATCTTGACGTAACATGCTTGAACGTTATGTGACTAGTTAACTTGTTGGTGTAATGATATAAGTAAACATTTTATGTGATTATGTGTTATGTTTATATGTATGCTTGTATGTATGCGACCCGAGACACAAGAACCCGACTCGAGACCATGCGGTCTCGAGTGAACAGTAACAGTTGGGCCGAGTTGGGCCATGCTCCTCTCCACCCCACTCGAAAACCCATTAGGGTGCATCAACTTAGGAGCTAGTATATATATCATACTCCTAGCCATTTTTGCCATTTCTTTGGGACAACATACACTCTCCTTTCATCACTAAAACCCTAGAAAACACAAACCCTCTCCTCTCTCTCGGATCAAATCGGCATCAACAAGGAGACTCGGTTAAGCTCATCATCATCACTCGGACACTCCATTTTATTCGTCTTCCTTACCAACTTGGTATCCTTTCACAACCGGTTAGTGATTCTTATTATGTGTGGTATTTCGGTTGATAATGATGTATGATGAAGCCATGTGGTAATATGTTTGCTTGATAAGTTTTATACATGATTAAAGTGTTGATTATGTGATAATATGCGCCGTGGCTAGTGTTTGAATATGACAAAGGTGTTTGTGGATTTAATGAGTTCTTGGTGGTTAGATGATACATGCTTAGTTACAACATTTATAATGAACATGATCTCTTTTGTAAAGGTATAGATTTTTGTATGATAAAAGAATGATAATGATCATCCGATTCATGAGGTTATAGAACAAATGTTTTGTTTGCAAGATGAGCTTGATATCTAGTTTAGGTGTTATGATTCTTGTCCGTAAAATGCAAGATTATATGAGATGAACACATGATGAACATGTTGAATGAGGATATGAATATTTGAATATGTGTTGAATATGTTTGAATATTGATATGAATAATTGAAATCCTATACTTTGATCCGTTTTTGGTTAGTAGTAGACAAAGAAACATGTTTAAGGATTGTGGTTGGATAGTACATTGTATCATGAAATCCAAATTCTATTGGTTAGTACATGCGCTGACATTTAGCAGGTGTGCCTGTCGAGACCTTATGTCTGGACTCGAGACCATAAGCGAGACAACTCGAAATCATGGTTGCGACACCGGTTGCGAGTCGAGAACCCCTAGTCTCGACTCGAGACCATACTTTATCAACACACAAACAGCATGACTCGAGACTATGGTTGCGAGACCGATTGCGACTCGAGATCAATACATGCATGACCCGAGACCTCCCCAGTTGCGACTCGAGAATTTGTAAGCTACAACTTGAGACCGCACAGTCTCGACTCGAGACCATATACATGTGCACGCTGTTTGGACTTGCACCCTATTACGGGCTTAGATGTTTGGGCCGGACTTTTGGACTTTGTTTACGTGATACTGTTCAACTCATAGGTATTATCGTAAACCGCCATGTTTATACGTGTATGCCATGAATAATACCTGTATGCAACCTGCTAGTATACGTGTAGAACATACGTGCACTACTTGAATACGAACCTGACTTGAATGGTATCTATGTTAGGACGTAGTTGACCACTTACAACTTGATTGACCTTTCTATGTATCTGCCGAGCAAACCAAGGTGAGTTCACACCCTCTACAAAGCATGGGATTCCCTGGGTTGGGAATGGGGTTATGGAACGTGGATTCCTCGTCCTTTCTTGGGTAGGACGGTATTGATTCAGGAAATGTAATTTCCTCGTCCTCATGGACAGATAACTCGTACTAGACCAAAACTCTATCACGAAGTCCCTCCTTTTTATATCGACTTAATCGTCGGGCCAATGGCGAGCAGGTCATTAGTTAGATAGCGCTATTTAGGTCTGACAAACCTCACACCGTGCCGCAGAGGACGGGCGTGAACTAATGGATCTGGGGCACGTCAATGATGATAGACATTGACAGTTTCAAGGCACATAAACATGACTACAGTCAGCAGTCGATATGGTAACGAGTCTAGTGTATACATGGGGTAGCCCCCACGGCCGAAATGCCAGATAACTAACACGGGGTAGCCCCCACGGCTGGATTGCCAGAGTAACCGGGAATAAACAAGTCACGTTTTCAACTATGGGGTAACCCCCACGGCAGGATGCCAGTTAAAGGAAACTGTTTTCGGAACAACTTAAAATGAACACCCAACCGTGAACTCACTCAACTTGTTGTTGACTCGTTACTACATGCTTTGCAGGTCTTTAGGTACTCAGCTGGAGCTTGCATGGAGGAGGGTCGTTGTGGGACATGGAAGGCTGTGTGCCATGTTAAACTTTGAAACAATTAAACTTATATTTTGGTTTTAAGACTTATGCTTCCGCTTGCAACTTAAACTATGTTTTGTTTGAACACCAATTGTATTGGTTGGATTTTATAACTACTTATATGCTTGTTCAATATGATTGGTGGCTGGATCCTGGTCAGTCACGCCTCCAAGCGGTCGTACTCCGCAGGTGGATTTTGGGGGTGTGACAATCTCAATTGATGATTTAAACCCATGATGCAGAGATCATTAAGTTGGGTTAGGAATCTTTTGAAGAATCCTTATATAAGAATGACGTGTGTGATTTTAATGAATCACGTCTGCCAGGAGTGTTAACATATTTTCAGATGTTAACAGGGATACGAATCTTTTAAACAGGTCTTACCACCTTGGCCAGGTCTTTATAATGACACTCAGTCTAGGTTTCACTCTTAAGATTCTTATTCATATGTATACTGGCAGAGAAAGAAGGATATTTATTTTATTCAGGATTTTTATTATAAATCCTAATTTATAAGTTAATAATAGCACAAATGGCCTAGTCGCGTAGATAAGTTTAATTTACAAGCCATGATTTCAGAGAATCGAGGCATTAAGGTTTGAATCAAGGTTTATTACCTTTTCCAGACAGGGAGTCATTGCTACCACCGTCTTTAGTCTCAGAGGACATTAACTATAGCCCGTAGGCATTTCCCTTCTAAGGGATGTTTATAATATGATCATCTTATAGGATGATATAAGCCATGATTTCAGAGAATCGAGGCATTAAGGTTCGAATCAAAGTTCATTACCCTTTTCTGGACAGAGAGGCAAGGGCTACTACTGTCTTTAGTCCCTTAGGACAATAAGTATGGCCCGTAGGCATTTCATCACTAATGGATGATTATTTCAAATGAGTGAATTTAGATTAACCCCCTTTTTAAAAGATGGCCTGTGTGACTTTAACGATTCACAGTTTACCAAAAATGTTAACGTACTTACAGATGTTAACAGGGATTGGGATCCTTTGGATAGGTTTTACCGTCTTGGCCATGTCTGCAATGACATTTAGCCTAGGTTTTACCATTTTGGCTATGTCTGCATTGACATTTAGGCTAGGTTTTACCATCTTGGCAATGTCTGCATTGACATTTAGGCTAGGATTTACCTTTAAGATTCCTTTAATATTTAATGCAGAACAATCCTAAATTGAAATGCTAACAAGGGTCTGAATCTAATTGTGGAACTACCGTCTTGGCCCTGTCTTAAAATGGCACATGAGCTAGGTCTTGTCCTTTTTAGATATTGCCATTTTATTATAATGGTAGATTTTATAATATAGGAATGATATTTTGAATAAAATCGTTCCTTTAAAATTGAAACAAGTACATGGTTGCCCTAAACGAGACTTCTACAAAAATGACTTGCCCATGCAAGAGCTAATCAGAAAATAATAAAGGAACCAAATAAGGACAAATAAAACAATTTAGAATTCGTCCTATGTTCTTGTCTAGACTCAAGAATGTGCAACTGTGTAACTGAGATTAAACACAAAAGGCTAGTGTTTAATTCGCTCAGTGTTGGCTCTGATACCAACCTGTCACACCCTGACTTTCCACGTGTCACCGGTGGGCCCGGTGGGAAATATCGTGACGTAGTTGATATCATCATAGTCAAACAACACAATATATAAATGCACAACGGAAGAAAAAGATAAATATATTACAATCCTAATATAAAGTAATATCCAGTATTACAACGGAAAGTAAAGGATCCACAGGCGGATCTTAAAAACATAAATTCTATGCAACAGACTTTAGACGCCTAGAACTTGCAAGATTCCTTATTAACGTCCTGAGCAGCTTCCAGCCTATTACGTACTTGTACCTGTCACTTAGACTTTTGAAAATACGTCAGTTTTCACTGGTAAATACACTCAACTGACTCATTTGAAAAGAGTTTAAGAAAATTGATTTAGATGCACCAGGCACAACACATTTTGACAATTTGATTAAAATGAACAGAGGCAAAATTTAATCTTTTATACTTGGGACAAAATATATTTCATGTTATCAGTTTTACATAACTTGCTCTACATACGGGGCCCGGTTCTATGCCGGTTCATGATTAACTGACACACCACTATTCCCTTATTGGGAATCCCTTATTGGGTATAATTAATTAATAAACATATGACATCTGTCAGGTGTATGCCTACACCCCGTGCTTAGGTCGTGGCCATTGCATTTAATGAGTCAATGATATCCAGGACACGGTCGCATTAATCCCCAATGTTTCAGTCAAGCAATACGAATTAAAAACAGGTTATTTGGATTTCCCGACTTATTGGTCTTTGAATCCCATACCTGACCATGGGGTATTTATATTACCGTATCCCAAGCCCGTAATAGGGAAAATAAGTTAAGAGTATTTACCTGAGCTAGCTCCTGTCTTAAATAGCAAGAATTATAATAACTCAGCCGTATTCACTTAAGTAAGCGTAGGTACAATTTACCGGAAGGCTCTAGTCGGGAAAGATGGTATAAATAACCAATTAGAATGCTAACGGGTCTTTAATTAAGCCTAAGCTTAGACCGGTTAGTCTTACCGAAAGATACGGTTCAAACGCATGATTAAGCGAAGACCGGATAGAATGTGATTTAGACCCAACAAGTTCGAAGACTTGCTTAATATGGGTATTTCATACACATTCTGGATTTTGAGATAAAACCGATAAGGTTTGACCCGTTTAGGCTAATTTATGTAAACTAGTTACATAAACCGAACCGAACGCGTAATAAGCGTAACGGGTATACATATGAGCCATTTACAGGTTTCCTAAGTTAATATGCTTTATATATGTTGTGACATCAGTAAGATGTCTTTTATTATGCCCGAAACGAATTTAAACACAAACTATGCCCCGTAGGGGTAGTTTGGTCATTTAAAAGGTTATAAAAGAGTTTAAGTATTTACCTGAGTTACAGGTCTGATGTAATCAGCAAAAATACTTATTTTACTAAGTTATAACAGTAGGGTAAATTATATATGTGAAATTTATCAATTATAACCAAACTATGCACCGTAGGGGCATTTTGGTAATTTCACATAAGCCGTAAAGCTCAAAACCGAAGTCTGAGTTAAACAACTTTTGCTTACCGGTTAAAATATTATAATTTGCCTCAAATATCAGTAGGTATAAACCCTTGTATGTTTAAAATAGTCTTAGTACATACTATGCGTTAAAAAGGCGATTAGAAGCCATTTCCGGATTCCATGCAAGAAGCTGATATTTTTACTATTCCAGAAGGATTAAAATGATTTATTTATCATATTTGATCAGTAGCAAAAGGTTTGGAGTCAATTAAATGTGTAAAACTCATTTTATAGCCCGTAAGGGCAAAACCGACAATTACCGGATTAAGCCTACGACTATAAGTTATGCTCAGCCTAAAATTTATTAAAAATATTCAAAAATCCCAAAATAATATATTACATCAGTGGGTAAAGAGTTTGATATCAAAAAGTCGGCTTAACTAGGCTATACGCTAATTATGTCGTTCAATTAACATAAAGCTTTCATTGCACGCTAACGAGCATAACTCTTAGTCTACACCTCAAACTGATGTCAAACTTTGGATGTAAGTTTAAATATCAGTAATTAAAGTTTCTACTCTTTTACATTTCCAAAAATCACGTTTTAAGGTGAAAAGGGCATAATGGTCAACATATGAGCAATTAACGGAATCATGCGTATTAATTGGTTAACTAATGAACCATGGTGTATAATCACAGAGGGTTATATTAGCATGTAACTTGGTCCAAATGAAGCTCTAAGGTATTTTTAAAACATACCAAAATGGGTCAGAACTGAAGTCAAAGCAAAAGTCAAAGCTTTGCGTCTTTCGGTTCCGAACCGTGTCTAAACAGTAAATTGTCGGGTTGAACATGTTTAGATATGTTCTTACACTAATTACTAAGTTATATTAATGATCAAATAGGTTATATGTGTCCTACATTGCTAATTATGTATTAACTTGAAATTTAGCATCCTGTTGACTTTTTAATAACAAGTTTGACCCGACATTAGACCTAGTTAGAGTAGGAATCAGGGGGAACCCTTTTAAGGGTTTATTACCCACATAATTACCAACTTATAACTACTTTCAATTTGACTAATCACTGAACCATTAGTGATTAATCGTTAAGTCAACCGTTAATTACGACGGTTTGACTTTTAGGCTAATAACTAAGCAAAACTTAATCAAGGAAGGTCAAGGGTGCTTACCAAAGTCCTAATCACGATTAGGGATGCTTGGTGTCTGCTCTTGAGCTCCAGAAAGTCCCACAATTGCAGATGGAATGAATGCAAGAATGTTGCAACATTGAAAGCCTTATATAGTGAATTTTGATCCACAAAATGTTGACATGTAAGTCTACCAATGACCACAACTCTTCAACAAGTGTCCCTAAGGGCTAAAAATCAGTTTAGGCAACTCATGGAAGTGTTAAAGGGCAAGACTTGACGTTTGAAAGGTTGAACAGGCAACAGAAAACGAGTTGTTGCATCTGGTAGTTGCTTGCACACCGCAACAACCATAGTGTTGAGGTGCGCAAGGCCTTGGCCAGCAATCAGAAACTTTCAAATGTTGGCAGTTTTAGCCCCTGTACCTCCAATTACCATTTCCGACACATCCAAGGCCCGTTAAATCATTTTTAAGGCTCTACAATGATGTCTAAGCATAGAGAACATGAAACATGCTCAAAAATATGCCGGATGTCGGTTCGTTTGGTCGTACGGTCACGTTGTTCGGCTAATTACGACGAAACATGGACGGACGCGAAAAACAATCCAAACGACGCGACAAATGGAATTTTATCAAGCCAAACACTAAAATAAAATATTTTAGTGCTTACATAAATTTTTGGGTGTCCGGGAATATCCAGAATGTAAGATATGCGCGTAAACGCAAACTTGTGCGCTTTTTGACACTTTTAGTCCCTGCATGACTTAAAAGTTTATTTTTGCGCACTAAACACCTCAAAGCCTATATATAAGCTATGAGAAGGATAATTAAGGTATGTATAACTCATGGTCATATTCCGGGAGGTCCGATAACATACGAATCGGTATACTTTAGCAGTTTGACGCTTTAGGTCCTTCTAATGCGCAAACTTGCGTAACTTATCATTTAATAGCATTGAAGCCTCATCTTATTCATATTAGGCATTCTTGAAAGTGTTATTAAACATCATAATGCTTCAGGCTTGATAGAAGGTCATTCAGAGGTATAATTAAACATATTGACACTTCTAGTCCCTTATACTTGCAAAGTTGCGCGTAACTTCACTTTTAGGCATAAAAGCCTTGGATTGCAAATGATTGGCATTCCCAAGAGTATAATCAAATATCATGAGGCTCTCGGTTTGTTAAAAGGTCACTCAGAGGTAAGAATTAACATGTTGACGCTTTTAACCCTTTATTGCGCAAACTTTCAATTAATCACATAAACGGCTACACTTGATTAACAAGTGGCTCAATTGTGAATATAAAACCGTAAAAGGTTAATTAGAAACTTATTTTTGGTATGATAATACTTCCAGTTCTTTCATAATCAAAGTTTTTGATTTTTCAAAAAATTAGTCCCTTGAATTCAATGTTTGACTTCATTAGGGTTTATTACACGTGTCAATACTTCGTTGGACGTGATTTTACGAGGTGTTACAGTCAAGGTTTTTTGGCCGATGTTGTCAAGTTAGTCTTGTTTCAATTTTCTTTGTAGGACAATGCAAAGAAGTGGTTCTACACTTTGCCTTCAGCATCTATTTACACTTGGGCGGAGATGCAACAAATATTTCTAGATGAATTTTACACCGCTCAAAAGACCAATGATGCTAGGAAGGGATTGAGGAGTTTTCAGCAACAACAAGGTGAAATGTTTCATGAGGCCTTTGAGCGTTTCAATATGATGATCAAGAATTGCCCTCACCATGGAATTGAACTTTGGGAATTAATGAATGCTTTCCACGAGGGGTTGAGTGCCGAAGATGCTCGAGACTTAATGTCTATTACTGGTGGCACTTTTGGTACAAATTATGAGCAAGACGATTGGGAGTTCTTGGAACAAATGGCAATTACATCAAAGAGGAAAGCCCAAGCATCAAGGAGAGCACGACCAGCCGTTACCCGAACACAAGTGCATGCGGTTGATGATGGTAATGTTCAAACCTCTAATCAAATTTATGATGTTTGTGCTATTTGCAATGAAATAGGTCATGCAGCTGAAAATTTCCAAGGAGTGGTAGAAGGGCAATATGAAGAAGTTCATGCGGTGCAAGGTCAATGAGGGGGTGGTAGAAACTATAACATGAATTCTAACACTTACCACCCTGGGTTGAGGAACCACCCAAATTTCCGATATGGGAACCCTTCAAATCAAGCTAACCCAAACTTTCAAGGTAGCCAAGGTAACTTTGGTTCGCACCAACCTTATAACAATCAAAGTGGATATCGAGGTGGAAACAACCAAGGGTATCAAAGGCAATATCAAACGAGTCAAGAACAAGGGGGGTCTTCGGGTGGAAACGAGATGATGGATATGTTGAAGAGCATGCAAGCGGAGATGCAAAAGAGAAATCAAATGGATGATGCTCATGTACAAAAAGATGAGACCCGGGACAAAGAAATCCAAACTTTGACCACCCAAATGGGTCAACTAGCAACCGAAGTGGCGGACTTGAAGAAAAACAAAGGTCAATTACCAAGCGATACTAAGGTAAACCCGTCTCATAATACTTCTAGAGGTAATAATGTTAATATTCATCATGTAAGTGTTTTGAGAAGTGGGAAAGAATACAAAACCAATCCTTCACCGGATTTGGTTGATGGGGTGGTTGAAGATATAACGGGTCAAGATAGTGAGGAAGAAAATGAAACACCTATTATTTCTTCTAAAAAAACCCAATTTTGAAAAACCCGAAATTAATAAAGAAAAAGAACATAAAAATGAGGATGAGGGATCTAGTCAAGTACCATTTCCCTCAGCTTGATTAGATCCGGGTAAGAAAAATTTCATTTCAAAACGGGGTCCTCAAAAAGAGGAAATGTGGGAGGTTTTTAAACAAGTCAAAATTAATCTTCCTTTACTTGAAGCAATCAAACAGGTACCCGCTTACGCCAAGTTTTTAAAAGAATTGTGTACCCAAAAGAGGCAACAAAAAGTGCCTAAATTGGTTGACTTGACAGAGCGGGTAAGCGCGGTCTTGAAAGGAGATCTTCCTCCTAAGCTACAAGATCTGGGAACGCCTCTTATAAATATTCAAGTAGGAAATTTTCAAACCGCAAGGGCGTTATTGGATCTTGGAGCCAGAGTAAGTATTCTACCGGGGGGGGTTATATGACCAATACGATTTTGGTCCATTGAAACGGGTTGAGACAACGGTGGTATTAGCCGATTTGTCTCATAAACTTCCTCGGGGTATTGTACAGGATGTGATAGTTAAAGTTGATGAGTTTTATTATCCTGTGGACTTTCTTGTGCTAGACTACTCATCCGCGGACCCAATTCAACAACAAAATGTTATTTTGGGTCGGCCATTTTTTAACACCGCACATGCCGTTATTGATTGTCGATATGGTACGGTCGACATGACATTCGGTAATAGAAAGATGAGATTAAATGTTTTTACTAATGGTACTAACATTTATGGTGATGAGTGTTTTGTAGCAGATTTCATAGATAGATACGACCCAAAGGAGTTCGAGGAAGAGATTTTGGGTTCTTATGTTTGTGATGTGTCTTTGCAGGTGCATGCATGTGAGTTGGAAAAGGAAGAGAAGGAGCAAGAGGCTCTCGCGGTGAAAGAAGGAAGACCTCCATGGACTCACCAAACGGATACGTTACCGGTGGAAATTGATTCGGGTACAAATCCTTCCTTGGAATGTCCACCAAGTGTGGAATTGAAACAGCTACCGAGACATTTAAAGTATGCATTTTTTGGAGAGAATGACACCTTACCGGTGATCATTGCTTCTAACTTAGCGGTAGCTCAAGAAGAGGAGTTGATACGGGTTTTGAAGGCTCACAAGGCGGCAATTGGGTGGACGATAGCCGACTTAAAGGGTATTAGTCCATCCATTGTAATGCATAAAATCATTACAAGTGAAGATGCAAAGCCAACCCGTGAAACGCAAAGAAGGTTGAACCCGAACCTGAGAGAAGTGGTCAAGAAGGAAGTTATCAAGTGGTTGGATGCAGGAATCATATACCCCATTTCAGACAGTGCGTGGGTAAGTCCGACTCAGGTAGTGCCTAAAAAGTCGGGCATTCAGGTAATTAAAGATGAACAAGGTGAGCAAATTGCCACCCGCCCGGTCACCGGGTGGCGAGTTTGCATAGATTATAGAAAATTAAATGCCGCTACCTCCAAAGACCATTTCCCGTTACCCTTCATTGATCAAATAATTGAAAAACTTTCCGGTCAAAAATACTATTGTTTTTTGGATGGGTACTCGGGATATAACCAAATTGCTATTCACCCGGACGACCAACACAAAACCACGTTTACATGTCCATATGGTACATTTGCTTTTCGGCGAATGCCATTTGGACTATGTAACGCCCTGGCCACATTCCAAAGATGTATGATGAGTATATTTTCGGACATGGTTGGGGAATCTCTTGAAGTGTTTATGGATGATTTTTCCAACTTTGGCCCAAGTTTCGATTCTTGTCTTGACGAGTTAGAAAAAAGTTTTTAAAAGATGTGTTGAGACAAATTTGGTGCTAAGTTGGGAAAAGAGCCACTTTATGGTTCAAGAGGGTATTGTGTTGGGGCATGTGATATCGGACCGGGGAATGGAGGTAGATAAAGCAAAAATTCGGGTAATTTCATTTCTACCCCCACCAAAGAATGTTAAAGGGGTGAGATCATTTTTGGGACATGCGGGGTTTTATAGAAGATTTATTAAGGGTTTTAGTGTAATTACAAAACCTTTATGTAATTTGTTATTGAAAGATGTCCCATTTGATTTTACTGACGAATGTTTGCAAGCGTTTCGTGTTTTGAAGGAACAGTTGGTGAAAGCTCCTATCTTGCAACCACCGGATTGGTCAAAGCCGTTTGAAATTATGTGTGATGCTAGCGACACGACCATTGGAGCGGTTTTGGGTCAAAGGGTCGATAAGAAGCCGGTGGTGATCTATTATGCAAGTAAAACTTTGTCCGAGGCGCAACTGAATTACACCACGACCGAGAAAGAATTATTAGCGGTGGTGTATGCCTTGGACAAGTTTAGATCCTACATATGGGGGAGCAAGGTGATCGTGTATTCGGATCATAGTGCGGTTCGATACTTAATGGACAAGAAGAATGCAAAGCCCCGGTTGATTTGTTGGGTGCTTTTGTTGCAAGAGTTTGATCTCGAGATTCGGGACAAAAAGGGGTGTGAAAATATTGTAGCGGATCATTTGTCCCGAATCCCATTGGAAGGTGTTGATGACCCGAGTGAAATTAATGAACGGTTTCCCGATGAACAATTGTTAGCCATCTCTACTTTTGTCACACCTTGGTATGCCCATTACGTGAACTATTTGGCCAAGGGTGCAATTCCGAATCATTGGACAAAGAAGAGACGACAACAATTTCTAAGCCAAGTAAAGCAATATATTTGGGATGAGCCCGATTTGTTCAAAATTGGACCCGATCAAGTGATAAGAAGGTGTGTTCCCGAAACTGAAGTTTTAGAGATTTTGACCCATGCTCATTCATCGGCATGTGGAGGGCATTTTAGTGGGAACAAGACGGGTTATCGGGTGTTATCATGTGGGTTTTATTGGCCCACAATTTTCAAAGATTCTTGTGAGTTTGCCCGAAATTGTATCAATTGTCAAAAAGTTGGAAGTATATCGAAGCGGGATGAAATGCCTTTACAACCAATTTTGGTGGTTGAGGTGTTTGACGTTTGGGGGATAGATTTTATGGGTCCGTTTCCTAACTCGAATGGGTTCTTATACATATTGGTTGCTGTAGATTATGTGACGAAGTGGATAGAAGCCATTGCGACAAGGACCAATGATCATTCCGTTGTTTGTAAGTTTGTGCAATCCAACATATTTGCTCGATTCGGTGTGCCAAGGGTGATAATAAGTGATGGCGGTTCACATTTCAAAAAATTTAACTTTGGGAAATTGCTAAAGAGATACAATGTGAACCATCGAGTGGCTACACCGTACCATCCGCAAACAAGTGGACAAGTTGAAGTGTCTAACCATCAAATTAAAGAGATTCTCATGAAGACGGTAAGAACGGATAGAAAAGATTGGTCAAGTAAGCTTGACGATGCGTTGTGGGCATACCGGACGACCTACAAGACTCCAATTGGTACTACCCCTTATCGAATGATGTATGGAAAGGGGTGCCATCTACCAATGGAGTTAGCACATCGAGCGCATTGGGCCATAAAAACTGTTAATGCGGATTATGATGAAGCGGGTTGAGTAAGGAAGTTGCAATTGAATGAGATTGAGGAAATTAGAGATGAAGCCTACGAATGTGCTTCCACATACAAAGACAAACTGAAGAAAGTTCATGATGCAAAGCTAAGGAAAAAGACTTTCGAAGTGGGTCAAAAGGTGTGGTTGTATAATTCAAGGTTGAAGATGTTTGTGGGAAAACTCAAGAGCAAATGGATGGGTCCTTACGTTATCCGAAGATTTGGAGATGTCGATATACAAGACGAACAAACAAATAAGCAACAAACGGTGAACGGGCATCGGCTCAAACCGTATTTGGAAGGTAATGACATCAACAATCTTGAACTCGACAAAGTGGGTTACATTCTACGACCATTGGATGACGAGGAAACTTGAAAGAGGCCCAGGTTTGGTGTTTTGTACATATTTAATTTTGTTTGTCTTGCTTGAATAAGTCCCATTTAGAACCGGTGTTTGAAACAAGTGTGGGGAAATCCGTGCGAATTTCCCAAACATAGTGTTGAGGACAACACGGGTTTTTAACGGGGGGTAGGGATAATTTTCATGTTTTCAAAATTTTAGAAAAACCATAAAAATTAAACATTTAGAAAAGCTAAAAAAACAAAACAAAACAAAACATAAAATTCTTTTTTGTGCAACATAAAGAGTTTTGGCCCTTCCAAACACCTAGCGATCGCCGTAAGCTATGGCCCTGTGGCGTAGCTTACGGTGGCCAATGATTAAAAAAGTTCCTTACGCCATCAATACACTGACCAACGCCATCAAAAAGTTCTCAGACACCGACGTAACCTACGACATGGTGTCGTAGGCTACGACACCGATTGAAGAAGTGGGCTCAGGTTTGTTTGGCGGTTTCATAAAAAAAAAACCGAAAATAAATATATAAAATAATAATAACCATTTTAATAAAAACAAAAAAAACAATAAACCCCATCCACACATATCATTCATCGATCCCCAACCACAACCTTTCTTCTTCTCCACTTTCTCTTTCAAGAACCCTAGTCACCTTCAAAACTCCATAACTCCCTCATATCTTTGCCGATTTCAGTGATTTTTGAGTCCATTTTGGGTGAAATTTCACAAGGAATCTAGATTTATACTCATATCTCTAAGATTCTTTTGTTTTGGGGTCGGATTTGAGCATAGGGGGTGCCGAAATTTTTGAGGTTCTTGTGGGTTTTTGTGTGAACTTCAAGTGTTTGTTATTCTCATCTTCTACAACACCAAGGTATGCAATTTCACTTCATTTTTTTATGTACATTGAGGTTTGTAGGTTTTCATTATGTTTTTGCTTACACACTTGCTTGTATGTTATAGATGATAGGATATTTGTGAACCATTGAATGTTTGGGTGTAAATGTGTTTGATGTCTAGTGAAAATTTTTGGAAAAATTCTGATTTATAGAGACATCATGCCGAATTTTTGTTTGAAAAGATGAATATTTGGTTTTTGTACATTTATACCCGTAACATAAAGCAAGTGTGGGGAAGATTGGGAAGTTGAACTAATTTGAATTGTTTTGGGTGGTTTATGAATATGTGTAGGTATGTTGAAATCAAAAGGTAAAGCCGTTGCAGGTTCGTCTGGGCAACCTCAAGGGGAAAAGAACAACAAAAGAGGAGAAGGTTGGCACGGGTCGGTGACCCGGATTCAGAGAAGGATACGCCTCCAAGGGGTCCTAAGCCGGATTGGACATCCGATTCATTACTAGACCAACCCGAAGAATGGAGAGAGAACTTGTTCCACGAACAAATGAACAAGTTGAAGCAAAGAGGGGAGGCATTTATTTGTGAAAAGGAGATCCGGGAAGATGTTTTTGGGCCATTTGGGATAACGGAAAAGTTTAAGGCATTGGGTTGGGGGGCAGCGTTGAAGTGTTATGATGGCGAGGTGAAGAAGTGTTGGACCGTTGTACGACCTCTAAAAGTCAGTTAAGGCGTTCATCTCTATGTGTAAAGGCGGAATCAGTGCACATAAAGTCATAACAGCTCTAATCCTTTTAATCTTTCTTTTCTGATTAATTTGAGTGCTTGTACAAGGTTTTCTGATACAAATCCGTCAGCACTTCGTCACACATACAATGACCACTATTCGCTTCAAATGACCAACACACCTATATATAGAGTGACATGATTTCGCTTGAGGCTGTCCAAGCGAAATCTCTTAGTTTGATTTCGCTTCAAGCATACAAAAACCCTCTCAAGCGAAATCATGTATTTAACACACAAAAAACCCTAACTTAAACTCTATTGTGTGATCATTCAATCAATCCTAGACACAAGACTTGATAATGACGTAATCAGCAGACATTTAGTGCACCAACAGACTCCCCCTTGGATGTTGATGAAGTCTTTGGCTTCAAGTCTTTGTCTTTAACAATCTTCAAGCTTTAAACTTTAAACTTCAATCTTCCCTTTGACTGTTGATCCAGACTCTCCCTTTCACAGACTCCCCCTCTCGATATGCTAGAATCTGAGAAATCTGGTTCAAGCTTTGTCATTTAGCTTCCGTTGGGAATAATGAAGATCAAACCTGTTACTCAAATAACAAACATAACTATTCTATTTTTTCAACAATAAAACACAAACTCAATCAGCTTTAACAATCCACTCAAGTATTCAGGTCCAAGTTAATGACCCTGATAACTTGATTAATCTACCAAGTCCAAATTAATGACCTTGGTTGATCTTTTGACAAAACAAAACTGATTTTAAAACAACAATTTCAAACATTTTCTGAAAATAACAAGTATCAAGTTAATGAACTTGTTTTTGACTTTTCAAACAATTCAAACTTCTTCAAAGTAAGTTCTCCTCATTCTTCAGTCCAGAATCTCCTGCATCTGCGTCAAACATCTGAGAATCCAACAATCAACTCTCCACTTTGGTTTGTCTAAAATAAAGCAGAAATAAAATCTTTTTGGATTTTATCAAAGTATTCTAAACTAAGAAATGAAATACAGAAAACTTAAATTGTAGAAAGTAAACAAAGTAAACTATTTACAAACATATTTTTGGTGAGCGTGTCAGGAAATCATATCAGCTTTTCAGACAAATCACAAGTACCGTTAAGCTACAATTCATACTCAGATTTAAACAATTTACCTCGATTGTCGATATACTGATCCATCTTAAATTCTCATACAAAGTTCAACTTATTCAGGATACGATTTAGATGAATTAAGAACTTAGATCATTCATGTGTCCCACCTCTTGAATATACTCCCGTATCTAGAATCTCAATAATCAGTCTTACAGGTGAGAATACTACAATGATATCTGTATATAATTTAGGTGTGCGAGGGCCGAGGGATCTCAGATCGATACTTCCGTATACACAGAGAGATATCAGCTTCGACTTTTCGGTGTGTCCCCTTTAGAGGATCTTTTTGCTTACAACAGCAGCATATATCAATTTTATTGTTTCAGCATGCTGAGGGTTTAATGCTGTGTTTCAAGCATTGCAGCAAGTATTAGCCAGGGACTAGGTCAGAACCACCGTTCAGCAGAAGTCCCGGAATAATACCCCAGACATCATAGAGTATAAAGACCTAGTATATCAGATTACGAGACCTTTCAAACGAGATTTCAGGGGTTACCTATATATCCAAGTAGTGTTCCCCACGAATTCACAAGTTTGAATTTTAGGTTTATATCCCAAATAAATCTACTAAATGTACGAAAACCTATCGACACATCATCAGTAAGATTGTTTAACTCTTTTAAACTATCCAAATCTTTAGCATACTGTGATCGTCTAGCTGATGTACTATCATTTTCCCTATATACACAAGCTCTTTTTCATTTTATCATGTTTTTGTATTTTTGCATTTTTTACTGTTTTTGTATTTTCTGAAAATAACTATGTACAAACATCTACTCCCCCTAAATACCAAAACAAGTAAAAATTTGACAAACCATTGCAGATTGTTTCTCGTCTTCATCCGCAACAGTACTCTCATCAACGCCAATTATGCCATCCGACACCGACAGAAGCTTCATACCATTTAGTTTTAACAAATATTTAAACCGATTTTTATCAAAAGCTTTGGTATGTAAATCAGCTTTCTGTTCGTCAGTGTGAATTTTCTCAATTCGTATCAACTTTTTCTCAAAGCAATCACGAATAAAGTGATGACGAATTTCTATGTGTTTAGTTTTAGCGTGATGTACTGGATTTTTTGTTATATTTATTGCGGCCTCATTATCAACAAAAAGAGGTGTGTTAAGAAACTGCAAACCGTAGTCGCGCATCTGTTGCTGTATCCACAAAATCTGAGAGCAGCAACTGCTAGCAGATACGTACTCCGCTTCACATGTAGATAACGCCACAGACGTTTGTTTCTTACACTGCCAGGTAACCAATCTAGGACCAAAGAACTGGCATCCTGCAGTTGTTGATTTTGAATTGACTTTGCAGCATCCGAAATCCGAATCGGAATACCCTTCGAGCGTAAAATCGCCTTTTCTAGGATACCACAACCCCAATGAAGGAGTTCCTTTCAGGTAGCGCAATATCCTCTTTACAATGATCATATGCGATGCTCTCGGGTTAGACTGAAATCTTGCTGCGAGGCACGTTGGATACATGATATCAGGACGTGAAGCAGTTAGGTACATTAAAGAACCTATCATGGATCGATAAAAAGTTTCATCAGCCCTGTCTCCGTTGAGATCTGGGTGAATCCCATGATTTGTTGCAAGTGGGGTAGCAGCTGGAGTAGAACCTGACATCCCAAATTTCTATAGAATATCATGAACGTACTTTGACTGATGAATGAAAATTCCCTCAGGAAGTTGTTCAACTTGTAATCCCAGAAAGAATTTCATCTCCCCCATTGATGACATTTCAAACTTCTGCTTCATCACTGATTCAAAATCTTTGCATAGATTTTCATTTGTTGACCCAAAGATTATATCGTCCACATATATCTGAACTATCAGAAGATGACCATCAACGACTTTAGTGAAGAGAGTGGCATCCACTTTTCCACGAATGAACTTGTTGGCTAGTAGGTGTTGAGACAAAGTCTCGTACCAGGCTCTCGGGGCCTGATGTAAACCATACAACGCTTTGTCCAATAAGTAGACCTTGTTTTTGTGGATTGGATCGGTAAAGCCCGGCGGCTGACCGACATAAACCTCCTCTTTAACCTTCCCATAAAGAAACGCCGATTTAACATCCAACTGATAAACTTTGAAGTTCTTCCAAGACGCAAATGCTAGGAAAATTCTGATTGCCTCTAGTCGTGCTACAGGAGCATAAACTTCGGTAAAATCAATTCCCTCCTGTTGACTAAATCCCTGAACAACGAGTCGAGCTTTGTTCCTTACAACAACTCCTCTATCGTCCCTCTTACACTTAAACACCCACTTAGTGTTAATTTTCCTATGACCATCCGGCAAATCAACTAACTTCCACACTCCCAATTTCTCAAATTGACCAAGTTCCTCCTGCATAGCATTGACCCAAGAGTCTTCAGTAAGCGCCTCTTTGTAAGTTCTTGGCTCAACCTGCGAGATAAAACAACTCAATGAGAATTCAGTTTGCAAAGGAGCAACTTTTGTATAAAAACATGTAAGCCCTTTATCAATCTGATTTCGAGTGCGAACGCCTGCTTGCAATTCTCCTATGATCAACTCCTCTGGATGATATGAAAAAGTTCGCGGCATCACTTCACTTTGAACATCTACATTTCCCTCCAGATTAGTAACATTCTGCTCTGCATCTTGTTCACCAACTTGGTTTGTTTGTCCTGAAATCTGAATTTGCTCCCCCTCAGAATCTGAATCTGAATCACCATGATCAAATACTGGCATGTTTTCAGCTTCTAGATTATCATTCTGAGCCGACTGATTATCCTGAGCAACTTCATTATGTTGGACATCATTATGTTCACCAGCATTACTTGGACCTGCTTCATCGTCATTTGAAGTTTCCCATGGTCTCCTCGAATACTCAGCTGGGAACCTTAGCTGTGACTCATATTCACGCAAAATATCCAACTCATCAAAGAAATCTTCATCATCTTCTGATTCTTCTCTCATGTCAAACGAATCCCAAAGTTTGTCATAATGATAACGCCATGAATCACCAGGATTCTGCGGCGGCATAGTATAACCTTGACATTCAACATTTGCAGCTTCAATAATTCGCTTCTCACTTGGAACGAAGACACGTCGCAATGGATTTGAATAACCAACAAATATACCCTCAATGCACTTCGGACCAAACTTCCCAAAAGGCTCTATAACCGTACAAGGTGACCCGAACGGTTCTAGATACTTCAAATTTGGTTTGCGATTATTGATAAGCTCAAAGCATGTTTTGTTGAACTTTTTGACAGTAAGAACCCTGTTGAGCGTATAGCATGCGGCAGAAACAGCTTCAGCCCAAAAATTTATCGGTAACTTTGAATCTGCGAGCATAGTTCTAGCCGTCTCGATTAGTGTCCGGTTTTTGCGTTCTGCGACTCCATTCTGCTGCGGAGTGTACGGAACACTAAACTCATGCAAAATACCTCTTTCATCACAAAATTCTTCCATTTTGCTGTTCTTGAATTCAGTACCATTATCACTTCGAATTTTCTTGATACGCCTTTGGTACAAATTCTCAATCTTCCTGAACAGACTCATCAAACTGTCAAATGTTTCATCTTTCGTCTTCAAGAAAGATACCCATGAAAATCTGGAATAATCATCAGTAACGACCAAACAATAGTAATCTCCTGTAATACTTTTAACATTCACAGGACCAAACAAATCCATGTGAAGTCTTTCCAGAGGTCTCGAAACTGAATTGACTTGCTTTGTAGGGTGTGACTTTTTCTTCTGCTTGCCTTTGATGCAGCTAATGCACTCCCCTTCCAGATGAAAACCTTTGATATTAACACCCAATACCAAATCATTGTGCACCAAGTGATTCATTTTTCTAAGATGTATATGCCCCATCTTTCGGTGCCACAATCTGGATTCTTTCTCAGTTGCTCTAGACACGAAACAATGTGCTTGACCAGTAGTTGTAGTTGCTACAGACATATCTAACACATATAAATCGTTTACTCTAGGTGCCCTCATAATAATCCATTCTTCAGGAACAACAAAACCAGGTTTCAAGATCAAACATTCCTTATCAGTGAAATGAGTAGTATACTGATTGTCACAAATCTGCGAGATACTAAGCAGATTGTTCTCCAGCTCAGTGATGTAGTTAACTCTCTCAAACGTCACAATCCCATTGGATAACGTTCCTTCACCAACAATTCGACCACCTTCATGACCAGCAAATCCCACATAACCACCATTAATGTTTCTCACATCATACAGCAATGCAGTTTTTCCTGTCATATGTCGAGATGCACCACTATCCATAATCCATCTGGATATCAGTTGTGGAAGATCCTGCACAAAACAAACTACGACTTAAACAACTTCAAGAAAGATGCCGATTCATGCTTCGCAATCCAGGAAGCTCCGGCAATTCAAACTGCTTATTCGAACATGGTGTCCACCCAGGCCTCATCAGCCTTAGGTGTAACCTTGACTCTAGCAACTTGAATTTTGAAATTTTCAGCCTTCAAAGGTGGAAAATTTGCATTATAATCAACCGAAATTGATTCATCAGCCTTTTTCACTTCAGAAGTTGAAATTTTCTTCTCTGTTTTTTGTTTCCAAATTTGTTCAGTTAATGCAACCCGTTTATAAAATTTGTCATTTTTAGTTACCACTTTCTTTACGGATTCATTTTTCAATTTGATGTTATCATTTGTAACTTTTTGCTTCTCAACCACTTTCTTCTCAACATACATAGGTGCTTTACCCTTCACATCAACCTTCTTTTGTTGAACCTTCACAGCTTCAGTCCTAGGCTTCACATATGTACACTTTCGTGCAATATGACCAACTTGGTTACATCTAAAACAAGTACGAGTATCAGCTACTCGACTCGTGCCTTCAGACTGATACTGTGAAGCTCTTTTCTCAAAGAACTCTTCATTTGATTTTGAAAAAATTTCATTTTCCTCATCAGAAAGTGAACTTGAACCATTTACAAACACTTTCTTTTCAGCAAACCTTCTGTTTTGAAAACTCTTTTTCTGATAACTCTTACCACCTCGATAACCACCCGACCAATTGTTTCGATTGTTATTATAAAACCTTGGTGGAACAATAGGCTTTTTGTAATAAACTTTATCTTTCTCAAAATTCATTTGCCTTTTTGTTTGACTCAAATTGTTCACCTCTGACAACTCAACTTCAATTAACTTGAAAACATTTGTCAATTTGTTCATGTTAACATTCTCAATAGGAAATTCAGAATCCGAAAACAACTTATCAGATCCAGCCATCTTGTACATTACAAGACCCGGTTCATCACTTAAGTTGTTTTTGGACTTTGATTTCTGAATGTATTTGTCCAAGAAACCCCCATCCTCCTCAGAAGTGTCACAATCCGGTTTAAGCACTTTGTCTACCACACTTTTCACCACATCACTTTGGACACCCTCGTCATTGGAAGATGTGAACGTGACATCAATGTTTTCAGGAAGTTTAACTTCACTTTCTTCCTCAATTTCCAACAAACTAGACTGCTTTTTCGTGTAGTTGTCTAAAATTGGCGGTGGAACTTTGTGAAAACCTACACCCGTTCCATCAGAAAACACATCCTCGCCATCTTTGTTTTTCCCTATAGGTTTAGGAACAATATGCTGCAAAACAAAGCTTGCCGATTTATAGCTGTTAAGCTTCAACTGGATTCGTTCATTCTCAATTTCAGCTTCTTGAATTTTAAGTTTCAATTTAGCAATTTGATCCAGTTGTTCATTAATTGATTCTTCTTTTAATCTCAAAACAGCTCTTAGATGTTCATTTTCTTTAAATGTTTTGCCATTACGATCATCACTATCTTTGACAATGCTTTTCAATTTCTCAAACTTTTCAGAAATTTGACGGTTTTCAAGAATTAGCTTTTCATTTTCAGATTTTATTTTCTCCCATTCAATTTTATCATTTTCAATTTGAGCCGTTAATTCTTTGTTCCGTTCAGTTGAAGCTCTAACACTTTTGTCACGATCAAGAATCTGATTTTCAACATTTCTAACCTTTGTTGTCAGATTCTTGATTTTCTCATTGTTAAGATACGTGACAGTGCTACAAAAATTGCATTGTTTGGTGCAATTTTTGCAATCAGCATTTCCATCAATCTTGTTACCTGACACATTCTTGTTACCTGACGCATTTTTGTTACCTGACGCATTTGTTGACACACTTTGACTTACCGACTCCTTTGACTCAGTAGCAGAATTAGAATCTACCTCAAGTGCTTTTGTAGCTAGCACTTTGTCAGCCATCACTCCCAGGTTCTCAGCTGTCAACTCTTGCGTAGTATCAATTATGCCTGTATCAACTTGCTTTTCTTTCTTCTCTTTCTCCTCTTTCTCCTTTCTCTCTTTCTCTTTCTCTTCTTCAATCATTTTCGAAGTTGGAGTTCCCCACCACTTATGTTGCCAATATTCATCTTCTTCTTTGTACTCCTTGATAATGGCTTCGATATCTAGCGTTTTGTCATCAATTGCAATGTTGCCATACCTATCAAGATAGCACTCTCTATCTGGATCCCATCTGTTTGCTCTTCTAGCTTCCAGAAAGATACCAGAAAGTCTGATAATCTTGGTTTCAGCAGTCATCTTCCGGTAGTGATATTTCTCTTCTTCAGTACGATCATCTTTCCATGGCTTAGGTTCATCATTGCTTGCCATGAATGCGTAACCAACCGCATCTTCTTCCGGTAGAACTTCCTTACTCCAATCATACCCCTCATCATCATAAATCACAGCAAGAGCCCTTGATTTGTCTCTGTTATCTTCAACTTGCTTCAATCTAGGCGGCTCAGATTTATTCTGATGGTAAATTGCCTTTTTGTAATAATCATCTCTGAAAGGGTTCTCCGACTCATCAGCATAAACGTTTCGGCATTCTTGTTTGAAATGACCCTTTTGCTTACATTTGAAACATGTTACTTTTGACTTGTCGAACCCCAGTTTTGTAGATGGACCACCAATCGTTTTTCTCCCTGTAATCTCCATGAAGCGTTGTGCACGTCGAACTGCACTTGCCATTGCCCAACGAATATCAATTAGCTCCATTTCTTCAGGATCTATCTGATCGTAGTCTTCTTTCGTCAGATTTGTATTCCCGATTTTTCCAGCCACCAATCCTTCGTAGGATTCCAAAACAGATGCCAGAAAGACCATTTGTTGCTTGGCCGACTCCACATCAAAATTCTGTGCGTTCTTCAGATCTATCGCAATATTGCAAGAAAACTTCGCATCAGAATGATTTGCAGAAGATGTAGATCCACTGTGATAACCACTATGGCTTCCACTGCTTGAATTACTTTGACTTTCTTTGTTTGCTGAAGAAACATTCTCAGCAGAAAATGCAGTCTTTGGAGAAGTAGCTTTCTGCATCATACTCTTTGGATAGTATAAATCCAGATTCTGCTGATAAGATGAATTATTGACTTTAAATGTTTTCTTTAGCTCTAGCTCATGACTTTCCAGTCTTTCAATCAACACATCTGGAGTCAACAATTCAGAAGGAATAGTATTTTTAAGCATGAGAGCATAATATCTCCACTCCATCTCGTCTGGCAATGAATCGAACAACTTGTCTACTTACTCATCATCTGAATATCTGATATCATGTCTTGCTAATTCCAGCTTCAGATGACCGAACCTTTCAATCATTTTACACACCGATTCATTTTTCATACAACTAAACATATCAAACTCTTTCCTAAGAAGTTTCTTTTTGTTTTTTATAATCTCTTTGCTTCCAAGACACTTCTTTTCGAGTTTTTCCCATAAGTCTTTAGAATTTGAGTAATCTATCAGTGAAATGATGTCTTCACGCACCGATTGAAACAATAATGCCACACATTTTTGCTCAGCCACAAAATTGTCAATCTCTTCAACTGATCTTAATGCTTCACCATTCTTCTTTCCTTGGGCAAAACCATTTTTCATACTTTTCCAGCAAGGAAAAGCAAATGCCATCAACCAATCTTCGAACTTTGTTGCCCACCTGCTATAATCTTCTATAGCCATCAGCTTAGGAGGTTTGTTAAATGTTCCAAATGCACTTTCGGACTCCCAAGCTTCCTTCTTTCTTTCTTTCGGTGTATTCTCGTTCTCATTCGTATTGTTGTTGTTTGTAGAAGTATCATCTCCCGAGTTTCCTGCGAATGCGTACATATCGCCAAACGGGTTCAAGAAAATATCATCCATTGTGAACGTACCTGAAAAAACAGTCAAACACTTAGAAAAATTTTAGGTTTTGAAAAATCAACAAGTTCAAGCGAAATACTTGAAGTTATCAGCTTCAAGCGAAACCAACTATTTCGCTTCAACCAAAACAGAACCTTCAAGCGAAAACAACTATTTCGCTTCAGGAAATCTTCAAGCGAAATCCAGCACAATCTATTTTGCTTCAGCAGTTCAAGCGAAACAGTCTAAACATTTAGATCTGAAGCAAAATCAATTATAACCTACGAACAACTTCAAGCGAAATCTAGTTTTAGGTCAATTTTAACATGTTTTAAGCAGAATTTTAGTCCGAATCTTTGTAGGCTTTGTTAAAACTACGTTTTACACGTTATACTCGAAAATTAGACCATTTCGACCGTTGGAAATAGTTCAGATCTGAAAAATGTAAAAAGAAATGAGTAGAAAGAAGATAATCCGCTGCTATGGTATGAACTCCTCGTCCTGAGCTCTGATACCACTTGTTGGACCGTTGTACGACCTCTAAAAGTCAGTTAAGGCGTTCATCTCTATGTGTAAAGGCGGAATCAGTGCACATAAAGTCATAACAGCTCTAATCCTTTTAATCTTTCTTTTCTGATTAATTTGAGTGCTTGTACAAGGTTTTCTGATACAAATCCGTCAGCACTTCGTCACACATACAATGACCACTATTCGCTTCAAATGACCAACACACCTATATATAGAGTGACATGATTTCGCTTGAGGCTGTCCAAGCGAAATCTCTTAGTTTGATTTCGCTTCAAGCATACAAAAACCCTCTCAAGCGAAATCATGTATTTAACACACAAAAAACCCTAACTTAAACTCTATTGTGTGATCATTCAATCAATCCTAGACACAAGACTTGATAATGACGTAATCAGCAGACATTTAGTGCACCAACAAGAAGATGTATGATACTCAGATTCAAGAGTGGATGGCTACACTCGAATGTCCCCCGTTTAAGGCCCCACAAAAGATGAAATTGGTTGGAAAATGTAACGGGGTAAGGGTCGAGATGTCTTATGATTCATTGCGCTGAATAGCGAAGTTTGACAATCTATCATCCGGTGAATATATCTACCCAAGCCTCAAAGATCTCTACATCGAGCCCGACAAGCATCCTCAATGGCAAAATATGTTGGATTATCTTTTTCTTCCGGGTACTACGCATGGAAAATTGTATAAACGAAACCTAAGAATGGAGGCGAAGTTGTTGTTAGTTTTGTGTACGCACAATGTCATTCGACGACGGGGTGACAAGATGGAGGTGCGATTTCAAGAAGTGCCGATATTGTACATGTTGATGCATGGTTCTCCCAAAGTCCCTTTCCGATTTCTCGTGTTAAACAACATTTGGATGAGCCGAAATAGTGGAGAAAGAAAAATTGTGCCTCATTGCCGTTTGATCACGGCGTTGTTGAAGAAATACGGGGCAATTAAAGGCGATGAAAAAGGTTCGTATAAGAGGTTCAGCCCGTTTGACATAAAGAATTTGGGATCCGGATGGGATTACAAGGAATCGGAGAGGTATCATAAGTTGAAGACAGATGGGAGAAGATTGAGAGTGTTGAAAGCGGATGCAAGACCGTTACGACCGGGCGAGGCTGATGAGCCTGAAACGTCTGATGACGAAGTTAGTGGTGATGACGATTACCGTGAAGACACGTTCATGGTGGATGCTAAGATAGGGGGCGCTGGCCCAGGTGGAGTTCAGGGAGCGGGTGCACAGTCTGGTTATGTGGGGAGTGCATTCGATTATCCACAACAGGCCTACGATCCCTATTGGGCTCATTCAGGGAATATGGGCCAGATTATTGAACAAAGGCGACCCCCCACTTTTGGCGAATGGTCTGAACCGAATCAGATGCTCTTCGATCAACAAACTTTTATGGGGGCTAGTGTGGAAAGAGCTTTGAAGCAGAGCTATGATAGATCCAAGCAATGGAATCGTGCTCACATGTATGCCCGAGAAGAAGAGATAAATAATCGCTACCTAGATGACCGCAGCAGACGCTTACATGATCAGTGGCATGCGGTCCAACCACTCGAAGCAGACCCGCCAGTTGTGGATTATACCACATTGCCACCGTATGACGGTAGTGTGTCGTATCCCACCCCACCATTGCATCATTCCCAATGGGTGGATCCACACGCCATGAGTTATCAACAAGCGGGTCAAAGTGGTGATCAAGGCGGTAGCAGTAGCAATGGAGCAATTGGCTTTGGCGAGTGGAATGATATGATGACATCCATCTTCGGGCCTCCACATCCGAAGTATTACTAGCCAGGTCGTATCTTGCTCATTTGTATATTTGTGTATATTTGTTTATTTCGTACGTTTATGTTATGGTTGGGAGGTAGGGTGGTGTGTTTGATGTTGATAAGTTTTGTGAGGGATGTGTTTGAATTTAAAAAAAATACAAAAAGAAAGTTGGGATTTGAGAGTTTTAGCGAAAGCTAATGTTTTTTATTAGAAGCGATCTTTCCCTCAAAACCATATATTGGGACAATGTATCCCAAGTGTGGGGATGGGGGAATTTTTGAGAATTTTAAAATTTTTGTAAATCCAAGCGAAAATTGTCAAAATTTGAAAGCTTGATTTTGTCCTGCTTGACACATCGACACCCATTCCTAGTCTTTTCTTGGTGAGAATTTGAGCCACATATGATTGTTATAGATATTTCTTCGTTTGAGTGGCGGTGTGTGTTTTGTGTTTATAGAACTTGTGTACGAATTCTTGTTAAATCATAGAGTTAGCATGCTTGTGAAAATGATAGGGGACTTTTAGGTAGCCTCGTCTAGACGTGTGAGAGTGTGGGATTGGTGGGTTGGACCTCATACTTTACATATATGAGCTCGATATTGTGAGGGGTGGGGGTTTGGTCCTTAGAAAGCCCCGTTTGAGCCTTAGACCATTCGGTTGTGACCCGAGCCTACTTCCTACAAAATTGTACCTTTTTGAGATGACCCGGTTTAGGAGACTTAGCATGTAGTATTGATGTTCTTGTATATATTATTGAAGTTTTATATGTTAAAAAAAAAAGAGAAAAACATGAGAAAAATACAAAAAGAAATGATTAGTTTGTATGGTAGTTGAGAATGTTGAAGAAGTTTGTATATATTGGGTATTTACTTTGTTTAGTAGTAGAAATAAAAACCGGGTCAAATCAATTAGCTCTTATATATATATATATCCCACTATTTCCTACCTTTACACATAGCCCCGTTACAACCCATAAGTCCCTTTGATTCATAAGCATGCTAGATATTTGATAGGAGGAAACTTGATTTTTATACAAGCTTATTGTCGCACACACACATACATGCATTGAGTGATTTAGCATTATGTGCTAATATTTCTTGCCACCGAGAGTTTTGTGAGGGGTGTGTCTTGTGGTATGATTGAAGGTTAGTAGAAGGACGGTACGTTTAGCTTGGTTTGCATGATTGATTGCTTGTGGTTGAAATCATTTTTGAATAGGTTACTTGGGACAAGCAACGGGTAAGTGTGGGATGTGACGGGTGGTCCGTAGGACAACCCTTAAAGCCTTTAAGTAGAATAAAATCCCATACTTTGTCCGGTTATTTGTTTGAATTTGGTAATCACAAGATGTTTGATGTTGCAGGTGCTAAAGAGCTTGAAATGCGGGTTTTACGGAGCTCGGATGGATGCTAGAAGTTGGCAGAAGCAAGAGTAGAAGAAATGGTGAACTAAAAGAAGAAACAAAGGAATTTGGCAACTCAGCGCCGTAGCCTACGGCACTTGGCCGTAGGTTACGGACCCAACCCCTTTTAAATAACTTCCTGCCGTAAGACAGAGTGTAAGCGCCGTAAGAGATTAATGATCGCCGTAAGCTATGGAACTTAGCGTAGCTTACGGCGCTGAGTGGACTTCCGGAATCATGCTGACCGCCGTAAGCTACGGCGGATGCTGTAGCTTACGGCGCCGACTGGGCTTCAACTCGTAACTTATGCATTAAAATGCCATTTCATGGGTTTTTATGGTGTCTCATCATATGTTTTCGGTTACTACCGGTCTTGGACACGAATTGGAGCATTTTTTGGAGACCTTGAGCTTGAAGAACATCTCTTAATCATTAGTTTTATTGTCTTTGATTTTGATGAACGATAACACCTTTGTTATGATGTTGATTCGAGCCATGGGTGGCTAAACACTTTATGATCATCCTGGATTGAAGGTTTGCTTGAGACATTTCATGTTTGATTTCCTAATTTCTAGAATAACAATCCTTATTTTTATGGTTTGCTTGTTATGGTGTGTGATTTTTTGTTAGTAACTTGTTAATTCTTACATTGAACTAATTAGAAACCATAAGTTATTGGTGTCGTTGGCAATCGAGATATCATGGGTATAGTTAGGCTTGGGTAAGGGTTGATTGATCATCGGGTAACTACCTCACGTTCTAGGAATCTGAGTACTTAGTTCCCTTTCATCACTGCAAGTAGTCACACATGAGCTATGTCTATGTAGTTCTTTCTAGTGGAATGATAACATGAATGTCAATTGAAACCGGAAATCTAGGATGGTCATTTGTCTCTAATTTGTTTACAACCAAAACTTTTCTCTTGCAATTTAATTAGTTAATTTTAGTTTTAAAACCAATCCAATCAAATCAACTCTTGAATCTTAATTTATTTGCAATTAGATTAATTTAGTCAAGTTAGATATACACGATAACATACACTCCACAAACTCCCTGTGTTCGATACCCACTTACCGCTAGCTAATTAGTTGTATTTGGATTAAATTTGAATGTGACCACGACATCACGTCACTCCGTCGTGCATTAAATATGTTGCAGAACCTTGGATCCCTTCTTGTTTCCCGCCTTTGTATAGATGTGCTCTTAAGAGAAAATATCCGGATTGGGGTTATTTATGGGCCCAAACGATAAAAGCCCAAGATGGGTTCACTGGGCTACTAGTGAGGCCCGTCGTCAGCATGGAACTTTGCTCCTTCGCTTGTTGCATTACCTATCTTGAATAAAAAATATACACACTTTAATAAATAAAAAAAACATTGTTTATGTTTCTGATTGAATTATTTGATTAAGATTTCAAAAATACCATTGAAACACTTAAATCTAATAATAAACATGTTCGCATCTAATATTTATTACTATGATATGAACACCATGAGAACATATAACTATAACATGTACCGCTATGAGACAACACGATTGTTTACTATGAGTGGTTGTTATCGCTATTGATGCAAATGTGAATACTAATTGTTGGCATATGTAATTGACGCATGGGTTCCTACATATGAATAACTTAGTTATTCTTAGTTGATGTTGATTTAACTGCTCACTTATGATTAGTTACTACTACTGATGATTGGTTACCACTAATAATTAGCTATCACTAATGATTTGTAACATAAGGCTTTCAACTAGTGATTCTACCCGTTGGACCCTGCCAAGGGCACGGGCACAATCCATAGACCCTACTGAGAGGACACAACCTACCCACCCCCCCCCCCCCTCCAGCAAGGTTCATTGATACTAACGGGTAGTGATCTCTTACAACGTTCTAGGTTCAGAGTGGGATTACCAGACGGATTAGGGTCCCACGGATGACGCCAATGTCGAGTCCTGAGGTCACGGATGACGGTCAAAGGGCCTCGTCAACGATGTAAGAGTCCTGTCTTGCTGTCCAGCAAGAAAGAAAACCGTTAGGCTCGTCACGGAGGACCCCGGAGGGGGAATGCGTGACCAAGCTCCGGCGTGAGAGTAAGTAAACTGCCGGAGATAACAAGAAGTTTATTCCAACGAGTGTTGCCGTCAGAATATTCTCATTGGTGTGAATTCTAGTGGATGTGGGTGAATGTGGGGGATTAAATGTGGTCCGAGGTTGTCGGAATTAATGAGGCAACAGTGTATTCAATGAGAGGAGATTTCTATGTGTTCATATCGAGTAGTTTACTTTCTTTATATAATGAGGGCTGCTTATGTTTTTTGGACACACCACCGTGATCATCTAACGGACTCTCGGAGATCTTGGGAGACTTAGACACGTGTCTGAGTACCAACGGCTGGATTCTGACTTCATTTAATTAAGCCAGCTGCGAGTACTTGTTTCCGGTGATGACCTTTCTCTCTCTCCGTTGTGCATTAAATATGTTGCAGAACCTTGGATCCCTTCTCGTTTCCCGCCTTTTGTATAGATATGCTCTTAAGAGAAAATATCCGGATTGGGCTTATTTATGGGCCCAAACAATAAAAGCCCAAGACGGGTTCACTAGGCTACCAGTGAGGCCCATCGTCAGCATGGAACTTTGCTCCTTCGCTTGTTGCATTACCTATCTTGAATAAAAAATATACACACTCTAATAAATGAAAAAAAACATTGTTTATGTTTCTGATTGAATTATTTGATTAAGATTTTAAAAATACCATTGAAACACTTAAATCTAATAATAAACATGTTCGCATCTAATATTTATTAATATGATATTAACACCATGAGAACATATAACTATAACATGTACCGCTATGAGACAACACGATTGTTTACTTTGAGTGGTTGTTATCGCTATTGATGCACATGTGAATACTAATTGTTGGCATATGTAATTGACGCATGGGTTCCTACATATGAATAACTTAGTTATTCTTAGTTGATGTTGATTTAACTGCTCACTTATGATTAGTTACTACTACTGATGATTGGTTACCACTAATAATTAGCTATCACTGATGATTTGTAACATAAGGCTTTCAACCGGTGATTCTACCCATTGGACCCTGCCAAGGGCACGGGCACTGTCCATAGACCGTATTGAGAGGACACAACCCACCCACCCACCCACCCCCCCCGGCAAGGTTCATCGATACTAACGGGTAGTGATCTCTTACAACGTTCTAGGTTCTGAGTGGGATTACCAGACGGATCAGGGTCCCACGGATGATGCAAATGTCGAGTCCTGAGGTCACGGATGACGGTCAAAGGGCCTCGTCAACGCTGTAAGAGTCTTGTCTTGCTGTCCTACAAGAAAGAAAACCGTTAGCCTCGTCACAGAGGACCCAGGAGGGGGAATCCGTGACCAAGTTCCGGCGTGAGAGTAAGTAAACTTGCCGGAGATAACGAGAAGTTTATTCCGACGAGTGTTGCCGTCGGAATATTCTCCTTGGTGTGAATTCTAGTGAATGTGGGGGATTAAATGTGGTCCGAGGTTGTCAGAATTAATGAGGCAATAGTGTATTCAATGAGAGGAGATTTATGTGTGTTCATATCAAGTAGTTTACCTTCTTTATATAATGAGGGCTGCTTATGTTTTTTGGACACACCACCGTGATCATCTAACGGACTCTCGGAGATCTTGGGAGACTCAGACACGTGTCTGAGTCCCAACGGCTGGATTCTGACTTCATTTAATGAAGCCAGCTGCGAGTACTTGTTTTCGGCGATGACCTTTCTCTCACTCCGTCGTGCATTAAATATGTTGTAGAACCTTGGATCCCTTCTTGTTTCCCGCCTTGTGTATAGATGTGCTCTTAAGAGAAAATATCCGGATTGGACTTATTTATGGGCCCAAACGATAAAAGCCCAAGACGGGTTCACTGGGCTACCAGTGAGGCCCGTCGTCAGCATGGAACTTTGCTCCTTCGCTTGTTGCATTACCTATCTTGAATAAAAAATATACACACTTTAATAAATGAAAAAAAAAACATTGTTTATGTTTCTGATTGAATTATTTTATTAAGATTTCAAAAATACCATTGAAACACTTAAATCTAATAATAAACATGTCCGCATATAATATTTATTACTATGATATGAACACCATGAGAACATATAACTATAACATGTACCGCTATGAGACAACACGATTGTTTACTATGAGTGGTTGTTATCGCTATTGATGCACATGTGAATACTAATTGTTGGCATATGTAATTGACGCATGGGTTCCTACATATGAATAACTTAGTTATTATTAGTTGATGTTGATTTAACTGCTCACTTATGATTAGTTACTACTACTGATGATTGGTTACCACTAATAATTAGCTATCACTGATGGTTTGTAACATAAGGCTTTCAACCGGTAATTCTACCCATTGGACCCTGCCAAGGGCACTGGCACTGGCACTGTCCATAGACCCTACTGAGAGGACACAACCCACCTGTAAGGACCTGCAAAAAAAATGTCCCACAACAATCCGTAAGTGATAACCCGGACCCCTAAAACCCTAATCCTTATGAAAAAGCAAGAAATCCAAAATTTATGGGTCTGTCGCGGGCCGCGTAAGATTTAAGGGAGGCTTACGTGGGGTGCGACAGCTTGATGCTGATCCAGATAAGTTTCATGCCACCTGTCAGACACGTGGCAAGCCTACATGTGACACGGTAGCCCTAGCAGTAGCTAGGGTGGCCCTCGCGGGCCGCGTAAGATTCTCTTCAGGTTTACGCGAGCCGCGAGAGACTCAAAATTTTGCTATAAATAGTACGTGCATGGGGCTTTCATCTGTGTTCGAAAAATCCTTTCAAAACGACCAAATTCTGCTTAGTTACGAGTATTTAGGTGGTGAAATGCTGCTACGATTACGGGGTAATAACTCGATCACTGATACGATACAATGTCTGATCGATTGAAACCGATCCGATGGATGTTTAAGTGCTGCCCGAATCCGGGCTATACTTTGTCATTCGTCGTGAGGGTTTTGATTTTGTGAGCTTATCATTAGATCTTGTATTAAGTTACTAACCTAGTTTTGTGTGCATTGTTATTTAACTAGGTTACGAGGCTAAATCAGTAGGCAAAACTCTGTCCTGTTAAACTTGCAATGTGAGTCATTCTCTTTTTATCAAAAGTGCTTTACAATACCTAAATGTTTTCCAGTTACATGTTATAGGTATTAAGTCTTTGTTATCTTAAATTACTGGCAGTAAGTGGGGTATTGTGCACAATGACTACTGTTTAAATCACTTTAGGTGAAAGTACCTAAATAGTGATATACGTCACTTTTGGGTGAAAGGACCAAATAGTGATATGACCACAGTCATAGATCCGGTCGAGTGACAACTGAACCAGTTAATAATAAGATAGGGGTAATTGTAACCGCTCTTAATACTGTAATCTATAACAATGTGTCGTTAACGCAAATTGAATGACTCGTCAGTATTTCCCCGCTGATAAAGTCTTTTTAAACATGTTTCAGGTGATTTATTGTGAACTAGGGAAAAGTGCCGCGTAGCACCACCAACTTGGATAAAGTGGCTCAGTAAATAAATAAACATGTTTTTTTTGTAACCAGGGAATTTCCCAGTGAAATTCCTTTATTGTAAACTACGGGGTTTATCCCAAAATGTGAAATAAAATAATCGGGTGTTTTCAGTTTTAAAAGATCCTGTTAAAATTTCCGTTGCCAAAATTAAATACCACGGGTTTCTGTCCCGCGGCTTCTGAACCGGGTAAAACCGAGTCGGGGACCGTGACAGAAAAATGTGGTATCAGAGCCACTGATCTAAGCCAATTAAGTATTTATAAAAACTTAATTTTTCCAATTTGCCATTCTGTGATTTTATGAAAAATTTAATTTAATAAATAAAATTTTAACTTAAATTTATATGTGTTTCTTCATGTGTGCTAACAGCATGAAAGAACTGTCGGAGGCACTCCGAAACTTTACCATCCATACCACCGATATGGATACCACCGGGACACTATCCGGCTATCAGGCAGATACTGAGGAGCCAATAATTTTCCAGGCCCAGCTGCAGGAGAAACCAAAGCCGAAAAGGAGGAGAAGAATCTTGGACTGGAAACGCGGATGTAGGAAGAAGCCAGCTGCCCAGAAGGTTAAAAAGACTGAGGACCCAAAAGATAAGGGAAAGGGAAAGGAGGTTGGAGAAAGTTCTGGGAAAGCCCAGGAAATGCCACCGTGGGAAGAGCTTGATAGTAAATTAGCAAATTGTGACCTCATCGGACCCACAGACGAGAACCTTTTCAATTTCCCAGCCCAATCTGAACTTCCACTTAATTTGGAACCTGCAATTCCAGACCCTATTGTCAACCACCAACTTCTACCCGGAGAATTGGAGGAATGGTGGACGAATGACTGGCAATTTCAGAATTTCATGAATAACCCCAACGTTTATTTTCCCCAGTTTGATCCTGAACCTGCACCATACCCACCTATGAGCACAGAAAACTTAGCTGAACTCCGCCACTATGGCGAGGAACTGGTGGATGCGGGAAATAGAATTCAGGATGTGGGGGAGAAGATCTCATGGAAATACAACGAGCGGGAGCGTCGTTTCTGAAAAGCCAGCGGACTGTGGTGATGTCGTTGTGTAATAATAATAATATATAATAATAGTAATAATATAATATTGTATAATAATAATTAGAATAAAACTTTTGTAAAATCAACGGTGTGTATCGATGCAAACTAATATATAAAAATATAAAAGTCGCAAGGTCGACAATTTTGGCTATACGTGTTGACTTGATTATGTGTGATTGCCCTGTTGTGTGTTTGGTTGTTATCTATTTTGTGACAATAATTTGTATATATTGTTAATTATTCAGATGGAAAACGTGGAAAACCAACCGGTCAATGAAGTTAATCAATCTGAACAAAACAATGAGGATCACTTCCTTAATAGGCAAGACATAGAAAATATCGTTGCTCAGGGAATAGCTAACGCTATCCCCGCAATCGTCGCTGCTGTTAAGAACCCCGTTGAACCTTCCCAAGCTAACCACAACAAATGTACTCGCGACGATAATTTCAGTAATAGCGTAAATGGAGGCGGCAATAACAATAATAATATGGTTCAAGCCCCATTCCTTAAGAAAATGAAAGCTGCAACACCTGGTTGCACTTATAAAGAATTTCTTGCCTGTAAGCCGGTTGAATTTGCAGGCAATGAAGGGGCGACGGCCGCACTACATTGGTTAGAGAAAATCGAAGCAGTAATTAAAATAAGTAAATGCGCAGAGGAAGACAAGGTTATGTACGCATCCCACCTTTTCAAGGAAGAAGCATTAGAATGGTGGAACACGGTGCTACAAGCCAAGGGAAGTGACGTGGCTTACGCCATGAGCTGGGAGGAATTTAGGGAATTGATGAAAAGAAAATTTTGTCCTGCCTACGAAAAGGAACAAATGACGAATAAATTCCTGAACCACCGGATGGCGGATGTTGACTGTCGAGGGTATACTTCGAAATTCTTCGAGTATGCCAGAATTGTGCCGACTCTGGCTTCGCCAGAACCCGTACTTATTTCTCGCTATATTTGGGGTTTAATTAGCGAGATTCGTGATATCGTCAAAGCTGCGAGACCCCGCACAATTGACGATGCGGTAGAATTGGCCAACACCTTGACCGACGGACTGGTACGTATGAGAGAAGAGAATAGGAAAAAGGAATTGGCCCAAAAGATTACCCAAGGTTTCCGTGGGGGTAATAATGCTAGTAACTTCAAGAGAAGGGGGACTGGGCATTCCTCCACCGCTCCATTCTGCAGTACCTGTAAGAGAAAACAGCTTGGGAAATGTAAGGGATACTGTAATTTCTGCAAAATCCCGGGGCACCAAGAGGAGAATTGCAGGAAGAAATCCATGATTTGCTTCAATTGCGGAGAAGCAGGGCATTTCATACCAGAATGCCCTAAACTGGTCAAGCCAGCTGATAACAAGGCCAAACCTGTGGAATGAACTAATAAGAAGAGCGCAAGAGGCTTCCACCTGACAACGCAAGAAGCCGATCTGATTCCAGATGTGATAGCTGGTACGTTTCTTGTACATGATGTTTACGCAAAAGTATTATTTGACTCTGGTGCAAACCAAAGTTTTATAAATACTTCATTCTGCCAAGCTCTTCAGCAACCTTTAACGAAACTTAGGCAGATTTATACGGTAGAAACAGCAGATGGTAATTTTGTTAAAACAAATAAGGTTCTTCAAGAAGGGAAGATAGAACTTTCAGGCCACAAATTTTCTGCAAACCTACTACCTATGAATTTAGCTGGATTCGATGTGGTATTAGGAATGGACTGGCTAGTAGCCAACCATGCTCGAAGCCTTTGTGATAAGAATTCCATAGAAATTCATACATCCACAGGAGAAGTAATTTTGATTTCATGAGATAAGCCGCGTAAACCAACGAAGTTCATTTCAGTAATGAAAGTTGCGAGTTATGAACGAAAGCAAGGAATAGTGTATATGATTTCGGTAATCATCAACACTAAAGGTAATGAACTTAAGGAAATTCTGGTAGTATCAGAATACCCAGATGTATTCCCAGAAGAGCTACCAGGATTACCACCAAACAGGGAAGTAGAATTTAAAATTCATCTAATTCCTGGAACTACACCAATAGCCAAGGCACCCTATCGATTAGCACCCACTGAAATGTTAGAATTGAAAAAGCAGTTAGATGAATTGCTAGGTAAAGGATTCATACAACCTGGTTCCTCCCCTTGGGGAGCGCCTGTGTTGTTTGTAAAGAAAAAGGATGGTTCAATGTGAATGTGTATCGATTATAGGGAATTGAATAAGGTTACAATTAAGAATCAATACCCATTACCTAGGATTGATGATCTTTTTTATCAACTTCAGGGAGCTAGGTATTTCTCTAAGTAGATTTACGCTCCGGATACCATCAGTTGAAGGTACAGGAAGAAGACATACCTAAAACTGCTTTCAGGACTAGGTATGGTCACTACGAGTTTACAGTTATGCCCTTTGGGTTAACAAATGCTCCTGCAGCATTTATGGACATGATGAATAGGATCTGTAAATGGTATTTGGATAAATTCGTAATTGTCTTCATCGACGATATACTTATTTATTCCAAGAGTCAGGACGAGCACTGTGAGCACCTACATGCACTCTTAACTTTGTTAAGAAAGGAAAAACTTTATGCCAAATTCTCGAAATGTGAGTTTTGGCTACAGGAAGTGCAATTTTTAGGACACATTGTGAATCACGAAGGCATTCACGTAGATCTCTCCAAGATAGAAGCAATCATAAATTGGAAGGTCCCACAATCAGCTACTGAAGTTCGAAGTTTCCTAGGGTTACCTGGATATTATAGGCGCTTCATAAGAGACTTCTCCAAGATAGATGTTCCATTAACTAAGCTAACCTGTAAAACTGCTAAGTTTGAATGGGGTCCTAAGTAAGAAGAGGCCTTTAGGATTTTGAAGCAGAGATTAACAAATGCCCCAATTCTCACCTTGCTTGACGGAACTAAATATTTTGAAGTCTTTTGCGATGCTTCTAAGTTAGGATTAGGATGTGTGCTAATGCAACGCAAAAAGGTAATTGCGTATGCATCAAGGCAGTTGAAGAAACACGAGGAAAATTATACGACTCGTGACTTAGAATTAGGAGCAATAATTTTTGCCCTTAAAATTTGGAGACATTGTCTGTACGAAAGTAAGTTTACTATCTATACAGATCATAAAAGTTTAAGGTACATCTTTGGGCAAAAAGAATTAAATATGAGGCAAAGAAGATGGATGGAAATTCTAAATGACTACGACTGTGATATTCAATATCATGAAGGAAAGGCAAATGTAGTAGCAGATGCCTTCAGTCGTAAGTATCATGAAAAACAAAGACGAAGCCGTGCTCTTAGCTTAAATCTCTAATTAGATTTAATGGAACAACTGAAGAATGTTCAAGAAACAGCAATCAAGGATGATCCTAAAGGAATGAAAGGAAGGATAAAAGAATTAGAGCAAGGGACTGATGGAATTTGGAGATTCCATAAGAAAAGAATTTGGGTACCTAAGCAAGGAAATTTAAGAAATAAAATTTTAGAGGAAGCCCATAAATCTAGATATACCATGCACCATGGTAACAATAAGATGTACCAAGATTTAAGAGGTAACTTCTGGTGGATAGGAATGAAAAAGGACATAGCTAGATATGTATCTAAGTGTCTAACTTGTTCGCAAGTTAAGGTAGAACACCAGAAACCTTCAGGTTTACTTCCACAATTGGAAATGCCTGTATGGAAATGGGAACTAATAACAATGGACTTTGTTACCAAGTTACCCAAGACCAGGAAAGGTAGCGATGCAATCTGGGTGATTGTAGATCGATTAACTAAATCTGCTCATTTTCTGTCGATGAAGAAAACCTTTAGCATGGAAAGATTAGCAAAGTTATACGTAGACGAGGTCGTATCCTTACATGGAGTTCCAATCTCCATAGTATCAGATAGGGATAGTCGCTTCACTTCGCATTTCTGGACAAGCTTCCAAGAAGCAATGGGGACCCGACTGAATTTAAGTACTGCATACCATCCCCAAACCGATGGACAAAGTGAAAGGACGATCCAAACCCTGGAAGACATGCTCAGGGCATGTGTAATAGATTTTGGTGGAAACTGGGATGACCACCTACCCTTAATCGAATTCTCCTATAACAATAGTTATCATGCAAGCATTGAGGCTGCCCCATTCGAAGCACTGTATGGACGAAAGTGTCGAACTCCAGTATGTTGGGCAGAAATAGGAGAAAGCCAATTATCAGGTCCCGAGATTGTACAGGAAACCACTGACAAGATAACTCAAATCAAGGAAAGACTGAAAACGGCTCGAGACCGCCAGAAAAGTTATGCAGACAATAGACGTAAGCCGTTAGAATTTCAAATTGGAGACAAGGTACTGTTGAAAGTTTCTTCTTGGAAAGGGGTAGTGCGGTTCGGTAAGAAGGGAAAGCTAAGTCAAAGGTACATAGGACCATTCCCTGTTATCCAACGGATAGGACCAGTTGGCTATCGCTTACAACTACCAGAAGAGCTAGCTGGGGTACATGACGTGTTTCATGTATTCAATCTCAAGAAATGTCTATCTGACGAATCCCTGGTAATACCTCTTCAAGACATCGAGGTAAATGAAAAGTTGAAATTTGTTGAGAAACCACTCCAAATAGAGGACAGAAAGGTCAAATTCCTTAAGCACAAGAGACTGGTGCTAGTCAAAGTAAAGTGGGATTCAAAAAGAGGACCTGAGTATACCTGGGAACTAGAATCGGAAATGAAGCGGAAATACCCTTACCTGTTTCGGTAAATCTCGAGGACGAGATTTTAAATAAGGTGGGAAGGATGTAAGGACCTGCAAAAAAAAATGTCCCACAACACTTCGTAAGTGATAACCCGGACCCCTAAAACCCTAATCCTTATGAAAAAGCAAGAAATTCAAAATTTATGGGTCTGTCGAGGGCCGCGTAAGACTTAAGGGAGGCTTACGCGAGGCACGACAACTTGATGACGATCCGGATAAGTTTCATGCCACGTGTCAGACACGTGGCATGCCTACATGTGACACAGTAGCCCTAGCAGTAGCTAGGGTGGCCCTCGCCGGCCGCGTAAGATTCTCTTCAGGTTTACGCGGGCCGCGAGAGACTCAAATTTTTGCTATAAATAGTACATGCATGGGGCTTTCATCTGTGTTCGAAAAATCCTTTCAAAACGACCAAATTCTGCTTAGTTACGAGTATTTAGGTGGTGAAACGCTGCTACGATTACGGGGTAATAACTCGATCACTGCTACGATATAATGTCCGATCGATTGAAACCGATCTGATGGATGTTTAAGTGCTGCCCGAATCCGGGCAATACTTTGTCATTCGTCGTGAGGGTTTTGATTTCGTGAGCTTATCGTAAATGTTGTATTAAGTTACTAACCTAGTTTCGTGTGCATTGTTATTTAACTAGGTTACTAGGCAAAATCAGTAGGCAAAACTTTGTCCTGTTAAACTTGCAATGTGAGTCATTCTCTTTTTCAAAAGTGCTTTACAATACCTAAATGTTTTCCAGTTATATGTTATAGGGATTAAGTCTTTGTTATCTTAAATTACTGGCAGTAAGTGGGGTATTCTGCACAATGACTACTGTTTAAATCACTTTAGGTGAAAGGACCTAAATAGTGATATACGTCACTTTTGGGTGAAAGGACCCAATAGTGATATGACCACAGTCATAGATCCGGTAGAGTGACAACTGAACCAGTTAATAATAAGATAGGGGTAATTGTAATCGCTCTTAATACTGTAATCTATAACAATGTGTCGTTTTACGCAAATTGAATGACTTGCCAGCATTTCCCCGCTGATAAAATCTTTTTAAACATGTTTCAGATGATTTATTGTGAACTAGGGAAAAGTGTCGCGTAGCACCACCAACTTGGATAAAGTGGCTCAGTAAATAAATAAACATGTTTTTTTTGTAACCAGAGAATTTCCCAGTGAAATTCCTTTATTGTAAACTACGGGGTTTATCCCAAAATGTGAAATAAAATAATCGGGTGTTTTCAGTTTTAAAAGATCCTGTTAAAATTTCCGCTGCCAAAATTAAATACCACGGGTTTCTGTCCCGCGGCTTCTGAACCGGCTAAAACCGGGTCAAGGGCCGTGAGCCCCCCCCCCCCCCCCCCCGGCAAGGTTCATCGATACTAGATATCATAATAGTCTTCGTGAGTAAGCACTCCAAACTAGTAAACTACTAAAATGAATTGACAAGATTCAAATCACCAACAAATCTCATGGAATATTATTTACTGACTCATCTAAATGATGTTTATTTAGTTTGTATAAAATTCTTTATATTATAATTTTTATTTTTATTTGCAATATTTTTTCCCATTGTCATGATTTCATGTTTAACTGCCCAACACCAACACAAAGATAGGACAAAGACACCCAAGACAAATGGGTCATATCATATGTACAAACCCAAAACATTGAGTTCTAATCACAGGACCATCAATAATGATAATAACCACGTGGTGGTGACTCCTGCACATAGTGTTGTGTCTCTTCGTAGCGGTCCATGTTATAGTGAAATATGTTCTCATGGTATTCGTATCCGTAATGATAAACATTAGCCGGGGGTCCATATTCATAATGCTGAACCGTTGCAGCAGATTCTTCGTGTTCTTGTTCATGCAAGTCATGTGAAGGAGAAGGGAAAACGGAAGCGGGCTCGTTTTCCGGTTGACCCGGAATGTGATCCGGGGTTGCCGGTTGACTTGGGATATGATCCGGGGTTGACGGTTGACTTGGGCTGTGATCTGGGCTCTTGTCAACCCTGACCTCTACCAACTCAACTTCTTCAAACGAATGAAAAATCGGGTGCAAATACGCGTCGGATAAGTAAGACTTTAAGTTGATTTCGGGTTCAGAAGCTTTGTCTTGTGCATCCTTTTCCATAGCTTCCTGAGAAAACTTTGTTTTAGAAAACGGACACTAGAATGTTTTGGGCGAACCCGACTCGTTACAAAAAATACTGTTTTGACCCGTTACCAAAACCACTAGACCCGCTCGTTTCTTACCTCAAGAGGGTATTCTCGGAAAGCTGGTTCGAATCGGTTCTTGCAATATTTGTGGAATGTTAGGGTCAAAATAGGTAATGCAACAAGTAAAGGAGTTGAATTTGCGGCTTTTTTTGTGCTAAGAAGTCCCAATAAAAGCAACTGAGATATTAACATGCTTGCGATTATCCGGCTATGAACATGCGGCCAAAATGCAGCTGCACTCTCGTATTGTTGATTGTACACGTTAATTATCTGTAACAATATAAAGAAAACTAACTGTTTTAACTGTCAACCTGACCGACCTGTACAAAAAAGTACGCACTTTGACCTGCTGCCCAACCCACCCATCTCGCCACAACTAAAAATCATATTGTTGATTGTACACGTTTACTATCTGCAACAATATATAGAACAAAAATTGTTTTAAGGGTCAACCTGACCGACCCGTACCAAAAGGACCCGCTTTGAACTGCTGCCCGACCCGTTTTGCTACATCTAGAAACCGTATTGTTGGATATACTCATGTACACATTAACTATCTGTAACAATATATAGATCACAAATTGTTTTTAAGGTCAACTTGACTGACCCGTACCAAAAAGTACTCACTTTGACCTGCAGTCCGACCCATTTTGCCACATCTAGAAACCAAATTATTGATTGTACGCGCTAATTATCAAAAACAATATAAAGAAAACAAATTTTTTAAGGGTCAACCTGACTGGGCCGTTACAGAAAGCACCCACTTTGACCTGCTGCCCAACCCACCTGACCGACCCGTTTCGCATTTGCCCCATCTGGAAACCGTATTATTGATTGTATATGTTAATTATATGCAACAATATAAAGAAAACTACTTGCATTAAGGGCCAACCTGATCGACCCGTAACAAAAAAAGTACCCACTTTGACCTGCTGCCCAAACTACTTAACCGACCCGTTTTGCCACATCTAGAAACCGTATAAACAAAATTGTGTTAATGTAAAAGTTAGAACAAGAGGAGTGATAAAATGTACCTGATGGCGGTAAACGAAGTATGCAAAAGCAAAGAAGACGAGAATAAACGGAAGAAGTATCGGAGTAACAATAGCGTAAACTATGCCCATCAAGAAGTATAGCTGAAGAGAGGGTATAGTTTCAGGGAAATCTACACTCCCGGGGTCCATCGCCTTTTCTCTATCGCGTTCCGTTTTTACGATAAACATATTCTTGAGGTGAAATATTACCAAGGGCTTTAACCGAAGAATTTCGGCAGCAATTCCGGCCCATCCGTCAACCATTATATATGTAATAAAGAAAGTAGCCTTCATGGGAATGGATACACCAATGGTCCTTGGAATCCTGCATTATTATCAATCATTTGACTTGTTAAAGGGTCGATTTAGGTTGTGTTTTAATCTTAAACGGGTCAAATAAAAATAGAAAGAGGAATGGGTTGAAAGTCGCTCAAGTTGATTATTTAAACCCAAGTCATTTTGTTCAAAGACTTAAATTATATTGTAATAACATAAAAAGTAAAAAATAATAGTAAAGTACACGGATGGTCCTTGTGGTTTGTCAAAAATTTGGGTTTGGTCCCTAGCTTTCCAAACGTACATGGATGGTCCCTATTGTTTTGCACTTTGTAAAGCATTTAGTCCCCAGCCAACAAATCTAAAGGTTTCAACGCGTTACAAAGGGAAAACCACAGGGACCATCCATGTACTTTTGGAAAATGCTAGCGACTAAATACGTTACAAAGTGCAAACCACAGGGACCATCTGTGTACTTTTGGAAAGCTAGGAACCAAATCCAAACTTTTGGTAAACCACAGGGACCATCCGTGTACTTTACTTAAACAATAAAAAGGGGACAAAAACTGTTTACTGGTTAACTGAACCCACCCCCGTTTTGACCCACAAACCCAACCAGCCCATTTTGTCACCTCTATCTTTGACTATTACTCAAACGTCTAGCTACCTTTTGGTCAAGATAAATCAAAGTGTTTGGAAACATTACTGTGCAGGGGATTCATGAAGGAAAGAATGAAGTTGTTCAAACGCGGTTCCCGTTACAATACTTCCTAAAAACACATTCACCAGCATGAAATAATAATATTTTGCAGCCGTCCTCCTTTCCAAAACCGAAAACGCCACATGCCCTTCAACTTTCGACAATATCATAAGAACACTAGGAAGAATATACAGAAAAAACTTCAAAGCAAAACCCGGAAGAAAACCCTGGAGAAAAGATTTGATAAAATCCCTGCAAACAATCAATAAAATACACTTACTTAAACCGGTTTTAACCTGCATGACAAAAAGATTGAAACTTTACTTACAATGCAACTACCCTAACTTGAACATGCTAAAACCTTTAGATTTGTTGGTTGGGGACAAAATGCGTTACAAAGTGCAAACCACAGGACCATCCGTGTACTTTTAAAAATCTACGAACCAAATCAAAAAATTGGTAAACCACAGGGACCATCCAAGTACTTTACTCTATTTTAAACAAAAAGAGTTAATTACGTTGTGGTTTATTGAAAATAACTATTACAATCCATTAGTTTAAAAATTGCCAAAAAGTACCAGTACTTTCACTTTTGTAACAGTTACAATCCACCCTCACTAACTCCATCCAACTATTCTGTTAGTTTATTTGAAATGACCACAATGCCCCTGTTATTAAAACTAAAATATAAATAAATAAAGAGTTAATTACGTTTTTTGTTCCTGTGGTTTGTTGAAAAAACCATTATAGTCCCTTAGATCAAAACGTTACTTACAATTCAATTACAGGCCTGAGAAAAGGAGCTACTCTTTCAAGACCATCAAGATTAGCAAGCGATTGAACGAATGCAATGGGTATCATGTAGAAGAATACTAGTGCAAAAACCGATAGTGATATGATTAGTTTTCTGATGCTTAAAGAAACAAAGGGTATAGCAAGGTTTCTCCAGTAAACATCCTGAGGTTCTGGGGCCCACTTTGTTAACCAAAGAGTTGGGTTTTTGCTTTGTTGTGTTTGTGCGCACACAGCCGCACCCCATCGGGAGTTAAACGACACGAATGCAGCTGGCATGATGCATTTTGGATCTTTTAGGACTTTCTGGCGCTCCATTGTCAACTGTTGGTTCGAGAATGTAACATAAGTAAAACAAACACATAAATAATGAGATGAAGATTTGCATGTACTTATGAATGGGTCAATTTCGGCTGTTTTTTTTCTCAAGCAGTCAAATAAAATAATATAGCGAATGCTTCCTAAAGTTTATTTTTAACGCATAGAACCTCTTAAATCGTTTTTATTCAACAAACTAGATTGTTAGAGAAATAAAATTGCTTTTTCAATCTTAATTAACATATTAATGGTTTACGTATACATTTATAGATGACGAAATACTGTTGGCAAACTCAATTCGTACTGAAATGACCCATTTCAGCCCGAACCTATTTTGACATGTTACTTAAACTGCCCAACCCACTAGGGGTGTGCACGGTTCGGTTTTCGGTTTTTGAAAACTGTTCGGTTTTAGCAATGGTTCGGTTTCGGTTCCGTTAGATCGGTTTTTTTGTGTGATTCAGTTAAATCGGTTTCGGTTAAGGATTTTTCGGTTTTCTGCTCACCCCTACAACCCACTCATCTTTTGACACGTTTATAAGAAACAATATAAAATTTCCATGATATCATCAAGTTTGTAGTTCTAATCCAATATGTTTGACCGTAAAAGTCAAAGAGTATTATCTTATAATAAGAACTAGATGATTTTACAAATAAAAATCAACTAACCCTTTGGTCAAACTCTTGAACTTGTTGCTTGTAGTAGTCAATTGAATCGACATTTTTTCCCCACAGTCCAAGGAAGCCTGTCTGAGGGTCAAGAAGATTATAAAACTTAGTGTTATAATTTATAAAGCATATAAAAGAGATTTAAAAGTTACATATTCGGTTTCAAAACGAGTACCTTTAAGGTTGGCCGATTTTGGGGATTTCTTTCAAACTTAAGCTGGTAGTAGTCTAACCAATTTTGCAGTCGATTTCTTCTTCTAACTAACCTACCAAACTTGTTTGAATTGTAGACAGCCTAAATTACAACAACATGATATGATGGTTACATGAAAATTCCTAAACATACTGATCAAGAAAAATGAAATGAAAAAAAAAATTACTAGTATGAGATAGCGGGCGACTATATTACCTGGTGGCACAGGTAGTGATCGGGGTGGTTCTTTTTAAAGAATCTGTCCACATTATCTGATATAGAGTGGCTCGAACCATGGGGTACATTCCGGACGAGAACCTTCAAGATACTTAATTAGAGGGGGCAGAATGGGCGGGTCAGGTAAGTTGCTTAACGGGTCAAAAATGGTAGTCCTTGTAAAGTCAACACGGGTCGTTTGTGTATGGTCTGGTCAGGTTGGGGTGACCAAAAACACTTTTTGTCCAATTTTCTAAAACGTTTTATAAATAACTTGTGTGTTGAATAAGATTCCAAGGACTATATAATATAAACATAATATACTGCATTATTTTTTGTTATTTAATATAAACATAATATAAATCCTTAGTTTTTCTTTTCAATTATTTATCTGTTCAATAAATCTATGCAATTATATTTTTTGGTTTACTTTTATATATTTCCTTGTTTGTTTACTTTTATCGTATCTTATCTTACTTATCACTTCAACCTATTTGATATGACAACCCGTTTATATTTTGTAACATGACAGTAATCAAATGAGTTGCCGCTACTTACCGTAAATTGCTCTGCTCGCCTATGTTTTGAAGCCATAAAGTTCAGTCTCATTGATGATACCATATCATACTCCTTATAAAGCATGTAGCAGATCCAAAATGTGAATGTATACATCATTGAAATGTGTGCAAAAAATCTGAAATTAGTAGATGTAACCTACAATCAGTTGGCTGTTTGACTTTTAAAAGTCAAATGCAGGCATATGTGCTAAATTTCATATTTATCAGGAAGAACATAAACATACTTCAGAGATTTTGGTTGAACATTTGATATTGAAAGCTTATCGATGTCACTGACCACCAATTCTTTGCTGAGGAAAAACAAAGTCCCACCCGATACGTTGACTGGAATAAGAAACACGAGTGCAACAACTGTGATTGGTACAAAAGTCTTTAAGCTGCAAATGTAATAAGAGTATGTTAAAGATCAAGTGTTGAATATTACAGGTGGACTCAAAGTAGTTTGTTTGACTACTAATCAAATGCCTTATTAACCCTTCAATAATGATAAAAGATGATAATATTACCGGTAGGGAAGTTAAACAGCCATGTTTATGGGTTGGCTAGTCGAACCCGAACACGACGCGAACCCAAAAATCATGTCAGATACATCAACCCGAACACGACAGACACTTCGCAGGACTGCACAGGCATGAGCCGTTAGGAAATATAATTTAAATTTATTTTTTAGTATATTTCTTAAAATTAACAAGTTTACAACCAAAAGTTCATATTTTTACAAAATAATTACGTTTAAACTATAAAACTTGATTTTGCTTCTCTTTTATCTTTTAAAACTTCCCATAAATACCCAAACAGTTTAAGTTATAACTTAAAACATTATTTTAATAAAATAAACGGGTTACACCGGTCTACCAGCAAAATCGACACAAACACAACCCGTTTAGGTAAACGTGCTCGTGGGTTTGACCCGAAACTGACTGAATCCGTTTAGAGGAAACCCAAACTTGTGAATTTCATGTTAGGTTATTGTCAACAAAAATTCACACCCCTAATTACAGGTCAAAAAGCAATAACTAGTAACAAAGTTAAACTTTATCTAGAAGAAAGCTAGGCATCAACAGAAATCAATAACTAATTAAGCTAAAATTATGAAAACTTCTACAAATTAACAAAAGGAACAAGCTTTCTCAATAAATTAACAATTAAAAAAGACTAGATGACTCACTAAGATCAACAATAACCCATGTAAACAAAAGAACATAGAATTATGAGTAAATTACAAAAATCATCCTTTATGTATGTCACTTATTGCAAACTGTGTCCTTTGTCTTCAATAACTACAGAAAACGTACTTGATGTTTGCAGACCCTTGCAAGTTATGTCCTTTAGCCCTAACTCAGTTAATTTTTTGTGGTTAAATCTGACCAAATGGACCCCACATGAGGGTATTTTGGTCATTTTACTCTCATGTGGGGTCCATTTGTCAGATTTAACCACAAAAATACCCTCATGTGAGGTCTATTTGGTCAGATTTAATCACAAAAATTAACTGAGTTAGGGCTAAAGGACATAACTTGCAAGGGTTTGGAAACATCGAGTACGTTTTCTGTAATTATTGAAGAGAAATGACACAGTTTGCAATAAGTGACATACATAAAGCACAATTTTTGTAATTTACTCTAGAATTATCCAAGAATGTAAAGCATCATATATATATATATATATATATGCAACCCAATTTTATGAAATTCTCTACAATAAATGTGAAATTGTGAATTACTCTAGTTCTAGTAAATAAACAAAAACCCAGGTAAAAAAAAAAAAAAAACAAATCCTAAAAAACCCAATCAAGCAAGCTCAGTAAGATCAACAGTATTTGACTCACTAAGATCAAATTATGAACAATACCACCAAATGAACAATAAGTAACCCATGTAGACAAATGGATATAGAACTATCAAGAATGTAAATTGTCAAAAGAATAACACTAAAAAACCAAACTTTTCATAAGATTCCCCACATTAAATGTCAAATTGTGATTTATTCTACTAGATTAAGAAAAACCCATGTAAACAAGTGGATAAAGAATCATTCAAGAATGTAAATTGTCAAAAAAACTAACATTAAAATCCCAACTTTTCACAAGATTCTTTATAGTCAATATCAAATTATGATTTATTTTACCAAAATTAACAATAACCCATGTAGAGAAAATGATATAGAACCATTCAAGAATGTAACTTGTCAAAAAAAAAAAAAAAAAAAAAAAAAAAAAAAAAAAAAAAAACTATAATCAAAATACCAACTTTTCATAAGATTCTCTAAACTAAATGTCAAATTGTGATATATTCTAGTAAATAAACAAAATCCCATGTAAAAAATGATGAAAATTAAGGTACCCAAGAATGTAAAACTTGTCATAAGATTAACATTAAAAAACCAAACTTTTCATAAGATCCTCTAAAGTAAATGTCAAATTGTGATCCATTCTCCTAAATAAACAAAAACCCATGTGAAAAAGAACAAAATTAAAGTACCCAAGAATGTAAATCCTCAAGAACACAGCAGAATCAAGGCCAGCATGTTCAATGATCTCAGGCTCCTTCATCTTCAAAGCTTGAGGCATCCAGTTAAGGAAAGTAAGGTAAGTATTGAAATTGAGATTGACATATTTACCGACGAAATTGCGACTGTTTTTAGGACTGCTTCTGGTGCCAATAATGTACCATTTGGGGAAGTAAACTCTGTCATTGATGGGTTGAATTCTGAGAAGAGCAAAGGCTAATAAGAATGCAAAGGCACTGGTTATGTTGATCAGAGCTGAAACACCAATATCTTGAAGACTTGCCATGGAAAAGAAAGTGGAAAGTTTGTGAAAAGAAAGTAGTGGAAAGATGAAGATAAATGAAAAAGACTTCTTATGATTGATATGATAAAAATAATATTTATTGTACAAATACATAAAAAAAAGAGAAAAATGCTCGGATAGTCCCTGTGGTTTCGCCTATTTTCACCTTTAGTCTCTAACTTTCTAAAATTACTTGAATAGTCTCCAACTTTTCATTTTCTGTTCCCGGATAGTCCCTGGGTGTAACTTCAGTTTGTTTTCTCTGTTAAGAGGGTATGAAATGACAAAAATACCATTTCCTTAAAAAGGCCAAACCACAGGGACTATCCGGGAATCTTCTTCATTTTTATTTATAAAACCCCACCACCACACTTCATCTTCAACCTCCACCCACCATCACCCTCCTCCACCATCACCGCACAGTCACTCTCCACCAAATCAAATGCAGAAATTAACCTCTCACAACCCTATCATTTCTTTCAGAATTGCAAAACACCTCCATAACACAACTAATCGAATCTGTACACCTTGCTCAAATCTGAACAGAGCCGACAACTGCTATCCACCGCCCAACCTCCCTCCCTTTCTTCTCCTGTCCATTCCACCACCGGCATCCCACTGCCGGCGGTCGTCTTCGCCGGCGGTTCCATCGAGTACCACCACCACCATCAATCTTCTTCAACAATAATGAACCACCATCAATTTTCAGAAAAAAAAACGAAGATAAAAGAAATAGGAGGGGGCGGTTACCGTGAACCCGTCGGACCAGCAGCCGTGCAGCCGCCGGTCTCCGCCGCGCAGAACCACCGCTACTGCCGTCACTCGACCCACCACCGAACTCGCGTCATCAAACCTCTATCGCTGTTGCTGCCAACAACACCACCACCACCACCGCCGCCGTCGTGATGCTGATGTCGGCCACCGGAGGGCTCCGCCGAGCTCCGGCCGGCCTTCCTCTCTCCCTCGCGTCTCTAATTCCTCTGCCTCTCTCTCTCTCTTTGCGACCTGGTATGGAAGATGAAAGGGGAACGAGAGATGGAGAGTGACTGTGGCGGTGATGGTGGAGGGTGGAGGAGGGTGAAAGTGGGTGGAGGTTAAAGATGAAGTGTGGTGGTGGGGTTTTATAAATAAAAATGAAGAAGATACCCGGATAGTCCCTGTGGTTTGGTCTTTTTAAGGAAAGGGTATTTTTGTCATTTCATACCCTCTTAACAGAGAAAACAAACTGAAGTTAGACCCAGGGACTATCCGGGAACAAAAAATGAAAAGTTGGGGACTATTCAAGTAATTTTAGAAAGTTAGGGACTAAAGGTGAAAATAGGCGAAACCACAGGGACTATCCAAGCATTTTTCTCTAAAAAAAATAACAGAAAAAGGCGGGTGAGGTTTTATTATTACTATTATTTATTTTTTTGTAAAATGTTTTTTGTAAAATGTTTTAAATGGAAAAGTAGTGATAAATCATGTCAATAAAACGGGTCTTAAAGACAGTCTATTTATTCCTAATTTCTAACAAAAATTTAAAAAATTAATCCATTTATAGTCCTCTACTAGTTGGATTAATCAATCGTCCAATTGGAAATGACTGTTTCTCTTCTTTTCCTGTTAGGTTAGGAAATTCTGTATTTTACATATCCATACGATCGAGTCCTTGGGTTTTCGAAATAGTGTAAAAAGAAGTGCTTCAAATCGTTGCTATTTGACTCAGACTTGTTCTAAAAAGTAGAGGTATTTCGAATTGTTTGTTGACACGAACAAAGTCAAGGAAAACCTCTGATACGCCCATAGTGACTAGGATAAATATCTTGTATTGAAAAAGTACCAGTCCATGCAGTCAACCCCCCGGGCCCAACCTTGGCTGAGCTCGACTCAACGTTTACATGAGCCAACTCATCCCAGCTCTTTTTACGAGCTAACGGGTGGGTTTTTTCAAGCTATTTTCAAACAATTTCTAAGTTACGAGCTATTTAACCAACCACAAGTTTGAAGTACCCTTTATGTGAATTATAAAATGACACGTTTAAAACATTATACAACATTAGGACTGGTAATTCTGACACGAACACGATAAGGCGACATGAACCTACACGAAGTTATCATGTTTCGTGTTTGACCTTAACAGGCTTCGTGTCTAAAACAGGTCGACACGATAAGACCTTAACAAGTTTCGTGTCTAATTAACCTTTTAAGACCCGTTAAGTACATGTTAATAATTAAAAATTAAAAAAATATTATATTTGGGTGTAGACATGGGGTCATCAGTCGTGGGACCTAGGATGAATTATACACAAACACATGCGGTTCTTTTTCCACAATCTAAACCCTAATTTTTCAATCTCTCTCACAAACTCCACCATTCCCAATTCGGTTCACAGCTTCACCTATTCGGTCTTGTTTGTGTCTTAAACAAGTCGTGTTCGTGTCTTAACAGTCGTGTTCGTGTCTTAACAGGTCGTGTTCGTATCTTAAACAGGTCGTATGATACGTTGGTAATTTTTTCATGTCTTAACAGGTCATTTCATGTAACCTGTTTATTAACAGATTCGTGTTTCGAAAATCTAACACGATAAGATTTCGTGTCGTGTTCGTGTTTACGGGTTTCAGGTTCGTGTCTTATCGTGTTCGTGTCTTAACAGATCGGGTTGACCCGTTATGCCGTCCCTATACAACATATGATTCTAAAATGGAAAAGATTCCAAATTTCGGATGTAATTACATCCACTTGTACAAGTTATATTGTCAGTTTAGAAAACCCTACAAATTTGGGTAGTGAATTGGTTAATCTGGAATCATGGGTCGTTTGTTGCCTTGTGTGTGACCCATGTGAGGAATTTGCTAAATTGTCGACATAATTTTGCCTTTATGGATTACAGTTTATATCTATCCAAAATAAGGTCAAATTATTTATGATACTAATAAGTGTTTGTTTACATGATACAAAGATGTTTTTTTATTATATGATAAAATCGATTATGTATATGCATGTATATAAAATAAACGGACGTATGTATTATACAATACTACAAAATACGAGATATGTCTCACAAAATACAACTTGGATTCAAAAAGCAGGATCTAATGTAAGATTTTTTAAGATTCGGAGACATAAAAACCGGTTTCCCTATAAAAAAAATGGGCACTTTTTGCTTCTCCTTTCATAATCACCAATTGTATTCTATCACTTCGTCCTTGATCATTTTTCATCTCTTCATCACACATCGAACAAGGCATCTAGCGCGGGTGTGAACAGGTCATGTTTAGTCAACAAAAAGGCTTTGCTTTTTCAGGCTTCTCTGCTTAAACACAACACTGAAAGAGACAATAAAAAGAAGTCTATGTAGTCCAAAAACATATCGAACAAGAGTTGACATGTGAGCATGGAATTTTTCACAAGTTGATTTCTTTTTACGCAAAATATGTCTTGGTGGTACTAATAAAGTCCCTCTAGGCTAAGATTTTGAGTCTATGAAATCATTGTTGAGAACATTCAGTATCTATTTAGCTTCTCGTGGTTATATCGGTCACATATTGATCACCGATTATAAAGCTAATAACTTCACACAAAAAAAAAAAGTTTCCACCAATTAGGAAGACGCAGCAGAGTCCGAATCTGACTCAAGTTTCCACCACGCACGACTTTGATCCGTTTTAACTTCATCAGAAACTAAGTTACTGGCATTCAAATCATCATTTTGATCATCATCCTCAGAACATGAACCGTATAACTTCCTCTCCCGTTCATGATTATATGTCCACTCTAACCTTTTCAAAATATCTCTATCTTTCCACCGCCCCACAACAAATACTGCTTCCTTTTTAGCCTTTCCCATAATTATCTCTTCCCATGAAAAAGCCGCATCAGAAACCCTCTTAAGAGCCCCATCGTTGCTATCACCCACAACCACCGTTTTCAAACATCTCAATCTTGCCTCTTTTATAACCTCCACAAAATCAGAATCATCCGACACAAGTATCAAACACTCCATCTGCCGTCTATCCATCATATCCACCATGTGGTTTCTCAATGCAACATCTGCAGCTTGCGGTTTATTCGAAACAACACTAACACAATACCCTGCCCGCTTTAACTCATCTCCCAATCCATACCCGACTTTTGGAGTTAAAATATCTCTCGCAGCATTATTATACTTTTCCATTTTCATAGAGTATTTTCCCACTAATTTTACCCTTTGACTACCTTTAGCGGATTCAATCTGGCTCACTCGCTTCTGGTGCTCACGCTCGTGGATTTGCTTAAAATGGTTAATAAGCTTTTCATTTGTATAGAACATCCTCCCACAAACACGACATATATAGGGTTCTACTGGTTTTACAACACCCTTATTTTCCAGCTGGTTTAATTTTCTCCTATCTCGCCTGTGCTCCTTAATCTCAGGAGGAACATAATCAAAGGAATGTTGATTAGCATAAGCTATCTTGTACCGAACAGCCCCGAATGATTCAGCAGCCTTTTTCAGTCTAATAGCAGCATGAAATGGAGATACTGATCTTGGAGGTTTGTTGTCCAAGTCCCAGAAAACCGCCACAATGTTTCGGCCAGTACTCTGAACTAAAGCAAATGGGTCTGGAACTTTAAGAGTTTGGTTCGTGTTGAAATGATAATGTCTGAATATTCTAACAGATGTTGTTAAGGTTTGTATCGTTGAGGAATCTACCCGCCTAACGAAACTGGCCATTGTCAACCTGCAAATACACAGTCTTTGAAGTTAGACATGAATAATGTAGACAAAATGTGCTGTTTACTTCAACTTGCAATAACACAATTATGGATTTCATTAGCACCTAACATTTAGGAACCCAGAAGCAGATAGGATATAGTTATATGAATCTCAGGTCAACTAGAATCATGTCAATACATATTTGAGTTCCTCTAATACAAAACATAAAACCATGGCTGTTTGATAAAATTGAACGGATTAAGTAGTTGGAACTTGGAATGATTCAAAAGCTCTGCCTGGAACCAGTTGCCCTGTGTTTAATGACAAATAAGTGTTCCAAATGCAAAAAAACAAAATCTACACTAACTAACTTCTGTCCTAGAATGCAGGTCATATACAAGTGTTGACTACTGAAGTTAAAACTGTTTATCTAATAATTTAGTGTTGTGATCTTCTAAGCTTTGCTGCAATGGTGCTTGTACAACTCAATTTGCTGCCCGAACACATCAATCAATTAAACAACATACAGTAAACTTTGGCCACTAGTACTTTATTTAAACCAGGCAAGAAAGGAGCAAAGCGCAAACCTCACTTAGGCATTTCAACAAACAGGTTATGTGCACCATCAATGATATACAATAATTCCTTTCCACCACCACCACCACATTTAATCCCTAGATTCCACATAATTAATCAAATCCTTACGGATTATAAAGGCACCAACACACATGACACAATCAAGTCATACGAAACTACAACTTTTGAGCCAAAAAAAAGTAAAAATTTAGCTACAGACTTACACATGGAGAAGTGAATGAGACGAAAGGGATTGCAATTCTGCATCAACAATCAAAGCTTAATGAGGAATAAATCGTAACCTAGCTTCCCGAAATATATTTTTAAGCTTTTTCTTCGTATCTCTCAAGCTCACTGATTCTCCTTCGCACGAGCTGAATCTTGGGTCCTTTACTTCTATGGCGTAGCTTTTGATTTCTTTTGTGGATTTTGTTTTTAAAGCATACAAAATTAATAGCCATGCTTATTCCAACTCAATAAATGTTTACCAGTTTCGTTGCTAAATGTTAGCCTTAACCAGTGATAAACCTAGAAATATTTTTCATTTGTGGGTGGGGGATGCGTGTGGGGATCATCATTATCATTGGGACATGGTTTGTCATAGGCTATGCAGTATGGTAGAGGCCCATCCTTTAAGGTTGATTGTCATGTAAACGCCACGTAAGATTCGTGTGCGGATGAGGCAAAAAGGATAAAACTAAGGGTGTTAGGAGTGGTTAGGGCTGTAAACGAACCAAACGTTCGACGAAAAGTTCGTGAACCGTTCGGCGGGAAGTTCGTTTGTGTTCGTTCGCTTATTAAACAAACGAACACGGACAATATATTCCGTTCGTTTAGTTAAATGAACAAACATGAACATAAGTCGTGTTCGTTCGTTTATGTTCGTGAACGTTCGGTAACATGTTCGTTTGTGTTTGATAGTTCATTAGTGTTTTTAGTTTTTATTTTTATTTAAATACTTCAAAATTCCGACAAATTAAATATCTAATAAGTGTCAGTGTACTATATATTATGTTCATGAACGATTGTTGTTCGTTTGTTTCCATTTGTGTTCATGAATATTAGTTTGTGCTCGTTTGTGCTCATTTGTGTTCATCAATGTTCGTTGCCTAAAATTAACAAACAAACACAAACGAACACGAACAAGTTCATTTCCTTAACAAACGAACACGAACATAAAATCTCGTTCGATAAGTGTTAGTGAACGGTTCGCGAACACATATATTTCTTAACAAACGAACACGAACAAGGACTTGTTCGTGTTCGTTCGGTTCGTTTACAGCCCTAGGAGTGGTTAAACACTTTGGAGTGGCAAACCAAAAAACCGACCAATCAGAGTGCGCCATGTCAATCAGTCAAAAGTGTTTAAACTTTGCTGAAAAGTGTTGGCAATGGTTTAAACACTTACTGAAGTGGTAAATTTTTTTTATTATTTTTTTTGTGCACTATTTTATTTAATATTAATAAATGTAGAATAAATACATTAAATTAAAAAACAATAAACTTTCATAAATTAAATTAAAAACATCAAAATTACACTAAATTAAAAAACAATAAAATTACATCAACTTGAAACAATTTAAACTAGTCTTCGTCGGAATCGACCAAAAGGTGGGGTAAATCTTGACTTGCGAGATGATCTATGAGATCGTGTTTTAGTCTCCAATGCGTGTCTTCATCCATCAACTCGCCCAACACCGTATCGTCTAGAGCGGGCTCGACCGGAGGATCCCGAATGTGCACCGGTGCTATCGCCTTTCCTTCATCTTTCAAAATCATGTTGTGTAAAATAATACACGTGTACACGACACTCCTAATTTTTTAACGGATCTTGCTCGCATCGGTCGACTCAATACACTCCATTTCGCCTTCAAAACACCAAAAGCCCGTTCGACGTCTTTTCTTGCCGCCTCATGTTGCCTCTTGAATTTCTTTTGGTCTACTTCGTGAGGGTAAGGGATCGACTTCACAAACATGGACCACGAAGGGTAGATTCCATCCACGAGCAAATAACCACGTTTGTATAAATGGTTGTTAACATAAAATGGACATTTTTGCGTGGTTCCATTTCGTTCCGTTAAAAATAAAGGAGATTGTTGTAGCACATTGATATCGTTTTGAGAACCCGGTAGACCGGCAAAAGCATGCCAAAACCATAAGTCTTGAGAAGCAACCGCTTCGAGCATAACAGTCGGGTATCGGTGATCTCCTCGCATAAATTGGCCTCGATATTCTGTCGGACAATATCGCCAAACGAAATGGGTGCATTCAAGGCTACCGAACATACCTGGAAGGTGATGTTTTTCCTCATGAGCTTGGTATAAAAGTGCCATGTCGTGGCCTGTCGGTCTACGTAAGAACTCGGGACCGTATATTTTGCAAACCGTGTCGCAAAAAAATTCTAGGCACTCGCGGGAAGTTCTTTCGGCCATATGCAAGTACTCGTCGTTCTCGTCTGGAGTGTTACCAGTTGCGAGTTGTTTAATAGCCGATGTCACCTTTTTCAACGGCGTAAACCCCTTCCTACCTCGCGTATCGGGGGCGTCTTCAAACCACGGGTCGTTCTCTAACACGTTGGCCACAATTTTTAGAAACAAACGTTTCGACATACGGAACCTATGTCGAAAGATATCTTCGTTGTACTTCGGGTCTTCGACAAAATAATCCGCCATTAGTGTCTCATGCCCCTCCTCACGTTGACGTTCAATATATCTCCTTTGGTTAGACGTGCCCGTGTCTTGAAGTTCGGCTTCTTCGATGAGATTTTGAAAAAAAAGAATGCTACTATCAGATGAATCGTCGCTACTCATGGGTGGGAACCATAACGGGAGTTCATCTGCCATTTTGTTTTGTAGATGTTTGGGAAGGATTGGTGGTATTTTTTGGTTTGGTTGGATATAAATTTGAAGATAGGTTGATATGTTATTTATAGTTTAATTTTTAAAAGAATTTTTTTTTAATTAAAACGGTAATATTACCGTTGAATATCGCCCCCCCCCCCCCAACGTAAACATTACCTTCCCCGCATCGGCTTCCCCTCCCCGCACCACAACCTTCGCCGCGTCGGCAAAACCTCGGCGGCGGTGTTTGCCGCTCGGCAAAACGGTTTGCCGACTACCGCTCCGAACACCCTAAGGAAATGAGGATAGGCCTAACATATATATATATATATGGTAGGGATAGTGTACATTAATTCAGAAGTGTGAGAAGTGTAAGAAATGTATTATAACACTATATATAACACTATATAACACCATATAAACACCGTATAACACTATGTAACACCATACAACACCATGTAACACTATGTAACACTATATAACAATATATAACACTATGCATCTATCATAGACATGCTATCAGACAAAATATAGTGTTATATTTGTTATATAGTGTTATATAGTGTTATATGGCGTTATATGGTATTACATCGTGTTATACGGTGTTTATATGGTGTTATATAGTGTTATATATAGTGTTATAATACACTTCTCACACTTCTGGATTAATGTACAGGATCCTATATATATATATATATATATAAGGTAGGGATCCTAAGAGAAGTCCACCCTATTTGAGAAACTTGAGAAGCAATTTGGACCACACATTTTCACTAAGCAAAAAATGCAAAAAAAAAAAGGTTAAAAAGTATAAATTTTTTTTTTGGAAAAATCGAAGCTTTTTTTTAAAGTTTTTTTTTTATTTTTTTGTGATTTATACACATGTGTATATTGTTAATCTTTTAACTATACATATGTGTATATTGTCAATTATATATATATGTCTATACATGTTTAAAATTGAAAAATAAGTGTTATAAACCTAAACCCTAAAGCTAAACCCTAATGCTAAACCCTAAAGCTAAACCCTAATTCTAAACCATAATGCTAAACCCTAATGCAAACCCTAAAGCTAAAGCTGAACCAAAAAGCTAAAGCTAAACCCTAATGCTAAACCCAAAATCTAAACCCTAATGCTAAACCCTAAATACTATTGCTAAACCCTAATGCTAAACCCTAAATACTAATGCTAAACCCTAAAGCTAAACCCTAAATACTAATGCTAAACCCTAAACCCTAATGCTAAACCCTAAATAACACTTATTTTTCAATTTTAAACATGTATATACATATATGTATATTTGACAATATACACATATGTATAGTTAAATGATTAACAATATACACATGTGTATAAATCCAAAAAAAAAAACCTTAAAGAAAAAGCTCTAATTTTTCCAAAAAAAAAAAAAAAATTGCATTTTTTTACTTTTATTTTTATTTTTTTGCTTAGGGAAAATGTGTGGTCCATAATGCTTCTCAATTTTCTCAATTAGCCTACTACTTCTCACATGATCCTTATCCTATATATATATATAGAGAGAGAGAGAGAGAGGAGAAGAATCCGTTAGGAACCATCCTTTATTGCGAGAATCACGAGAACCAATGTAAACACAACCAAAAATACCTAAAAATGGCTAAAAAACACAACCTTTGGGGGGTGGGGGTTTAGTTTTTTTTTTTTTGGGGGGGGGGGGGGGGGGGGGAGGATGGGGGTTAGGTTTTTTTGGGGTTTTCTTAGGTTTTTTTTAGCTATTTTTAGTTGTGTTCACATTGGTTCTCGCGGTTCTCGCAATAAAGGGTGGTTCCTAACGGATCATTCTCCTATATATATATATATATATAGGAGAAGGATCCGTTAGGAACCACCCTTTATTGCGAGAACCGCAAGAACCAATGTGAACACAACCAAAAATACCTAAAAAACACACAATTTTTTGTTTAATATTTTTTAAATTAAAATCGCTATAATTCGTTATAAAAAAAATTTGTGTGTTTTTTACATTTTCTAAGGTTTTTTGGGGGTTTAGTTTTTAGCATTTTAGCTTGGGTGAGGGGGGGGGGGGGGGGTTAGGGGTTTTTTTTTGGAGGGGGGATTAGGTTTTTTTGGTGTGTTCACATTGATTCTCATGGTTCTCACAATAAAGGTGGTTCTTAAATGAACTTTACCCTATATATATATATATATATATAGGGAGCCGCTAAAATGAAAACCATCCCCAGTTAAGAGAAGCGCGAGAACCACTCTCCACCAATCAAACTTTGCCACGTATGCACTATTATATTATATCCTAAAGGGTATTTTAGTCTTTTACTCCTAATGTCTAATCCCTGTCATATTCTCTGCCTCTTTAAAGTCTTACACATCATTCATCTCTCATCAAAATTCAAACATTTCATCTCTCATCTCTCTTGAATTCGAACCTGCAACACCATCAGCATCTCTCTCTTGAAACCCCTCATCTCTCATCTTCAAGAAACCACAAAATCATCTTCAAGACGGTGGTGGGGAGGTGATGGTGGGGAAGACGTTGGTGGGAGGTGGTGGGAGGTGGCGGAAGACGGTGGTGAGGGTGGTTTGTTCGGAAGACGGTGGTGGGCAGGTGGTTGGTGGGGAAGACGGTGGCGAAAGACGGCCGTTGCTTTCTCTCTCTCTCTCTTGCTCGAAACAGGGGGCCCTGCCGTCTGTCGTCCGCCGCCGCGCCACCGTAACAGTGGTGGCCGACCCCCGTCTGCCGTCTGCCGCCGGGACGAGCAATGAGTTGGAGTTGATCTGAGTTGAGTGAGTCGAGTTGGAACTCGGGTTTTGAATTGGTACTCGGGTTGTGGTCTTTTTGATGATGGTTTTTCACTTGATTTGTGTTAAAGATGCTAGAAATACCTTCTGTGTGAGATGGGTTTTCTTGATTTATGTTATAGATGGTGGGAACACCTACTGTGATGAGGTAAGCACATTTTGATGGGTATTTTCTTTATTTATTTTTTTTATGATTCAACATTTTGATGGGGGTTTTCTTGATTTCTTTGATTTGATGGGGTTTCTTTTGATTTGTGTTAAAGATGTAGAAATACCTTCTGTGATGAGATGGGTTTTTCTTCAACGATCAAATTCTTTTCATTTTCGATCTGTGGATTGAGTTGGCAGTGACAGGGCGAAAAAAATTTTGGGTTGAAATTAAAGATATGGGGTTTGCGATTGGCAGTGATAGTTCGAAACAATTTTTCCTAATTGTAATGAACTTTATCGATACCGATCCAATGCCCACGAAATGTTAAAAAAATAAACATAGACGCAAATTTTAATTTTATTTTTTAAAGTTAATGAATGCAAGTTATTACTAAAATATCAAATTAATAATAAATAAAACACTACTAAAAAAAATAAGGGAAATTGGCCTGTAATAATCCCACCTAGACCTTATTGGCCATTAATAATCCCACCTCAGAATATTCCCTCCACCAGTCTCACCTTTCACCTATTTTTCCTACAATGGTCCCCCGTTAAAAAAACTTAATGGAGTTAAGTTTTTTTCCAAATTACAAACAGATTTTTTAGGCCTTTTGATTATAACGACGATACGAGTCCATTGATGTAAAACTTGCCTCGAAACGGTGCTCCAAACGATGAAAACGGCGCTTCAATTCGGGTGTTTAAATTTCCAATTAACCAAAATCAAGTCACTTGGAGCACTATTTCGAAGTAAGTTTTACATCAATGGACTCGTATCATCGTTCTGATCAGAAGCCCTAAAAAACTGTTTGTAATTTGGAAAAAAGCTTAACTCCGTTAAGTTTTTTTAATGGGGGACCATTGTAGGAAAAATATGTGAAAGGTGGGACTGTTGGGGGGAATATTCTGAGGTGGGATTATTAATGGCCAATAAGGTCTAGTTAGGATTATTACAGGCCAATTCCCCAAAAAATAAAAAAACCTACACTTAAAATATGAATTATTGTTTATTACTAAAAATTAAAATACTTAAAATTAGAAACACTATTCATCGAAACTTTGAATTCATATGTTGTTTATTACTAAAACTCAAATTAAATAACATATAAAATATTACTAAAAATTAAATTAAAATACTTAAAAAATAGAAACGCTATTCATCCAAACTTTGAATTCACATGTATAATTATAATTATAATTATAATTATAATTATAATTATAATTATAAGAGTTAAATGTCTGGTTGGTACTTGTGGTTTGCAAATATTGCAGACTTGGTTCCAGTGCTTCAATAATTACAGAGTTGTTCCCGATGGTTGCAATTTTCATATTCGAAAGATCCTTATCACTAATTAATGCAAAATATCTCAGTTAAGAGTGTACTAAATTATTAAAGTGCCCTTACTTATTAAAAAAACAAATAAAAAATAGCTGAATAAAAGCTTATCACCACCCACCCCAAACGTGCAGCTCTCTCTCTCCTCAGCTCTCTCTCTCTCTCTCTCTTCTCTTTCTCAAACCACCGAAGCCCATCACCACATGTAAGGTTGTAAATTAGATATGAAATGTCAATACAGAAGATGAGCTTGTTGGGACTGATCTAGTACCGAATGATCTTTGTCCTGACGTAATTAATCCTCACCGGCGTAAACGTTCCGGCAGCCGTCGTCACCATCAACGACTGACCTGATTCAAGTGTTGGTAAAAGCGTATCAGATGAGATCTTCTCTAGATCAGAAATCACGAGTAATTTGTTCGGAATTATGTGAAATCTGACATTGTTGACGTAAGCATGCGAACCGGTGAAGATTGACACGTCATCGAGTGCGAAAACTGTAAAGTTCTGTAGATTCACGGTGGAGGCGGAGGTTGCAATGAGGGAGGAAGACGGCGGTGACACGGTGGTCGGAGTTACGGGTTGAGGGTGCAGGTGGTGAGTGTGGGTTACGTGGTGGTGGTGAAGGGGGTTTCGGGGGTGAATGTTGTTGGTGATTTCGATGTGACGTTGAGCGTTGGGGGAGGTGGAGATAGATGGTGGCAGAGGTGGAGATTTTGATGGTGGCGGATGTGGAGATGGACGTTGGCAGTGGTGGAGATTGATGGTGGTGGAGGTGGAGGTGGTGATGGATGGTGGTTGTTAGGGGTGTGCATGGGTCGGTTTAGGTTGGTTTTGACCAAAAACCATAACCATAACCGTGATGTCGGTTATTGGATAACCATAACCAACCTATCGGTTATGGTGGTTATGGTTATTCGGTTTTGATGATTATAGCGGGTCGGTTATGGGTGGTTAACCGTGTATTTAGCTTAGCTAAAAATAGCATAATTTTTTTAACATGGAATAAATTGTTATTACATATTTGTATATATTAGCATATTACATAGTATTAAAAAATACATATAATCTATAATATTAATACCAATCATTATCGAATATTCAAATAAAGTGATATAATACATTCCATAAATTCAAGTAAACATTCAACCAAAACCACAAAATGATATGAAAAACCCATAAGTACAAAAAAATATTCAGTAAAAAACATCAAATATTAAAAATATAGTGAAAAATCCAAAATCCAACAAAGATTTATTACATGTCGGTTCGGTTCGATTATGGTGGGTATGGAAAAAATGATAACCATAACCGACCCGCTACTTTCGGTTTAAAAAAAACATTAACCGACCCACCGGTTTTTTTATTTGGTTCGGTTTTTTCGGTTCGGTTAATTCGGTTATGGTTCGGTTAATTCAGTTTTTTGCACACCCTAGTGGTTGTTATGGTAGGAGGGAGAGAGATAGATGGGGAAGATGAGTGTGGGCCATTTTTTTAATTTTTTAAATTGTTCAGGGGTAAATAAGTAATTTTTCACACAATCAAATGATAAATTTAACTTAGGTTAGTAATAAGGATCACCCGAGTGCGAAAATTGCAACCACTGGGACCAACTCTATAATTATTGAAGCACTGGAACCAATTCTGCAATATTTGCAAACCATAGAGACCAACCAGGCATTTAACTCTAATTATAATTCAAAGTTGAATTTGCAAATAGTACACAAAATTAAAATTAATAAATTTGAAGCAATGGACTACTGGTGGGTAGGTTCGTAGGATGGTGTAACAATTTCCAAGAAAGAAAAAAACAACATATAAAATAATCTACTATATATAATAAATAAAATATTTGGTGGGGCAGGTGTCAAATTCTTAAGCCATTATTTTGGTGAGTTTCCCGCTCAATTGAATTGAATTGGATCCTTTTTTACTTTGACCCGACCCTTATCACAATACGAGTTATTCCTTTCTTTTCGCTACTTTCTCTCTGTTTCCTGTTTCCTCAAATTGAAAACCCTAAATATTCATGAATTCCTCAAACTGAAGACCCTAAACTATCTTCCCATGAAGACGCCATAAGATTCAAGACGCCACAATCTTCCCATGAAGACCTTTCTAATTCGGACCCCTTACATTTATACATAAACTCAGAACCCCTAACCCAACTACCTAAACTCGGAAATCCATTTTGGTGTTATGCAAACCCAGAACCCCCTAAACCAAACTCGGACAAACCAACACTCAAACTTAAACTCGGAACCTTATACAAACTCGGATCAACCCTTAATCGACCCACACTTTTTTATATATATTAATGCATGCAAACCCTAATCGTCGTTCTCAGAACCTGCATCTCATTCATTTCCTCTTAACGACGATTTATCACAAAGCCCTCAACTCTTTCAGCTTTACCATGCTTCTCACAATCTCTTCTAGTAATATATCTTAGTCCTGTCTATAGTTCTTTTTATATGTGAAATCATGGCTGCGTTTTGTTGATTACTTACTTGATGATTGAAACCTAGGGTTTGCTAGAATCTTTATGTTTATGAAGTTTGTAAATCATAGTTTCGTATATATGCATGTATGCTTAGCGTTTTTGAGTTATAACATGATCTTGATGATTTAACTGGTCTACATAATGTTATACACGTTTTAGTAGTCGAAAAGTATGATAACACGATCATGAACACGTTTTTATAAGATCTGATTACAAACAGCTTTTGTGTAGATTTTTATAGCCGGCTTGTATTGGTTGTAACAGGGTTACAACATAAGGAAAACAAGTGGTTCTTGAATCTAAAATGAAGTTTTATGAATTAGATTTCAAAGCCAACTAGATTCATAATTTTTCGACAAGTTTAAGTTATTCAAATAATTAAAACGGAAACACAGGTATAGGCTGCGTTTTTCTGCAGAAACTGCATCCTGTTACGAAGGTCATAACTTCGTCCATGTTTGGAGTTAATACATGAAATGTTTACAGTGGATAGTCCTAGGAGGTTACAATATTCTCCTGCTAGAATTTCGTCAATCGCGTCGATGAGGATTTTTCTATAAAATATACCGTAAACTGTCGACAGAATGTGACGAGGATGCACTTTATGTGCTGAATGATTTTTGGTGTTTTTGTGTGAACAATTAGACTTTGAGAAAATTGTACAAACCTTTTTAGATCAAATGACACGTCTAATAAATTACTTGTAATTTTTCTAGTCGATTTACTATTTTATACAAAAATCACAAAAGAGCTCAACAACGGACGTTGATCTGAAACTGTTGAAACTTGCTGAATATGTGTATAAGTGCAATTGCTTGTTAGTACTAGGTTTTACATGTTAATTGTTATCTAAACGAACATCATTGAACGTGTTATATATTATGAGTTGTAAACATGCACGTAACCACATGAACGAACAACCGGATGTTAACATGTATGCATATTATGTGTTATTATACATGTAAAATTCAAGTGACTTACGTGAATGATAACTAACACTAAAACGGTAATCATATCAGGACGTGGCTGACCACACCTACCCCTAGTCACCTTAATTCTATCCGAGCAAATCTAAGGTGAATTCACGGCACGTACTCTTTTAACTATTACTAAAACACAGGGAGAGAAAGCATGCGCTATATTATGGTAAAGTAACGTCACAACTATTAGGGTTTTTTTATATTAGTTATGGTCACGAAAGTACATACTATCACAGGAAGTCCATCATCTCGGGACATTAATATTAGGTTATAGCAAGGGAATTTTGAGTAGTACTACTGGGCGTGACAAGCCCCACCCGAGTTAGTCGCGTTAACTCGACCGGTAATGGTCGAACAAGTGTTAAATTTGCCTATCACAACGCCATCGCCAGTGATAGATGTGGCAATCAATGGAAAACAACGCATAAATAGTCAGTTTCGGTTTCGAACGCTTAGTAACATAACGTATAGGTTAGGTACTTGCAAATATAACAAGAAACTTCTAATCACTACTATAAACTGTAAACAACTGAAACAATGAATTGTTTTACATATGTGAACAAAACCTGTGAACTCACTCATCATTAGTTGTTGACACTTGTTCTTGCATGTATTTCTCAGGTTGCTAAGGTATCACACATCAGGACTAGGATGCATTATGGAGTCGCATTGATTTCATCAAACATTTAGACTCAGCTTTAGTTACATTAGCTATTTGATTTTGTAATTATTTACTCTTCCGTAACTCAGTTGTATAAACAGTATTTTCTCATGAATGAGCAAACAAGAAAATTTTTAAACTCAAATAGAGGTCGTTCTATATGACTACTGTCTTGGATCCTGGTTTGTCACACGCCTCACGGTAAACTCCGCAAGTAGAATTTGAGGGTGTGGCATCAAATGTAACAAATAGAAAGTGGACTTGCATCCTACAATCCTACACCAATAGTAGTGAACCAATAGTGACCTCAACTTAAGTAATGAACCAATCTTGCACCAATGCTATTAACTCTGCCCAGTTTGAACAAATCGACATCATGAAACTGTTTGCCTAAACTTGGACTTAAACGTAACAAATATACATCACGTTCATCCTCTAGAATGTTAATCTAAACCAATGATCCGGACTTGCATAATTATACAACTTGTGTTCAAAACATTGAACCTTAATTATAGATAGATATCATGAAACCTAGTTAGTTGCATATCAAAACTTCATGAAACCACATAGTAGCAACATAAGCATTCTAAATTTACACATAAGTTAACAGAACCCTAATATTTCACCATAATCAAAAGAACCAGAACCACTCTGGTCTTGGTAAAGGCGGGTGGTGAAGTCATTGTTCTGTGATGGTGGACCGGTGATGGTGGTGGTCATGCGTTACATTGGTGAAGGCGGTGGTGACGGTGGCGACGACGGTGGTGATGATGGTGATCTGGCAGTGACGGCTGGAAGACGACAACAAGGTTGAACGCAAAATCATTCAACCACCTCAAAACCACTGTAACCCGCACCACTGTGTGGTGGTTCTAGGTCTCCGACACCATCAATTCAGCTACATTTTTCAAATAAAGTGAAACAGAGTTTAATCAAGTGTTCATAAAGTGAAAATCAAGCATCATAGAGGTTGGGGAAGCTTATCGATGATCGATTCATTCTCTACTTACACGTTGAACTCCATGATTTCAGTTCTCCGGCATCGGGGTGTGTTACATGAAGAAGATTTAGTTGGGAATAAATGAGGGTGTCACAAATGTGAAGGAAAGAAGATAAGGGAATATCTAAAGTATGGTTCATAAGCTTCGATGGTAAAATGACTAATATACCCCTCAAAGTAACAGCCAACCTAACGGTTGACTAACGATACTTGGCAAGGGGTGATGAAATGCCCACCTCAGGGATTCATTACGCAAAATGTGGAAGGTAGGGTGTCATTATGCAATCTAGACCAAACTACAAAGTGGCAAATTGCACATTACTCTAAATAATATGTTTGGTTTTTCAAAAAGCCTGCATTTTTCATCATCTTCTTCATTTTCGTCGAGTTGTAGAGCTTCTCATCTCTCATCTTCATCTGAAAAACGGGGTCAATTAGAAAATTATTGGTTAAATCCGCCACTACACTGGATACCCAATTAATGAAAAATTGCCCCTGGAAAATACGTGCTCTGGCCGGTGGTCCTCTCCGCCTACCCCCAAGGCCACCCATGATGTTTATAGTTAGTCAAAATTTTAAATATATTTTCTTTCAGCGATATCAAACTAACTAATAGTTAATCTAGATAGTTTTTTGAGACGTGGACTGCTTGTGTGACAAAAAGTCAAAGTTTGGATAACATGGACTTATTTATGTAGTAAAAAAGTCAACAATGATGTGAATTGCTTTTGTGGTAATTAAGACAAAGCTTTGATGCCATGGACTACTTATGTGGCAAAGTTTTGATGCCATGAACTGCTAATGTGGTAGTCCATGTCAGTAAAAACTAAGTTAACGTTCAGTAAGTATAAGTATGGGATTGCTGACGAAAAATATGTTTAAAGTTGAGACTATCGGTAAACATATCCCGAGTTGAGATTAATCTCGGCCAATAGGTAAAAGTTGCGATATTAAAATCCAATATCCTCATAAAAATAAACATATGCAACAATATACTTGAATTTAGGGATGAGCTCAGTACCGGTACTGAAATTCGCCAAATATGGGTACCACTACTAGTACCGAAAATGTTCGGTACGGTATACGTACTGGGATTTAAGAGTAAAATTCGGTAAAATACCGCTACCGAACCGAAAGTACCAGTACTGAAAAGGTGAAAATGCCAAAAAGCGGGTACTGATTCGATACCGAAAAAAATCGTTATGGGAAATTCGGTAGTATTATGGTACTGGTACCAAGAACCAAATGTTCATCCCTACTTACATCGAAAGGTTGAAAAAAGAAGCACTTCACAAGTTTTTGAATAAAATTTATATCCAGGAAAAGAAACCTGAAAAAATCCAAACCTTGAGGTAGCTTTGACGGCTTGTATGTTTGTGATTTGATTACTTTTACATTATTACGCAAAACTTATTTTTTTAACAAAAATACATAAAAATGTATATTGGTACCGATACCGATATATTTGACTAGTACCATTTCGGTTTGGTAGAAAGTTATGTACAATGCAAAATAAAAATATATATCAATAGCGATTTCTTTGCACAAAAAAAGTAGAGACGGGATATGCCCAAGTGATAGTGATGCTGATACGTGTTTTAGGATGGTCTAAAGCCTACAGATATCAATTCTGATAATACCGATACTGGTACAGATGTTGTTCGGTCTGTATCCTCGACTCGTTTAGGTATAGTTTACAATATTTTTTTTATAAGGGTTTCACACAAAAATTGTCTAATGTAACATGAAGAAATAAAGTTTGTATTTTACACAGAAGACACGTAATTTACACACTACTATTCATAAAATATTTGTACCAAATGCATAAAAGCTTTTGTAAGACGTCTTAAAATGGAATGAAAATTAACACTTTATCCCGAAACATGTATTTTGTAATAGTATATATTTGAGGAAGGTTCTCAAGAGAAGACAAACAAATGAAAGTTTCAAAATTTTTTTTGATCCACAAGGAACGACGTGCCAATTACTGTGACACCGGGCGTTGTGGCCAAGGTCGACTACTCGACCGTCGCCAGCCCCTTAGCTCTCCCTAGATGCGCGGAAACCCGAACTCCACTTGCCCGAAGACACAACAGTGGAATAATCGGTAAAACCTCGCCTCCCATCCAAGTCGAACCGGCGTCACTTGTATTCGCTCGTCACATGGATGCCGCAGGAAATAATGAGTGGAGTGAGACTCAAACTTGGGTCACAAGAAACACCAGTTCTTTCCCCAACCACTCCACCACTACCTACCTCATTGGCAAATGAAAGTTTCAATTAGGGCACCCGGGGCGGTGCTTTTTTTGCCCATGAACCATGATAAATGTTTTGCACGCGTGATACAATGTAACAAACCACCGCCACCCTACAATCTGTTGGTCCGGCTAGGGGAGGATCTAGTCGCCTAATCCTTGTGTACAAACCAACCCGGTTGTGCGGAATCCAACCGGGAAAGCAAACCGAGATAGAGATAAGGAAAACACGAGATACAAGACACCGAGATTCAATGATTAACACCCTTGTATTAATGCTTGAAAACAGTTACAATACAATGTTTACAAATATACTCTGCAAACTCTCAGTTCTCTCGTGTGTATTCTCTCACACTTGTGTCCTCACTCTTTATTTTCTATTCTGTCTTATAGGATCTATTTATAGCACCAGTATTGACGAAACAGAAGAGGACCCGGCGAAACAGAACTGTCTATCGACGAAACAAGTGAACAAACGACGAAACAGGAAGGAATTAAGTCATGGTCGACGAAACAAACTTGTTTCGTCGACACCATACTTGTTTCGTCGATATGGGCTTGGGCTTAAAACATTGAGGCCCAAGTCTTGTTTCGCCGACTTTGTTTCAGACCAAGGACAAGGTTCAAAGTCCTTTGTTGTTTCGGCCCAGATTTGTTGTTGTGCACGACGGAGGAATGTCGTGACTTAATCCGAATCACGTCGAGCCGAGTTGCGTCCACAAATCATGTATCAACAAACTCCCCCTTGGACGCTACTCGTGAGATTCGTCTTCCATGTCTTCTATGTCGGAGGATCTTCAAAGTCTTCACGTCTTGTAAGCAGAAAGTGTATAAATAAACTTCCCATTTTATTTAGGAAGTGTGTTAACAAACTCCCCCTTAACACAAGCTCCCCCTTGAGTTATGCTCGTGAATCTTTTGATCTTCAGTACTTGAGATCCTAGTGGTGTTGATGATGGTCAGCGGCAACTCGATCATCTTTATCTCTTGAGTGCCTTTCACGTCGTGTCTTCATTCCGAAGCTTGTCATTGAACATGTTCTCCTTGCCTTTAGCATCTGCACATGCAAGAAAGCTAAACGCGTAATGAGAACAACTGCTTGGAATATAGTTAACATTAAACAAATGACACACATGTGACCAATTCTTATTCTACTACCGTCCGACAATTAGTTTGAAAAGTTAACAAATTTATCAATTTTAATTTTTAACTTTCAAAACTTGCAAATTTTGACCCTTTATGAAGAATCAGTCGATTTGGTTTTCAATCAGGTTTCAGGTGTCGAAGACTCGAGATCCAACATCGTACAATCGAAAATAAGATAGAAATAAAATCTTTTTGGCTTTTAGAAAGTTTATATTAAAACACACCTAAAATCTTTTTGGAATTTTGAATATTTCAAACTTAAAGACTGAAAGCAGTAAATAAATATATACAGAGTTGCAGAAACTAAGAAAAGTAAATATATACAAACATTCTTTTTGCGAGTTTCGAGGGTAAGAGAATCATATCAGTGTACGGTCATGTCAAAACACTCTTGTTGTTCAATTAGTTAACATATAGATAAGCATCCTATAACAATTATCGGTATTGTTGTCCACATAAGCTCAACTTATCAGATGTAATCATGGCGAGGGGATACGTTAAGGTATGATTTATACTTACCGACCGGTGTTCATCCACATCACGACACATTCCCGTATCAAGGTATGCACGAGGGTTCATCTTACCGGTGAGTATACCGATTATCATCTGTTTGACCGTATATGATGTGAGAAACTCACTTATTTTGATTTGAAAACAAGCCCTATGTGATAGAATCACTTATTGATGAGGAACTTGATTTTCATATGCATGAGGGCACAGGAGCAAGTCCGTGAACAGGTCAGTACTTTCATACAGCAGAGAGACGAACTTGACTCCTGGATAACTGTGATATATTATCACTTATTTTGTGGACATGTGATTGTTGATCACTTATTGAGGTCGTATACAATATGTACACGTATGTATAGTATCATGGAAGATCTAGACTTGCGTCCCCGTTATTTTTCGGAAAAAGATACAACCATGATACCCAGATGATAAGCAGCATAAAGACCGAATTTCTCAGAACCTCAGCAATCTCTCAAACGAAATTTCGGTACTAAGACCATATGCCAATGAGTGGTTCCCGCCTGGTCTTCAGTCGATTAAGGTTTATATCACCCTGCACACTTTAAAATGATTGTGAGCCTACCGATACATCTTATATAGAGCTGCTTATCGTTTTTCAATTAAGGTTTAAAGAGGTTTGGATAGACCACTGATGTACTATCATTTTCTCTTTTGCTCGCCAGGAAACTCATTTTTGTTTTTCTATTGTTTTTTTTCTTTTTTTAAATTTTTCGATGTTTTTGGATTTTCAAATTTTGGATTTACTCCCCCTAAAACCAACAAACTAAGATAAATTTAAAAGACACAAAGGTATTTACAAAAATGATTTTCCGATGTTGGTTTTACTCTTGCTTGACCTTAATGCCGTTTACCAATAATAAAAAGTCAAATCTTGATTTGTCAAATGCTTTGGTAAAAAGGTCGGCACGTTGGTCATCGGTGTGGACCATGACAACATTGATGAGTTTCATAGTGAAACAATCACGTGTGAGGTGATATTCGAGATCAACGTGTCAGGTCAAGGAGTGCTGTACGAGATGATAATAATTCATAAAGCAGCTTAAATATCGACAAGTATAGGAGAGATTAGAAATTTAAAACCGTATCCTGCAACTGCTTCATGCATTGCCAGGAATCTGAGTGCTCTCCCAAACTGGATATCCACCAGGTGTGGATTTCAAAGTCGATTTTGTAGCTACTGAAATCCCTTCACAGCAACAAGATCAAAAACCTCTGGGTCCGGCTGGTCTTCCACATTGTACCAGCGAAGGTCTTTGTCTTTCTCTTTGAGAAGTAGTGTGCGGTTGTTCAATCCACGCCAAGGCATCCGCACACCCGGTTGGTTTGTTCAACAAACACATTTTCTTCAATCACACCGTAGAGAAAAGTACCCTACACGTTCATCTTGTGGACTTTGAACTTCTTGTGGAAGAAAAATCCATGAATCTTCAAAAAGTTTCAGACGTGCTACAGGCGCGTACTTTTCATTGGAATCTTTCATGTTGACCCGATCAAAAACCATAACAACCAAATTTTGGCACATATTTCATCTGGTCGAAATTTTCAACTTCATTCCTTTTTCCTCTCCACCAATGGCAACAATATTCTCCTAGATGTAACAATATTTCGGAGCCTTATGTCGCCGATCTTGTGCATGGACGTTCCACTATCAACAATCCTAAGACTATCAATAGTTCCTCCTGGAACATCCTGCACACTCATTCAGAGATTAGTTGGAGAGGGGGACCCAAGCCTACACAGACTTGGGTCGTCCGTCATCATCGAGAATTGTGACATCCATTTCCCGATGATTCGGAATTGATGTAACTCCCCCTGAAACAATTTCCGATTTTGGTTTCCAAATCTGTTTTTGTTTTTCATTTTTAACATTTGATTTAACAGACTGCGTTTGGACAACTTCTGGTTTTAAAACCTTTTCAACTTCTTGTCGTTGTTTATTTTTCTGTTTCATTTCCCGTTGTTTAACAAGACGAGGGTCCTGTTTTGGTGAAACAGATCTTTTATGGTAACTGTTACCATGGGGGGCATCAACCTTTGCCTTTCCTTTCGTGAGATATGGACAATTTCTGACAATGTGCCCGTACTCACCGCATTCAAAACATGATCTCCGCTCAACAAACCTCGGAGTATCATAACTGTAGGAGCTTGATGATGAACTTCGTGATCTTGAGGTACTTGGTCCTACATCACAACCGTTTGTGTGTTGTGTGTAATTGTTTTGACTGTTTCTTTTCAAAATTTTAACTTGTTTAACAAAATCTAAGTTAGATTTGTTTTCGAATGTGTCAATTTTATCCGTTCTCCTTGATTTCACAAAGTTCACCTTCTTGTCCTTTTTCTTGGTCTGTTTCTTTTGACCTTGAGTCGGTGAATTACCTTTTGGTTTGGTGCGATTTTGCTGCTTTTTCACTGTTGGTAATTTCTGATTGCCACATTGTTTTCGAACTTCAGCCTTTGGGATAGGAGGACACTGTGTTACCACAACGTGTGATCCTGTCTTTCCCAAAAACTTACTTGTTGAATCCTCAAAAATTTTACTAATTAAAGATTGATTAACATTCTTAATAGAAAAATCTTTGTCAGAATAGATTTTATCATCACCAACAAGAGTGTACAGTAAATTCACACTCTCAGACTCTTGTGAGGAAGTAGACGTGGACTCGATCAGAACAGTCGTAGCAGGTTTTGCGGGAGGATCACATAGAATATGATTCTCGAGAGGTATGTCCTCTTCTTTGATTACCGCATCTGACTGTGCTGAGTCAGTATCATTAGATTCATCATCTGAAGAATCAGTATCCTCAACAATGATTGGAGGATCCTGATTTTGTTCAGCAGTTACAAAAGTATCTGCTGACACATCCGAATCTGATGATACTTCCTGTTGGTATCCAAGTCCAGTTGCAAATTCCTCAATGTCTAAAGGAACAGATGGTTCAAAGTGAGTTCTATACTCCTCATCAGGCAGTGCATCGTAATTGTGTCTAACAGGTGGTGGACATTTCTTATATCCAATGCATGTGACATCCTTTTTCTCTTTCTGAACATCAATGATGTGATCCAACACATAGCTAGAGCTTAAATAGCTGTCTAACTTGAGTCGGATCGCCTCACTTTCAGTTTTAACACAAGCCATCTCTTTTTGCATTATCTCAAGGCGATTGATATACAAATTTATGTCGGTTTGTTTTCTAGAAACCATTTTTGTCAACTCAGTTTTATCTTTCTTTAATTTTTCAATCACCGATTTAAATTCCTTTTCATGGTTTTCATAAAACATGTTGGCTTCTGTGCATTTAGAAAGATCTACTGTCAACTTTTGGTTGTGGATGAATGTCACATCATACTTGTTTTGCAAAGCCTCATGTTTGCTTTGCAAATCACACCACTTAGCATCCAAAGAAACATGTTTGTTTTGCAAGTCAAACAAATTAGCTTTTAAAGCATCATGTTTGCCTTGCAACTCAGACATATTTGCCTCCAAATCAGCACATTTAACACTTAAGCTAGCACAATTATCACAATCAACAACAGTAGGTTCATCGACACATACCTGACTTGACGAACTGCCAACATTAGCCATAAAGGCTGAATGAAGAGAAGAAGAAGAATAAGCAGCTTGATCCACAAATATAGATCTTCTATGATTTTCTGCTGCAGCTTCTCCCAATAGCCCATCAACATCTGCATCAACTGACACACTTGACGTGTCATCCAAATGATCATCGCCTGAAGTTGAGGATTCTTCATCTGAGCTTCTACTGTAACCAGAACTGTCTTCATCTTCAGAAGATTCACCACCATTGGCGGAAGATTCTCCACCACTGGCGTGATTTAGATCCTTGACAACCTCAGCAAAACAAGCGGTTACAGTAGATGGCCGATAGACTTGCTGTTGTGGAGCTGGTTGTAGAGGATTTCCATACAAGTCTGTTGTTGGAGCTGGCTTTACTGGAACTTGTATTGGATTGCCATATAAATCTGTGCTTGTGACAAACGCCGTTTTTGGTTCATTTTGAAGTTGGTTAGTAACCGATGCCCACATTTCTGCCGTAATTTTCGGTGCGGAGGATTTGGACGAAGGCCAAATTTCCGTATTAGATGCGGGTGCGGGAGATTCGGCCCATGAAGGTGACAAACCCGTGCTTCGATACTTGCTTTCAGCCGTAGACGGATTACCCCACCAACTCGGATTCATTTTGAATAGATAAAATTGAATGTGGGACAAAATCACTTGAGAGAGATACTTAAGACACTTTTGTGAACCTTCTGTTTAAAATTGAACAACCTAGTCGACGAAACAGAATCCACAAAACAAACTTGACTTGATATGCGACGAATCACCTTGTGCGAAGAAAAGAACTTGAATTGTTGGACGACGAAACACAAGATGATTCTTGGTGTGCGACGAAACAAGTTTGGGCTCAACAAACGACGAAACGAAATTCTTTTGGGCTCCCAAACGAAGAAATGGCCCAGTACACTTTAAAGCCCAATATATGACGAAACAGATATATGACGAATTAGAAGTCTGTTTCGTCGTTGATGATTTGGCGAAACAAAAGTTTGTTTCGTCGAGATCTGATTCAGAAAAGTGGGTGACAGTAGGTAGACTTTTTCAAACTTGACCTTATCTTTACTGACACAGCAGACCCAACTTTCGGCTCAAAGTATGCTCAATTCACCAACCCAAGCATGGTATGCAATTTTTAATTCATTTTAATTCTTTTGTGTTTTAATTTTAAATTCCAATTCAAAGAATATTCAAGAACACTTTGAATGTTTCTTGAATATATGAAGAACACAATCCAGAAATATGAGTTTTCCGGTGAACCGACAAATTTCCAAAACACGATTTTGCTTGAAATGTTTAATAAAAACCAAAGTTTAACGCATGAAAATGAAGAATAAGATGGTTTTTATAAGAACTAACTGCAAAATACGAGGATTTTCGAAGTTTTAGACAGATTTTTTCAAGAAAACATAAACTTCAAAAGTTCGAAAAACACCCGAAAACAACTCGGTTTTAACAAGGAGAAGAGCCAAGGCTCTGATACCACTTGTTGGTCCGGCTAGGGGAGGATCTAGTCGCCTAATCCTTGTGTACAAACCAACCCGGTTGTGCGGAATCCAACCGGGAAAGCAAACCGAGATAGAGATAAGGAAAACACGAGATACAAGACACCGAGATTCAATGATTAACACCCTTGTATTAATGCTTGAAAACAGTTACAATACAATGTTTACAAATATACTCTGCAAACTCTGAGTTCTCTCGTGTGTATTCTCTCACACTTGTGTCCTCACTCTTTATTTTCTATTCTGTCTTATAGGATCTATTTATAGCACCAGTATTGACGAAACAGAAGAGGACCCGGCGAAACAGAACTGTCTATCGACGAAACAAGTGAACAAACGACGAAACAGGAAGGAATTAAGTCATGGTCGACGAAACAAACTTGTTTCGTCGACACCATACTTGTTTCGTCGATATGGGCTTGGGCTTAAAACATTGAGGCCCAAGTCTTGTTTCGCCGACTTTGTTTCAGCCCAAGGACAAGGTTCAAAGTCCTTTGTTGTTTCGGCCCAGATTTGTTGTTGTGCACGACGGAGGAATGTCGTGACTTAATCCGAATCACGTCGAGCCGAGTTGCGTCCACAAATCATGTATCAACACAATCTTAACGCACGATAAATGGAACGCGTGATAAAATTGATGCGTGATAAATGGAAGGATGTGAGGGGGTGTGAGAGTTTATTGTTGGGTGTTGTGAGTGATGGGCATTTCCACTAAAAAAGGTTGTGAGTGATGAAATAATGGTTGATTACATGACGTAAATTGATTGGATGTTGTGAGTGATAAATGAGTGGTGAGTGATAACCACCCCTACCCCCTTAGATCGGGCCTATTTAGATTATAATTAGAGGGCATTTAAAAAAATATATTAAAACTATTAATTAGTCTTTTCTAAAAACCAATACACCAAAACATAACAAAAGATAAATATGGAATTCCTGATGAATTAATACATACCAGAGCAATATTATCCTATAAGCAGCTATGCCTTCACACCTTAACGACCCTGCATAGCACTAATGGTTGTGTTGTTTATAGAGCAATCTTCCGGATTGATTTTGTCTAAAATTGAATTTGACTCGGCTCTACCAGTGAAAAATGCCGGTCTTTTTGGAGTAGGCAATGATATGGTGTCATTGAGAAGCATGTAGATCAGATCTGAAGTTGTTGGTCTATCTGTTGCGCTTTCTTGTACACAAAGAAGTGCCACATGAAAAGTCCTTAAGAACTGTTGTACAACGCATGTACTTCCAAGGATTGGATCCTCCAACTCCATTGCATTCCCGTGTTGCCATAGCTCCCATGCCTAACTCAATAAAAGTAACTTGTAATTAATCCGTGCATATTTTCATGACATCATCTCGTTGAAGAACTATAACATGTGAAAAATGTTTAAAAGTTGATGTTAACACACTTACGTATCCAAGAAGATTGACTGTCCGATCAAGATAAACAAAGCTACTATTTCTTCTTCCACTGATGATTTCCAGGATCAGCACTCCAAAACTGAAGATATCAGACTTGATTGAGAAAGTTCCTTCCATTGCATACTCTGGAGACATGTAACCACTGAACACAAAATGGTTTTACTTAACATTAAAAAATGACTAAATAGATTTTTCATAAAGAAAAAAAATCTACATATTTCATTATTAGTATTTTTTTGTAATTTGGAAAACAGTGATCTTACAATGTTCCGACTATCCTATTAGTCATCACTTCAGTCTCGTTTTGATTGAATATTCTTGCCGTCCCAAAATCCGAAATCTTTGGATTCATACTCTCATCTAACAGAATGTTGTTAGATTTTATATCTCTATGAATAACTCTCATTCTTGAGTGCTTATGTAGATATAGCAACCCCTGAGCAATTCCTTCAATGATGCTAAACCGTTTAGGCCAATCTAGCTCAGCCCTTCTGTTTTCATCTAAAATACAGCCAAAGAGATTAAAATCAACATGGCATATCTATATATATATATATATATATATTTATTTATAAGTGCTGAAGTTACAAACAATACATACTGAAGAGAAAGAAATCTAAGCTTTTGTTCGGCATATACTCATAAATCAACATCTTTTCTTCCCTGTGAATGCAACAACCAAGAATCCGAACAAGATTTGTATGCTGTAGTTTGGCTATGAGAATTAGTTCATTCTTGAATTCCACAAGCCCTTGCCCTGATGATCTCGAAAGCCTTTTGATCGCAATTTCTTGTCCATCATTTAGTCTTCCCTATTATTGTATATCTCTTGTTATGGGATTTTTTTTTCGGTATATAAGGACAAAATACAAGAATTGGACAATTGCATGAAACTTGAAAGTAACATCACCTTGTAAACGGGTCCAAAACCCCCTTGTCCGAGCTTATTTTCAGGTGAGAAATCACTGGTGGCAGTCATGATAGAAGCAAAGCTAAACAATAACAGATCTCCATAACGGCCATCACTCTCAAGCTGATGTACATCCTTGAAGCTTTCAGAAGCTGCTAACTCTAGAAAATATTCATCTCTTTTCCTTCTCTTGTACTCTAAAATCAGTATCAACGAATCAACAAGAGAAGCAATTAGGTACAAACTTTAAATAAGTAGATTTAAACATCCTTACATGTACCTTTTTGGTTTTGTTTTCTCTTCTTCTTACACAATAAAATCCCCAAACCGAGGAACAATGGCAGAAAAACAAGTGCCCATATCCGTTTGATGATTTTTCTTGTTTTGTTTTTAAGATCATGACCTGCATGTTAGGTGTAATGAGGTTATGAGGGAAACAAAAAAGAAGAGACAAACACGTTAAAAGATTCTTACTTGTACTTGAATTATTAGAACTTTGGAATCTAATCACATACTTCATCGTAGAATTGTCTTCCCGATCAACAAAAACGTTATTTCTTCCCGTCCAGATAATGCAACCGGTTCCATTTTTATTACTGCTAATAAACCCTACACAGCTGCAATCATTCCAGCACTTGACAAAACAATCACTAATGCTTAAGCTTGAGGTATTATTAGTACTATTGCTTGACTTATAAGTAAACTCCCCGTAACTGTAACTAAAATAAGCATCCTCCCTCCTGCACATGGGCAAACTTGGGTTCAGGCAAAACCTGACAGTGTAATCGTCAGTGACACACACAGGATTATAAACACCTGAGGGCCTGCCGTTATTATCGGATTTTGGGCACGCTGAATCAAACAACCGAGAGTAAGATGTCGGCTCGCACGCCGATAACGAGTTGTCGCAACAATACTTGGGCGTGCCAAAGACATCGCATGGACTATGACAGCCTCCTCCACCCATCAACATCAGCTCCTTTGGGCACAGTTTATTCAAATCGTTAGTGCAACCTCTCTTCGGACAACCACTAGGCTCTACAGTCATCGGTAAATTATAGCCATCCATGAGACTAACATCATATGATACTTCAGTTCCTGAGTCTCCTTTCTGGATGTCAAACTCTGCTAGTGTAACAGGCGGGGTTGCTGATGCTCCATTGCAGTTCATTTCACCGGAGCCACAGTCACCTGTTTTACACGACCCATGACCTGACCCATTGAAGGTACAACCGGTCCTTCCCCACAATCTACCCGACCAGTTCTCCGGTGTTTCAAAGGAGCGTGAGTTTCCCGCTGTGAGCTCGAATCCGGTAATATTGAGATTGTGGCTGCCAATGGTTGCAGGCCAAACCGTGAAACCGCAGTCGTTGACAACAGTGATAGTAGTCCTTGAAGCTCCTGCAAATATGTGAACCAAAATCTTAGTGTTTTGTAAGCGTATTTTGAGATAGTGACTGCAAAACACATTTACTTACCATTAGACAACAAGACCAAGAAAAGCAAGCTCTGAATAAATGCCATGTTCGGCTTCATTGTGGTATCAAGTTTTGATTTTGATCGGAATACTTTACTACAGTCTACAACTAAACGTTGGGGTTGACCTAGTCAACTACAACCAAGTCTTTGACGAGTTTCGATTTGATTAGATTTGCTTTAATTTAATTTAGTATATACGTTCGGCGTGCTGTCGGAATTTTCACTTTTACATTATCTCTAATTTTTTATACTATACTATACTATACTATACTATACTATACTATACTATACTAGATTAGAAACCCGTGTATTACACGGATTTAATAAATATAATTTTATATATTAAATAAAAAACAATATATTTTTAAAAACACCATTTATTACACGTGTTAAGTAAATATAATTTTATACATTAAATAATAAAAAAATATATATTTAAGAAACTCGTGTATTGTGTGGGTTGAATAAAAGTAATTTTATATACCAAACAATAAAAAAATTATATTTTAAAAAGACCCTGTGTATTCACGGGTGGAAGAAATGTAATTTTATATACTAAATAATAAAAAAAGTTATATTAAAAAAAAACTATATGTATTGTACGGATTGAATAAATTTAATTTTATATAGCAAATAATAAAAAATGTTATATCTTTAAAAACCTTATGTGTTATACGGGTTTATCTATTGTTGAAAAAATCTTTCTAAATCAAAATGGATTTTTTATTATTTTTTAAAATAGGTTAATACTATTTTAATTTTTTGGTTTGATTAATAAGTTGTTTAATATAATTTCTCATAGTTAACAATAATAACATTAACAATAAATAATATGTATGTTTATCTACTTAAACAATGCTTTTTAGTTTAGATAATACTTTACAATTTGAAGTTAAATTTATGCCAATGATTTAGAGTTGATAAGATTTATATTAATTTAATTAATGTTTAATAATTTAAATTTAAATTAAATAATAATTATCTACAATTAAGGATGGTCTAGAATAATGACAAGTGCCCCTCTGTTGGTTTGTTTAATTATATAGTATAGATTATATTATATTATATTATATTATATTATTATTATTATTATAATTTTTATTATTATTATTATTATTATTATTATTATTATTATTATTATTATTATTATTATTATTATTATTTTACTAGCTTAAAAACCCGTATGTTACACCAATTAAAGATCGAAAAACATGTAAATTATAAACTTATATATAATCACTACTAAAAAACTGACCATTTCCGACCAAGGTTTTAGTCGGAAAATGGTCGGAAAACGGCGTTTCCGACCAGTTTCCGACAAAAATACGTTTGTAGGAAAAAGCCTTGTAGGAAAATTTTTCCGACCAGTTTCCGACTAAATTTCCGACCAATTTCCGACTGCCGGTTTCCGACAAAGTTCCGACTACAATTTTCCGACAAACTTCCGACCACAGTTTTCCGACCAATTTCCGACTGCCGGTTTCCTACTATTTTCCGACCAAAATGTTCCGACAGCTTTCCGACCACATTTTTCCGACCAATTTCCGACTACAATTTTCCTACAGCTTTCCGACAGCCGGTTTCCTACTATTTTCCGACCACAGTTTTCCGACCAATTTCCGACTAAAATACTTTTTAATAAAAAAAATTATAAAAAAAACTAAAAAATCCAGAATTTTCTACTAAAAATGCAGAAAAAAAAAACCAATAAAAATCCTAAATACGACACGCTTATAGAACTGAAAGTTCATCCACAAAATACAAAACGGTTGTCAAATTGTAGGTTCAACAACAAAATATCCCACGGTTTTTAAATTACAAGTTCAACCGCAAAAGACAACAAACAAAACTAAACTATGGTGGAGGATTGCTAGGATTACCAAACTGCTTCATCAACTCGGTTATTTGTCGTTGCAAATCTTCTCTCATTTGTATTGCAAATCTTCTCTCATTTGTATTGCATCTCTTTAACTCGGTTTTGCAACACTTCTGTGTGGGGTTGTTGCGCCTCTTCGAATCATTTATTTAACTTTTCCACTTGGGACTGCAAGTTCCACACCTAAACAGCATATATAATATTAGTAAAAAAGCTATATATATAGACACACTAGTAGGAAACCCATGCGATGCAACCCGTTTGACATAATACGTTAATCCAATTATATAATTAACAAAACTATCTGTAGGATACTAGGATCTAAGGATATAATGTAAAACCAAAAACACATTTTATCGATTTTCCTTTTTATTGATCTCTATCAATAAATTTTATAAAAAAAATACCACAATCCGAATCACAATAAAGGGTGTATGTCACACCCCAACCGATGGCGGAAACATCGGAGTGAGACGAAAACTAGATTGCAAGACTTCATAACGCTATTCGTGTCGAGTATTTAATAACTTCTTTTTCTTTACATTGATTGAACTAGAATATAACCAATTTGGATATCGACAAGTGTAAAAGAAGTCAAATTTCATTTCATTAATAACAGTTTAATACAAGTTTGGAAACACAATACAACATGTTTGAACCTAGATAATTAGAATGTCACACGTGAATGATTCAATTATTGTATGTAAGTTAATAATAATCTTATCGTTTATTGTTTAATTAGTTAACTTACTAATTAGTTGGGTTAAATTATAATAACACATCATTAATTAATTAGATTTTGTAAATAAATCATACATAATTTGATTTTTATGGTTATGCTTAAAAGAAATGATAATTTGTTATTAATTTAGGTTAAGGTTTGAAATAAAAAGAAATCTACTATTCTAAGATTTAAAGTGTTTGTTCTAGAACTTCAAAGTTTTAATTTAAAGCTAAAACCAAAAATAAAGAAAATGAAATAATAATGACACACTGTTTATGGTTTCAGTTTGTAAAATAGAAAAGAACTAGTATTAAACACCCCCCGCGTTGCGGCGGGGCTATCAACGTTGAACTTGCAGCGTGTTAATACGAATAACTTAGACCGAAACGTAAAACATATAAAAGAATAACTAAGTTGACCTATTACCCGCACATTGCAACGAACCTATGAAACCGGAAAAAATAGACGATATTGAACCGCACACATGTTGCGCCGTGTTAACTCGCAGAATTTAAAACGGAACGTAAAACGAAAAATTTGCGTAAGATGAAAAGTATGAGGGACTAAAGTTGAAAGTAAAAAAGTTGCGAGGTTAAATTGCGAAAGACGAAAACTTTTGGGTTAAAAGTAAAAAAAATCAAATAGGATAAGGTTAAAAGTGAAAAATTAAGTTTTTTTTTTGAAAATCCCCCAAAGCATTGAGTACAACCACTCTTTGCATACAAATGTTGAAAATTTATAATATGGAAATTTCTTAAAACTCGAAACCAACTATTTAATTCTTTTGTTGTCAAACTTAGTGAATAAAATATAACCCGCTTTGAGGGAATTTTTAAACCCAATTGAAAGGCGACTAAATAAATTTGGAAATTCATTTAAGCTGATTAACATATGAACTCACTCTAGGCTGAAAACGAGAGGAGAAAACGTATTCACGCTCATGCTCAGATGCATTTGAACTCCATTAGATTATTTAGTTATTATTTACAATTAATGTTAAAAGAAGTTATAATAAAATGGTAAATTATTCACGTTTTAAATTCCTTTATACATCGTTTAAATCTTTTTCATTTACGGGTCTCTTTCAAGGGTGAGGGTCCGGGTTCGAACCCGTGACCCCTGTTTTGATTAAACAACATCAACAACCATCAAGTCAAAATAGCAGATATCATTTATTTTTGAGTTTGGTTCTACTAATACATGGGTTAACTGGGCATCTTCATTCCAAAATAGAACATAACAAGAACAACGACCCACTGTTAGATGTATTTTATGTTTTCTTTCCACACTTTCAGTCAATAGCATTTGTGTTTAGAAGAATATTAAGATAAGAAAAATGAATAACAATTCACAAGAATTTAATGAGGAAACAAAGGATAAGAGGAATTATACCGAACCGAATATGAACCCGAATCGGCTGACCCGTTGACTGAGCCGCTGACCCGACCCGAAACGAACCCGAATCATCCTTGTTGAATCTGAGATGAGTCTAAACCCGAACCAAGCTGAGCCATACGAGCCGCGAAACCCGAACTCCCAAACCGAACATGATCTGAGACAGATCTGAAGCAAACCTCGAACCACCTCATAAACCGGAACAAGACGGCCACCGCCGCTGCCGCCGCCGCTGCGGCTTTTCTGTTTTGCCGGAAAACCGGCTTCGCCGTCGAAGCCATTCACGAACGAAAAGAAAGAAGAAAAAAAAACGGCCCGTTAGTTCCAACGAATCAGAGGTGAGAGATGAGAGGGAAATAGGAAAGTGTTTACCTGATGATTTGTTTGAGCAGATGAACTCCTGGGTGTATATGATGGATCTAGATAAGGTTTAGTGAATCAGGGATTTTGAGAGGAAAGCATAAGAGAACGGCTGGTGAAAAATGAGGTTATTAGGGTTAGTGTAGTTACTTATAGTTGGGTTTTCATTAGTGGGTTTGGGTTTGGGCCCAAGGCCCACAAACCCACTTTGCGTTTTTTATAAATGGCCCTTTAGTTCCAACGAAATCCATTTACAAACCCGAACTTCTTGGAGCATCATGAATTAAATTTATAGGAACAAATTATGAAAAATAGAACCATTCGCATTTGGCGCGTTCGACTACGATTCTAAAAAAATAAAGGAACAATCTCGTATTTTCTTATAACGTGGAATTATACCGAGGTGTATATCTATATATATAAACGTATTTCTTGTCTCTATATGTATATGTATGTGTGTATGTATATATATATGTATAAGTATGTGTTTGTCCAAGTGTACACACACGCATACATACACACATACATATATATACACATACTTAGCCTGTTTTAATTAATGGGTCCCGATAGTGTACATACACGTATAAACATGTACAATGCGTATAAGTTGGTAAAGTAAAAGTATTTCATGTATATTTAATGTGTACAAAAGATGGAATGGAAAAACGATGTTTAAAGGTTGAAAAAATGAAAAAAACAAAAATTTTAGTCGGAAATTTGTCGGAAATTTCCGACCATTTTCCGACCAATAAAGGTTTTAGTCGGAAAATGGTCGGAAATTTCCGACAACTTTCCGACCAATAAAGGTTTTAGTCGGAAAATGGTCGGAAATTTCCGACCATTTTCCGACTAAAATTTTCGTTTTTTTCATTTTTTCAACATTTAAACATCGTTTTTCCGTTCCATCTTTTGTACACATTAATTATACATGAAATACTTTTACTTTACCAACTTATACGCGTTGTACATGTTTATACGTGTATGTACCCTATCGGGACCTATTAATTAAAACAGGCTAAGTATGTGTATATATATGTATGTGTGTATGTATGCGTGTGTGTACACTTGGACAAACACATACTCATACATATATATATATATATACATACACACATACATATACATATAGAGACAAGAAATACGTTTATATATATAGATATACACCTCGGTATAATTAAATATGAAAAGAATAATTGTTTTTTAGTCGGTACATACACGTATAAACATGTACAATGCGTATAAGTTGGTAAAGTAAAAGTATTTCATGTATAATTAATGTGTACAAAAGATGGAATGGAAAAGCGATGTTTAAAGGTTGAAAAAATGAAAAAAACAAAAATTTTAGTCGGAAATTTCCGACCAATAAAGGTTTTAGTCGGAAAATGGTCGGAAATTTCCGACAACTTTCCGACCAATAAAGGTTTTAGTCGGAAAATGGTCGGAAATTTCCGACCATTTTCCGACTAAAATTTTCGTTTTTTTCATTTTTTCAACATTTAAACATCGTTTTTCCGTTCCATCTTTTGTACACATTAATTATACATGAAATACTTTTACTTTACCAACTTATACGCGTTGTACATGTTTATACGTGTATGTACCCTATCGGGACCTATTAATTAAAACAGGCTAAGTATGTGTATATATATGTATGTGTGTATGTATGCGTGTGTGTACACTTGGACAAACACATACTCATACATATATATATATACATACACATACACACATACATATACATATAGAGACAAGAAATACGTTTATATATATAGATATACACCTCGGTATAATTAAATATGAAAAGAATAATTGTTTTTTAGTCGGTACATACACGTATAAACATGTACAATGCGTATAAGTTGGTAAAGTAAAAGTATTTCATGTATAATTAATGTGTACAAAAGATGGAATGGAAAAGCGATGTTTAAAGGTTGAAAAAATGAAAAAAACAAAAATTTTAGTCGGAAATTTGTCGGAAATTTCCGACCATTTTCCGACCAATAAAGGTTTTAGTCGGAAAATGGTCGGAAATTTCCGACAACTTTCCGACCAATAAAGGTTTTAGTCGGAAAATGGTCGGAAATTTCCGACCATTTTCCGACTAAAATTTTCGTTTTTTTCATTTTTTCAACATTTAAACATCGTTTTTCCGTTCCATCTTTTGTACACATTAATTATACATGAAATACTTTTACTTTACCAACTTATACGCGTTGTACATGTTTATACGTGTATGTACCCTATCGGGACCTATTAATTAAAACAGGCTAAGTATGTGTATATATATGTATGTGTGTATGTATGCGTGTGTGTACACTTGGACAAACACATACTCATACATATATATATATATATATACATACACACATACATATACATATAGAGACAAGAAATACGTTTATATATATAGATATACACCTCGGTATAATTAAATATGAAAAGAATAATTGTTTTTTAGTCGGTACATACACGTATAAACATGTACAATGCGTATAAGTTGGTAAAGTAAAAGTATTTCATGTATAATTAATGTGTACAAAAGATGGAATGGAAAAGCGATGTTTAAAGGTTGAAAAAATGAAAAAAACAAAAATTTTAGTCGGAAATTTCCGACCATTTTCCGACCAATAAAGGTTTTAGTCGGAAAATGGTCGGAAATTTCCGACAACTTTCCGACCAATAAAGGTTTTAGTCGGAAAATGGTCGGAAATTTCCGACCATTTTCCGACTAAAATTTTCGTTTTTTTCATTTTTTCAACATTTAAACATCGTTTTTCCGTTCCATCTTTTGTACACATTAATTATACATGAAATACTTTTACTTTACCAACTTATACGCGTTGTACATGTTTATACGTGTATGTACCCTATCGGGACCTATTAATTAAAACAGGCTAAGTATGTGTATATATATGTATGTGTGTATGTATGCGTGTGTGTACACTTGGACAAACACATACTCATACATATATATATATACATACACATACACACATACATATACATATAGAGACAAGAAATACGTTTATATATATAGATATACACCTCGGTATAATTAAATATGAAAAGAATAATTGTTTTTTAGTCGGTACATACACGTATAAACATGTACAATGCGTATAAGTTGGTAAAGTAAAAGTATTTTATGCATAATTAATGTGTACAAAAGATGGAATGGAAAAACGATGTTTAAAGGTTGAAAAAATGAAAAAAACAAAAATTTTAGTCGGAAATTTGTCGGAAATTTCCGACCATTTTCCGACCAATTTTTTTATCTTTTTTTTTGTCGGTAAATAGTCGGAAATTTTCCGACCATTTTCCGACCAAATTTTTTTTTATCGGTAAATTGTAGGAAAATAGTCGGTAAAACCAGATTAGTTTTTTAGTCGGAACTTAGTCGGAAATTTTCCGACCATTTTCCGACCAATTTTTTTCTCTTTTTTTTTTTGTCGGTAAATTGTAGGAAAATAGTCGGTAAAACCAGATTATTTTTTTAGTTGGTATTTTGTCGGAAAATGGTCGGAATTTTCCGACGAAATTGGTTTTGTCGGAAATTTTGGTAGGAAACCCCCCTATTTTCTAGTAGTGAATTCTTATCAATAAATTACTTACTACGTTGAGAAAACAAGTTTCATATTCAATTAACAAATATAATTTTTTTAAGTTTTCATTTCTCCCTTTAGTCACTGTGTTAACAATACATTTAATTAGGTTTGTGATTTAGATGGAATGACAACAAAAATGAAACGTTAGAGGTCCAATTACAAAAAAAAAAAAAAAAAAAAAAAAAAAAAAAAAAAAAAAAATCTTATTTATAGGTTAACAGGCATAAGCCCTAAATCTCAGGGACGATTTTGACATTTTACTCTTTTTCTTTTTAAATAAGTGATAAGGTTGTTTCAAATAAAGTGTAATCAAGTTTTATAAGTGGAATAACTCCTTGAACTGATAGTGAAACAGTAAACCCTACATTTTTTTGAACGGCTAATTTCTTTAATCCCATGTCGTCTGTGAGAGTTGAACCCAAGACCTTCCCCTTCCCAATCTGGGTGTTTTTAAAGGTTTTGCCTTTGCCAATGGACCACTGTAACAACCCGCACGTTCGTGCGTTGTTACTACTCGATATACTCGTTACGCCTAGCACCAGAGATTCAGATCATAATGTACCTATATCGCATATATCGCTAAATCGCAGTATTTTCGAATATTTCGCATAGTTAATCGTTATCACATCACATTTCACTTGCTGACAACCACGAAGATGTCGAGTGAGGACCGATTCTACCCTCCTTGATAGTCGTGATGTGTCGCAGTGCAACTCATTACTCAAAACACACATTAACGTTCACGATGACATTGAGCGAGGACCTATACTACCCTCCTCAATAATCGTAAAGCGTCGCAAAGTAATCGCATATTCGAAAACGAAACCAAGTTATTGTATCGCAACTTTGAAATATGGATATGTATATACGACCCAATGCGACTAATTATGATAGATATATGAAAATATGGATAAAAAGGTGTGACCCAAAACTAACGCAACGCTTAACAATCGAAACGGAACACCTAAACGCAGCTTGCCGAAGGACATCCGAACGGATCGGTCATCCGGATGGATGGGCCAGCCATTTAATTCATTAATTAATCGTATGAAATATGAAATAAATAAACAAAATATTTAACTAACAAAAACTTTGTTGGTAAACTAAGTTATACTACATCATAGTGTTTAACATAGTCAAATAACTAGTTTAAAACATAAGTCGTTCAGTGGTGATTACACATCTACATAGTTTAGCTAGATTTAATTAGTGCGGAAACATCCAAAAACTTTGGTGTTCGGTCCTTGAAGCATCAACTTGATCGGCGTCCACATACTTGCAATACCTAAAAAAAACTGGAAATTTTGGCAATTATTAGTATTAGAATTCTTGAAAAATTTCATTAATCAAACGATAATCAAATACGGAATCGATTAACTGAGATATGCCAAGTTCATCAGCATTTGGCAGGGCTCTACCGTAACTTACGGTAGCCACCGTAAGTTACGGTAGCTCCTGGGTAGCACTGGTTCTACCGTAAAACAGTAGGAATCTACCGTAGCCTTTTTACCTCTACCGTAAGTTACGGTAGCTACCGTAACTTACGGTAGACTCTGAAACTTTATATTTTGACTGATTTGTTTGTTTCGCCCAAACCCAAATTCTCGGATTTCTCATTTTGAACATCCACGCTCCCATCTCCGGTTTGCGTATTTAGTAATTTGTTACCCGACACTCGGGCTCAAAATCTACCAGTAAGGTACTACCGTCATTCGATTCATACCCTCTCTTAATGACCTGTTTAGTTTACCCTTATGGACTTCATCATTCTAACAAACCAACACGTTAAATTCTTGTATTCTAATATGTCATTTATCGACAATAACAAAAGACCAATTAACTATATTACGAAGCATTTGCCACGCATTAATCGATAATTCGACCCGTTTGGCTCATCTACGGAATCTTCCATTTTGATGACGACCAACAAGTTCTAACCAATTTTTGTCATATTATTCAATATAGTGAACATTATCGCTTTAAATCAACACAACCTTTATGCTACAATTCACTACGCACATGCAAATTATCAAAATTTACCCAATGTAACGATTCAAGTTACATACCTTTAGTGCACGCCCTTCAAACGCAAGTCGCCACCAGCTTGTCCGCTTGGAGCTCCGGTATCCTTTCCTATAGAGTTCAACCAAGACATGTTTAGAACTCTTTTCAATTCATAGTTCGCATATTTTGCCGAAACATCACAATCATGCGGTTTAACTCAAATTTTCAGATTTAAGCCTTCTTTGAGGCATTTATGCAAACACTTTAAGGGCAGAAATTTACACGATATATTATCAAGTTCATAACTTGTCATATAGCCCTAAATTTTCATCAATCAACTACCTTACATGAACTTTAGCCTCTAGAATTCTGAAATCACTTCACATATGTCAAATATTACTAGAACAACCACTATAATCCTAGTGTTTATCAAGTTTCACAAAACCCACTTATCGCCTTTAATGGTGATTATGAATTTCACCCAAAATAGGCATAATTTCATCAAGTAAATGGACTAGGGTTTGTCCCTAGACATTATTTCATCCCAAACAACTAACATGCAATCATCAATTCGAATTTTCTATGTTCATTCAGAAATTTAGATGAGAATTTTCTACAAAATTCACATACCTTATGATCCCTTTCACTGAGGTGATCACCAATCTATGTTCGGATTTTTATTTGGGACTGAAATTGGCCTTCAATTGATCAATTTTGTGGAAACTAGGGTTTGGTGAGGAGTTCTGGTCGCTCCCCTGCGTTCCTGATCGACCAGACACACTTCTTGTGTGTTTGGTTTTTATTTGTTTTGTTTTAATCAATTTAAGTTTCAAGTTCTACAACATAGGTCCCTCCACTTTTGTTTAACTTAAAGTTTGGTTGTTTTAACCCTATTATAAGTTACTTCTAGACTTGTAGTTAACTAGGTTAAAATTCCTAGTTAGTAAATTCTGGTTTATTTATACTTTATAATTCTAATATAAAGTTTTATATTTTCGGGGGGTGGAGTCCCCGAAACCGAATTACGTACCAAATAAAGTAGGGTAGAGTCGTTGCATCTCCTCTTCGGATTCCCATGTGGTATCCGCACCCTTTCTGTGTTCCCATTTAACCTTTACTTGATTGATTTCTTTATTCATTAAGGTTTTTACCTTACGATCCAAAACCGCAATGGGCTTTACTACATAGTTTAGCCTGTCATCCACCTCGATGTCGTCGTAGTGGATATAAATTGTCTCATCCGCTAGACATTTCCGAAGATGTGACACATTAAATGTGTTATGAATTCCGCTTAGTTCCTCCGGTAGTTCAAGGCGGTAAGCTACCTTTCCTACCCGTTCTACGATCGCAAACGGCCCGATAAACCTCGGGCTCAATTTTCATCTTTTTTCTAAACCAGAAAACCCCCTTCCATGGGGATACTTTGAGCATGACTTTTTCGCCAACCTGGAACTCGATCGGTCTCCTCCTTTTGTCAGCATACGACTTTTGTCTATCTTGAGCCGCTTTCAAGTGTGCCCGAACCACATCAATCTTTTCATTAGTGGCTCGTACTATATCTTGGTGGGCGAGTTCACGTGGGCCCACTTCACCCCAACATACCAGGGTTCGGCATTTCCTACCATAGAGCATTTCGTACGGTGCCATCCCAATACTAGCATGGTAGCTGTTGTTATACGAAAACTCGACCAATGGTAGATAAACATCCCAACTTCCTCCAAAGTCGATTATACATGCCCGTAGCATGTCCTCCAACGTTTATATTGTTCTTTCACTCTGTCCATCCGTCTGAGGATGGTACGCAGTGCTGATGAACAATTTGGTTCCCATTTGCTCTTGGAAATCTCGCCAGAAATTTGAAGTGAACCGGGTATCCCTATCGGACACGATGGATACCGGTACTCCATGGCGTGCTATTATCTCATTAGTGTAAACTTCTGACATCTTTTCTGACGTATAAGTCTCATGAATCGGAATGAAGTGAGCACTTTTTGACAATCTATCCACCACTACCCATATAGCATCGAAACCGTGGTTCGTCTTTGGTAGTTTGGTTAATAGGTCCATCGTAATATGTTCCCATTTCCAAACTGGGATTTCTAACGGTTGGAGTTTACCGTATGGTTTTTGGTGCTCCGCATTGACTTGTAGACATGTCAAGCATTTTTCCACGTATTTCACAACATCTCTTTTCATTCCGGGCCACCAATAGTTTTGTTTTAAGTCGTTATACATTTTGGTCGCTCCCAGATGGATGGAATAACGAGACTTGTGAGCTTCATCGAGTAGAAGGTTTTTAACTCCACATGTGTTAGGAACCCAAATTCTATTGAAACGTGTTTTCAAACCATGGTTTCCTACTTCAAGATCTTTAACTTGGCCAACAATCCTTTCCTTTCTCCAGTTTTCCGTCTTTACTGCTTCATCTTGTGCTCCTCGGATTCGTTCAAGTAAGCCCGAGGTCACAATGAGCTGCAATGATTGTACTCGTATCGGGGCATAATCTGCCTTTCGGCTCAACGCATCAGCCACTACATTGGCTTTCCCGGGGTGGTAGTGTATTTCACAATCGTAATCCTTAACCGTTTCTAACCATCGTCTCTGGCGCATATTTAACTCCTTCTGATCGAAGAAGTATTTTAGGCTCTTGTGGTCGGTGAATATGGTGCACTTTACCCCATATAAATAGTGTCTCCATACTTTTAACGCAAATACCACCGCAGCCAATTCGAGATCGTGCGTGGGATACTTCTTTTCATGTATCTTCAATTGCCTCGAGGCATAAGCTATAACTTTGTCCCGTTGCATCAAAACGCATCCGAGCCCTGATAATGAGGCATCCGAGTAAACCACTAAGTCTTCGACTCCGTCCGGCAATGTTAATACCAGAGCTTGAGTTAATTTCTCCTTTAGCGTCTGAAACGCCCTTTCTTGTTCAACACCCCAAATGAACTTTTCCTCCTTCCGGGTTAACTTTGTTAGTGGCGACGCAATCTTGGAGAAATCTTGAATGAATCTTCTATAGTATCCCGCAAGCCCTAAGAAGCTTCTAATTTCCGAAGGGTTCTTCGGGGGATTCCATTTCAACACGGCCTCAACTTTTGACGGATCCACCAATATTCCATCGGCACTTATGATGTGGCCGAGGAATTGCAACTCTCGTAACCAAAAGGCGCACTTCGAGAATTTCGCATATAACCTTTGTCGTCTAAGTGTCTCTAACACCTCTTGTAAGTGGTGTGCATGCTCAGTTTCACTTTTCGAATACACCAAAATATCGTCGATAAACACGATGACTGATTTATCCAGCATTGGCTTGCAAACCCGGTTCATAAGGTCCATGAAAGCCGCGGGTGCATTTGTTAGCCCAAATGACATCACGAGGAACTCGTAATGTCCGTATCGCGTGCGGAAAGCCGTCTTCAGCACATCTTCCTCCTTGACCTTTAGTTGGTGATACCCCGATCTAAGGTCAATCTTTGAAAACCAGTTCGCACCTTGTAATTGGTCGAATAGATCATCTATCCTCGGAAGCGGGTATCGGTTCTTTACCGTGACTTTGTTTAACTCCCGGTAATCGATACACATGCGCATGCTTCCGTCTTTCTTTTTCACGAATAGTACCGGTGCGCCCCAAGGAGACACACTCGGCCTTATAAATCCTTTGTCAAGCAGGTCTTGAATCTGGGACATCAATTCTTGTAATTCCGACGGCGCGAGTCGGTATGGTGCTCTAGCTACGGGTTTTGCGCCCGGAATCAATTCAATTCCGAACTCTACTTCTCGTTCGGGCGGTATCCCCGGTAAATCTTCCAGAAATACATCTTCAAAATCCTGTACTACCGATACGTCTCCAATCTTCAGTGATTCTTTCTCGGGCACATTCGCGTATATCATAAACGCCTTAAATCCTTGCTTCATAAGCTTGTGTGCTTTCAACATCGAGCATATTATGGGGTTACCTCCTTTTTCGCCATAGATAGTGACGTGTTTTCCGCTCGGAGATGTTAGCTTTATCTCCTTACGGAAACATACAACCTTTGCGTGGTGCTGAGATAGCCAATCCATCCCAACAACTACTTGAAATTCCCCCATTGACATCGGGATTAGGTCTATCAAGTATTCTTCATCATCGATGCTTAATTTGCAGCCCCGACAAATATCACAAACTATAAAACTTTTGGTGTCCCCTATTTTAACTTCTAAGGGCACAGATAATTTCGTCAATACAAATGAAGGATGTCGAATAAATCCATGTGAAATGAAGGATTTATTCGCACCCGTATCAAACAATACACGTGCAGGAATTGAGTTTATTGTGAATGTACCTGAGACCACATCGGGTTCTGTTTTTGCTTCAACTGCTGTAAGTTGGAAGGACCTAGCTTTCGCCTTTGGGGCTTCCGTTGGAGATTCTTTAGTGTCTCTCTTTCCAACCAATTCTGGGCATTCAGACTTTTTGTGGCCAGGATGATAACATTTATAGCAAACAGAAACCTTTCCGGGACATAACGATGCGGTGTGTCCCGTCTTTCCACATACCGGACACGACTTGTCTTTGAAGCGACACTCACCCTTGTGCCCCTTTCCACACACCTTGCAACTTGGCGACCCGCCTTTAGCATCCATTTTCTTTCCCGATTCCACGATTCGAGCTTTCTTTGTAGGGCTTAGATTCACATCCTGTGCCTTTCGTTCACCCCTTTCAATTTGTTTCTTCAATTCAATTTCCCGTTCCCGAGCAACGTTTATGATCTCGGTAAGGGTCTCGTATTTTGAAGGAGTCATAAACTCCCTATACTCAGCGCTCAACATGTTATAGTAGTAGTAGATCTTCTGTTCTTCATTCGTCACGAATTCGTTGCAAAATTTCATCTTATCCATAAACGTCGTCGTGATCTTGTCTATGGTCTCGCCCTTGTTTCTAAGTTGCATGAACTCTTCTTTGATTTTATTAATGACCGCCTTGGGACTATGATGTTTAAGAAACGACGTTTTAAACTCCTCCCATGTCATGGCCCTCCCCGCTTCGGCTCCTATTTCCTTCTTTTTATTGTCCCACCAATCTTTGGCTTGACCCCTCAGCTGACCCGTTCCGTAAGCAACAAAATCACTTTCGTCACAATGGGTCCTTTCGAACACTCCTTCAACATCACTTAACCATCTCTGGCATATTATCGGGTCAACCTCCCCGTTGTAGATTGGCGGTTTACACGCCATAAACTCTTTGTACGAACATCCCTTACGTTCTCCCGATTTATCTTTCATAAGGTTGACACTATCTTCCAACCTTTTGACTCGTTCTTTGACAAGTGACAACACCGTGTTTTGAATTTTGTCTATAAACCCAGATAGACTACCTTCAATTGCCTTTCCCACTTCTTCGGCAATTATCTCTTTCATTTGTTCGGTGCTTGTCGGCACCGGATCATTATCGTTTCCTTTCGACATCTTGAAACTGAAATGTTTACATTAAACATTAAACATTTCATTTATAACATAGCTTTATTTGCTTTGGTTTAGCCAAGTTCATAACTTGCTTTAACCGTTCGCTTTTGGTGCACTTTCCGTGTTTGAGTGTGTTAACACGCTCTTCCCATGCACATTAATTCGCATCTCATTTCTCACATAAGATAGGATCTACTAAAATAATTAATTAATTCTTACCGGACGATCGATCAAGCTTGAACCGAACACTTTGTTGACAACCTTAAGCTCTGATTACCAACTTGTAACACCCATCCATTTAATTCATTAATTAATCGTATGAAATATGAAATAAATAAACAAAATATTTAACTAACAAAAACTTAGTTGGTAAACTAAGTTATACTACATCATAGTGTTTAACATAGTCAAATAACTAGTTTAAAACATAAGTCGTTCAGTGGTGATTACACATCTACATAGTTTAGCTAGTGCGGAAGCATCCAAAAAGTTTTGTGTTCGGTCCTTGGAGCATCAACTTGATCGTCGTCCACATACTTGCATTACCTAAAAAAAACTGGAAAATTTGGCAATTATTAGTATTAGAATTCTTGAAAAATTTCATTAATCAAACTATAATCAAATACGGACTCGATTAACTGAGATATGCCAAGTTCAGCAGCATTTGGCAGGGCTCTACCGTAACTTACGGTAGCCACCGTAAGTTACGGTAGCTCCGGGGTAGCACTGGTTCTACCGTAAAACAGTAGGAATCTACCGTAGCCTTTTTACCTCTACCGTAAGTTACGGTAGCTACCGTAACTTACGGTAGACTCTGAAACTTTATATTTTGACTGATTTGTTTGTTTCGCCCAAACCCAAATTCTCAGATTTCTCATTTTGAACATCCACGCTCCCATCTGCGGTTTGCGTATTTAGTAATTCGTTACCCGACACTCGGGCTCAAAATCTACCATTAATACACTACCGTCATTCGATTCATACCCTCTCTTAATGACCTGTTTAGTTTACCCTTATGGACTTCATCATTCTAACAAACCAAAACGTTAAATTCTTGTATTCTAATATGTCATTTATCGACAATAACAAAAGACCAATTAACTATATTACGAAGCATTTGCCACACATTAATCGATTATTCGACCCGTTTGGCTCATCTACGGAATCTTCCATTTTGATGACGACCAACAAGTTCTAACCAATTTTTGTCATATTATTCAATATAATGAACATTATCGCTTTAAATCAACACAACCTTTATGCTACAATCACTACGCACATGCAAATTATCAAAATTTACCCAATGTAACGATTCAAGTTACATACCTTTAGTGCACGCCCTTCAAACGCAAGTCGCCACCGGCTTGTCCGCTTGGAGCTCCGGTATCCTTTCCTATAGAGTTCAACCAAGACATGTTTAGAACTCTTTTCAATTCATAGTTCGCATATTTTGCCGAAACATCACAATCATGCGGTTTAACTCAAATTTTCAGATTTAAGCCTTCTTTGAGGCATTTATGCAAACACTTTAAGGGCAGAAATTTACACGATATATTATCAAGTTCATAACTTGTCATATAGCCCTAAATTTTCATCAATCAACTACTTTACATGAACTTTAGCCTCTAGAATTCTGAAATCACTTCACATATGTCAAATATTACTAGAACAACCACTATAATCCTAGTGTTTATCAAGTTTCACAAAACCCACTTATCGCCTTTAATGGTGATTATGAATTTCACCCAAAATAGGCATAATTTCATCAAGTAAATGGACTAGGGTTTGTCCCTAGACATTATTTCATCCCAAACAACTAACATGCAATCATCAATTCGAATTTTCTATGTTCATTCAGAAATTTAGATGAGAATTTTCTACAAAATTCACATACCTTATGATCCCTTTCACTGAGGTGATCACCAATCTATGTTCGGATTTTTATTTGGGACTGAAATTGGCCTTCAATTGGTCAATTTTGTGGAAACTAGGGTTTGGTGAGGAGTTCTGGTCGCTCCCCTGCGTTCCTGATCGACCAGACACACTTCTTGTGTGTTTGGTTTTTATTTGTTTTGTTTTAATCAATTTAAGTTTCAAGTTCTACAACATAGGTCCTTCCACTTTTGTTTAACTTAAAGTTTGGTTGTTTTAACCCTATTATAAGTTACTTCTAGACTTGTAGTTAACTAGGTTAAAATTCCTAGTTAGTAAATTCTGGTTTATTTATACTTTATAATTCTAATATAAAGTTTTATATTTTCGGGGTGTTACAAGTCCACCCCCCTTAAAAGGGTTTCGTCCCCGAAACCGAATTACGAACCAAATAAAGTAGGGTAGAGTCGTTGCATCTCCTCTTCGGATTCCCATGTGGTATCCGCACCCTTTCTGTGTTCCCATTTAACCTTTACTTGATTGATTTCTTTATTCATTAAGGTTTTTACCTTACGATCCAAAACCGCAATGGGCTTTACTACATAGTTTAGCCTGTCATCCACCTCGATGTCGTCGTAGTGGATATAAATTGTCTCATCCGCTAGACATTTCCGAAGATGTGACACATGAAATGTGTTATGAATTCCGCTTAGTTCCTCCGGTAGTTCATGGCGGTAAGCTACCTTTCCTACCCGTTCTATGATCGCAAACGGCCCGATAAACCTCGGGCTCAATTTTCCTCTTTTTCTAAACCGGATAACCCCCTTCCATGGGGATACTTTGAGCATGACTTTGTCGCCAACCTGGAACTCGATCGGTCTCCTCCTTTTGTCAGCATACGACTTTTTTCTATCTTGAGCCACTTTCAAGTGTGCCCGAACCACATCAATCTTTTCATTAGTGGCTCGTACTATATCTTGGTGGGCGAGTTCACGTGGGCCCACTTCACCCCAACATACCGGGGTTCGACATTTCCTACCATAGAGCATTTCGTACGGTGCCATCCCAATACTAGCATGGTAGCTGTTGTTATACGAAAACTCGACCAATGGTAGATAAACATCCCAACTTCCTCCAAAGTCGATTATACATGCCCGTAGCATGTCCTCCAACGTTTATATTGTTCTTTCACTCTGTCCATCCGTCTGAGGATGGTACGCAGTGCTGATGAACAATTTGGTTCCCATTTGCTCTTGGAAATCTCGCCAGAAATTTGAAGTGAACCGGGTATCCCTATCGGACACGATGGATATCGGTACTCCATGGCGTGCTATTATCTCATTAGTGTAAACTTCTGACACATGAGGGGTCTTGAAAAAGGCATCCCGCACATTTGAATCCATGATGCCCTGCTCCACTGACTCATAAAGTGGCCATTTTGGTAAGTCAAACTTATTCTTGGCTATTTTCGTAAATAGCTCTTTTTTCGGTATATAAGAAGGACAAAATACAAGAATTGGACAATTGCATGAAACTTGAAAGTAACATCACCTTGTAAACGGTTCCAAAACCACATTGTCCAAGCTTATTTTCAGGTGAGAAATCACTGGTGGAAGTCATGATAGAAGCAAAGCTAAACAATAACAGATCTCTATAACGGCCATCACTCTCAAGCTGATGTACATCCTTGAAGCTTTCAGAAGCTGCTAACTCTAGAAAATATTCATCTCTTTTCCTTATCTTGTACTCTAAAATCAGTATCAACGAATCAACAAGAGAAGCAATTAGGTACAAACTTTAAATAAGTAGATTTAAACATCCTTACATGTACCTTTTTGGTTTTGTTTTCGCTTCTTCATACACCATAAAATCCCCAAACCGAGGAACAATGGCAAAAAAACAAGTGCCCATATCCGTTTCATGATTTTTCTTGTTTTGTTTTTAAGATCATGACCTGCATGTTAGGTGTAATGAGGTTATGAGGGAAACCATAAAGAAGAGACAAACATGTTAAAATATTCTTACTTGTACTTGAATTATTAGAACTTTGGAATCTGATCACATACTTCTTGGTAGAATTGTCTTCCCCATCAACAAAAAAGTTATTGCTTCCGGTCCAAATAACACAACCGGTTCCATTGGTGTTACTGCTATTAAATCCAACACAGCTGCAATCATTCCAACACTTGACAAAACAATCACTAATGCTTAAGCTTGAGGTACTATTAGTACTATTTCTTGACTTATAAGTAAACTCCCCGTAACTGTAACTAAAATAATCATCCTCTCTCCTGCACATGAGCAAACTTGGGTTCAGGCAACCATTACTTGAATTGTACCCGTAACACAACTTAGGGGTCCATGGATTGGAAATACTATAATTTGTAATCTGCCCGGTAGGTGTCAAAATCCACATGGGAAAAGGATCAGTTGTATCCTCAGAGCCAGCATCATCTATGTTGTAGCTAAAGCATTGTTCTTCATTGTTTCCAAGATCATGACCTGCATGTTTGGTGCAATGAGGCTACAGTGGAAGCAATAAAGAAGAGAGAAACATGTTAAAAGATTCTTACCTGTAGTTGGGTTATTAGGACTTTGGGTGCTGATCACATACTTCATTGTAGAATAGTCTCCTCCATCAACAGAAAAGTTATTGCTTCCGGTCCAAATAACACAACCGGTTCCGTTGGTGTTACTGCTATTAAACCCCACACAGATGCAATCATTCCAACACTTGACAAAACAATCACTAATGCTTATGCTCGAATTAATATCAGTACTATTTCTCGTTGTTTGAGGATTAAACTCTCCAGAACGGTAACTAACATAATCGTTCTCTCTTCTGCACAGGGGAACACTTGCGTTCAGGAAACCATTACTTGAATTGTACCCGTAACACAACTTAGGGGTCCATGGATTGGAAATACTATAATTTGTAATCTGCCCGTTAGGTGTCAAAATCCACATGGGAAAAGGATCAGTTGTATCCTCAGAGCCAGCATCATCTATGTTGTAGCTAAAGCATTGTTCTTCATTGTTGTACACAGATGTGAGATTATACATAGATTGTATATCTTTGTTCAGTAAGAACATAAACTCAGATGTTTTAGCATCTAGGAACCCACTAGTCCAGTATGGTTCGCCTCTTTGTCGAATCATTAATCTTTGAGATGTTTCATTAATCGGTTCCCAGTTCAAAGTAAAATCTCCTGAATCGGAGATATCATCGTTGAGCCAAGAAGTCAATGTCCAATCCTGTCTTGTTCTCTTGTCATATCCAAGCTTCATACCAGGTAAAAGTACATTGGTGGGGTGATCAAAACTCTGTCACAAAACCCTTTTGTTGGTTTCATTTAGGGTGAGGGTATTGACACACCCCTACTTTTTGAGTGCACACCCCCCAGAGGTGGCATATAGGGCAATAAGGGGAGTATATAGTGTGAAAGCAATTAATGTGCCAGAAAAAGGGTTTTGATAAGCCTCTCATTGCCATATGAGAGGCGTATAAGTTTGTGGTAGTTGGAGCATTTATCCCTATACGCCTCTCATTGAGCAATGAGAGGCTTATCGGCACGACTTTTGATGAATTTAAGGTATAATTACTGACATGAAAGGAGTTCAGTCTGAAAAAGCGTGAAAGTGACCCATATGACCGTGATCGACCTATACGACCCTTTTCGACCAAGAATGTTTATTTAACCAAGCATACATGATTTATTTAATTCAAAATTTTTCAAACTCATAATAATAATAATTAAAATAATAATATTAATAATAATAATAAAAATACTTAATAAAAATAACATATGCACATTTAAA